>JBAJHX010000106.1:12111713-12188257 GCA_037176925.1 Amniataba percoides
GTGTGTGTGTGTGTGTGTGTCGCTGTCGCTTGCCTCTTTCTTGCACTGCATCTTGCTCAAAATGCTTTAGACATGAAAGGCTGTTGTATAAAACGCTTTAATTCCCATGAAGAATTCACATTTAAATAACAAAAAAGAAAACATTTCTTTCTCCACTGCCCTCCACCCCAAATTGATCATGATCATGCAAAGGTTTTTTTTGTTTTTGTTTTTTGTGTTCACTGTCAGTGTCAGTTGGGCCTTTTACAGGAAAGACAACAGAAATCAATATAGAAAATAGGTAGCAGGAGTAGCAGTGGCCACCGTGGACGCAAAGCAAAAGGAAGAGAGTCGAACACAGAAGCTGAAATTCAAGGACAAAAGAGAACAGCACCATCTCCACTGTTTCGCTGACAAGTAATCTCTGTAAATCTGCAAATTAAATAACAGCTTATCACAAAAGGAGTCAGTAAAAGAGAAAAAAAAAACATGCTGGCATAAAAGTGTTTGGGATATGAAAGCCATCTAAGAGGTTTGAACACAAACACATTTTTGCATAGAGGAAGAAACATTTTGAACAACAGATACACAATACACAGTCGTGCTCTCCAAACCCAGACAATGGGGGGAGAGATGGCGAGAGCTCGTGTTTGTGTGTCTGTGTTGGTATAATCACAAGACCAGGTGCTGGATGGGCCTCAGTTTCCACCCTGGCACCGGTTCTGTGGGCGCCGCGTGCACCTGGAATTTGCGGTTTTCTTACGGCAGCAACAGGGCCCCCACCGCAGCGGCTCAGGGTGATAAATCAAACGCAGTGATAACAATCCCAACCTTTCCAGCGCAAATCCCTTTTTAATCACTTCCAACAAGACCAATGCACACAGGAAAGGCTTCTTTTTTTTTTTGGTGTGGGGGTGCCTTCAGTTTTCCAGCACATTAGCAAGGCCCCAGGAGCAAAGAGCGAGCAGCAGGAGAGGGAGATGTGGGACTGAAAAGGGGTGGATGACGGAGGAGGGGAGAAGCTGGGTGGAACAGTTGTGGTTGTTTAGACATTTTATGAGAAGAACTCGCACACATATGAAAAAGGCACACGCGACACACTGCGAAATTCACCACAGGTCTCTAATTGGAGGAAGGAACAATTAAGCAACTGACGACTTTCTCTTCCTCTTTATTTTCGCCATCACCTCTCTTCTGCGCATGGCTCTTCAACATTTTACTTATTGCAAAAACACACACACCCAAACAAGCACACGACCTCGTCTACACACCCCAGCTGGCCAGTTTGCCGGCTCTCTGCATAGTCGTCTGTCACATCAACCGGGAGAGAGCTGATTTGCTGCGCTGGCGTAGATTTTACAGGCTTCCTTTGACGTATCATCGCGTTCTCGGGCAACCGGCTTGATTTGTTGTGATAATTCTGGTGGTGTATAGTTAACATCCTTTTCACAAATCCCACATCTTTCTCTCTTTTTTTATTTTTTAACTGTGCAGTGGCATAAATCTTAGGCCATTTTTTTCAAGTTCAGTCAGACCAGTTATTTAGTTTTCTGCTTTCAAGTAGTTGCACTTTGGGGTAAAACACAAAACTCTAGTTTTCTCTTTGATTTATGTCCTTGATCCGTGATGGAAATTCACCCTACATCATTGCAATACGCTGATTTTATATCTGTCTCTGCGGTCTTGTACCTAAGCGTCTTTATGCATGACTGTGGTGCTGACAGAGTGAGACAACCGCACTGGGAGGAAATGATGAATTCTCAAAACCATTGGTTTATATAGAGGATTCTTTAAGGGGACATGTCATCTGTTATGCAGCTGACTGTACTCCACCAGACGGACAGTGCCGCGGCCTTTCATTAGATTGCTTTTTGTTTTGATTGGAGAAAAGAAAAGCATATTAATTTTGCCTAAAATAAGCAAAAGTTTTGAACTTTTCCAATATGCTCTTCCTCCACTAATGCTGATGTCAGCTTTAAAGCTGCAGCGGCAACATTCAAAGCGATGCTAATGAAAGTCAAGTAGGCTGAACACCGCGTCAGTGAAAAATATACAGACTGCTACAAACAGTCACTTAACCGTTTCACAGCTTTTGGAACTCAACGGTGACCTGCGGAAGTTTTCTCTGCGAAAGTGGACTCTCGCCAACGTTGCTCTCGAATTCTGCTCACTTTTAACATCTCCTTTCAAACTGTGCCGAGAGTTCTCAAATATTCATGAAGAATCAGAACCATCCTTTAATTAACACAAGTTTGAAAAACTGAGTGTTCGAAGTTGCCAAGTCTAAAATAAAACGGTGTATAAAGTTAGATTAATATGATCTAGACTGTAGCACTGGGAGATACTGTGGTATTCATCTACTTGGACACAAAGGGACTGTGCTGATGATAGTTAGTGAAGGCTATCTCCTTCCATCTCAGGGTCTCGCTGAAATCATTTCCTCCATTGTCTGAGAATCACTGGTCTAGGTTCAAAGTCTAAAACTGTTATAATGATGAATTAAAAGTAAAAAGATTTGAATTATTTTGATGGTTTGATTCAAGCTGCTTCTTTGAGTTCTGCTCTCTAGCTAACCCAAGTCACATTTAATATGCTGAAAAATAAACACAGCCACATAATTGTTATCATTTTATTATTTTATTAGGTTAATTTGACTTAGGGTTATGTGTGTTCTCATTTTTCATTGTCAAATTGCTTTTACAATGTGTCATATCCTTGTAAACGTGACTTTCATTCGCACAGATAAAGCGCATTTAAATTTGAGAGAGGGTGAAAGGAGAGACAGAGAAAGGGCTGCTATCGCGTCTTCTAATTTTCTTGTCCTGGGACTGAATGCTCTGCAAAACTGATTGCATTTTCTCACTTTTTCTTTCATGCCCTGGCCCTGTTGTTCAGGAAAATGTGTTTTGCACATGTACATTGAAGTGGAACCAGGTTTAATTGCCGTGCACACACAGCCAGAAGACATTACTATGTGATCTGGTAGCCGAGCTGTACTTTATTTAAAAAAAAAAAAAAAGAAGACGAAGAAGAAGATCTGACAGCCTTGGGTTATGATTATGTGAGGATGTTATTCACCAAAGCACCCATGTGGACTGGGGGCATCTTTTCAATCCCTTATCCTCTGATAAAAAATTATACACCTGGAAATATAAAGCGTTCAGGGGTCTTACTGCTTTGCTTAAGTGGTTTTGTTTTTTAACTTTGTCATGATAGCGGACTCGTTTATTACAACATGTGCAGGTATAAGACAACTTGTAGGACTTAAATGCAAAATATGTTGCCATCTGAGCTGCTTTTTACTGGATTTATGTGAATGGCCGAAGTTTAGAACCGCAATCGTAAACCTTTGTGTTCATTACTCTCTGACACAAAGAGCAGGGTTTTTGACATATGGCAAACACAGCAGTGGATGAGAACCTTAACTCCTGCTTTCCTACGTGAACGTGACTCCAGAAGATACTATGTGAGAGGCGAGTCCACAGAGACAGCGAAAGCTTATGAGAGCATCTTGCAGGCATATGGCTAAGATTGTCTGGGGAGTAATAAGATCAAGGCCAAGAGAATCTCACCTCCTTGACGTGATTAAATAGGAGGTTAGAACTGAAATATCTAGGAGTAAAACTACAAGGTCTTTCTGTTGACGATATGTACACGGTGCCAATTAAGTGTTAGTGTTGTATAAAGTCAGAATATTTAATAACACTGATTCATGCAGGATGAATACAGCAAATGTTAATTTAAAAAGTAGAATAGAGTTCATTATTTCCAATAAGGAGTTCCATACCTGAATTGACATATGTTGTATTGTACTGCTTTGTAGAATCTGACTGAATTGGCAGATGAACCTGCAATAAGATTTTGCTGTGAACACCTTGGGGAAGTGTATTGATCGACAAAATTCAAGCTACTGAGGGAAAAAAAAGAGCCTTGTCCTTCTTCACGCTTTGTTTCTAAACCCTGAATATCACGTGAAATCAAATGACGCGCGGCAGCACTATCATTTCTCTTCTCTTGTGCTTTCTTTTTTTTTTTTGTCTCATCTTGCCTCGAATTAGATCACAATGCACAGTCAGCCCTGTCCTGTCCCGCGGAGTGAACCCTAACAGTCCTCTCCAGAGCTTCAGATTAAATTACAGATCTTCACGCTCCCAGAACCCCCCACCCCCTCACTCTGTCTCTCCCATGCAGATATGACACTTTCCAGAGACTGCATTTTCTCATAACACATCGACACTGGTGGGGACAGAGATGGAGGTGATGCAGGGGGTGGTGGAGGTGGTGGTGGTGGCGGGGACTTTGGACGACATATCCCAGAAAATGAAACAAAATGCTCCCCCACTCTTTCCATCCCACGTTTCTCTCATGCACGCTCAGAGAGTCACAATGCAAACAGCTCAGGCGTCTGTGATCTTTGCCAGCTCATCTTATTTGTATTACGGAAAAGCTCTTGAGGATTTTTTTCTTTTTTTTTGGCGACATTTCACACTGTAAATCAGGCGAGACTCAGTAACGGGAACTCTGACAGCTCAGAGGCACTCCGAGAGAGAGCGTCACCAGTGAGGGAGCTTAGTCAACGAGGTTAAGTTGATCATCATCTCAAATTTCATTCAAGTGGGTTCTTTAGTTTGGGGCTACAGAGAAAAACAAACACCCCCCCCCACACACACACACACACACACACACACAAAACTCACATTCTGAGCTAGTTCTGTGGTATCTCTGTACGTGACCAGTCTGAGCTGCGTAAATGGACACAAATGACGGTGCAGGCCCAACATCTGTACGCACGTCCCTGAGGGGGCAAGCGAGCTGAATCATTCACAGAGACGCTACAGGTCTAAACAGACTTGACATGACTCGCACACACTTTGGGTTAAGCATGAAATTAATTTTGCATGCCCTAAAACATCCACTTTATGTACAGCAGGGAGTCTGTGGAGCATAAACTATAAACCTGTAGATACAATTTCTAAGTAAAACTAGAGTCATGTGGTCAGGATATGTTGGAGTTAAGGTGTAAATTGCCCCGTCTAACCAAATGCATTTCTGATAGCAGGTGAGGCCACATTGACAAATACAGTAAAGACATATGATCAACATGCAAACAGCCCCCCGGAGAGCAGAAAACCACCACCATCAGTTCTTCTCCCTCTCTGGTGTCTGCTCGTAAATCATACGAAACATCACAGACCCACCTGGCTAAGAAGCACCGGTATGCTATATATAAAGTGTCCTTGCATTATGTTACATTGTTTCTGGGCTTTGAAGTCCTTACAGATAACATGTTAACAAGGGAAGTTGCCTCGAAGTAGAGTTCAAACAACACGCTCAGAGTTGGTTCTGTGCGTTTAAGGCTTTGTCTGCGTTTGCGGGAAGGCTGATCTTGAACAGGCTGGCTCAGGGGAGGATGGATTACTATCATGTGGAATTCATCTGACAAGGCAGGGTTACGGTGTGCTTGGCTTCATTTACAGTATTACCCCGTCTCTCTGGCTGCTGTTTTGCCTCTCACATCCGCTGTCACGCACGCAAACGGAGCCTCTCTCTAATGCCGTTCCTTACATGCAAATATCCACATTCTCCTTTTCCCCTCCCACTCACCTTTTTTTTCTCTTTTAAATAAAGAAGGATGAGATATGCAGAGGTTCAGAATGGAGTCAGCTGAATTAAGAAATAGGATTTAGAAGAAGAAGAGGGGGTAAATCTTACTTGGCAAGCCGAATTCTCACGCCTATAAATAGTGTATCCACCTCCGCCTTCACAATACACACAAGGCACACTCCTCTCCTTTTTATATGGTTTCATCTACCACAGAGAGTCTGTGATCCTGAATAATAAACTCTTGGAAGACAAAGTTCTTTAAACAGCAGCTTACCTCATTCAGAGTGATAGTGATGAATGTGTGTGTTTGCACAGAGTGCCCCGCAGATCTTTCATTCATACATATTCATATAGCATCTAATGAAATATATATGTGGCATGCATACCCAATTGCCCCTCACGGAGGCTGCTTGTCATTATCAGTGCAGGCCCAAAGGTGATGTTCCCAAAAATAAAAATGAAAAGACTTCTGTCACTTTCTGGATGACTAAACAGAGCTTTGACTTTATACATATGTATAAATCGTTATCAATACATGGAAACGTGATTATGAAGGTACCAATTGTTGGCAAAGATGATAAAAAAATTATTTATATACACCAATATGAGGTCACATCCTCCATGTGTTTTTTTTTATTCAACACTGTTCTGTCAAACAGCAGTATGAGCTAATGTAGTCTGTGGATTTCCTTTGTTGTCACACAAAAAAACAATGTGGCCTTTGTATCTAATGGCTGCTTTTTTCATACCGTGCAAAAAAAAAACTTGAACACTGACAACAATATAGCAGTCTCACTCAGACACACCAGTCCTGCATCTTTTCTAAAGCGATTTACGCACATCCGACTCCTTTCTTTCTTTCTTTCTTTTTTGTGTGATAACGTTAACCGTGCTGACAGCCCAGCAGGCTGCAAGGAATCCTTTCTTGGATATTTCCAGCAATTTCATCAAGGTCCCCTGGCTAATGGCCAACATTCCTGATGTTACTTTCAACATTTTTTGGCATTGATTAAAGCTCAGGTATACACAATTAAACCACTTCTGTTGGCACAAGGGAAACCCAATCCCAAAGCCAATGGCCTGTCTACCCTGCGGTAACACCTATTAAAATAGCTTGGGCCTCCAGCACCGAATGTTGGACTGAAACACACTAACCATTCTCAGGCCGGCCCCAAGGACATTGACGGGAACTTTGTATGGCAACCATAAACAAGCATAGACATAACATCCCCATGAGCTGACCCAGTGACCTTTGAGAAACAGTAAAACTCTGAAGCTGTTTTCCACAAAACACAAAACTGGATTTTAGGGTAAAATATGGAGATTGAGACATCAGGGTTTTATTTTCTGTAGTGGAGAGGGTGGCTTTTGCCCTGAGAGATACAATGTAATTTGATTTGCCGTGAAAACAGGCTGCATGTGGGCGGGGGTGGCAGCAGCAGTCATCTGCGCTGTGAAATCAATAAAGATGTTCTAAACTGTAACTGGAGTGAGACTGTCAATACCTGCAGTATAAAAGCCTCCTGACGTCGCCTCATTCACACTTCTAGACATCTCAAGAAAAGTGCACCTCAACAAAATAAAGTGTATTATGAGTATTAACGTCAGCTGCCAGGTCAAGGGACATAACTCCTCACCAGTTAACTGTGTTTTATTCAGGTAGATTGGTTCGAAAAAAGTCTCTCATTTTCAAATATCAAATTAAATATTTTTATTGCTTCTGTATAACTTGTTAAAAAATATTTTATAAAACTTGTTAACAGCGGTGAAGAGCTACTATCACCATGCACAATATCACAGTGACACTGCTCCATCGTTCAGTCTCACAGTCCTCACAAAGCTCTACCAGACTTCCTTTTCTTTGAATTCTTCAAATCAAAGGCTTCTTTGGTTGGAAAGTTCCTGGACGGAGACTTGGCAACAACGCATGTGGCCGAGGTGAAATCTGATGCAAGTTGAGATTGATTAATTGTTTAAATGCAGCCTTTCCTCACCAACCGGGGCAGCATATTCATTATACATTTAGCTCAGACCTCACAGCGTCCCACTAGAGTACACAGACTTCAGGGTTCAGCTCAGCATCGGCTCACTGTCCTCACTCTTATTACAGCTCCGCTCACTGGATTCATTACTCGCTTCTGCGGTGTGAAACCCCGAGAGGCATGACCCCCGAGCCCGGCATCCCCCTCCAACACAACACCCCCCACCAAAATCAACCCTTAAACTGCTCCTGTTGCCTTATTGAGAAAAAGCCTCCAACAACAAATCCTTTTTCAACCCATACACACACACACACACACACACACAGACAAGCCACTGCCATTGAGTGCCCTTTTTTTGCCATTCACAAATGGCAACCGACTCCATTTTACCCCGTCTCGACCGTACACACACACAGTATCCACTGAATGGCAGACCCACACACCTGCGAGTTACAAAGAGCAATAACTCTCACTCAGATCTATAGTATCGAACACTTGCGCTTGATCGAACAGTGGGTGGGCAAATGCTTTTTTTTGTTGCTGTCCATTACCTCCTCCCAACTGATCCAACTGCACTTCCTCCCCCGTTTCCTCTATTATGTCAAACAACTTCGCTTCAGATCACGTCCCACTGCTACAAACGCCTGTCCAAGCACATGGCAGATATCGGATTTTGACTCACGCCTGTTATCCTGGGGAGTGAGAAGCGAGTTTATCTGACTTGCTTTTGGGGCGAATGAAGTATGATGCCACGTTGAGGTCTGGAGAGGGTCACAGCGGGGTCACGGAAGGCGGCTGGTTCTCATTCTGCCTGCACCCTCACATGGTTAATTACCGCTGTAGCTGACGGGATCGCCTTACTGCGTATACCCTGATTTTGGATCTGCGTCTGGATGGGAAAAGGTCTTGACACAACACGGTCACAGCGTAAGCCACGAAAACAGGCTGTCTTCCATTTCAGCGGTGATGTTTGCATTTAGTTAAAAAACAGATAAAGTGAGCATTAGTTCCTGTTTTTTTACACAAATGGATGAAAACAAATTTGTGTCAGTGGATCTGAGCGGTAATCCAGTCACTGACAGTGGGTTTTTTGTTTGGGAAGAGTTGTCATTTTGCTTGGCTTTCGTTAATTCAGGCCAGTAACAGTTCTCACATTTTCTGTCCCTTCCACTCTTTTCCCCTTCTTCTTTTCTCCCTCCCCAATGGCAGAAGTTTAAAATTCCTCCTTTGCTTGCTCACCCAGGATTTATTGGTCACCGGTACTTTTCTTGGGATGTGGTTCTCAGCAGGTTTGCATTCAAAAATACTGCCGGCAAGTAATGGCTCCTGTCAGGAACGTGGCAGTTTTTCATTCCCTGATATGCACTTTGTTACATCTGAAGCATACTGTGCTGCCATTGGCCTTTGACCCCGTAAGCACACCGGGGTATTATGTGTAGACACACGGTGTGATGTCTGTTCATTCCAAACTGCGGAAAGAATTTCTCTTTTTTAACTTGGGCCTTTGAGGAAATTTCTAATCTGCTGATTTTTCACACAAGAGTCAGTTTAGAGGGAGCACTTCTATACATGTGAAAAAAAAATAATTAGTTTCTGTCTGAAAACTAACAAGTCTGAAAATCTCTGCATGCTGCTCCTCATCTCTGCTTGAGGTTAGCGACTCCAGGTTACGTTATGCGCACACTCGAATCTCAGAAACTGCATTGCATTGTGGGCCGTGCAAACATCACGGAAGAATGCAGGTTATTAAAAACAAAACTACAACTCTGGTTCTGATTTTGATCCCTCTGTTAGAGGAATGCAACGCTGATTCATTTTATTTCAAGTAAAGCAATTGCCTATTGGACGAGCTGCAGAAAAACAATTAAAATACCAAATATTTACTGATGCAGCAGTCGTCAAGAAATAGTTAAGGCATTGGTTATTCATATGCATCTGTATTCATAAATATTTACCAGTTAAGCAATAGAGAGTCTTATTTAGTCTAATTGATACATGAAAACAGTCAATTAATCTGATCCACTGTTATGAACGATCATTAGAAGGAGTGTCATTTGCCGCTGCTAAATGTGTATCATGAGTGCCTTTAATTGAATTGACTAATTAAAGTCGAGTCCTGTGGAATAAGATCTCTGCTGCTAATGAGTAAGCCTCAAATAGCTCAATTAAATCATATCGACAGTGTTAGGCTCTCCTTGGCATTTACCTACGTCCTCTGGATCTGGTTAATCCCCCGATTCTTTCATGTTAATGTGTTTATTTATATGTTCAGGAAACAGTTTTCCATTTGTGCTGAGCATGCGAACCCAGGACATTTTCATGTCGGCTTGAAAGCATTTGCTTTCAAGATGTTCCTCTATGGTGACATGTGAATCTGTACTTATTGACTCACATTAGCTCAGCTGACACAGGCCAGCCCATGTGGTAACAGCTATGGCTAATTTACTTGTGGGTCCCTCACTTCAGAGCACTTGGTAGAACTTGTGAACCTCCCTCCTCCCCCTCACCACGACCATCACGCACAAAGCCCTCAGATCAGCGCTGCAGACAACCCGCAGGGGCACACACAAACAGAATAGTTTCTGCTTCTCTAATTAATAAACAGCAAAACTTCAAAGCCACTGGCTTGTCGTGGAGCCGCCCACACTTAAGAGTAGCATGAGAGAATTCCCATCGCTGAGTCCCCTCAGATAGTTGGATCACGGCAGCGTGGCTTGGAAATAACAACACAGCACAAAAAGATATAAAATATAATTGATTGACATTGATCCAAACATCATGGAAAATAAGATGAAATATGCATTCCATTCACTTTAGGATGAGCCCCCACAAATTTTGAATTATAACGCTGTCAAAAAGGAACTCTCTGCTCCTTAAAAATGATGCCGCTTAGTACAGTAACACTAACTTGTTTTGCACAAAACAGTTATTTATGTTACTGCCAGTAGAAATCTGAAATGATTTCTTCATTCATGTAAAAAAAATGTGGCTGTTGCTGTTTGCACATGGCGCCATTGTGGCTGCTCTGACAATTTATGAAAACATCCCATTTTTCCTCGTTTTAGGCCGCTCCTCTCCTTTCAGTTGAAGTTCTTTTTGTGCTAAAGGTTACTTCTGTAACCCCATTTCCACATTCACTCGCACAATTATACTTGTACAATTTCCAGAGAAACCTAGTCTTTTGTGTTTCTGTCTTCAACCTTTCAGGTTATAGCCTCCACCTTAGCTTATTCTTCAACAACACAATACCACTTTTCACTGAGGGCTTTCAGTTTCTACTTACTGCACACTGCAGACTGGGTTAAATACTGTCCACTCTGTGTGTGGTTTGGACTCAAATTGTGGGCAGAGAAAGTCTAAACGTTGCCTCAGGCAATTTTTCAAAAGCAGGATGGACCGTGGGCATTCAGAGTCTGTCATCGAAGACTTGGTTGCTGTGGTGCAGTACAGGCAATGTTTTTCAGCACTAACCATAACCCTAACCCATGTACAGACAGAATCCTTCCCTCATAATGCTAACATAACTATTTTTGCTCCAGGGCCCGTCTTCCTGCTATTTATGCTGACTGATGGATATTGTTTGCAGACATTTTCCACATTCTTTTGACTTTCCAGTGACTCCATTCTGCTTTATTGACATAGACCGAATATCTTTGACTTATTTACCCCTTTTCCTGTCCATCCTCTAGGTCAATACATGACTCACACTCAAAAACAGAGCAAATACATTTAGCACTTCCTGCAAGTGACTGGTGGCAAAGCCATCTGAAGCACTTTTATGTTTTGTTTTTTTGTTTTTTTCCCCACATCTTTTCTGTTTTTTAATGGAGAAGATTCTCCCCATATGTCATTGTTTTTGGTAAACCATTGGTGCTCAACACACTGAACCGATTAGGGAATGGAAATGTTAAATTCCAGTCAAAACACATTGTACCACGTAGAAAAAAAAAAATTATGATTATTGAGAAATACAACTGCACCTATTGGCATCTATTGATTGGTTTAATTAATAAGTATTGTCATTTGCATGGAAGCAATACAAACTGAGTCTCGTTCTCGCTCCCTATCCCACCATATTAAATGTAATGACTTTCAGCCTCAGGCAGCAGGCAGCACAGCATCCAAAGAATGCCAAGGGAGCTGGGTAATGGCACCAACATTAAAAAACCAGCCAGCATCTGGCCTCCTGTGCATGGACACATATGTCTGAGCTTCTCTCCAGTCTAACCAGCAGCGCCCCAGGCCCTTGGACTAACAATGAATAAGTCAGAGGTGCTGATAGAGTCAACGTCAAGGATAATTGACCGGGCTTCTCTTCCGTTTTGGCCTACGATGAGTCTGCCTTTACCACACTGGGTCATAAATGACCAATTCATCTAGGGAGCAGCGGATATAATCGAAGTCTGGATGTGTTTATATGCAGTTTTCCTCTGTAAGGAAATTTGCACTTTCCAGCTGTAAGCATGCACTCCTCAGCTTTAAATTCCTCTGTGGTTTCTCAATAAGAACTGTAAACACAAAAATTAAACACACATTAAATTGTGCATTACTTAGGAGTGGGATTTCCATTTGCATCAGTGGAACATAAAGATTAAATGAGTCATGTTCAATTCTTAATTGTGTTTGGGTTCAGGGGAGCATCACATGGCACCATGTGGTGATAAGCAGTACAGTATATCTCAAGCTCACTGATTGCCTTGTTTTACTGGGTTGTGGCCTGTGCTTTTTCACAGCTGTAACATCAGCACCAGCTCATGTCTGCGCAGTGTTTGAGACACTTGTTTACAATCCCCAAGAAAGTCTCTGAAAGTCTGTGAACATGGTTTGCCAAAGTGGGGGTGGTGAGAAAGAGAGATATGCTGTGATGGAAGGGGGAAAAAAATAAGAGAAAAGCAGGGGGAAAAGAACAGATGGTGAGACAATGAGGGAGAGAGAAACCAGGAGAAATAAATGACAAACTGACTGAAAAAAATAAAAGTACACAAATAGCTGAGACATGTAGTGATCAGAATGAGGAGCAAAGAATAAAAAAATGCACAATAAGTTAGGTGAAAAATCAGAAACAATCCACAACAAAAGTGCAGCAAAACAAAGATGACAGCCAATAGTCAGAAAATGAGACAAAAAAGGGAGAAAAACGACTGTGTGACTGACTGCCTGCGGCTCCAAATGTCTCGCCAGATGTTCCCAGATGCAAACTCTGCTCCTCCAAGATGACTCCACATTAACCTGATTTTATTGTTACAGATGTGGTTCTATTGGCTGCTCCCCTGATTTACACCCAGGCAGCCAGCAGACTGGCCTCGCCTCCCAGGACCCCTTCAAACCAAACGTTCCAGCAGGGAGGAGGGAGCGGCAGCAGGATTCGCAAGCTGGGCGTAGCGGAGAAAGATTGCAAGGGAAGCAGGCACCATACTGCGCCATATAATGACCCTATTCCAGGCATCTGGCCTTGGGAGGGAGTTGCATGTATCCCTGACTGGCAGGGTGAGCCAGAACTCGCTTTCTCCATCCTCTGGATTTAGTCACCTCCTCATTCCTCCTCACCCCACGTCGCTGTTTCCTCTCAGCTCACAACGAGCTGTGGAAAATGCTGGCAGGAGACAAAAAGACACTGCTTTAATCAATACCAACACAAGGCCTTGGCTGAAGAGCACAGGGAGCGATAGAGAGAGAGGGAAAAGGGACTGAGACCAAGACGAAGTCTCAGCCCAAGTCGTTTTTGCCTTGAGCAGAAATTGCCTCAGAAACTCTTGTGACTCTACGGAGGCGACAGGAAGGCAAAAATGCACGTGGCTCAAGGGGAGCGAACCAGAAGCAGAATAAAGGATGTCGCAACCCCCCGGTGCATCTCAAAGGGCGACGCTCACGAACGCAACTTTGAGGGTGACAGCGGCGTCTGGAGAGCGAAACTATAAAACAATGGCTGCAACCATAAACAGCCACAGACAATTTCGAGAATAATTCATGCTCGTTTGCAGACTTTTACTGTCATCATCTGTGTATCTCTGAGACAAATTTAATGGTTATATTGCACAACCATTTGGAGGTTCAGCTGCTTGTGTGTGTGTGTGTGTGTGTATAATCCTTAGTGAGATCGAATCAGGATGTGAATTGACTGATACTAGAGTTTTATCAATCATTTACTTCAAAGTATTATCCACCTTTGATATGATAAAGAATCCTCACTAACCACAGGTACAAAAAAAAAAAAATCTGTTAAATCTCCTGTCCTCTGCCGGCCACTTAGCAGCAGCACAGACTCAAGTGGGAATAAGTGCCTTGCTTGAGGACATGTCAACAGTAATTGCTGAGGGAGGGAGGAGAGTATTCTTCTTTAGCGTTACCTAACAAGTTTCCTAGCTGCTGTGGGGATCTGGGACAGATTTATGGGGCAGCGGTACCCTCAAGGTTTTGGAAGCATGTTTGTGACCGGAAGAAACGCTGGTTTGAATTCCCAGACTGGTGGAGAAACCTATGGGTGGAGAAGCATGAATGAGTAAAGAAACGTGAAATATATTGCTCAGAAAGCTAAAGTGGAAATGTTTGCGTGGACAAAATGGCTCATTTGTGACCACAGGAACATTTGGCATGGCGTCCTGTTCGCGTTCAAGTAAAAAGCAGCTCATGCGCACAAATCCTGCCGAGCAAATGCCAGCACGTTCACAGCAACGGCACATCGGTTAAACGGCGGCGCTTGTGCAACGTGGCAAAATAGTTACAGTTAGAGGAGACAGTGAAACTGTCAGTAAAGTGCAAATGTGCTGTCCAAATTACACACATAAAAGATGCAAACAATGACACTTATCGCTTCAAATTATAGGGTCAGTTAGCCCAAATTACAGAAAGTATTACCGTCAGCGGTATCCTTGCAGATAGATTGAGTTTTATTTCCTGCAGTTTAAATACTTGCTATCATCCCAAAGGAGGTGAAAATGTCGAAGTGTCTTCAAAGACATTTAACATGGAGTCCATCTTTTGTAGAAAGTATAAAATAGTTATCCTTTACTTTTTTTTTATAAATTCTCAAATGGATGTACTACATTACCTCATGGTTTATCAAAAGAAATCAAGTTGAAGTTGGAACAAATTCGGAGCGACATATCTTCAAAATCGAGTAGACGTTTTGACTTTTGACCTACAAAGTTAATTAAAAGCCCCGATCATGCCGACAGTGTACAACAGTTGACAGAGTGGATCACTTGCAGGCCATGTCGTACTGCAACAATTTGTTCAAAAATGGTCAAGTGTGGCCGAACAGCCTGCGCACACTGCAGCAATCGAAGCCAAATGTGGGGCTTTGTTGTGGTCACAAACGCATCACTCTGCCTGGGTGAGCTTCCCAGTGGCCGGCAGAAGACTGCAGTTGTGCCGGGCAGCGTCGTGGTGTGAATGTGAAATAGGACGTAACTGTAAAAGAACAAATGCGCTCAGTTTGCTTTCACTGGATTATTAACAGTTAGACGAAAATGATTTAAAAATGTGGTTGGAATCATGAATGAACTTCCCACACTGCCTCGTGATGCTCTTTCCAAATGTTCCTAATGAAGCCCAAATGTTTTAGTGCAGCATGTCTATAAAAATATATCATCTGTTAAATTTAAGATTTGAAATTTATCTACTTTTTTACGTCCGCCTGTGACCAAACAAATTTGATGCAGTGACCTGGAGCGGGATAATGGCAGCGAGTTGCAACTTATTACATTTGCGAGTCTTACATCATAGGATCAGTTACAGAGGAGCAATAAATTCAAGAACACAAATTAAAACCAATTATTAACATGTCTCGCCATCATTAACTGACGTTAAGACAAAGCACTAACACATGTTGCTCCTCTTAGCCTCTGTGTTGAGCTACTTTAACTTGACCACGAGCAACTGCACACTGTAATACCCTTAATCAGTATCATGGGGGAGGAGTGAGTATTTATATATGTGTGTGTGTGAGTTTGGGGGAAGCATCTGCTGATTCCTCTTCTCTGCTCTTCCCCTACTCATTCATTTTACCCTTCCTTCCTCTGTCTCTCATTCTCTCCTACCTCCATCTCTCCATCGCAGCCCGGGGCTCCTTCTAATCGTCCTCTGCTGTGCTGATTGGACTTTTCATTAGTCAACTCCCCAAGGCTCAGCGTGACCTCCTCTAGGTCACTGCCTACTGATTATACCCCCTCTTTTTTTTCCCACTTCTTCTACTTCATCAGCTCTTCGGAAAAGGGATGGCACGACAGTGACGTGATGTATCCTGTTGGATCTGAAAAACAATCTCGTCTGTCAGATCGGGGGGGTCACCGTAACACCACAAATAAACTTCTGAGTAGACTTTCGTTGTCAGCAGAGGATTGTCAGTGTTGAAGGTTTTCAAGCGTACAGCCCTGTCTGTGCCGCAGTAAACTAAAAATGTTTACCTCATGCAGTTCCAGTTGTAAAACCATAGTGTGACATGAAATACTGTGAAGAAAAGAAAAAAAAAAGTCAAATTGGTCTCTACCAGGTCGGCTACTGCTTCGGATGGTTAGAGCTGTCTCCGCATATTTGTTGCTTGACGCAAAAACCTTATTGGATCTTAAGCATTACCTACCGCCCATGACATGTCCTTGGAAGTCAACAAACCACCTATAACTCAGTCGCTGAAGGGATTTTAATGATGCGGCTATGCCACAGGCTGCCAGCGCTGCTTACAAATCTGACGGTTGTGTCTAAGACGCGAACTGGAGTGGGAGAAGCACGAGCATGTATGAGTGTGCGCTGGGGGGTAACCATGTTTTTGCCATCTGACCAACCGTGACCTCCAAATGAAGCCATAAGCCCCCTTTCCAACGCCCACACACACACACACACATACAGACACGGTCTCATCTCTGTTCCCCCAACCCTTGGCATGCTCCAAAAGCTGGAACAGATTATTCCCCCGTGTGCTTGTTCTGACTCTGATTGCTGCTACATCCAGATAGGCTTTCAAGTGGCCTCCTGTGTGCGCGGTGCCCCATGGGATATGGCCCGGCGCACTACACATGGGGACTATTACCCGAGCCGGCGGAGGCCTGCCTGCACGCGGCCCATCGCCCCCCTCGAGTTGGGCCGACGCGGCCCTCATCCTCTCCACAACCCTCTAAACACCCATTTCCACCCCCAATCATTACAGTTAATCACAGTGATAGCTCCGTCCGTGGTCTCGCTCTCTGCAGTGGAGTGGTCATTCTGCTCTATCAGCCCTGTGTGCGTGACGCCGGCGCGCCCCGACAAGCACCGCCGGCTGAGCCCTCGAGTGCAGTGCAGTCAGCGGGCTCAGCTCTAACTGCGCGCACAAACACTGACGCGCATCCATTTTGCGAAAACGTCCTGCGAATCCGACCGCAGGACAAAGCTGGGAGGCTGCTGCGGAGTTCGCTTCAACTGCAGGGCACACGAGGCAGTATCAGCTGCCATGCGTCATGTCAAGACGGTGGGAGAGACTTTTTTTTTTTTTTCCCAGTGCTTTATAAGCGATGCTGTTATTGTCAGTACAACCCATTTCGACAAAAGGTGTTCTCCACTGAGAATAAGCCAGATTTATTAAAGGAGAAACTGCAGGACTGCGAGGCAGAGATAACCCGCGCTGAAGAAGTCAGTGTTATTCTTCATTCTCCTCTGCACCGGCATGTGACTGTGGAGTCGTGCGTCTGTGAGATTTAGAAAAGTGGAAAAGCCTGTGTAGGATGTGTGTTTAGAGGCAAGAGGAGGGTGGATGTACTTGTTACAAGGTGCCTGTTTTGTAAACACAGTCTCAATCAAGCACTTGAGAGGGAAGAGGGACAAATGCTTTGAGCGTTAAAGCGTGCCCTCTCCAAAAAACACTTGTGAGTAACCGAGTTTTCAGAATTCCAACAGCAGGCTGACAGTCAAAGCAGACGAGAGGGGAAAAAAAAAAAAGCGCTTGAACAATTCCTAAGGATCTGCCATACTTGGGGAGGATACGGCAGGTGATTGAAAGACGACTTTACCGCAGACTGCCTCAGAAATATAGTCTCATGGCGGAGGAAGAGAAAAATATTTAAACGTTCATGGAGGTAAACCACAGCAGAAAATTTATGACGAGTAAACAGACCATTAATGTTGTTCACAAGGAACTAAGCTGCAGGGATTTAAAATAGACAGTGAGCGAAAGGATGAGACAGGGAGGGAGTAGTTTCATTTTTTCCAGGCGCAATTTAGGTATTAGCTGGGAGTCGAGGGACAGGAAGCTGAGACAAAGGCTTAACCAGCGAAATAAATTATGAATCAGACTCGGAAGGTAATTGCTAAGGATGCAGATTTAGCAACGATCCAGCGCGCTGGTAATCACCAGGCGCCTCTGTTTTGGGTTTATCTGTGTCGAAACGCTGACAATAACGCTGCAGAGGAAGTAGAAAAGAAGCGTAAACAGCTCTCAGATGCGGAGGCCGTGTCAAGTTTGATAAAGTGACGAAAGCAAATGGAAAAAGGAAATTAACATAATCATAACTCTCCCAATCTCACCAAATGCATTGTAATTTATATCCACTGTATCACAACCAATTAACTCTCCCGTTATGTTAAATATTGCTCATTACAATATTGCCCTCCATTCTACGTTTTCTGCCTTTCTGCTCTCGCGTTGTTTGCTTTGATTTATGAGTGTTATGAGTCAGTGTTGGAGCGGTGTCACAGGTTGCTATTTGCAACTGCCAAGTCGTCACCTCTGAGAGCGTTCACTTGGCAGATCTTACTGTATATGAAGTGAGAGAGGCTGTTAAAATCCAGGGGAGGCCAGCGCCGCATTAGCCAGAATGATAATGGAAAATATCTTAAATGGCAGAGTACATTCTTTATTTTACCAAGCATGCACTGCAGAAGAACCAAATTCCACTTATTTGCACTTTAATATAAACAGATAATAAAAATTTAAATACTTCAGCTGAAATATGTTTTTATCCCATCTCTGGAGGGCACTGGCTTAGTTTTAAAGGCAAACTCTGAACAAACACATACTGTGTGTTCATAGCAACCTGTACTTGAGCGAGGCAGCCTTGAGAGAAACAGTAATCGCGGCTGCTTTTGGACACCCAAAAACCTTGAGCATTAGATGTAATGCATGAGTACAGAGGAGGTCTACAGATGTCTCCAGGAATTGTTGGGCCTCCTATTTCAGTTGTGTAATATTAAAAAAAAAAAAAAAAGATAAATATGTTTCAGACGGTTCCAGTGTGGTGTTTCATTTTAAGTTTTGTCTTGCCAAGTGGGCGTCGCTGCGAACTGCCCTCATGGCTCCAGAGGAAAAATGTTAATCTGTGATCGTTTGTGAGCATTTCCCTCGCATTACTCAATGACGGAGGCCTGCGAAAGTCAGGCAAAAGGCAGACAGAGAGCCCTGTAGAACAATTGGCCTGTGTCCTCACAGGAAGGTTGGCCCATTTAAAATCATCACTTTGTTTTGCTGGGGACTCGGGGTTACAGTGCTGCCTGTGACCTCACCCGTCACCATTTAGCTGACAGCCACAGTATGGTAACCTTGTTAGATGCGGGGCCGAAATGGCTCTTACCCCATAGATAACAATCAGTGTGTCTGTGAACTTCGATATGACACAAATATGAACAAAACTGCAGCTCCACAGCAAAGCCTACACTGGAGAACATCAAGCACGGACAGTTTCATAGGGCAGTTCCCTGTCATAAAACCTTGTTATGTCTGAGGGAATTTCTTTGGCAATGTCTCAAGCGAAAGATCTTTTTCCTCTTTCTCTTTTCTCAAGACTTTGTTTTTCCCTCCCCTTTTTTGTTTTTGAAAAAACAAATGTTTCCTTGTGTCACTGATATATGCTCCCAGTTAGGTGGAAATCACTCGCTTTAGATTTCGTGTAAGAATTGGAACCAGCTGCTGTCGCCGTGCGTCGGAGGGGGGAGGGAGGGGGGGTAGTGGGGGCAAAACCGACTGTTCTTTTTCACCTTTGCTACAATTTGTTAAGTCGCGGTGAAGAGCTATAGAGGCGGCGTGGCGGCACTCTGCGTTCTGTCACAATCACGTCGTCCAAACTGCGAGCAATTAAAAGCAAGACAGGTCAAAACGAAGGGTCAAGTCCCCCACTCTCAAAAATGGAGGGCCATTTCCAGCACAGTTACGTGTCTACTTTTGGATGAACACACGTCTCTGTTAAGCTCTGACTCAGTATATATTCATAACAGCGCATACTGCACTTCTTTCATGGTGAAGAGTGTTCTATGCTGTTTGAACTTGACGTGTCCTTTCAGAATTACATCATAAACCATCTCTATGTACATTTTTCCCACCATTTCAAGCAAAAGGGTGCTCTTGGTTTAATGTGCAGCTGTTGATGCGGTGTACTAGAACACTGGGATGTGCATTATGGATGAAAATCTGGCCTACAGCGCAGTTGCTCAAGAAGGACTTCATCGTACAGATCGTAGATCAAACTGACAAGGGGTCTGAAGCAGCTGAGTGTTTTACGGAGTAAAAACAAATAATTTCAGCTGGATTTTTCAGCATTGAACCATACCAGATTCATTTGACCAACCTCAAGGTATGACTCAGACCCCACTAACTCTCAACTGTTGCCTTATAGACCCGCAGCTCTGTTTATTGTCAATAGGCTTGGTAATGTGATATACAGCACCGCAGCGAAAGCTGACATGCTATCAGCAATGCCATAAATTTAAAAGAAAATCAACGGGTTGGACACAGGTTTGATTCCAGTGAAACTCCTTACTGCTGATACTCAAGGAAACCTGATTTATTAACAGCTGCTTGTGTGGCATTCATTTCTGTCAGAGGAAAAAACCAAATCAATAAGACCAAAAGTCTTAAGTGGGAATAAGAATGTGCATATGCTTGGCTGCTGTACAAGGCGAACTTTGCATTAGTCAGGCGGAAACACACGATAGAGTGCTAGTAAACAGCCAAAAAATATGATGGAAAACACCACTCCAAAAGGGCTGATTAAGTGGAAGGAAAAAAAAAAACATTACAATAAAATAACTCCCAGATTTTCCCCCATTTCAGCTAATGGAGAGAATGCATATTTTTGGAAAACAAAAAGGATTTACAAGAGCTGTGGGCTAGTACAATTAATCTCCATATGTACAGTTGATGTTTTGTGACAAGATTTCACTGGAAGAAATAAAGGGACATGCCACACAAATTCAGACAAGCTGTCCTCGTTTCCTGGGCTGGGAAACGGTAGAGACGAGCTCTGGGTGTTCCATGGCCACGTCTTCCTCGATTTGAGAAACGCCAGATCCCTTCTTTCTGTGGGCGTGATTTCAGTGAATGCTGTAGTATTTTGTACAGCAACAGCTTTCACAGTGAATTAGATGATATAATGAATGATTCTAGCAAGTGAGAGAAGATGCCAGGAGACTGAGTCTGGAATGAGAATGATGCAAATATGCAAAATGCAGATTTCAGAAGAGAAGTTCAGAACAGCCAGCACGTAAGAAATAGATAAAGAAATACAGCATAAAGGAAGAGTATTAATTCCTAATTAATTCAAACAAAATTACATTTATACACATATACGACCTCTGGCTTTTATTCAGTTACTAAATCCTAAATTGAGGTTTTGTAATAAATAAAAAGAAATAAAATAAATAAAGTATTAATCTATACTAACCTTTCTCAAATTTCTTACTTAAAACAGACAATATTGGCATGTCAACTTTATGCCATTGTCATGCAATCATTTCAAACTGTACTTGACATTGTTTAATGCTACTGCAGCATTCAACTAATTTACTGGCCATGAATCATCTTTATTGACTTTATGTTTTTCTTTGTTGAATTTCTTTGTTGAATTTCTGTCTGTATATGTTCGTTATGTAATTGCTTCAGCAATTATTAATTCATTCATCTTTTTATTCATCTGTCCAGTGATATATAAGCCTGTATAGGAGTATAAATCTATATATAAATTACCAAAGAAAAAAATAAAAAAGTAATTAGTGTCCTCAGTGTAATGTACGTTTCATAGGTTTCATGCAAACATGCTTCATTATGTTTATTATTCTAATTATAACCTGATGACTGCTCTTAACACCTCTAAACACAAACAGCATGCTGGCACTGCCTGTTGTGCATCAGGCTGGTGGTCTGTAACGTACACTGTACCTTCAAAATGGGTTTAATTACTTCTGCACCTCCTGCTGTGTTGACATATAACCGCAGAGCTCTCAGTTTGTTGATTTCTGCTTTAGCACTTGAGAGACTAAACCTAAACGATGGTGAGGAGATAGCAGGAAGGAGATTAACAAGAGGTGAGGAGAGCAAAGCTGTTGACCTTTCTGCAGGAAGTCCCCCCCCACCCCCACAACAGCAATCAATGACAGACCATGTGTCGCGAATGCTGGTGACACTTCAGTGTTCGCTGTCACCTGCAGTCTGTCTTGGATCATTTCCTGTGGCCAAACTTGTTCATAGCAAGAGATTTCCTGCAGGCCACATGGCCTTACAGCTAAGCATGAGTCAAGTAACAGTAACTAGATATTGATATATGCCGACGCCGTTTGAGGAAAGACTGCGCCACGGTTGTAACTCACCTCCCGTTGAAATGAATCAGCCACAAAATGCAACTCTTGCAGCACCGTCTCCTCCTACTCGTTTTCTTGCTAATGAGAGGGAAATATTGGGTCTGTGCTGATTTCTTGTGGGATCCAAAATGACTTCATTTTCCTCCCAAATTGACCTAAGAACAACAGTAACATTTACCGGGGATATTTTCTCAGTCAAACCACGACTGCGAGACCGCAAACAAAACTAAAAGTGTTAGCGGAAAGCACTGCAGACAAGCTATACTCTGTCTCTTGTGTCCTTAAAATCATGCACTCACTGTGTGTATATACAGGCACATGTGTGTGTTTGGGCATGATTGTCTGTGTGTGCATACAAGTGTGGGTGTGTGTCAGCCTGCAGTACACGTATATGTCACATACACATACTGGAAAAATGGGGAAAGCACTTTCTTTCAGCCAGAGAATAATTGGTCCCCAGAGCCATTATGAGCGACTCACCCATGTGAGGTAAGAGTACGGACTGACCAACACTAGCAAACACTAAGTGCCTCTATTATTGATGATCTACCTACAGAAAAAAAAAAAATCACTGGATTATTTTCAGCCATTGCCAACTTTTCCCGTAGTTAGAGAATGAAACACCCCACATCGTAATTTATGTAATTTCTGTGAAATTGCTGTAATCTTCTACCCAAAATACATGAAACTTTGCAATTACATCCCCCTTAATGTCCCATTTAAGTTGCGAATTTTGCACTGATGTCTTTTCCCAAACAAAAACAGCGTGCACACAATTCATTTAAACTTATTTGATAGTCCTCTATTTGTTTGCCAGAGTATTTATATTGCTGTATGTGTACATTCATATATACACAGTAGATTTTCAGTGTCACTCCAGAGGAGACATAATATTTTTTTACACATTTCGCAACTCAGCATACGTCTTGAAAGATTTATAAGAACGTCAATTGTCTCAACTCTTGTTCCATAAATCCTTCACACGAGTTTGGCTGATTACTTCGTCGATGCAGTGCCTTGGAAGTAAGATGCAACTTTCGTGGGTGAGCTGTGATTTACACTATCGATCCAACATCCTGATTAGAATTTTTAATTAATGAAGGAGGCTAATTGCCTAGAGAGAGGAATCCGCCCGACCCTGAACGAGCCTGATGATTTGCGTTGCGGCACTGAGCCTAAGTTAATTGCTAGGCTGATTTGACTCGCCTTGCCAGAGATAATATGCTGTGCCACGTTTGAAAAATTGACCTCACTCGCTTCCTATTTAAAGATCATACAAGCCTATGGCAAGACGGGAGTGGAGGAAAAGAGGACCCAAGTGGTGTGGAGTTACGTACGTGTGAATTAGAGCCATAAACAACTGTATAAAATACACACCAGATTTTACCAAGCATGCGTGCCAAACATAACCAGTGTGTTTCTTATTTACGTGATGGAAGTGAGATTCAGAGGGTTGGGAAATGGAAGAGGAGGGCTCTGCGACAGGCTCTGATACCTTGACAATAATCCCTGCTTTTCCCAGAGCAGGGATAAGGGCCACTAGGGGTATTTCCACAGCCTAAAGGCCTTCCATTAACTATTAATCTTCTCCTGGAGAGCAGTGGGGGAACCGCGGAGTCACAGCTGCCATCACACTGCTTCATTTCTTTCGCTTACCCCCTTTTCCCCCCCGATCTACTGTTTCCATTGGCAAACAATCCACGCCTATGAGCTGGGCTAATTAATTTTAAATAAAATACATTGGTTATGCATAATTTATGCTTAAAGCCCAGAGCTACTGGTGTTAGACAAATACACAAACTCCATACTGAATTACCAGCCTCTTGAGCCGAGAGGAAGAGCGCGGGTCCTTGGCGAGCTATCAAAGTCAACCCTTGCATTTTTTAAGGTTACGGTTATCCAAACCAAACAAACACAGTTGAATTTTAGTTGAAGAACAAGCATTAAAAGTGCCTGATGTTGTCATAGTGGGCTGGTTTGGATGGGGGAGAAAGGTACATAATTCCCGTACTGTGTATCTGGTCAATAACAAAGGTTATTCATTGTAACCCCAGTGCTGTCAGCAGAAGAAATGGCCTAAATAAGCTTTGTGGGCCTGGCCACTTACCTCTGCAGAACAGAACCAGCTGCAGCCTGACCAGTTATCCATAAAGTAGGTTGCTCAAGTAGAATCAGCGTGACAAGGTTAGAGAGCTTAATCTGTGCTCATAAAAAATAGTTACAGTGTGTAAAAGTAGTTCTGTTTCACTCTATTTCATCCTATTTCTCCCTCCAATAGACTCTGGGACCTCAAAGGGTGCTTTCACTGCTTTCCTTAACACTAACATGAGAGAATATCTGTGACCTTGGATCCAGCAAAAACTGGTACAATAGAGCTCTTCAGCAGTCAGGGAGAGACGACAAAAGTCACACAAACCAAGCCAGAGTGATACAAAACAACCCAACTTTAATGAGCCCAGAGGACAGAACCAAAAGAAACAATTTTCGTAAGTTTAAAGAACTACAGTTTTTCATGGGCCCGGGGGCAAAGGTTGGGTTTGGTAAAAGCATATGCTGCTGCCGTAAATGAGCATGCAGCTAGACCACAGCAATAGATCACACAAGTCTTTTTTTTTTTTTTACATTGCTGACTCGCTGCCACAAAACTGTCATCATAAATATCATTTCCATTTCTCCCATCCTTATCTGGCCTGCGGACAAGGCATGGGTGCAGGCATTTTAATATACTAGTAACATCAGGGGTCATGACCGAGTTCCCTGAAGCTTCCAGCTGCACAGGCAGACCGGGCATACTTTTGTCCAATGATATATGTCCAGTTTTTGTACCCTCACCAGGTCATTATCGTATTGGCTGACCATTTACACCACAATCAGATTATGATGGAGCAGGAACCCCACCGGTTTGTCAGGCACATGAAGTACAGCGCTCTCGCTCTTGTCTGTAATAAGACAGAATTAAGGCTTAAGGGTGTACAAGAAAATAGAAATCTAAAATATGTCTGTCATGGAGTCAAAACATTGTAACACTGTTTTCAAGTGCAGAGGAAAAATATTTACCAGACAAAGAGAAAACTAAGTGCAGTTTGGCTTTAGAATATATTCAGCAAAGGCCACGGGCTTATGAAGCTGTCACTGGTCGTTGTCAGTGCATTTGTTGGTTTAAGCCTCTGGCGGCCAGTGGTTTTGCCTCAGTTGTACCTGCTGACCTTCTTGAAAAAGCAGTTATGGACTTTGTTGGGGCTTGTACCCTGGCTTAGTAGAAAACCCGAGGAACATGAGAAACTTCCACCTCTTTCCCAGCCTTCTCCAGCTATTGGCATCCGGATTTGAAGCACTCTGCACAGGGCCTGAAATTACGGCCTACTGGAGCTGGGAGATGGGGGGGAAAGCACTCATTTCAGCGAGGAATGAAAGCACCGTTCAGATGGTTGTTGTACGGTAACCAAGAAAAATACAAGACAACTTTTACCGAGCCACAGACCAGACTGCATAAATAGCCGTACGCATCGCTCAAGCAATATCTACAGTTCTGGCATGTGCTATTTTGGTTAAGCAAATTATTGTTGCAATTTCTTTTTCATTTCACTTTGAGGTGTCTTTTTCAGCAGCTGTTTCATCCAGCGGGCAGGACTGACTGATGTCCCGCTGCGGACAAGCAAGATCAGGATCAGTTTTTATGAAGCGGCCCACCCAAGGGAGAAAACAAACACATCATGAGATCCTACAGTGTTTTGATTCGAGTGACACATAAAGAATGACCATCTTCCAGCGAACTGCGGGCCGGGAAAGAGCGAGACAGACAGAGGAGGAGAAAGGGGCAGAAAGAGAGGGAGAAAAGTGGAGGAGGATAAAAAAGAAAGAAACATTTCCAAGCTGGCCTGGTTAATTGCGCGGGATTGGAAACAGATGCACGGCCGCAGTGACGTTATCTGAGTAGACCTTGAAAGTCCTTCTGGTCGGAGGGGAAGGGGGGGGTCGGGAGACTTGAGGGACACGGCGATAGATAGGAGGGATGACAAAGAGAGAAAATAGGGAAGATCGCATGGTGCCGTGGCATGCAAGCAGGCGAAGGAGCAACAGATAATGAGGAGCAGTGCCGGTGTCTGACGCTTTGCTGGAGGAAAAAAATGTACTAGAAATGACTGACATCAAGAAAATTGACTCAAAGTGAACTGGGTTAAGTTGCACACAACACAGAGCAGTATGCTGATTTATGTGCATTTTTGTTTAATATGCATTTTCCCATCTTCCCCCCTATTTTCCCCCATCAGCACCAGATATTAACACTCCACCTGTCGGATCGAATGAGGCCTTTTCTGCCACGCTGTTCGTCATTAATTAATTAGAATGTCTCCCTAATAATGTCATGGCAGTAAATGAAGTTGTAACTGTATTTCAAAATCATTTCATAACGCAGACATATTCCCTCCCACCTGTGAGTCCGTTTCCAGGTGCGATAACAGAAGATGTTTCTTAGAGAGTTTATTCTAAATTCAAGTTTCCATTTTCAGACCGCCTTTGCAATGTAATCAGTCCCTTTAGAGCTGAGCTATTTTTAAACATTGTTATGATATCGTCATACATACATGTGTCATTACAGGCACATATTTAAAAAATCCAGTGTCAGGCAGCAAGAAAACCAAAAACGTTTAACTTGAAAGATATTCTACAGTGTACAGATAAAAACTAAACTATAAATTAGCAACAGGACAGATATTCTCCAACTAATTCAAGTGTTCTCTCTCGTAAATACACAAACACAGTAACATCACTCACAAACACAACCTGATTCCCAAGTTACCTTTGAATCTGACCTTTATCCATTAAAAGGTTTTTGGTTCAGTTTCTGAGGGAAGCCACCTCCTGCGCCAGGATTGTATGATTTGTGATTAGTGGGTGGATCTTAGAGCGATGGGGCCCCAGGGCCCTCACTCTTATAATTACACTCCATCCCCGGGGAGGGACCCTAGAGTGACTGCGATTTAGCTCCCATTTTTACCAGGTCAGACTCGGCGATTGAGCACATCCTGTACCCTGCCAATGGCCCTTTCCTTTTAAAGCGCGATTCCCTAGGACCTTGGGACACAGGGACTAGCTCCACATTACCAGCAGGCACCTGTTCTCCAACCTACTTTGAGGCTGTGAGGCCATCACTATCAGGCTGCTATCCCTGATTTTAAATAACCATCAAATGTGCGAGAATCTGGAGGCATTTCTTTCCCAACCTTTTGTGAATACGACACTACCGATATTTTCTTCATCATTTGACAATGCAGGCAATGTGTTTTATGTTTTACAAGCCAAATGTTTGCTGTCCTGGTGATATGCCCAAACCTGAAACATTCTGTATCAACAGTCTGAAAACAGATTGTGAAGAACAGAGAAAACGAGGAAGAAGAAAATGTAGAGCACAATAAATCTTCCAGTTAGGCAGAAATGTTAAACAGATGTGTTAAGATTCCTTCAGCACTTGAGGTTTGGTAATCCGAGGGAAACATACTGTTTCACTGTAGAGGATGTGTAAACACCGATTACAAAAAGAGGTCTTATTATTTAGATAATAATATAATACTAAAGCAACAATAAAGTGATCCTTCAGAGCAGCATCAAGTGTTTTGCAAAAACGATTCCAGCGATGCAAACTGCCAAGATGGCAAATCCATCCTGAGGATAAGTTACACTTCATCTTCCTCAAGATCTTCTCTCATATTTCTTCATATTTCTATTCCTTTAAAGCATGCGCTCATACATGCCACTTCATTAAGAGCATTGCTATTAAATGCTGGGCATACTGCAGCTCCCACAGCACAGAAAACCCACGCATTACGTAAGTCTCCCCTGGCTTCTATTTACATTGGAAGGATCTGTTTTAATTTCAATTTATGTTATATTACACAGCACGTCAGCGGGGCTTTCATTGAAAAATCATTACATTTGGCCCATCTAAGGGGGCGCGCGGTAATTGCTCCAAAACTGCTCTCAAGTGGAGGTCCTTGGGAGAGGGGTTCTCTTTGCAGACTGTGTGTTTTTCATGTCAGTTTAATTAATCACACATATATCCCGTCCTTAATCCCCTTCACGTACCAACACGGGGAAAGATCCATACGAGTCTGGTTGGAAGGATTCTAGCTATTGTTTAGTGAAGCAGGCTAATCAAGCCCAAGTCCAGGGTCTGAAAATGGATTTTGGAAAATGCACTCGCTTTAGATTTAACTGGTCAAACAAAATCAAATTTGAAATATTGTCAATATAACTTGAGGAAAATCGAATTTCCTGTAATATGGTTCGTGTTACGTCTTAACCTTCAGTGTTCTCAACGTGTCTTTCACATTTCCCCTTAAGCTGCTTAAAAGTCAGAAAAAAAACTTTATTTCCCTACATTGCATGACCTTATTTATCAACTGGACGTGCATTATTTGAAGCAACATCACGCTTTGTGTGTTAAATATCCATGCCATTTCATACGAGTGCAGCATTACATCAAATGGAAAATTATAGATGCTTTATGGATAATTTAATTTCCCGTGATCCAGCATGAAATGTTTCTTTTATGTTTGGACATTTAACGACGTGAACTAGAAGTTAAAAATGAAGTTCTGTGGGTCTGAAGAAAACTTGGCGATACCACTCGACAAGCCTTTGTAGTAATGACCCGAGACTGTTGCATTAGTGCTTCAGCTGTGCAATGACAACACACTAAATCTGAATCTGACAAATACGGCCTCATATGGAGGTACATTTTCAGGCGCACAACAGCCAAGAGAAACGAAACAAAGTGGAATTTTTATTAATTCCATATTTGATTGCGTAAGATCGTAGCTGACATGTTTATCATTAAATCAATCACTAGTTTTACTCAGTATCTACTAAAACCCACCAGTGGATTGTGCGGTATCACATAGATGCTGGCAAAAGTTAGAAAATCTTTTGAAAGACCAAGCACCCCTTTTAATCAGCTATTCAAAAGGAAAACTTTTCTCCCTCTGTCCAACGCTGACAGCCACTGCGTACACAAGTTTGAATTGCTGGCACTTGCATCTCATAAGAAAACTTGAGTGTGATCAAAAGAACATGAATGGAGTCTCTTTAGTTGGATGTTTGGATGAACAAGGGCAAGATGAAGGTGTCCTTAACCACTGCATCATACTGCTTCATTTCCCACAATTAAAATAGCTTTTCTCTTCCCTTTTTATTCCTTATCAAGATCAAGTGTGGGAATAAAAAGAAGAAACTATAAAATTCTGACAGATTGCATTTTCTTTCATTTCTGAAACAGTCTGTGGCACATCTGAAGCGCTCTTCTTCTTTAAACATTAAACACAAGCTTAAGGCTCCACTATACTCGACCGGTCCCAGACGGGCCATTACAAAGTTGCACTGTGTCTGCAGGCTGGGAGACAATGTGTGGCTTCTACGGCATCATTTGTCTCCTGAATGCCCAAGCATGTTGACAACATAGACTTAACCTCGGGAGCCGGTGTCAAGCTGATGCTATTAATTTATGTCCAGGAGGAAGCCTCTTTGTCACTGATAGCAGCAGCCACCGCTCCTCTGTTGATTCTCAGAGACAGGAGCTGATGAGTTGGTCACAGCACTTCAGCAATTCCGGACATTTTTTTTTTTTTTTTTTTATGGATTGTCCATGCGACGTATTGTTTAAAGACAGCATCATCAATTCAACAAATAGCAGTATTGACTCTACAAAAACAAATAAATATTTGCCACAGTGCATGTGTCTTTGTTAGTGCTAATATTTTTAGAAAATGGGTGAAATATGTCCCACAATTCTCCCAAGTTACTGGCCCAGAATTAACATTGAGTTACTCTGCGTGCTGTGTAGAAAAATCAAACATTTAGACAGTGTTTTTAAAGATGTTTTCAGTTACAGCGGCAGATGACGACAGACATCCCAATGTTCGTTTTTCGTCCATATTTACACGGGCGTTTAATGTTTATGCAGGCTGTTTTTGCCAACTTTTATTCGACTCGAAAATGTTTGCTGAGGAGTGAGCGGAGAGAGGGATCCACAGATTCATTTTATGCAGTTAGTATGCTGAGATGTGAGACGTTTTAAATATTCAAAGGCAGATGCTTGCATTTTAGCCCTTAAGAGCAGATTGACTCACAAATCTCCCTGCCTCTCCCTTGGCAGATGTTTAGAGCGCTTGATGTTTCATGGCTCCACTGTGCAGCAATTGACTACAGTACATAACCTTATTTTATCCGCACTATTCACAGGCCATTTGAAAGGTAACAAAGTAAAGCAGACACTGTGTCGTGGTATAAATCACCGCACGTGCGCGCACGCTTTGAAAACATAAATTCTTTACAAAATGGCTGCAAAGAGAATTGACTTGTTGGTGAATCATTTTATATATGTATGTATAATTTTTGTTCACATTAGCCCCAGATCGTTCTTCTGTGTATTTTATTAACGTGTTGTGCGGGGATGTGCAAATGACTTACCAGGGAATGTGCATCGTATAAAGTATAAAGCATATTTGCATAGCTTCATTTCAAACTCCTGAGTCTCATTTAAGCGTGTTGTGTTTTGCTGATTTAGATTCATCCAGTTTGAAACAGGATGTACTCTGTGCTGCTAACAAGCACCTCCACTAGAGCAGCTGGGGTATGGGCGTCTTGCTCAAGAGCACCCTGAGCAGCTACATTCTTAGCGTGGGAGGACTCAGTCATGTTTCTCTCCCAGATGTTCCCAGTTGTTCCCATTAGAAGAAACACCGGCAATCCTTTTGTCACAGGCCCGCTTCTCTGACCTTTAGACTGCCGTGTCTGCCGCCTCCTCCTGCGCAGAATTTACCTCCAGTCTCCGCTTCGCAAACAGCACTCTCTGCCCAGAAATAGCCTCGTTCTCACCAGAGGATTCAAATCTCATCATTAAACTCTTACATTTATCCTTCACTAAGCTTCTATATGCCTTCGTCTTTCCTATGAGCTCCCATTGGGTACTAGCAACATCTGTTTCCTCTCTTTACCACAGCCTCCCACCAGACACTCACTGAAGTACAGTGCCCACCACCTAGAACACATCTCAAACACACTTCTCCGTACACGCAGTGAGCCGTTAATCCGGAGTGCCCGTACACTTTCGCAAACTTTCTCACTTTGCAACTAAAGCAACTGCAGTTTGAGCGCCTGGAAGACATCCAGCATCTCTGCACCCCCCCCATCTGCAACGTCTCTAACGCGCTGAATTGCAGACTCCCCGCTGAACGCCAACACGTCTCCCTGGCAGAGAATCGGCTCTGTTTTCCTCTAAACGGAGAGAAAAGAGAAACCTGGGAGTGAAGGAGAGCAAAAACACACGGTAGTAGGTCAGAGGTCCTCAAGGAGTGATGAATGAGCAAATAAATACGTGTCGGGGATCTGGGCCTCATAGAACAGCATTCCGTTCCACATTCCCCTACTGGAGATCACACTCACGACAGGATCCCTAGGAACATCGCACAAGACTTTGGCAAAGGTTTTTATGCCAAACTTGGAGCAGATCCATAAAATATAGGCGGAGAAAATATGCGACATGCTCTGCTGTAATTCCATGCGATGTGTTTCACACTGACTGAAAAGCCGTTACCGTGTCGCTCTGCCCCGTGAGTGAGTTCACTCCCGTCCTATGCAAACCCGAACTAGCTCAGCGCCTCTTTATGCTCATCTCATGTGTCTCGCAGGATTCAGGTTTGACATGTTGAGCGCAGTCTGAGTTTCAGTGTACACTTACAGTAGCTACTGGTTATTTGTGGCCTGTTTCAGTATGGACACAGTTTTACAGCAGCTCATCTGTCATGATATGTTTCTGCTCTGTCCAACCTCTCAAAATCCACCTGTTGTCACATCAAACCCGCGGTCGGAAAAACTTTTGGAGATGGCGCCCTCTGTTGAAAATACTTCCCTTGTTATTCATTTGCATTATAGTTACTGGGATTTAAGTGATTTTCATTCTGACTTGTACTGTAATTACATGTGAAATAAAGTCACAGTCATTTGTGATGCAATTTTATTTTAAAATGCAAAAGATACATTTTAAAATTTCAAAACAATTTTTTCCCCGTCATATTCTTTTCACATATTTTGCAGTGTAGGCTAATGTTAATGTGATAATTCATTTTCCCAGTGAGAGTTTACAGTAGTAGCCAGTAAAGCTTGTTTAAAACCTTGCACTTGATGTACAGGGTAACATCAAAATATAATTTACTAAGACTAAAGTTTGTTGAAAATTTCAATAACAGATTCCCTTCTGTTATCTGTTATCCCAGGAAGGGATAAATTCTACATTTTCATTTCACCAAAATCCACCATCTACTAACACTGCAGATGAATGTACTCACACAAAAGTGAGTTACAGCAGGATGGTGTAACGAGCAAAAGACCATCTTTAAACACAAGGGCCAGGTTAAAGCTGTCATGATGACAAACACCCACTGAGGTGCCATTCAGCACATTAGTGAATCCTTATAACCTCCAGGGAGGCTGTTCAGTAGTTAGCCTTGACCTCTGACCTCCCAGTGGTGGAGGTTGTGCTGAAAGGTAACTCCTCCGCTATAGATCAATATGGCGCTGCAAATAACAGTCACACAAGTCTATATCCATATGGTGCTGCGTCACTTATGACATCGATTTCAAATGTTGCGTCTTTGCCAAGACAGAGAGCTGGCAGCTCGTGTCAATTACCAGCGAGGAGTCTCTGTACCATTAAACATGCCTGGATGGACTAAGCTCTTACTTGTGTGCCAGATACCACACACAGATTTTAAGACCTTTAACGGCTTCATCGCCATCCAGCATAAAGGACTGGGAGGGGGGTGAGAGAGCGACTTCCTCAAGCGGCCACAGCCAGCTTGTTTGCTAATCTGTTTATGTTAAGTTCCTTCATTTATCAAAGAAGCAAAAGGAAGATTTCCTCCGTGCTGTTCAGCGTGCAGTCGATCCTAACCTGGCACTTGGTTGTTTAGTAAAAGCCTGCCAGAGTCCCCATGAGTGCTAATGTAGGTGAGGAGGTGCCTAAGGAGGACTGGGCATAAGAACCTGCCAAGAGATTATCAGTTCATCTGCAGCACTTTGCAGATTCATAGAGAGGTGAGAAAAGTGGGTGGCACCAGTCCATGTAGAGGGAAACTGAGAATGTACAACCCGCATATATACAGGCTGTCGCAGTGGTCAGGCTTCCTCTGAGTGACATCGGTAAAGTCTTATATAAGAATATATATTCAATGAAAAGCATACTGTGTCTCAAATTCTGACAATCTGACAATTTTGCAAGACTTTTGATGGCATACAGTAAAGACGCAGCGGTCATTTCCTTTGTGTTTTGGGCCAAAAAAAAGAAGGCATTGGCTACGCCAGATGTCAAGTAGTCACTTTCTTGAAGCTGCTGAAAAAGTGATCTCTACTCCACTAGAAAAAATGAAAAACTGAAGTTCAAATAAACTAGTGGAAGCTCTGTGCAGATAACTTACTGGAAGAGAAAGTGAGAAATTGAGGAGGATATCCATAACATAGGCCTCTGTGTTGAAATAAGTCTCTAAGTCTTTTTTTTTTCGAATCCAGCCAAGGTTACCCTCCAGGAGAAATGTGTATTTAAATGTTCTTCAGAAGTGCACCTCATAATGTTTTACTCAGCAAAGGAAAAGTTTATTTAGTTCTATAAAATGCTGCCTAAGATTTAATTTCCATTTTAAAAAAAAATCACTGCCTTCATCATTCAGACTTTCCATGTGGTGTCTGTACAGTATTTTCAGCCAAGTGCTTTCGTTACATATTTCCCTCTAACACACATCCTCTTATTTTTTTCATGTTGTCCCTTTATTGATTAGATTAAGCATTTAGTAAGATCGATTACCCTTTGATTTTTCAGTAAATTGTAAGACCTCATTTTGAATTTAACTTTAATATTTTAGTATTTAATCTTTTTTTTTTTCGTTCCAAAACAAAGAATCTGACATTCAAGATTCAACATGGCATGACTTGATGACAACACGCTGTTCAGAAAAGTCCGTGGTACAGTCACGGCACATTAGCGATTTGTAAGAAACTCTCAACAAATGTTCATGATAAATGATGTGATAATCACTCTCATACCAGCAATTACTTTGTCAGTGCAGATGTCACATTTTTCACTCGTTTTCAGCTCAAACTCTCAAATGAATTTTACAGCACTTTGCAAACTTCTGCAATGTCAAATTCAGCTCAAATTGAACTTTACAGATGGAGATGCTGTCTAAGATTATTGATAGACATCATTATTTAAACATGGTGCAAAACAAAAGTGCAGAGTCAAACATTTTCACATCAGCAGATTAAGCCGATAACGTCAGAGAGGCAGAAAGAAAGTTTCTCTATGTTGGGAGAGCGTCCTGAACGAGGAGGAAAGCAAACTGGAAGGACATGAAAGCAAATCCTTTGACTTTCAAATAAATGAGATATATCAAATATGCAGTCCTGTTTTATTTAAGACAGTGCCAGTGCAATGCTAAATAGTTCCCCTGCTACACACTAAAGCCCTGGCCAGAAACATGATTTGCTCGAAACCCCTTTTTCTCTACCCATTCTTTTCAAAAATATAATCCTGAATACTTAAATATGCTATCAATTTGTTGAGGGTTAGTTCCAGTGTGTGTTTTTGGCAAAGGTTTTTGTGGGTGGCAGACAGACAAGTCAGAGAAAAAAAAAAAAAAGGGGGGGGGGGATATACAGAGTATTTTGGTCTTGGACAGCAGAGCAGTAGTTAGGAAGCAGCTACAAGAAGCCGACTCTCCCTCAAGTAATGAACTGGGCCTTTTTTTTTTTTTTTCTTTTGCTTCAGAGCTTTTGTTGCCAATTTGGTGGTGCCTGTGGGAGGCAGTTTTTTTTTCTCCCTCTTCTATTTTTCTTCTCTCCATCTCAAAGTAAAATCACCTGGGATATAATTAATTAATTAGAATCAGTGCGCCGGGCTGGGGGGCGGGGGTGCTGGGCACATGTGTTTTCGTGGTGCGCTGTGGTCGATGTGTTCCGGGTGATTGGGATTAATAACAGGGGGCCAATTTGAACTGGGAATCGGTGTGCTTAATAGACATGGGGGGATGTATGGGGGGGATGTGCGGGAGGAAGGAGGGGGATTCAGGGGTGCACAGACCCCCCAGCCGCTGGAACAAAGGGACCTTTGTAAAGGGGGGCATATTACAGTATGCACTGTACTTCAGGACATCAGATCCCAATCGTGGTGGCAGTAATCATACAATTTAATCTATGGCAGCAGTTTTTACTTCGCATGAGTAAATATGCTATTACTAGCGTTCAGATGACCCACTGTAGGGGGAGTCCACTATTTCCATGGTGAAAATATGGGATGTTACCATATATTTGACAGTGAGAGGCCACCTGAGACTACTGAAAACTCCATCATCCCCCTTGTGTGTTAACTCACCCTGCAAAACCAAAGTGAGAAGAGGTGGAGACTGCTCTGGGCTACAGCACGTTATCAAAATGCTAATATACTTTATCATAGCTCTGCCGCAACATGACCTACAAGTTTGGATTGTCAAATCTTTTCATGAGAAAAGGTTCCCTTCAGGAAGTGAGGGGACACACACCAAACATCTGGTTCAAGACCACTCAATCAATTGCTCTAAAATCCTGAAATTGCTACTCTTGGCTTTGCAATCAGGGCTGCGGTCAGTGGGTTGATGGTACAACGATGGAATAAGCTCCAGCTAAGATCAGGCTTTGACGATGTCACTGGTATGGATACAAAGAGTGCAAAGGAGTGGTTTCTCACACTTGGGTCAAACAGAGATTTTTTTTGCATGGACCCTGCCCTTAGAGCTTCCTGCAAGTTTATGAAAGCTGCTACCAAACTCTGATGTGATCCAAAAGCTCTGTACACACACAACAAATTTTTCATATAGGACTAGCTTCATAAAAACATAGTGTGCCACAAAAGTCGGCCTTCTGAGGCGTGAATGCATAAACAACAAAGTATAAAATATGCAATCACAAAACCTGGACTGGTCTGAAAATGCTTCGATGTTCTCTGCGTTTACAAAAACAGTGTGCTTCACAGATGTCATGTCGATGGTGTACAGAGCTGCAATGTTGCAGAGCAGATCAACAGAGAGGATTCCCCAGTGCATAAACTAACCCATGGTAATGACTATTTCTGCCTAACGGCTGAAGAAATGAACCTGGATCTTGACTTAAGTATTTGGGCTAGAGGGAAGAATTCATTTCCCTTTGTAATGTTAAGGTTCATGAAAGCAAAGCATACTTCAAGTGCTCTGTTCATTAAAATCTACATGTGTGCAACGTCAAAATGAACGTTGAACTTGTGTTACGGTTCCCCTTATCTCTCTTAATATGTGATAAATGGCTGATCGTGCTGAATTCGCCACGGGTCGAGGGAGGAAATGGCACATTTATTCTATGCTAGAAAAGGAAAACAATCCAGCGGCAAAATGGAAAAAAGAATAACACCATAAGAGGAATGAAAGAGTTCACCACTTTATGATGGCACAGCCCAAATCAGTCACACAGGCACAGTGACAGCCTATATATAAACTTAATGGAAAAGAAAACACTGAACCAAAGGAAACTTACTTGTTACTTCCTTCCACCTGGCATTCGGTAACGAAGTCTGAACACAACACAGCCGCCATCCTGATCCAGCGCCTCCGATACCACGTAAAACATATAGGAGCTTTAATCTTTGCCGTGGCAAAATTTAACAAAGTTAAAATGAATGCAGAGAGTGTACACAACAGTCACTCTTCCCAAGGACTACACATCCTGATTCAGATCAAATGATTGCATTACATTTCCATAAATTTAGCAAACGCAAAAGATTTGGCCTCTTAGTGCTGATTAAATCCTCCAAAGCAAGCTGTTCCATGTTTTCCCTGCAATACAAATTCAGCAGGACTGTACGACATAAGTAGTACATCAGGATGACATCATCACTTCAGAGACAATTTCAACCAGCAGTGCTGCTGAAAACGATGATGTTTATTTCCCTTTGTGAAGACTAGAAATGGGGGAAAATGGACCGGCTCTTGCCATCCTTCGATTTTTGTTAAATTGTAAACTGTAAAAAAAAAAAAAAAAGACAAGAAATAAAAATCTAACAAATTTCAGCTTTCTCTGCCTCTTTCAATGTTTTATTGTTACCAGTGTTGGTTAGTAGCCACACAACTTTACAGGGCAGTCACTGTAACAGCAATGCACACAAACCAGAAAAGTGTTTTGCTGCTTCACCCTCCTGCTCGCATTCAGCTCCCACACAGCATCCCCCTTGCTGCCTTAGTATGAAAGTGAATATGAAGGGCTCTTCATCTATACTCTCTTTTGGTATATGCATATATAAGAGTCTTGCATGATTCACTGTGGCCGGCACAGTGCTGCTGACATTACCAAGATTTTAATGTGGTGCGCGGGAGATTGCTTTAAGGTTGTAAAAGAGATCAAAGCTCAGAAGAGGATGTGAACCTGGACTGCTGTGCATTGTTACCTCTCAACTGTGGGAAGCACAGATACCAGGATAATAGATCCCCTACAGATGCCTGGTGATGGATGCACTATAAAATGTCCATACAATCTCCAGCAGCTTTTAAAAAGTTCAAACTATTAGCGATCCAGAGCAATTTCCTATTTTTGTTCCCTGACATGACCATCAAAGACACCCTGATGTATATTTCACCACAGTGAAAATCCAGTTTCTGGTTTTTCACTGTCTTGCTAAGGGGCATTTTTGCTGGACTCAATTACAGCGGTTCATAAAATGTGTACGCTCTCTGAAACATAGGTTAGATAAAGAGGAGTAATGCAAAAACGAATAGGAACGTTTGCCTTTCACACAGAAAGATTATGTGGCAATGGAAAGATGAAGCGGTTTTGTTAGCGTGAGACATTTAAGTCATCTCTGGTTAGGTTTGGTTCGAAAATTTTTATAGTCCAGCACAAGATTTAAATGAAAACGCCTTTATTCGAGTTGAAAGCAAATATTTTCACCAGCCTGACCACGATGGCCGTGCCCTCCGACATCACACTCCGGCTCTTTTGCATGTACTATATATTGCATGCAGTCATTTCTCCTCTGTGTAATCGTTTGTGGGTGATGAAATGTCTCACAATTTTTTCTGGACATGTGGTATGTTATTTGTACGTGCCTTTCACGCAATGTCATGGGAGCAGGCTAACGCCCAGTGAGGTGTGGCACATGTAATGTAAACTCCATGGCACTAATTACTTGATTATAATATAAATACAAATATAAGTCATACTGATGTCGCTGTGTGCCTGTTGACTTTCTCTCTGCAGTATATTTCCAGGCTCAAGAACTGCACTTCTGCGGTGGAAGTCTTACTGTTTCCTTGCACCAAATTCTCAAAGGAGGTGTTTTATTTGTAGAAGCTGCACCACTTGACAGACACAACTGCAAAGAGAAGCAGATTAACCTTCCCAGACACACCAATTCAATACTCTCTGTCTGTCTGTCTGCCTCTTCTTCTCCTCACTTTCCCTTTCCTGTATCCTTCCTCTTTGCTTTGGTTTCTACTGTTTCCATTTCCTTCCCTCATTTTGTTTTTCTCTACCGCCCCTGCTCTCGTCCCGACGTGCTTACTTCTCTCTCATCCTTGCGCGTCCATTCGTCGGCTCCCCGGGTCTCACGCCGTCAGACCTCACCACAAATGAACAGTCTGGATGTGCGCGCAGTCAACGAATCAGCAACCCACATGGGAACCCCTTCACACTGTACCACAAACAGTCCTAATTAGCTTAGAAACTACCAGCTTCAGCTGAGAGTCTGCACAGCTCGCTTACCCGGCCCCCTGTCCAACACTGTTTGTCTGGATGAGTACAGGTTAATTACATCCAGTTCACCCATCGCTCTCATACCTTCCCTTGTTTTTTTTTTGTTTTTGTTTTTTTTTTCTTTGGCCCAAAAGTTTTGATTTTGTCTGTTTTTCTGATACTGTTGGTGTGTTTCTGCTGCAATGTTTCTCTACAGCCGATCCATAAACCTCAGAAACCCTAGAAACAGCCAGAAGGGTCGTGTCTGAAGTTGGAGCTAAACCATGATAAACGTGATCAGTAATATCTTAAAATCAACACTTATATGATCTTATCGTTCTGAATCTGTTAAAAGCCAAGCAGCTGCATTTTATGCTTGCATTTTTGCACTAGTGTTTTTTGGCTGAACCAGTTTGACATTTGCTGACAAACTGCACAGTGAAACGGCCTCAAATTGATTTAGGTATGGTCTCCAGTGGCATGACAGATCTGGAATCGAATATTGTTTATTTAGTTGGTGGTGAAGGATTGAAACCGTTCATGAATGATGGGAAAGGTCTTGATTTTCTGACTGGGTGGTGGTTAATCAGTTTCTGGAAAAATAGGACATTTTTCGTAGCTTTCTAAGTGGACATAAGTTCTTTAATAGCTTCACATAATAACTGCATTTTTTATATACACATCTAAATGTTTTAGCTAAATTTTTACTTTATTTCTCTAGTGTTTTGATTTAGTCAGGGCCTTATGCGAGTTTGTTTCATTTTTTTGGTTTTAGCAAGTACCTTCCACCGTCTACATGAAATACAAACATTGGGTCCTTCCAAACGTTGAACATTCAAATGTCCTCCATTGTTATTGCTATATGTGAGATTGTTGAAAAAAAGGAGAATCTCTTTTAACATTGTTCGTGGGCTAAAGGCGATAGCTCAAGAGCCCATCTCCTAGCAACGCCAGCTCTCGTGTCAGTTAATCATGGGAGACGTCAACCCAGAGGCCTGAAGCTGAGATGCTGTTTCCACAAATAAGTCCATAAACTGCTTAATTCCCTCGTATGAATTAAATATAAAACTATGAAATATTCACAATAGCCCCAGAGTCAATAAACAAAGTTTTTATTTCCGACAATTCAAATTTTAGATCTACTCTAAACTCTCTTCCTACCCTGCAGAGTCAAGCCTGCACAATACCCTTTGCAGAAGAATGCATGGAGACTATGAATCGAGGCATACAGAGGGATGTAGTTTCTTCCTTGCAGAATGTGTCTATTTGTGTATTTCTTTGCAGCAGCTTTCCTTTCTCATCATATTTGACATGACAGGTGACAATACGCCCCAGCAGCGTGTGCGCCATTTCACTGGGAGAGGGGAGAATGTGGCATTAAAGGAGAAATACTCTCTCTTCCTTTTCTATAAGCCAAAGCATTTTCATGATGCTTTAAACTATTAACTGTTCCTCTGGTCTGCGCTTGATGGATTTTGTCACTATCTAGCAGCGTCAATGTGTAGCCTTATAAAGAATTTATGCACGCAAAACAAATTCCATCACTGCGAAACAGTCACACAAAGGAGGGAGAGGAGGGGGAAAAAACTGTGACTGCACTGTGTAACAATGGTGAGCAAACATTGAATGGATGATAAAAATGTTCATTTCCAATTCAAACTAATATGGCAGAGTGTCGGTTAATTATCTATGTATGCAGTCAGGCCACATGGGAGGACCGCTACTGAGTTGAAAGCTTTTTAAATGAGGCATTTAGGATATGCCATAAAGAAGCTATTAACTGATTTGTTCTCTATAATACGATTTTACATCGTCCTCAGGAAAACTTACAGACTTACAACTTGGAAGGTAGAGCGTATTAATTGCCACAAAGGTTGGCCTCTCCGCAGTTTGAATAGAAGTGGTTTTGACGGATAGAATTTCTTGTCAACCTTTTCAAAACACATTTCAAATGTCATCCGCAATTAAGGTAATCTTTAGCGCACATATTGGCGGACTGTTTGACAAGTGGTTTTATCAAGGATGTGAGAGATCGTCGCTTCGATAGAGTGCACGTGCAGCAGGTCCGCGGGCACACGAACACACAACACTCCATCGCCTCTTCTAACGTGAAAAGCTAATACTGCAATTACGTGCCACATTCGTGCGAGGCTGCCGTCTGTGAGCAGAACACACTCACACATGTTTTACTGTGTGCACATGAAAGCACATAAAGAGATCTGCATGCAGAGCATCTTGCAGCGAATACGCACACACTCTCTCCCATGTTTGCACTCCAAGGACTCCAATGAAATTTTGGATCTGACAAGATTAAGTGAGAAAGAATTTTAAGTGCTTAATGGAAGGACATGGCCCAATGAGGGGAAAAAAGAGAGAAAAAAGTGGGTGGACGGGGGTTGGTTTATATGTGGAAAACGCAGAAAGTGCCTTTTGTTTCATACAATCTCACTTTTTAGATGAAGCCTCTGCCACAACACATTTGGTGAGAATTATGCAAGGTCAGCGCATTCAAGGTCACTTTTCATTCACCAGTCTCTGAACGCGTTTGATTGAGCAGGACCAGTGGAATTGTGAAACTCAATATTTCGCAATGTTACAAGAGAAGACCCCTTGACATGCTTGAAATTCACCAGAAAATGGTATTAAAATGAAATGTGGAGAGTTATGGGTCTCCCTCCAGCGCAGCTCAACAAGGCATCTTTTTTATTTTTCGAGTCGGCCTTCCCTCCATTAAGAAGTTATGAGTGTATGGAATTAGGGAGGGGGTGTGCGGGTTGTGTGGGCTAACACTCTGGCAGCACTGGCTATGAGAAAGGCCAGATCACCTGCCTGGTCATACACGCATGTTTGTGTGTACGCGTGTTTGACATGACAGAAAGAAATGTTCAAATCTTTCGCACATGGGAGCCCGCACATCACCTGTTTTGTGTGTGTGTTTGTGTGTTTTGAAAGCGTATTAGTTATAGATATCGTTAAACCGTGTAAGTCTGGTGTGGTTTTATGGAACAACAGGCCTTCAGCTGTCAACATTGCTGCCTGACCACCGACGCAGCTGCTAAAAAGAGGGGAACAGCAAACAAACGACACTCTGAAGCGCCCCATGCTATGTGTAGGCAAAATACACATTTTGTGCGCGCTTGTTGATGTGTGTCTGTCAAATTGATCGTCCATGCGCTTACGTCCGTGCATGTGTGAATGTGAGAAGTCCCGATATTTCATTTTGGGTGGTGGTTCTGGCAGCGCTGGTGGTAGGGTTGACGAGGGTTAAACCTAGCTTGTTTGAAACAGGATTAACTCCCTGGCTCTCATGTGCACTCGGTGTGTGAGGGCGGCTCACATTCAGGCCTTTCTGTCACGTTCGCTCCACAGCGAGGCTGAGGGCCGCAGACGGGGCCCCTGAAACCTGAGACGAGTCTCCCTGCCCCTCCAAATGTTGTTGGTCAAAGCTGTTGTTTGCTTTTATTTGTGAAACATCCATCCTGACATGAGCTGATCTGAGTTTCTAATGCATAAAGCTTTTCAGCTGGGTGGGTTTAAGCACAGGTATGAAAACGTCTGCAGACTCTGTGTGTTGGAAGTTGCCGTCGCTCTCCCGCCAGGACTCAACCCGAGACCTTGGCCGGTCTGCGAATGGCATCAAGCTAACAAGAAGCCTCACCGAGCTCTCAGACTTCCCCGCAAGGACGTTTTGCTGCCAAGCAACCTGATGGACGAGGCTTGTGTCACGTCTGTCAGGTGTGTTAGGGCATAGTTTGCAAGTTCTTTTGGGTCATGCTGTGGATGTGGGATATTTCCATTCGGTGCTGCAGAGTGTGTCTAGTCTAGCAGGTGTTGTTTGAGACGGCCAGGGAGTAATCCAGGCTATGACAGGCTCTGAATTATAGAGACTGGCAGCAGACTGTGCTGAGAGAAATTGGATATGGTGCTCTAGACTACAAAGATTGAGTATAGTAGCACTTTGACTTGAGCACAGATTAGCCCATTAGCTTTCAAATAGTAAAAGACCACATTGGGTAAAATGGGTAGACACATTTAAAGATTTAAGTTCACAATTTATGGGGAGTGTTCCACAAAAGTATGTGGATGATGGTAAAATACTTAAAATTGTATTTTATCACCAGGTAATTATTAGAATTTATTACCACCAAACTAAAATCAGATGGATTTACTATATTGTTGCTGTTGGATAGAAAGTTTTTATGCCCAAACCCATTATTTTTCAGGAAATGAAAAATATCCTGTCTTTTTATAATAACTGAAAACTCAGTTATTATAATTCATTTATTAGTTAATGTCAGTATTGTGGGTTCTTATATATTCATATATATTCTTATATATTCATATAATTGCATGTGTCATAACAGCATCAATATTTTACCAAAATCAAGGTGGTATGGCGTTGCGACATTTTTGACCAATGAATGTTCAGATATTTTTTGTTATTGATAAGAACAGCCGCATCTGAGGCGTCACTTTACGTTTTGATAAAGTTAAAGGTTTTGGAGAAAGTTACGGCTATGACTACACAGCAAATGCTAGACCAAACTACAGTCCAGCCTACAGTGGTTTGCCTGCACTCTTCCCTGCTCACACACATCTCAGGCCTCAAACGCATAAAACATTAACCTTTATAGACTCAGTGTTTCCTGAGTAAAGAAAACACAGTACTTATTCAAACAGCCAGTTCTTTATATAGCCTTGCACTGCAGCTCTTGCACTGAAAAACAGAGATGGTCTCCAAACCGCTGCCTGCTGCTGCTGTGCACTTTATTCAAGATGGAGGCAAGTCGGAGAAATTCAACTAAGTTATGAGATTTAGTCACAAGTTCTTGTTTTCTTAATAAATTTTACATATCTATAAAACCCACAAACAGATGTAAAAGATGAGCGATAGCACTAATATATGAAAAAAGCCCAAAATATGGAAATACAAGGTTTCGTCCCGACAATGACAATACTGAAACATCAGTTATGAGGTAAGACTCTGAAAAATGTCTTACCTTATTGCCACTGCCTCTTAGACATAATTATGTTATCCAAACAGTCTGGTACTCCAGCTATAGTATAGTTTCAGTGGATTGAAATACAGTATAGCTAAGACTGATTTGTAATGCCGCGGTTCTGCGGAATAGAGAGCAGAAAGCCAATACATTATCCCGAAACTGCAGTTTTTCTTCGCATGACAGATAAACATGCTAATCTTTGTTTGTTCCCTTGTCTTTTCTCATTTCCTCTTGGGTTTGCCTGATACCATAATTTTCCATGTGGTGTTGACACAGAGAAATCCTGCTTTGCCCACATCCAAACAATGGTATATTATTTTCTAAAGGGGACTGTTAACAACTTTTCATGCTTTCTGCTGCTTTTGTTTATGTCATTGTTTTTCCTCCATTCTGATCATAATTGCCGTCCGTTTCCTTGTTTTTTGTCCTCTCTCTCTCTCTCTCTCTCTCTCTCTCTCGCTCCAGTTTTGTTCCCTCCCAGCTCCTGCTTGATGTGGCTGGAAAATGGGGTTGGTGGAATAGAGGGGTTCGCATGGAACAGAAGACATATAAATAGAGTGAGGAAAAGAGAAATAAATGAGAGCAAAGCAACCCCAAAAAGGAAATAGTGTGTTTACTGTGTTTGTTTGCTGTGTTTACGTCTGCGCACAGGCCCATGCATGTTTATGTGCCTACCTGTATTCTGTTTATGAGTCTGGAATGAAAAATGAAGGGAGAAATTTTCTCAAGAAGTTACAAATGTTTGATGGCGCCCTGTGATGTGTGGATTCCTGACACTGCTGGAGTAAACGTCCTCTCGATGCATCGCTGACAAGTGTGCCTGGATAAGGAACAGAGCGAACGAACGGGTGCTTTGGAGAAGCTCCACAGATCTGGATGCAAAGCTCATTTGGAGTTTCCCACAGACATTTTGCCTTTTGAGCATTGTGCAGGAACCTTCAGCCTATTAAACATGCACCGCCACATCTTTCACAGTTAGTTAAATCAATGAGATAAAGGACTCTGGTTGAGATTTTCTTGAAATATTAAACATGTATTTTCTGCGCCCATTCCACGTTCACCTAACAGCAAAGCTCGATTATGACGCCGACCACGTTTTTGACCAAAGTCAGTCAGCAAAGCGACGTTCCCTCCACGGGCTGTGAAATCACTCAGCCCCTGAATCATCTCCATCGTGTTGCTCTAGCTGGACTTGTCATCAAATTGTAGCTGCTCTGATTGATATTCTCATGGAAAAGCTGCCAGACAGCTCGGCTGCATTCTACAGAAGCTTACTGGTATAATGTGCATAATTCACCGTGCTCGTTGCAAGCCATCCACTGCACTTCAGACTGATTAGCCATGAAAATGTGGCACTCACATTCCCCAGAATGTTGGACGCTCTTGCATCCTGCAGTTTCTCATGGCGGTTTCCCTGAAAGTTCCTGAGCCTTTCCCAGAGCTTCAACAGAGTCTGCAGGTCCTCCACTCCAGGGGAGACAAATACACACAGCTGGAATGTGAAAGATGCTGCATGTGAGGAGAGTAAAATGAGCCCAGAAACATTATTTGACATGTTCCTGGGAATACATGATATCAATGTAACATAGGCAAGACAAGCAAACAAGGTGCGAGTAACAACAACCTCAAAATAATCAAAGGTTAAAGCATCGTATTTGTAACTACAAATGAACTGTTTACATGGGAGACAGCGAGAAACCTTTCACACCTGTGGCATAATGTGATCGCACAGCTCTCATAAACACTAACTGTGTATATATGATTAGGGACTCACAGTAGGAACTTTGTAGCTGAGAGGAGAGGGAGCCAAAAGGGATGAAGTACACGGATTCGTAATATATTATCTGCTAACTCATACCACATTATTGGCAATGTTACACAGCAGGCATGCCAACACAAGTCGTACTGCCAGGGAGCCTTTATAAGCTTCACTGAATTGACTCGAATCAATATTACAATGTCCAAAGGCCAAAGAAATGGGCTGGGCTGAAATTAAACAGACAACAGACACTATCTCACCCAACAACTCAAGCTAGCACTCACAGACCACATCCCCCTTTTTCTCAGGTATGCTCTATGTTTTATTGAAACCAGAGGGAGCTGCTTAGCGCGGTCAGTCACAGGTGCAGGGAAAATGCAGCGTGGTGCTGGGCCGTGACAACTGTCAAAAGGTGAAATGAAGGTTCGGGCAGCATGGCAGCGTGAGCCGTCGAGTCAGGCAGGAAATGTTCTTTTCTTTTTTTTTTTTTTCCTCTCCTTTCCCTTTCCAGATGAAGGATGTGCAGGAGCGCTGCGCGCTGGTGATGGCTACAGGGGCAGCCCCTAGTCAACCCCACATCTCCAGCCAGTCACACTTAGTGGACCGTGGCTCTCTCACCCAATCCCTCAGAGTCCCAGAGGAGCCAGCTGACAGCTCCTCCACTCGGCCTCGCTGCTACGGAGCGTCAGCAACAGGTGCCACAGGCTTTCTTTGAGAGCGCTTGTTATGCATCACCCAAGGAACTTCAGCCTGGTGTGTTTCTCTGTCCTCCTGAAGAAACATGAATGTTTTTGAAGGAGCTGGAAAGAGGAGATGTGTAATGGCCGCTGACAAGAAGTTATGTCCCTGACAAAGTTGTGTTTGGATCCTTGAGATGTCTCGTTAGCTGTCACATGATGACCTGAGACAACAAATACAGGTCCATACAAGGACAAGCATTTCACTACAAATGGTACTTTTACTTAATTTGTTTGTCTAACCTGGTTCAGATCTGAACATAAAAACAACCAACAACGCAAAACACCATAAACGCCTGCTCTTTGATGTCAGAGTGGTTCCCTTGTTATCATTCCTGCATGTGGATGTGTGTCCCGCCTGATCTGGCTGATCCTCCATGAGTAACACCACACATAAAGATGAAAAAGCCAGTTACTACCACCACATGTTTCTTGACAACTCCCCCCTCTTCTGAAAATCTTTTCTGTCTCAGATAACCCCTAAAAATCTGTGATGGATCTGGACTGAGTAAGTGTCTATGTGAAGTCACTTTTCCATTTTAGAAGGTCTGACTTGAATTTCAGATAGGAAAGGGAAGATTGCGTTGAACTATTGTTCTCTGTCACTTGTGGTTTAATATTTTTAGAAATTGAGTGTGTTGTCCTCTGCGTATGTTTTTTTTATTACCACATATGGGGCAGTATAATGACTTAACAATACTGAATCAATATAATTTCATGAATTTCTTTTTCAACTGACAATATTCCTTGGATTTGCAGGACAATTTTGTTTGTTGTTTTCTTCTCAGATTTGATGCAAGATCATTAATTCAAGGTTCTGTATGCTGGAAGGAATTAAAGCAATAAACCACCCATTTGAGCCCTTTGATGTAATACAATTGTTTCCAGGATTAAAGTTTCCTGAATGTTCGGGGAACTAACATCAGTGTCACAGAAACTGCATTTAAACACCACTGCAGGTAAATTCTGGTAAACAAATCCAAAACTCCAGATGGTGTTCAGTCCAATAGATTTTACAGCAGAGAGGCGAACACTCACTGACTGAAAGTCAAATGGCAAATACGACAAACGCAGACATGCCGGTCATGCTTGCTTGGAAACTTGACATCGCTCTTAAAAAACCCAGCAGCTCCTCAATTGAGCTACCAGTCATGTAGCTAACAACATGTGCTGTGCAGTTACTGTGGGAAGGTGCCTTAGTGGCTGCAGACGCTGGCTATTGTTGATGTGTGTGAATGCATGTGTGTGTGTGTGTGTCTAGCTACGCTGTGGCCGCGGCCCACACACGCTGCTGACTTTGTAAACGCCTGTGTCAGGATCAAAAGCCTGGCTATCCGCAGACATACTTGATTAGTGAAGGGCAGCTCACAATAGCAGCTTGACAGAAGACCGCCGGACAGATGGACTTCTTTTTCTGTCCTAATGCTGCAAATACTGCGGGGGTCCAATATGTTTGTTTGGCATTGTGTCAGCAGTCATGTGAAGCAAGGTAAGGTTTAAGCTTTTTTTCCAAGTCCCCGATTTCTTTTATCCGCTGTGTCAGTGTTGTGTAGCGTATTTGATTATTATAGTTTCAATTTTCATTACAAAGTGTCTTTCCAATGTGGCAATTTTCTTTCAATCTTGTCTTTTCTTAATCACTCCTTCTCCACCCCTGCACTCAGAGTGGCCGGACACACTTTCTTTTGTTATCGTAAGTCCTTGGTTTTGTTTCTTAATGCTTCATTTGAAAACCAATTAGCTTCTCTCTTGGATTCAATTACCAAAGTGAAAGGCTAGTGCTATCTTGCCTCCACAATAATAACACAATAATTGTATTCACACACCACCCCACCCCCTGGCCCGCCTTTGGCGCGCTGCTCTTTCAACCAGTGTCTGATCCCCTCCTTTGGCCTTGGCCATGTGCTATGCAAGTTGATTCAAAGTTGGAGTGATCGTATCGCTCACCGATAAACAAAACACAACCGTTGGCTTGGCTCGTCTTTCAAAATCAATGAGGAAATGGATTTCTCCTTGAGGACACGGTGAGCGCCTTGAAAATGTGCTCCATATTTCCACTGCCGTTGGCACAGTTTGTCATGGGTGTCTGGGTGGGTGCCTGTGTGGCCTGGAGAATGTGTGTAAAAATTAGCGTACATGTGTGATAGAAAAAAAAAAGGCCAGAGTTTGTGGTTGTGTGATTATGTGCGATTGTCTGTGTGTGTGTGTGTGTGCGTGTGGGTGCATGTGTGTGTCAGCAGCCAGTCATAATCTGGAAAGCATCACTACTCACCACCGCCGCTGACGACGTGTGCGTACAGCACCGACAAATGGCCCCAGACAGCGGAGAATATGCTTGTAATGAGGTTGAGACTGAAGAGAAATGATACATTCAGACATTATAACTGCGTGAGGCTTGATTGCTTCACCACACTAACTCCATCATATGTATAATTCCACAACATTATTTTTCTAGGGAAGGTGGGTGCTTATTTTTCAAGTCCTATAATAAGTATAATGTCACTTCAACCTCATTTATTGCATTGATACTTGTTAAATACATATTAAAACATTTCACTGCTTGTCTTTTTGTACTGAAATTTACAAGGTTGTGCGTTTGCCAGGTTGGCCCGAAAATGCAATCCAAAAGCTTTGTGTAATCCTCTGTGAGTGTCTGCATATGCGTGGTCCTTCTTTTAGAACATCATTCATGCAAGTGATGAAAATTCACAGTATTTCTCTTGGTCACTTTCAAGGCCGAGGACCACCAGCTAAGCTCTGTAAAGTCTATCAGCGCTCACGCCATCGTTAACCGCCGCTATTGCGGGTGTTGTGATTAGATTTAATTGGCCCTCCCTTAGAAACATTCGCACACAAACACACACACACACACACTCCTCACACCCGCCAACCTCACATGGATTTCATAAGGTAAGTCTAGTAGGTGCCTCGTGGCTTGCTGACCTCAAAACAGTATTCACTTCCTGTATGGGTTGAGGTCGTCTTGACCAGCGTAAATCAGCCTTCCCCCGCGCTTCGATTACACGCCCTGCTTCTGTCACCAGTCACCCCGCCCCCAAAACAATTTCAAAGCTAATTGCCTCTGACATAAACATGCAGTTAGCGTATTGATATGTGGTTTGGGGAGTTAAGTTGTGCACCGACATCACTTAGAGCTGCACTTGAACCTGAGGAGAGGAGGTTTAACTGGCGGTACAGCGAGGGGGGAAATACCTGAAATGTTTTTTTTGTTGTTTTTTTCTGCGAGAACACAGAACATTACCCCACATCTGCTCCAGCATAATTATTATGTTATCTGTGATCCGTAAGAATTAGGTCAACACCGCGGTTGAAATTTAACAGCGCCGGTTTTATGAATATGCAGATTTTCACATCACATTTGCATAACTGAGCTGCATTCAGAAAAGTTCATGCGAGCAACATCTGTTTACCATTGTGCAAAACACACCTTGAGTTTATTTGGAATTTGAAATGTCAACTTTAACCTTAGGAAATTGGTTGCTACATTCAGTATTTAGAGATACTGATTACATTTTGGATTCAAAATGAATGCGAATTGCAAATGTAGACCACGGTGAATAATGCATTCATTGTCAGGAGTATGATCGCTGTGGACGACGACGATGATGTTGACAAGGGACTGAAAATACAGAAGCTACAGCAGCGGGATTAGCGCTGTGAATGACTGGAACCTCTTTCTAACGTGTCCGCTTCTCATGCAGGCCCTGAAATATTAAGTCCAGCTCAGTCCTTGCAGCGCAAACTTTACATGCCACATCAGCCGGGGTGATGATTAAGTTATGTAAACAGTTTGGAGTGGGTCAGTGATTCCGCTTTGCCGTGCTGCAAGTGTTCGTCTCAAAGATGTGCTGAAATATACGCTGTATGTATTCCCAGGGGACGGGCGAAAATCAACAAGAAAAATCATCAGCGTTGAGGGATATAAAAGCAAGCATCCATCTTTATTAAAGTCCCTGGTTTATGTTAGAGGACCTCAATCCTCCTTGGACTGTAAACTGGTCCTGAAAATAAACAGCTGTTGGAGAGGAATAAAACGAAAGTCTGAAATTAATCACGGGGACTTCCACATATCTCTCCCTCTCGTCCACACACACACACACACACACACACACACACACACACAAACACACACAGTGTATGTGCTACAATACTCACAACAATCCAAACTTACACAAACACTGTATGTTGATAAATCAGATGTGCACAGTTCTTGTGCCTAAACTACATTTGTGTTTTATTAAGTAGTTTTTTTTTATTCTTTTTTTATTTTTGATAAAATAGAGTTCGGTCACATTCAGCTGCTTAATATTTGGACCAAAATTTATTTCGTGTATCGAAGTGCTGAATATAATCGATTTCTTACAGATTTTGTCTTTCTTCATTTGACTTTGAACTGCACCACATATTGCACACAGGTTGCACTTAAACTCATCCAAAATGACAACAGCGCACACATACTCACACAATCACACATGTGCAGGCACTCCATAAGCTTTTGATCCTCTGATAAAGAGAGTGAAAAAGATCCCGAAGCCCGTCGTCATTAAACCTGTGTTGGTTTATTTGTGTAAGACACTGGGGCTCATGAGGAGAGCGGAGGAGAACAGGGGTGGTCCGCAGTCCGTTTGTACACCGCTCGCTGGCGGCCTGTGTCTGGAATTCACTTTCTGCCCAGCGACGGAAAGGCTGGTGGTTGTAGAAAGTGAACTGAGAAAAGCGTGTGAGCACGAGCGAGGAGGCTTACTTTGTGAGGATATTGTTGAGTTTGTGGTAAAAAAAGTGTGGTGCGGTGTCAAGGAGATTGTTTTTGATATGTTACAGGGGAAACCAGCATCTCGAAACTATGTAAACTAGCGAGGGAGTTAGTTTTTGCGAGTGCAGAGGGAGGTGGAATTCGGAAGGTAGTAAAGCAGCAGGGCTTCTCGGGGGTGCACGGGGCATCGTCTCAAGGGCTTACTGTGGGGGAACGTTTAGAAGCAGCTGTTTTTCAGCTGCACTAAATGGAGACGTTGTCTTGTGCCGAGCTGCACTTTGGATTCGTAACCCCCCTCCCCTTTTCTTCCCAAGCTCTTACCAATACTTTCCCTCCCCATACACGGCACACAGGAGGGGTCGAGGTTGGTGGTGAGAGCCGGCTCAGGGTGGAGCGGGAGTCGGGTGGGGGGGGCGGCAGCCGTCTAAACTGAAGCCATCATCAGCCACTCTCCCTCAGCCCCGCATACCGACCTCCCCTCTCTCCCCTTTCCTGCCTGATGTGGCCCGAGACAGGATCTCATCTCACACAACTGGCCCGGGCTCCCTCTAAAGTGTCAAAGCGGGTCTTAATTTAAAAGCCCCTGGGCCCATTGCAAACTATTCAGCTATGCTTACCACTCAATTATCTTCCTGTCCCTTTTTTCCGCCACTAAAGCCCCCCTCTGAAAACATTTAAGAGCGCTCTGTGGAGGGTCAGCCGTGGTTTTTAGTTTCCCAGTGCCCTCGTCCTTCAAGCCCAAAATTCAAACATACCAAACCCTTGTGAGAAAACACGAGGACGTGAGACTATTTTATAGAGGGGATAGTGCTTGTGACAGATTAAGCAATGCTCCTGCTTCCTGGGATGCCAAAATGATGTCAGTGCTCTTTGCCTCCGTGTTTCTCACAGTGTTTGACAGCCCCTCTGGTAGCTATTAGTTTGGTTAAGGATTGCCTTTTCTCTTTTAGTGGTCACTCAGAAACAAATAATGTGCTTGCCCTCCAGTGTTTGCCGAAAAAGCCCTGCGAGACCTTGAGGCTTGGAAACGTTTAAGAACACTCAGAACCACAGGAAACATCCAGAGGAAAACGCTCCCTCTCCCTCTCCCTCTCTCCAGGCCCCCTCCAGCCTCCGCCCCTCCCCAGCTCCTTTACCGGCAATGGATCTGGGACCAGAGAGCTTGAGAAAGGTCAAAGGTGAGTGAGAGAAAAGCGCAGATGACTCTCAGATGGATTAGCGCTAAGTGATCCAGACTCTCCCACACAATCACAACACCTTAGAGGTCATTTTCGCGAGGCATCTAAGATCAGTCTGTTTCACGGATTTCAGCCACCAGCTAGGAAAATGGTACACGTTGAATTTATCCGACTCTTGACCGATGTACTGTTTGAGAAAGAAAGCTTCTGAAACCAATTCTCCCATGACATTTGAGGGAAAAAAAAAAATTGTACTGCGTGCTACGTTACATCTGTTCTCTTCCTGCTTCTTGATTGTTTTATTTTGAAAGGCTCTCTGTAAATAAAGTTTGCATTGTTGCTTCTATTGCAGGAGGAAACGCAACAAGGTTAGCACTGCGGGTTGTGCTATGAAAAGTTAGACTGCCCGCAGCTGATTGCTCAAACCCACCCTGGAAAACATTATCAGTAAATTAGTGGAGCGTAAACCCTTTTGACAAATTGTGAATCCTCACGCAGAGGTGGGTGAGCTATCATTAATCTCGAGTGCATGTGAGAATGGAGTCAGGTGGCTTAACACTCTTAAAGTTAAATTAACCGTGATCCATCATCTCTGGTATATCTCACTCTTCCAGGAATAAAAAAAGGACATGATAAGAGAGAGACTGCTTATCACAAACCAAACACTGTACTCATTTGTATCGCTCAAAAAAAAAAGTGAGAGTCTGAAGTTCCAGATGCAGAGCTGGATCTGTCTCAAGGTGGATAAAACTCCTACACTGTGGCCTGCTGTAATGGATGACTCTGATACCTACTATCTATTAGCATGAGAAATGATCACTGTGGATACTTTGCATGCGAGGAGAGGAGCCCAGCTCTTGTAAAAAAAAAAAAAAAAAAAAAAAGGCTAATTTTACAGTTGCTATCATCTAGATATTTAACCATGTTACAGTCTCCGTTCACACCATGTGCAACTTTTTCTTTGACTTTTCATATCTATTTATTAAGATGAGATGTCACATCTGTTTGTCTCCTGCTCATTTTCATCAATCACAGAACGTCCCTCCATGTTTTCAATAAACTCTGCCCCCCCCCCGCTACCCACTAATTTGTCTTAAGTGATCAAGTACAAGTCATGCATAAATTGTACGCCTTTTTTCTTCTTTTTTTTTTTACCACAGCACATGCTGTTTAGGTTGAAAAGAAATGCTATGCAATGTTCACAATGATGGGTGCTTACCTCACACTAATAAAATCAAATGGCTTTTATGGAGACACTGGGGCATTTTACAATTACATGGAACTTTGAAAGAAAAAACAAGTCATCGCCAGTCTTAAAGATACGCCGGCCTACAGTGGAGAGAGGCTAATTGAAACCACTCATCTCTCGCATACGCTGCGCAACCTTTTCTTAATCACAGCTCAGTCTTAATGCCTGGAGACTTTCCAAGGACTCAAAACACAATTTTTTTTCTTTTGCGCAATTTCTTCACAACCCGTGCGTTCAGGAGGGAATTTACACAGTTTAGTGTAAGAATTATTCTATCCTAATTCATCATATTTTAGCTTTTCGGCTATAAAAAGTGCATACTTCTCCCAACAAATTCAATTTCAACTGATGTGAATGAATGATGAATATTACTGATACAGTATCCCGACATGGTGACACGCATTTTCCTGAGCAAGGGCTGCGACTAATGATTATTTTCATTACCTACTACCTACCTAATCTGCTCATTATTTGCTCGATTAGTTGCTTGATCTGTAAATTATATAATCTAAATTGCTATTTTCAGAGGCTAAGAAGATGGTGTCAATTGCACGTTTTATCAGACCAACAGTATCAAAGACTTTATGAGGAACAGCAGAGAATCCGAGCATGAGAAGTTGGTCCCAGCAAGTTTGACCCTTGGAAGAAAAAAAAAAAAGATTGATTATTAAAATAGAACGAGTTATCAATTAAATGAGTTATCCTTCCACCTCTATTTGTGGCTCTCATAGGTTTTTCCACACACGTTTAGTCAGTTTGTTTCCAAAAATACAACTATCATTGTTAACTTATTAGCCTGGAACTTGTATTTGAGCCGTACATATTCCCTATTTTTTAATCCACTTTCCTTCCCCATTCTCTTCCTCAGCTATACAGTGGACTTCCTGCAGCTTGCTCTCCATTTCTGCCTGAGGAAAAATACTGACTTGAGACACACTGCAGCGTGTGCATTAAAGCACAAGCGTTCTGCAGCTTTCTAATGTTATTTTTGTTTCATTGTTAAGCATGAATAAATGTCTTTGTGCATTAGGGGTGGATTCTGTCTCTCTCTCTGTTTCTCTCTCTCTTTCTCACACACAACTAAGAGGAAAACATCAGATCTGTCTCAGATGTGACAGGAGGGGGATCAGAACTAGGACACTTTGAGCTGCAGTGTGAATATTGCCTCAGTCGTAGTCCTCCAGCTCCCCCTCTCTCCTGTCAAGCACTCTCCTTCTCTCTCTGTCTCTCCCTTTTTTTTTGACTCATTCCTCTCAGACCTCCCCTCTCACACGCCCACTCTTCTCCCTCTTGTCCCCGCATGCTTTTCTTCCCCCTCTTCCAAATCTTTCCTCCCCTCCCTGTTTCGGTCTCCGCCCTCTCTCTCTCTCTCTCTCTCTCTCTCTCTCTCTCTCTCTCTCTCTCTAATGAGACACACTCACACACCAGTATCTCTCTAAAACCAATCTCCCCCCCTTCTCTTTATCAGGCACTCTTCCCTTCCCTCATTGTTCTCCATCCTGTGTTTTTCTCCCAGTCTATCCTCTCTTTACCTCTTTCAGAGCTCTCACATGTGGATTCGATTATTGAAGCTAACGCAGCGCATGCAGCTAAAGGCTGGAGGGTGCGGTGCGGGGACGTGTTTGATATAAAGGCCCTTGTGCCAGCTCATTTTCCCAGCAGGATTTGGTGAACGAGACCAACTCCGCTACCATCTCTGTTTTCCTCTTACAATACTTGTTTGTATTCTGCATTGTCATTAGGGATGTAATGTAATAAATTAGATGAGATAGTTTGATCAGAGTTGGTCTTGACTGAAACAACAACAGAGGTTCGGTTCAGCGGTGTGCGCTTTCGTCTTTTTTAGATTTGCTGTTTAACGGTTAGATGAATGCCTGCCAAGGAAGGGCAAGACAAAGTATTAAAATATTCCATTCATTTGTTGTTTTTGGATGTCAGGGCCTGAATAAATTACATTTAGGGAAGTATATTGGGATGCAAGTCAGGTTGAGTCAGGCAGCTCTATGCCAGAAATAAGAATCAATGTTGTGTTGTGATGTGTGGTGCTTTTCCCAGTTGTCCAGGTGTGCAGGAGGTAAAAGCAGAAATAGCACAGAGTGGGGAAAAAAAAAGTAAAGGTACAGAAGTATTGCCAGTAAAATGAATTTAAAGTTTAAAAGTAATTCTACTTGGCTCAAGAACTACTTTAAAAATTTAGATACATTTTAGGGACTGCTCCTCTAGAATCCAGAAAAGTCCAGACACATTATTCAAGAAAATTCAAGCAACCAGGCACAAACAATTTAAAGAAAGAAAAAGAAACTATTTCAACACTTTAATCCATCTATCCACAGTGTCCAGGGATTTCAAAGTAGGAAGACATGGAGAAAATGACGGTTCGATATTTTAGTATTTCTGTAAAGTCTGTACTGGTCATTTAATGAGTAAACCATTTTGGGAAAATTCATAATTATGAGAGAATCATTTGCTCTACCAACCAAAAGAGAGGGATCCCAGTGGTATCTCTAAAGGGAGATGCGATGGGCAACCAAGTGTGTTTTTAAAAGAACGCTCAGCATTTCAGCTAGGGTTATAATTAAAGCTTGAAGTGATATAATGACCACTTCACCGAAATTACACTTCATTTATTTATTAGTAAAGCACACGTCGTCTCGTGAGGCAATTAAACCAGGCTTTCAGCTATCTCGACAGGCGGAGGAATTCTGAAATATCTCCCACAGACAGATCCTCTGGTGACACGTCTTCACGGGTTCAAATCATCAGTTAAATAAAAGAGGAGAAATAAAAGACACTGGAATGCAAGTTCAGAGTTTATCAGAGGTGAAGCCTTTGCTGCAGCAGATAAACGAGAGGCAGCAAATTGAGCGGGCGCCATAGGAGCTGCTCCCTTTTCTGATTCGCTTATTACACTTCGACCCCTTCCCTTTCTTTGCTTTTGTTCTTCGGTGGAATTTTTTTTTTTTTTTTGAAGGGGAGAGAAACTAATCATTCGGTTTGGGTCATGGGCAGAATTGTTTGCAGGGAGTTTTCCCACACCACAAAATACTGCAAGATGTTTCACGTTGTCATCACCTTAGGATGGCACTTTCAAAGCCCGACGACTGGGTTTCTTTTCCATGTGATATTAATTAGCACTGGTACTTCTGCTAATCTCACTTCAAGTAACTGGAGTGATCTGAGCTAAATATGCCGCCCGCTTTGACCAAATTCCCCAGAAGTCATGCCAGGAAAGACTGGCTCATACTGTCAACCGTGTCTCTGTAATGCCCCCCCCACCCCCAACTGCGTGTACCCGCTCATGTAAAAGGTGCTTCTCTTTTCTTCTCTCCATTTCTGCAAACTTAGCAAAGAAAGTTATTTTCATAACGTAAACATTTCACTGTGCTTTTCTTCGCTGAAAGGCCCGTTTAGGACACAAGATTGACGGGGGTGCTCTTAGCAGGATGTGGTTTGCTCTTAGCTGGCTCAGGTAAACCATTTATTCCCATTAGTGCTGATGGTGGAATAGTGCTTTATTCTTCTTTTACCTGTCACGCCTGCCAGATGTAGGTCTGTAGCACTCCGCGACTACAACTCTGACAGCGGAGTCAAAGGCATCGCCCCGAGCCTCGAAAACAGCCGCTAATTGGCTGAGCTCACTAACATGTTTTCGGGTGCATTTCTCATGTCCTTAGGAAGGCAGAAGCGACTTATCTTGTGAAAAACATGACTTTGTCAGCCTTTGTGTACTTCAAATGCTGACAGGGTGAATTTTCTGGATGAGGACAACAATCCCTGAAGCTTTTGCTTATGCAGCGCCGAGCCCTGCATCACTTCCTTTGAGACCACAGCGAATGCACGCAAGTTTCAATTAGTGTAAAAGAACTGCAAAGAAACAACTTAAAGGCAAATGCACATACACATCATTTATGTGAGATACAAAACCTACAGTAAAAAGACGGTTAGCCACACGAAGATTTACTGGGAAGCGAGTTCAACTTTCTCAGAGGCAGTTTTGGTGTTGTTGTTATTGTTTGTTTCTCTCACTGGAAACAAAGTGACAGTTTTAAGACCAGATACTTAAGCTTCCCTCTCAGATTTTAATTAATTTGTGTTGATCTGGTTGTTTATGCCAGTTTTGAGTCCCTGCAGCCACCCTAAATCTTGTGGACGTATTCATGTAGGTGGCTGAGGCGGTTTTCCAATCTTGTCTGGCTTTGAAAGTCTCCCAACATGTGCCTCGCACATTTTACTTTTTTAATCCAAACGCTGTTGTGTCCTGCACACTATAACTGTACAAATAGCAATTAGCTCATCTCCACCAGGGAAATAACAGAACTGGCAAGACTTTAGAGCGTCCTGGTGATATGCAGAGCTTTTAAATACATCACGTCCCATTTAGGAAAAAGAAAAAGGAGGAAATAATCACCTAAAGATGTGTGACGAACCAGCAAAACCTTAAAGGCTGCCTTCTATTAATGCACCGAGGAAAAGAAGAAAAAAAAAGAATTAAGATTGAGATGAAAAGAAGGAATATAATGGCGCTGCTCTATGATTGCACTCTGGTTTAGCGTGTGCCTGGACATCATTGAGGCCGGACATTCAGAGATAGCAGATCCAACCGTCAAGCGGGGGGACCGAGAGGGGGTGAATGGGATTGATTACACCATAACATCAGATATAACAAACCACTAATCTGATGGTCTATCTGCAGTCGTACATCTTCATCTATCATCCACCCTCCTGTCCGTCACCACCGTGGCTCAGGGGCAGCCCAGGAGCCAGACGGGGTAGAGTCCTTTCGGCACAATCATGACTCAGCGCCTGCACATCCATCAACCTGTCTGTCTGCGTTCACTGCCCTACAAACTCGACTGAGTATAAATCCCGCCGTTGTAAGTTCGGTTGATGAAGTCTTGAATGTCTGGGATGATGCGTTTGATTTAACCTTCGCAACAAGAGATAAGGCAGAAAGAAGCGCTCCAGTTTCCGAGCTGGAGGGAGTTCAGCCCCCTGAGAAACATGTGTTTCCGTCTTTGTGGACATTTTTTGGCTTTTTGCTGCTCTGCCGGCATATGCTTTGTATCAGAATGTATGTGATCCAATTCATAAGCCTGCATTTTGTCCCATTATCTGGTTTGCTAATTACCTCAATCTTGTCACTTAAATGTAATTATGGACATCACGTTATGTTTTTTGATGGAAATGCATTCGGCGCAGAAGGCTGGGAGGGATCCTTCGGCTTGGCAGGGCTTCCATCGGCGGAAAACAAAAACATGCTCTAAAAATGGATGGCAGGGTTTCTTATGTTTTTGATCACAACAAGAAGAACGAGAATTGTGACATCTGTATTAAGCAGAGAGCCGCATATAACAGGCCACATTCACCAGATATGCACCGTAAGTGCTGCTAAAAGGTGCATGATGGAAAGCTTGAAGTTATCCCCCGAGTGCAAATGAAAACCAGAGTTTTGTGGGGCTGAGAAACAGAAACTTTATTTCCTTAGCAGATGGCTACCACCAACGTTAGCGCGTTCTTGAAAAAGAAGGGTCTGTGGCGGACGGAGAAGAGGAGGAGGTCCTCTAGCTGTTATCACAAGCTGCAGTGAGACATCATCTGCTTTGGAGACACTGGTCCATCAAACTCTGAGGCAATTACACCGAGAGCACAGAGGTCAGGGAGGGAGGGAGGCGGGAGTGAGCCTGCCGGATCAGCTTATCGGATGGACAGATACTCGGGAACAGCTGAGGAAACTCGCGGCACTTTTCTCAGGAGTCAAAAGAGTTCAGCGCAGCGAGAGGGAGAGCAAAGGTCACGAATTGGAGTTTTATTTCACAGATCTCTTAATCAGGGATCTTTTGAATTTTTCAAAAGCAGTCAGAAGGGGGCGAGTGGATAATAATAATTTGATGTGACGATAGCGACGTGAAACTGTCCTGTACCTGCTGCATTAAGATTACTCAGCAGAGACTTTTGAGGACACATTTTGTTTGTTTGTGATTGACTGATAGTTTGATAGATAGTATTGGAAAAGTAGGAGAAACACAAAGGGGGGCTATTTGAATGGGATTTCTCGACTGATGAAAAGTGCGTAAGAAAACAGTGGGACAGGAATATCACGTTTCAGCTTGCTGACAAATGTCTTCGCATAGTTCAATAATACATGAGTAATGGCTTATAGCGAGAGCAACCCGTCTAACAAACCCAGAACTATAAAGTAAATATTTTACGGATGTCAAAGCTCAACTCTGCTTTTGTAGTTATTCACATGCATACAGACCTCATATGCTGAATAAAGCATATTAAAAATAACTCTGATGTCTGGAAGCTGAGAACCTCCCCTCCTGGTCACTGGGAGCTTTGATCCGTCTCCCTCCGGGTTAATCATCGTTGCCACATGGTCTGCTCCACAGACGTCAGCCCATCAGCAATTCCTGGGTTCATTGTCAACTGCAGATTTTTTTGCTGGACCAGGTACGGGTCTACAAGAAAGGTTCAGGAGTTTAACGAGAGCGGTCGACAGAATGCCCTGGCTAATAAACCACCAGCTGGCCACCTTACGACGGCTGACGCAGAGAGAGTCCAAAATGGTCTAACAGGGTCCTGCGTTTCATTGGGACAGCGTACGGCACAGTGGAAACGCAGCCAGTGAAACGCTTGGGACCGCCACACCACCTGAGCAGAGCGAGACCCGTGAAATGTTTCTCTATGGCACGGTTCATATCTCCTCCATTCATCTCTTTTTTTTTTTTTTTTACATGCATTTTTACAGCGCTAGATTCTTCTGCTCTTCTGCTCTTCCTACGTGGAGGATGATTTGAAACACGCCGTTCTCGTAAAAATTGCTCCGCATCAAACCAAACTGTATTTCTGTCCCCTTTGAAGATATGATCCTCTCCATCTGTAACCAAGTAATTCTGAAAGTCTGTCTTCAGCCATTCACTTTGTCTGCAGTCGATAATGCCAGAGGAGAGCTCGGGACTCAAGAGTCTAAACAAGCTTTGTACATATCTTGCCAGCATGTAATGCGTGACATGATCTCCATCTACTAAATGTGCACATTTATTCTGCTAAAATGGCCAAGAATGCAGCGGCCCACACTCATTAACAGCAAAGTGTGCAAATCCTAAAGGGAAGGAGACGGTGTTTATTTTGACTCAAGCAAAACAATCTCCATCTCCATTCCATTCTCCTGCCAGATTAATTGGGGTAATTGTCTTGAGTTTTCAACACAAGGTAGAGGAAAAGCTCCTAGACACCGCCAGCCTGGCAGCCAGGAGCAATTGGAGCGCCACATAGCAGCTGCTGTGACGAGACAACTAGGCGAGTACTCTGGGTAATTTAACACAGTTTGGAGGGTTCACATGTCCGATCGGATCATCGCAGCAGGTTAAGCTTCTTGCCTTTCGTGCATTACCGAGACCTGGGGAACTTCCTATTAAGCACAGATGAGACTGCAAGAAAAAAAAACTGCTGGGTTCACTGTTTGTGTTGGGGGTGCTTTTTGTCGGGAAGATACGTCAGCTACATGACAGGGTCTCCATCCACGACTCAGCACTTCCTTCAAAACTGTCCCTCTGTAGGAGAGGCGATCTATCAGCAAAGTGTTGGGTTTACGGGACCCCCCGATGACATATATGGGACACCCAAGAGATCCCCTGGCCAGTTCTGACTTATGATCTCATGCCTCAGAGTCCTGTGATTGGCTCACTCGCGCCCTGACCCCAGCTGCCCCGGGGCGCATTGGCATACACGCCGAGGAAGTGGAAATTACCTCTTAATACTGTCAATGCTTCAACACTTCCACAAAGCGCTGTGATGAAAACACCCTCACCTCCATTACCGTGCATATTAAGAAGACAAAGAAGTTATGATGGTGGTTGAGAAGGTTTTACCTCACCCAGTAGGGCACTTTAGAACCAAAATTATGCCACGTATAAAAATATTAGCACATTTCGCCGCAGAACAATGGTGTTAACTCATTGATGGAGACGTTATTATTCAGAGCACATTATTGCTCTGACTTTTAAAAAAAGGCCACAAGCCTGCGAGCGCCACATTCTGTTATTCCTTTCGATAAATCACTTTGCTCACATGGAGTACCTGATGGCGCTCTTTACTGCTCTCGTACTCCCGCTTTCGAATATGTTGTAAAGGAATACAGCCTTTGTGGTACTGAGGACATCACAGCTTCAGTAAAATTAAGAGTAAACACTTAGAGGTAATCAAGTTCCCTCACTATAGTCTCCCTCAGCCATCTGGTAGCTATTGAACGCTGTTTTGGATACTTTGAAAAAGAGCCCATAGCTTACTCATTATACAACAAAACAGTCACATTCCCTCGGTCTCGCCCTCCACCCCCTTTTTCTCTGACTGTCTCTCTCTCTCTCTCTTTTTTTCTGCCTGTCTCTCCCTCGCCAGACCAAGCAGTTAAGGAGACACATTACTTAACGAGGTAATTGGTGTAATGTCTCTGGGGCACAATGAAAAATGCCACAGTACGGCATGCTATTGTGGTTAAGTTTCAGCCCAAAGTCCCATCATGCTACGAGGCATTGTTGGATGTCATGCGTTTTGGGTTTGTCATGCACATTTTCTTTCTGTTTGAGAATTCAGAGAAGCCAGGAAGCTTAAAGCCCAGCGTCTCGCTAAGGTGAGTTTATGGCACCGTGAATGACAAGGGCAGTGTACGCCATCAGGAGCCACTGGAGCATTTTTTAGCTGGCCAATTTCCATGATTACGGCAACACTGACAGCACTAAAACGCGCTGCCGTCGAAACAAAAACGCTCGCTCCACTGTGGGGGATCCTGATTTCTGGTATGTGACCTTGTGGTTGACATGGGACCGCAAAAGTAGTGATCCCTTTCCATCCCTCTACAATTTTTCCATCCAGCCCCATTTGTTTTTCATTTGGAGAAACAAAACTGTTCACCCTTTTCCTTCTGTAAAAACATGGCATCCCAGAAGGCTTTGCGGGAAGTATCAATCACTGGAATGGTTGTATTGTGATTACCTCAACACACCGTATCGGACCTGCTCTCGAAAAAGAAAACACCGGACACCAGAGTTATGGCCCCAGAGATAACAAGAAACGTTGCGAAGCTCAAACTAAAAACCTTATCTGTGACAGGATAGAGAGCATACATATTTGTGCAGCTACAGCGTATCCGACATAGCAAGTACACGGCCGTGGATAGATGAGCGAGGGTAATGCGGGGGACCATGTCGGCAGATACAGTACCTCTGAATGAAACATGAGCCTTTTTGTCCGAGGAAACACACAGTGGAAACACTGGCAGTGTATGAATCAGCCAGTGAGAGAGTGGGAGAGAGTGAAATCACTGGTTTGGAGAAAAGGCTCTTATTGTTCTAGTAGAGACAATGTTTCAACACTTAATGACCTCTTTCTTTTTTCCTCATTAGCGATGAGAACAAGAAACTCCTTTAAGGTCAGGAGAGATTGCAAAAGGGATTATGAGAAATGCTGCATATACTAAAAGGTTTTTTTTTATTTAAAAGGCCTTTTTTTGTTTTGCAAATTATAGCATTAATTTCATGTTACAATTTCAGTCTGCTTAAGTCCTCAACGAGAACAAAAAGGTTTTGATGACAGACGTTAAATAATTGAATTTCTTCCTGATTATAGTGACTCTGGTAACTCCATCGGACTGCTTCCATTAAACTGATGACAGAAAAGGAACTCTCCCTGCTCTCGCAGACTGGTTGTCCGATGCCATGTATGTACAATGAATTAAAATAAATTGCAGAAAAGAATGTAGTAATCCAAGGCGGTTACTGGCGGTTCTAGTTGATAACGTATTACTTTCTTCTGTTTCAGTCGTTTAAGCAGTAGATTTATTAGGACTAAACTGAGAGGTCTTTTTCAGGTCAGCCTGATTTAATTTCAGGAAGAGAGGTATATAATCACGAGTCTTTGAAACCAACTGTGTTAAAAAAAAAAGTTGTTATTGTGCCCACTATGTGAGTCTGACCTCTGACCTTCAGATCAAAAGGATTGCTGAGTAGATGACAATCTGATAGTTATTCTTGTTTGTATATTATTGTACTTTAAGCCTATGGATGTGAGAAAATGGACTTTTCCCTTAATTCATTTGACCGAGTTCTTGTTTTTATCTCATGAAATACTGCTATTCATACAAAAAAATATACGCCATGGTAATTGTGAAGAAAATGATACATCCCATTGACCAAATGCGGTAACTCAGCAGGGGGAAACGGTTAGATATGACAAATTAACTGTTCATTCCTACTGTACGTTCCCATGGTGTAGATTCCCTCAGGAGCCTCTTTAACTCCATTTGTTTTACAAAGTTATAATTGAAGGTGTCTCAAGCCATTGTTCATTTTCATTTTAAATGACTGGCTGACACGGTGTGTTTGATAACGCTGGAATTTCCTCAATGAAAAGCGACCGTTTCGCGTACAAAGACAACAATACAACTGCCAACTACAAAGCTATTATGCAGTTTAAATATTATCTCTCTATCTGTCTGAAGCTGCCATGGAGCTAACCGCAAAGTCAGATATGTGTATAAAATACTGTTTCCAGCCTTTCCTGCCTTTTAAGAGGGGTCCTTCCATTCAAGCCCTGCCTCCAGACCTAGGTCAAGTGGTATATTTCAGTGTTTATTTTAATTTGCTCGGTGTACCAGCTGGATGAAATGTACTGCAGGACTGCATCGGAGGTGGTTGTCGTGCTATTTGAGACAAACATCAGTTCTTCTACACTGCCAGAATAAAATACAAAGTACTGTTTGCAGGTTCTGTTTTTCTGAACAGCACATTATCTTTTCTTTATTTTCAAGTTTTTTTAAGGATCAGCACAATCCCAGTGTCAATCATAGCGCTCAGTGTTGTGTAACATTTTGTGTATGTTTTAACTCAATGATGAGAACATACTGCTATAATATACCACTATCTAACAGTTTTCTACTAGATCCCATTGGAAGCAATACATTGTAACTATTTGTATTCTTTCACTTTGCATCTGTATAAAAGTATTATCGTATGCAATTATAACATCAAATGTGCACTGTTTGCATGTAGAAGCAAATAATGAAAATGCAACATGTACTGCTACAAAACCAAGACACTGGCACAAACTCCTGTCTTTCAGTCTGACCTCTGCCTCCCATTATATTCTGTGCTGGAGAACTGTCATACATTCCTTCCAAAACTTTCAACACTTTGCTATCACCAGCTTCCTTATTCTGTCAGAAGTTGTCAAGAGAGGGGAGAAGATGAACTGCGAGGGTTTCCTGTTGACGTCTCCAATATTTCCTTTTGTTTTCCGTTCTATGACTTGTCTAAGCCATTAGCATAACAGCAGCGGACTGCCACAACAAACTAAAATGACCTGTTTCAATTTCTTCCAGGGTGGTACAAGGACAAAAAGGTTAGGTTTATTTAAACTTGATGAAAATCACGTTGCTTCACTCACAGAGGGCAGTTCACATTCATGTCACATTCTATCAAAATAAGTTAACTGCTGACCGGGTACATTTCCCCTCCTAAGTGGAGAGCATTGTTATGCTCTTACAAGTCTCTTAAATTTATACAGCTGTGGATTTACAAGAAAAGTACATGCTACATTAACGCTGTAATAGCTTAATGTAGCACCTAGGAATTCAATCACAATTCCCTGGTTCTCTGTAAATGTCAAATCACTAACTAGTGAAACTTCTCTGAATTTTAATGTGCACCTTAAACTTTAAATGTATCAGAAAAAGTCTCAAGTCTGCTGCAGGTGCAGCATATCTTTTACTTTATCTATGAATATGATCACCAAAAGTGTAATGGATATTCATATTTATAAACCTTTGATACTATCAAATCACATTTATTTTTAAGTAATGGATCAAACTACACTAACATAAAGTAGCTTAAATGTGCAAACTAGCCAATCACAAAATGATTCAAGTAGCCATTAATTGGTTTATAATAGAGGAACAAAAAATAAATTGACTGACCAGCTGGCTAACAAATAAACAATCAAGCAGGCATCAAGTTATCTTATTTTAAAACGTTAAGTTGCATTCTCCTCTATTAGGTTTAATGTTTGCTTCATTGTCGACATTTCATCCGCTCATCCAACAGCAACGGCGAATTTGATGTCTCTTTGTTTTGCTGCTTTTATTTAATGGCCTTTACAGCCTGCAGTGAGACTGTAGACATTAAATTCTGGTGAGATTTCTGTTTATGTTCCTAAAAAAAATAATAATTTATTTGAAGGTAATGTCATATCCAAGAGTATTCCAATTTAGTGGATTATCTACATTAAATAACTACCCGGCTTCACTTAATTTTATTAGTTTCAGTCACGGTTTGAGTGCAGAGTTTCAGCTGCTTTTGTGGCTTGAATAGTGTTGCAGATACTTCCAACTAAAGAAGAATAAAGGAGTGTCCCTGAATTGCAATTTTATGGTAAGGAAATGTTTAGACTTTCAGACTTTCAACAGGCGTCTGAGAGCGGCACGTATTAGCCTTTAAAAGTTAAACCCAGCACATCTTTTATTTTCTCTTTAGCATATGAATTCTATTTTGATAATTTGCCTCCAAAAGAACTGCATCTCTTGTTATAATTAATCATGGAATGAGCAAATTCTTGTTTCAGCGCCTAACTTCATCAACATTGCGCATGGTCTTGTTTTTGACTTGGCTCCTGCCACCTTTCTGTCTCTGTGTCTCTCTGTCTATCTGTATCTGTCTCCCTCGCATGCCTCCAGAGTGACACAGACTAAGGTGACGCCTGCAGTAGCTGAGATACGGCAGAGCTAATGGATTTGTCCCAGGCATCTGAGAGACAACAGAGCCCAGCTTCAGAGGGGATGAAACACAAAGGCACAGAGTTTAAACGCCTCTCTCTTTCATCTTCATTTGGCCTCAAAAGAGACAAAAAAGAAAAGTGAGAGAGCAACGTTTCACATCTCACCTCATCTACACCACGGCTTCCATCCATCATCCGTGGCAGCCTAAATCCCCGTCCTTTCATTCCCCTAAAGTAGTGGAGTTTGTAATGAGGAGGGGTTTGTCGAAGAAAAAAAAAAAAAAAAGTTATTTTTATTTCGCCTCCGAGGGAAAAGCCTTAACGGCGACTTGCTACATTCCATTTGAATTACATAATTTATCTGATTTTCAGTGAAACCTCAAACTGCCTTTGTGACACATAACCATGTGTTCCATTTCACTCATATGCACCAAACTGCTGTTTCAAAAAGAGATCCAGCTCAGCACTGGGATTTAGAAAAACAAGGGGGCTGACGCACAAACTCAATCCTCTGATTCAAGTCAGGTTTCAGAACTGGGGTTGTTTACAAGGAGGTGGAAAGTAAATGTGGCGAGGCAAGGGTAGGTCATTTATTAACATCTATATAATACTGCTGTTATTGCCATAAAAAAAGAAAAACTAAATGGACTTAAGTTGATAAACACAATCTGCTTCAATTACATTTGTGCTTTATGATTATTAAAGACATGAGATTTAGCACATTGGGGGTGTCTCGTTGGAAACCAGATGCAAGGATTTTGACAGTTATCTTTCTTTTTTTTTTATTTAAGTTCATAAAAAAAGCAAGTATGAGGCCTCATTATGTACAAATGACAAGACCAACTCTTTGTCCTTGAACACCATAAAAATGCACCTCTTGCACCTCTTTTGTTATTGCGCTGAGTTCATTGAAGTTCAGATGTGTGTTGTAAAGTTGCCAAAACTACAACAGAGATGACTAATGGATCGAGTTGTGCCAAGGGATACAATGTGCTGTAATTTGGTCTAGCTATGAGCGCCGTGGTGTTAAGGCTTTACTGCTTACAAGATCATGGCTGAGATTGCCACACTGGAAGTCCTTGAAATGTAATTGTACTCTATCCTGCTGTGGTACAATGTTGAACCTAACACAACCTTATATTTCATAATCAAAGTGGGTCAGGGTGGTTAACTATGTCCTAACACATAAATATGGAGGATTAGGGCGCCGTTATTGCTTATTGAATAATGAGTTGCACGAGTGTAATGCATTCCTGAGCAGACATTATTGATTTGCTGTTACTCTCAAATCCATCCATAATTCATATTTAAGCTGCAGGCTCTTCCTTGATAGCGGAGAAAATCCCGTTAAGGCACGAGCAGGGAGGCGTCGGGAGAGTCGTGAAGCTGTAACTGAAAACTGACGCGACAGGAAATGAAAAGGGGAGCGGGGTAGCCAATCACCCGGCATTCCTACCAAGCGTGTACCAGGGGGTCCAGAGGGTCAAAGGTGAGGGCTTTTGGGATGGCGAACACAGCTGCGTGCCATGAGGAGCGCACAAAGACGCCCCAGCGTGACCCCCACAAGTCACCGCTTCCACCGGGAGATACCCATAACACATCTGGGCCTGATTCCCTCTAGCAGGCAGGTATCGTGGCAGAACAGAGGGCCTCCTTCTCTCTTATTTGTTTGTCATTTATTAACCTCATCCCAACCTCGCCGTGCCCTTCTCATTAGAGCTGTGATTGACATGTGGAAATGCCAAACCCACCCTGAGATCCTGCACCAAATAACTATACTGGCAAAGCCTTGTTTCCAAAATCAAGAATAATGAATTATGCTAGGGGATGTTAACTATAATAAATCATATGAATCCCCACTTGGTGCTTGGATAATGTTTGTTGAACTCTTAAAGTCAAAAACAATTAACTTAGATTATTACCAGTAAGTGCAGCCTACCAAGTGAAGCATCTGTGTGCCTTTGTCTTTGCATTGTCCCTTCAAATGTGTTATGCATGTGATCTCGCCAGTACTGCACCATAATGGTGGCCAGTATGTACAATTCATCATGGCATGACAAATCTGCACTAGTGCCATTAGTACAGAATCAATATTGTGTTTCTGATTGATTCTTTATTTGATGTGAGACAATTTGATGAGCCAATCAAAGTTTGTTCAGCTCTGAGAGACACGACACAAAAGACTGATAATCTCTGACAAGGGATCAAACGTGATGAATTGCACGCCTCTCATTTTTCAGATGAGATGCCCTCCAGTCTAATGACTTTTGACCCCTAGGTCACCTCTTGGGATTGTTTGTGTGTGTTTGCGTGTGTGTTCACTTTAGAGAAAGGGCGAAGTGTTTTGTTGTGCTGCGTGCGGCTGTTTTTCTTGCATGTGTCCAAATGTGTGTCTCTGTGTCTGCATGCCTGCACGTGTAACAGATTTGAAGAGGTCGGTTTAATCCACCCCCCACCATCACCCCTTTCCTCCCTCATTAGATGCACATTCTTCATTTGGGTTGATGGTAGAGTGCCTGTCCAACTTCTGTCCAAGACAGGGCTTAAGGTTTGAGAAACGTAATGGGATACGCCCTGAGAAGATGCTTCGGCCCATCTGCCAGCACCAGTCAGACTAGTATTGGTGATTCTCCTGCCATTCCATCAACTTTTTAGTTCATTTGCATTCATTTTCACAAATAAGCATGCGTGAATATGGATTCAGACATTTACGCAAATGCAGTGACTGCAGAGGCATAAACATATGCACATATTTACATGGGGGCATGTTTCACAGTATTTATGTTTTTAATGTCTCTGCTGGAGTATAAGTGTGTCTATGTGTGTCTTTGTGTGTGCGCACTTCCAGCGTCCACCTCCTCAAACCTCGTCCTCTCTCCGGCTGCGAATGCAGAGCGAGCCAATTTAGCAATAGTCACATCTCTCTCCCTCTCCTCAGCGGGATTACCATAATATATTTTATTTATCAAACGGCCTGCCATGCATGTTCTCTCCCACCACCTGTTAGCGATGCACTCTCCATGCCACTGAATGCAAACGAGACCTTGGCCCTGCACGTAATTGAGCAACACGATGCATCTTCAAAGTACGCGCAGCAGATGTCTCTCATCTCCCGAGACCTTATCTGAGAGGAATGGATAAATAAGACATAGGCGCAGAAATGGAGATGGAGGTGGTGGTGAGGATAGGAAGAAGCAGAAGAAGGGGGTGAGGAAGAAAGGGATGATGCTGAGCCTTTCCTGTCAGGCTGGGATAAGAAAAAGGGCAAGAGGAAACGTTGTGGCTGCAGGGCAAAGTGTGCGAGTGCGCATGTGCACGTGTTGTCTGTGTGTATGAGAATGACACCCAAAAGATCATGATTGAGTGGCTATGAGTACATCAACCACCACTGAACTGAACTATCCATATATGGGCATTTAAAATGAGGATTTACTCAGAGCCAAATTATACAGAATATTCTTAATGATGACACTATTAATGTTCGCACAGTTGAATCCTGATTTTGTCTGTTTTCCTCAGCTTTCACAGCAGATGTTGAGCATTTAAAAACATGAGTGGGTGCATGCTAACAATACCTTTGTTTTTCGGAACAGGTTCAAAAGTTAAAATGTTTATCCCTGATCATTAATGACTACACTCGAAGGTGGAGTGAAAAGTCACCATATAGGCCAGTAATGTTGTTTCAATATGGTGATAACGCTGTACAGCTCTTACACACATTCCCTCTACGAGATATTCACAGTGTTGCTCTTGATTGTTTGCGTGATAAGTGATTAATTGTGCAATGAACAAAAAACAGATATAGCGAGATGAGTTAAAAGTAGTTTCTAATCTTGGTCAGCTTTTGTGAATCTCACTCAGTCTGTTCTCAGATCCGGAGTTAGTGATGATTTACGGATTACAGCTCAGATTATATTGTGCTTAGTAGCTTTGCCTTTAATGAACTTCCATAAAATACGAAAGGGTTATTAGAGGAGCCCCTTTAATACAGTCACTGCATTATTTATATAGAAAATCCTGCACTTTGATGGCTTGGAAATACTTTCATTCTAAAGTGAGACATCTGCTTTTGGGTTTTAAACATTTCTGCATGTGTTGATGTGATACTGTAAAGGAGTATTTGATAAAGACAAAATAAACAATCTGTACTTTCTATCTGCATTTGGGAGTTATGGCTGAGATATTTACTTTGTTTGATCTAACTTGTAGATCTTTTTTTTTTCGCAAAGCAAATGTCATCTCCCTCCCTTAGGCTTCTCTCTGCCGCTTTGAAGAGATATTAAGGGCATGGCTATTCCTAGTGGTGTGTCTCGACAGCATCTTGGAAGCTTGCTGGGTATGTGGAAGGGTAAATTAGCAATTATAAGGCTGGTTCACATCATCTGAGCACGGATGGAGTAAGCAAAATCCTGCCGCCGTCTCATTAACGTCCAGCCGGGGAGATGGAAACAAACAGGGAGTCTGGGGGTTACCCTGGGTGAGAATCTATCAATGACACGCTCTCTCTCGATGGCGACGAGGTATTAATGAGCTTCTAACGCCAATGAGAGCTAATTATCAGCCTTCTGGAAGGAATGAAGGAAAAAAAAACTAACGGAGGGCACATCGGACAAGCAGAGAGAAAAGAGGATGTTTCCGCAGAGATATGCAAAGATCAAAAAAATGTCACCGCTAGCCACATCGATATTTTCACAGGCACAAGCGGCAGAGTGGAAAGGCGCCAAACCGTCATCAATTAACTGTTGGATAGTGTGTGGATCATTAAAGCACACTGAAAGAAAGAAAGAAAGCCTCACAAACACGCACCATTTTAAACACACATATGAGATGTTGACAAGTCTTTTTTTTTCCTGTCAACACTCTGCCCATTCTGTTCCATTTGTTTCTAAAAAAAGTGAAACATGTACCCAACTGTTGGAGCTCAAATGAGCACTTTTGGTATAATTTAAATTGCCTTTATTCTAGCTTTGATGCAGTAGATGAGTAGAAGATGAGTGTGTTAACTTAAAAAGTACAATCCACTGAAAAGTTCTCACCAAGATAAGAGGCTTTATTACAACTCAAGGGATTCCTTTAATTACGTGCTTTCACTTCGCTCCTTTAATAATCTTAAACATTAAAATACTCCTATAAATACTCCTATCCAATCATTTTACTGGTCTGCAGCAACTAAAGTTTCACATCAAACCATCAATTGTCATTCGACTTTGGCTTCTGCTTGAATGACCCAAAGAACATATATATATATATTACATGCAAACAGGAAACATAAAGTACTGGCAGTTTGTGGAAGGAAAACTTGACTAAGAGCTCTACATTTGAATACAAGCCTGTTTTATTGAAGGGATTGTGCTTATTCTGACTATGACCTTATCCCCATAATCGCATAAAACCGTTTTCATGGCAATTTGAACAGTAAGAATGTTACCTTCATTGAGGAAGAGCTAAATGTTATTCTGTTTTCAATGGTGTCGTATAGATTAAGTCAGAAACAGTCCAAAAGTGTCCTGTCTTTCTTAAGAGCAATTAAAAAGGCAGCTAGACTTTCTAACCCACAAGCCTTTCTCCATTCCCTTTGGTCAGAAGAACAGAGCACAGCGGCGCGCAGATAAATCTTCAATGGCACACAACTCGGCCGGTGGAAATTGCTTTCAGTACCGTGGTGAAATTGAACGGAGTCACTCGGCTTTGAACGCCGAGTTTGGGCTGAAAACATTTGAATATAAACACGAAGCAAAGTTTGGAACTTCTCTGTGAGAGGATTAAAGCAATCATTAGCCCACAGTTTTTTCTTTTTCTTTTTTTTTTTCTTTTTCCTAAGCTCTCAGTAAGGTTGGCTATCACACTCCACTAATAAATCAGCCAATTACACAGTGGTAAGAAGGGTGTGGGGGATTACTGTTCATTAGGAAGCACTGGAAGCGTTTACTGATGCTGAGACAATAGACAAGCTAAGCCCCACCCTAAAGCATGTCACTCTAAACAAAGGCACATGATAATGACTTAACCAACTGATAGCGGGCCAGGCTGAGGCCTTTGTGGCTTCTGACAACCTCTCTTCTCTTCATTTAATATAAAACCACAAGGGTCATTTAGAGCCAGAGAGAATGCACTTGAGGCTGGTACAACGGCGAGCCAGGCCACATGAAAGCAAGGCATCGTGGGCCGTGACTGCAGCACCCACACTTCTAGACACACAACAATGCTCCGGCTGTGCCTGAAAACGTCCCGCGTACCACAGCGATAATATCAAGGGCACCGTCGGTCTCTGTCCTCTCATTCCCCGGCACTTGTGTCTTCCGACATTATCTAATTAAGAGCCGCAGAAGCGATTCCATATGTACGCCGGCAGAGTGGAGATACACAGCAGGAAGCTCAGTAGCTACGCTATCTGTTTGTCAATTCAGACTTAAAGCCCGTTATTTATAGAACACAGTGTTGACGGTGGCACTTAGCCCGAGACTCCGAGTCAGGAAACAATGTCAGGCGCTGGTTACATCAGAGGCGGTTTGTGCAGAAGGAGGATTTTTTTTTTTTTTCAACGCATCGCAGATAATAAGAGGATTCCTCAAATCATAACAACAAGTACGGGGATGGAGCTCGAGAAAGTGACAGAAAGAATCCAAACCCGGCGGATGGTTGATGGCAGATCAATTGAAGTGTCGAAGTGAACTCTGGATGCCCTCCAAGCTCCCCTTTCTACTCATTATAGAGGCTTTGTCTGTGTATTTTGCTTTTTTTCAAGCCATAACTTCAGGACAAGTTTGCTATAAGAGCGCACGCCGTTTTCAGCGTTGCTCTACTTCAGATAAACGAGCTAACAAGGATTCAGAAAAGATACATCAGGTGAAACTATCCAGATATTTTCGAAACAGGGAGACAATTATGTATTTATTAAATGATGGGAGGAATTAAAAAAACCCAACTCATCCAAAATTATTTACATAACATTTTGTCATCTCACACCAGAATTCCCCTTCTTTGAACATCCCACAAATTAAAAAGGAAAGTGCCCGCGCAGTATTTACACAATTTACAAGTCAAATTACTTTGAGTGAAACACTTAATTAGACTTGTAGATGCAGTAGCATGATAGCACCTCATTTTACTTTGTAGAACAAACATAAGCCATTTAGTAGACCCTCTTATCCGTGGGGCCTTACAAGCAACAAGAGGACATACATTATCCTGAAACCTTAGTGTTTCACTCGCTCACCTTACTTCAACTACATCCCCATTGTTTTACGGGTGCACTTACCTGCAGGTAAACAGGCCAAGAGGCATTTACTGTCCCTTTTATAGAGCCTTATACCCTGGAAAGGGTCTTTTCAGCAGGGAAAGAAGTTGAATGGTTGCCGTGTCTGTTTCCCCCCGTGGAGCCAACTACTGCACTCACGGGTGGGGTCATGTTCTCAGCAGACAGTACAAGACGTTACCCAATACTGCAAGGCCACACAACATCAGGGTCTCTCAGAAGAGAGCGGATAAAGCCAGGACACTAGCAGAGCACATTAGCAACGGCGAAAACATGAAGATGTTAATTATTGTCGGAGCTAGAATTTCAGGCGCTGCTCTCCGAGGTATTTTCATGGTCTTCCACCTTTATCAGGTCCTGAATAGAGATGAGATGACAGATGAAAAAAAGGTCACGATCCAAACTCGGTGCTGTACCGGGGGGATTCTTTTATTTAAATCACATTATCTGATATTTTGCACACATGAACTAAAGATGATGAGCCTCTCTAATGGCTGCAAAGCCATCTTTGTCCTTGCCAACACGGCCCTGTACAAGTGCACACACTCATGCACGCAAGCGAAGATGAAAGCGCACATAATTCTTGCTTTCAGACATTTGGGGAAAGCATTTGGACTGTAAGTAAAACAGGCCGTGTCAGAGGTGATGAGTATGTTATGGCTCCCAGTGGACTACAGGGCCCACGTGCCCATGTCAAAGCAGACAAATAGTCCCTGACCAGACCAGGCCACTTTCCTTTCTGCTTGACATTTTGCTATAATACGGTACGCAACTTGGATATTGTCGCTTTTAGATCTCGGTTTACAGTTTTCCACAAACAACTCATCACAGCTCTGCTTCTATTTTATTTCATTTAGCCAAGATGCCAGACTGACAGTTATAGTGAAAACACAAGGATCAACTCAAACAAAAAATACTGTAAGAAAAGATTTTGTGGCAGAAGGCTCAAAGATGATTTTTAGAACATGTTTACCCAGTTATTTTGTAGTAAAAAGAAAAACAAGTGAAAGTTTTACATTTCCACCTCTGTCATCTCATTTAATAGAAAAGTCCATCATCTTTTCAATACAGGAGCAGGAATATTTAATACACTGTTTGTTTACTGTGCTCATGCTTCAGTGAAAGAAAGGTGTCATTCTTTGAGAGATGGACCATTTAAATACCTTGATTCATGGTGATAAGTAGTAATGTTCTACAGACAATAATCAACTCAGATCTGTCTTTATATAAAAAAAAATTGCCTCACCAAACACTTCACTGTGTTAGCTCTTACACGTATGGTTTATGTGGTAATATGAAATAGTTGCTGTCCATTCAAAGAAGAAGTTACAACCTTTGTCTCTGCTCATTTCAACTGCCTGTCCCTTGCTGGTTGTTTTCCCATAATGCTGCACACCAGTTTGCCACCTCTCATAGAAAAACAGTAAAAGTAAGATTAATGCAGACCACATTTCAAATTAAATGGGATCGCTGTGGTTTGAAAAACTTGGTTAAATTATAGAGAACACATCAGGCAAATCATGTTTGATTTTACGCACTCAAACAACAAGCACATTTCCTTAAAATGTCCCCGATTAGCTTTGCTGGACCGAAGGAAGACAAACTGCAGTGCATTTTGTGTGTGTGTGTGTGTGTGTGTGTGTGTGTGTCAAGAGAACACTCTGCACTCTCAGATTATTGTGTCGAGGTGCTCCTCAGCCAGGCAACTGACCGTGAATGGCTCGAATAGAGTTTCTACATGGCTGCCAGTCGACAAACCAGATGTATTGAGCAGCTGCCAGGTGTGAACATACAGTAAGTGTATGAGAGCTTGGGAAGTGGTACTCTGTGAAGTAGAATGATAAAGATAAAATGAAATGTCCTTACAGTCTATACCAGATGGTAAATATGCGGTCATATTTGGTCTGCCATACAAATTCAGAATCAAAAACAAACAAAAGCTCTGTATTGGCGTCTGCTGTATCAAGCCAGACATCTCGTCGCAATGTATTAATGCTGCTATTCTTTCAGCATCCAGGGTCTGTTTACCAAGAAAGAATGGTTGATTAGTCCAGCATGTGGCCTCTACAGTTTAGCTTTCATTTCAGAAATACCGTCTAAAATATTAAAAAAGCCCACACGTTCTAAGCAAAAACGAAAATGAAAAGAAAGAGGCATCTATAATTTATAAGAACAAAACCATTTCTAAACACGCCTCTTTATGTCTACATATCATGGGTGGTTTGTAGAGCTACCAGCGTGGGTCTGTTTAACTGTAGCTTGCATTCATTCTGCTCTGATACGAGCCAGCAGCTTTTCCTCTGAAGTATAATACACAAATTTGAAAAAATACCACACAAAAATGTATAAAATGTACTCTAGACAGTGAAATGTAAAGTAATGTAATTAGTGAATCGAAAAATGCTTGAAAAACTTTAAACAGACAAATATATTGAAATTATTTTTTAATGAGTGTTAAAGTAATGTACTGATCAAAAAGTTGTTATTGGATCACACAGCACATGAAAACACAAAAGAAGTGCTAAAATTCACTGCAAGCATGCTGTGATAGAGAAATACATGTGGATGATCCGTTCAATATGTAAAAATATATAACTTTTTCACTTGGCAGTCTTCTACCTTCTCCCTGAGTAATAATTTATGATGGAGTATTATCTCTCCTGTCATGTTTCCCCTCAGTGGACTCACCATTCTTTTCCTGTGAGGTTTAATAAAATACTACTTTAGCCAAAAAGGTAAGGCTATCCCCTTACCTCCTAAATGCAAACCAGACAATATAAATTTGAATGTGAAAATCTATAAATCCCGTTTGGATTGGGCAAATTATGAGGCCTTACGCCTGCAGGCCGGAGTCCATTCCCCCAAATGGAGAAAGCTTTTCCCGGGCACTAATGTTGGTGCCCTGCTTTGGCCCCTTTGAACCTACACCCACATTGAACTGC
>JBAJHX010000106.1:12188357-12240204 GCA_037176925.1 Amniataba percoides
TTTTTTTAAATCGACATTTCCTGCTTATTTCCACATCCGCAGTCGACTAATGACATTAACATTCATTTATAGATTGTATGTACAATTTGTCGATCGGCCTTCACACTGGAAACACTGCAAACAGAGACAGTGTGCTGTTGCTCCCTAAAAAGGTCTTTAAGTGCTCATTTATAACCACTAATTGTTTAATTAGCTGCTGTCATGTTCCACTCGCCCATGGATGCTGTTCTCCCTGTTATCTGGGGAAGGAAAATGCCTCATGCTTCAAAAAAACTATTTCCTAAACGATGTCATGACTTTGCTGGTCCTGTTTTGAGTGGACAGTCACACCAGATCTCCCACAGTGCCTTGCTGCAAAGTAGACGGATCTGAATCAGTGGGTTAATTTAAAGTATTTACATTGCGACCCAAATAAGTAAGCCTTTTGTTTGACGCCTCCCTGCCCTTTCCTCCTTTCTCGTCTAATGTGGCCGACGAATTACTTGTCAGCGACCGCTCCTGTTTAGGTGAGTGGTTGCTCGGAGAAGGAAGCTAGTTATTGGCTTGACATTTGTATGTACGTTTGTATGGGGTCAAAGGTCAGGGTCGGCACCTCTCGCTGCATTTTTGTTTAACCACCTCAGTCACATAAACGCACGGGATGGGGAAAGCTGATAGGGGCATTTGACATGACAGAGTAACGTATAAAAGTCTGAATGTGACCTCTGGAACATGGGGTCATAAACACTTTATGCTCTGTGTGCGTGTAAGAGAGAGCCAAAAAAAGGATTGGTGGCAATACTGAAGCGTATGCCTTCCACATGAAAGATGTTTTTTCTTTGCACTCTTGGGAATCAGCTCGGTCAAGGCCAACCCAGGTCCAGTCGTGGCAGTGAAAAACTTCTTGAGTGCTCGACTGCCAAGCAGAATCAGGAGCGCTTTGATGAGTTACGCATTTGTAGCCGATCTTAACCATACTCTCTGAGTGACCCAGTGCAAGACTTGGAAAGTGCAGTGTTTATTTTTTCACTTACAGTGCAGGCTCGTAGCATGTCAGAAGCTGAGGGGCAAAAAATAAAAATAATAGCATTTGTTGACATATTTGCTGTGCATTTGGGAAGACGTCTCCTTAAAACACACATCTCGGTTTTCCTAGAAAAAAAGCTGAGAAATGAGCCCCGCCCATACGTGATGAGAAAGTGCATTGCTCAGGCATATAGGTATGAGACACAGCCTGCAACGTAACCCTCTGTAGCCTTGTACTGTAAGCACTGTCCATGTATAACTTTATAACCGTGAGCTTAGATAAGACTAAGCTCAACACTGGAGAAGCAAGATAAGAGCAGCTGTAGTCACACAGCTGAGAAAGAATGTGATTAACAAAAGTTTTGAAGTCAAAAAGTACAGCAGAAACCGGCCAAAATGCTAAAACTCCTGCTGGTCTTCCCGAGCAAACGGGAATCTGAAGTAATTCATTATATATAATCAAAAAGATGCCCATACACTAAATTACCCTGATGCCAGTGCACAGCAATGACCAAAGGATTTGTTCAAGCCAGTCTCTTTTAGCAATTTGCAAAGAAATCCAAAAAAATTAATCCACCAAGGAAACGGAGGGGGGGGGTTGAAAAAAAAAATCAAATCAAGCACTTCACAGAACAGCAGTAAATAATGAAAGTATAACACATCTCCAACTAAGAACAAAGCAGCAGCTAAAGATGCTCCTCCATGCATTAAATTGCTAACGTCAAACTGAAAAAGAAGTTGGTTACCACTTTTTAAAGCAAGAGCTCCACATAACAAAAAGTAAAGCAAGTAAAAATGGACTTGATTAGATACTGAAGTCAAAGTCATGCTGTCTTTTAAAAACACAGATGGAGGTGGTTGAATGTATGTTGAGAGATGCTGCTCAGTCTATTGTCATGTCACGCACATCTCTTTTTGCATCACTGTATATCAAGGGTACTGACAACTGAAACTGTAAAATCATGTAAATATATTATACCTGATGATGGATTATGATTCACATTCAGACCCCTGAGAAATGAAGGCAGATGATTTTTTTCTAAGATTAATAAAATCATATGATAAGAAGATAAACGTTTTGCCCTTGAGAAAGTTTTTGTTTTGTTTATAACTTCACATTTATGGGTTACAGCCTAAAGTTGACCTCTAATTAATTTAACGTAAAGGAACTTAATAACATCTTCATCATGCGGTCTACAGTATAAATTTCCATGCCGTTTAATCACAGTCAAATGTTCCAGCTGACTAAGTGGGCCCACATTATTAATTTTATTCCATAGGTTTCATCTGCGTATTACTGTATCTACAGCAGTATCAGATGCATGATGAATGTGCCAGGTCCAGCCCACTACATTTTTAAAGATAAAAATTGACTAGTGTCTGTTCATGAATCATTTATATTAAATCCTACTGCCTACTGAAAGTTGCCTCCAGAGAAGCAGATGCTGCTGGGTAATAGCGGGACTGCATTCCTGGGCAGACACGGAGCTGGAGGACAGCGTGAGCTCTCTTTATGTTCCTACAAGCATATGATCAAGGTATGACCTGTAACTGCCAGATGACAGGGAGGTATTAGTTAACCGGAGGTGCCTCTGCGTGTCTGTGTGTGTGTGTGTGTGTGTGTGTGTGTGTGTGTGTGTGTGTGTGTGTGTGTGTGAGATCGGAAACATTTCAGAGTTGCGGTGCTGCTTAAGCCGAAGCCGTCGGCCTCTCTCGTGCCCTGTCTCATTTTCTTTCTCGTTCTCACTTCCTCCCTCCATTTCTCACTTTCTCTCTCTCTCTGCTCGTCTCCGTCTCCCCGTGTCTCCATTCTGACAGTAAGTCTTGTAATTACTTGGGCAGCGGTCTGTTGGCTGGGGCTTTGCCTGGAGCGCTGTGCTAGCCGCGGATAACGACAGAGCTCCAGCATCCGAAGCAAACAAAAACACACCAGGCCAGTCCGTTCCAATATCTCTAATGCACATGGTTAGTTAAGTTAAGTTTTGGGAGAGGGAGGAAGATATGAAGCCCCTTAAGTAATTTCCAATCAATTGCCCCCTTGTTCATCTTGTTTTTTTACGCATCGTGGGCCCAGCTGGTCAAATATCAGCCAACCACTAATTTAATCAGCAGGAATATTTCACTTCACTAGTCATCTGACATGCTTAAAGCACATTTGCCAGCTAAAAAACATTTTATATGAGATCAGCTCTGAGGCACCATGAATTACCGGCTAGCTGAGGTCAGAGATGGCTAACTCGGCTGTCAGTAGGCATCAGTTTCAGGGAGAACTTTTCTCTCTCTTTAGAGAAGAAGATCTGTTTTGAGATTTTGCACAAGTGATAGTTAACTTGAGATATCCACAACTCTGTTTTAAAATGTGATTTAATTATGTTGCAGCTATTACTCTTGAGCAGTGTGAATCACTATTGTCTTGATTTTAACATATATCTTTATTAAGATGCTTAAATTAAAAAACAATCTGGCATTTAATGAAGGAAAAACTGGGATCAGGAAGAAAAAAAAAGGAAACAAATTCTAGCAAGCTTAATATTGAAACCAGGTCACAGGTATGATGACAACTGCAGAGACTTGGAACAAAAAATATGAGCTAAACTTCTTAACTCTGAACCTACTAAAATCCATTTTTCATGATGCGCAGAATGGGCTCTGGGACAATGTCAGAGCCTTGGAGCTCGGCGAGTCCTTATCCTATTACCTGTCAATCACGTCCCCCCACAACTCGATTACCCACTATACCTGTGACTTCAATTACCTGCATTGGGAAGCCAAGGTGTCATAATATTGATTCCATTAATGTCACACTCAAAATAATGACACTGGGCTGAAGAGTTATGGCCCTCCGGATAAAGGACTAATAAGGAAGCAGTAATCAAAGGGTGGCAGTGATGAAGTGCATGACATTTGGGACTTGTAAAGTAGGCTGCAGGTGGAAGTCTACAAGTTCGAAAGGATCCAAACAAAAGGGAGCCCTTAGTGTCTGGATCAGCGGCGTCATCCATCTCGCCGTATTGATTGACTTCACTTACAGCTGGCCTTTTAACTGGAAGATGCCACTTGTCATTTCCTGGTTCTGGGACAATAAGTGTCACACAGACAAAAGGAAAAGCAAGCCGAAATAATGAGCAGCGCCTCCACTATGCAGTGTATGATAATGGCTGATTTTGTTTTCTGCACAGGTACCGTCAAATGTTAAAAGACCAAAACAGAGGAACTAGCTGTAGCGTTATTATACTCTTATTTCCTTTACCTTGACTTGGTATTTCCTTTATCCTCCTCACAGTAGCTTTGCAAGCAGCTCTAAATCTTGACTGGCCGGATCACTTGACTGTGAACACCTCTTGCCACACTTTGTTTATCCAGCTGTGGATCTTCTTCATCCACATCACTATCAGCGATGGACTTGGAACAGCTGAACACCTAAAAGCAAGTGGTCAAAAAAAAAAGTGGATTAAGTTACCGAGATTAAACTTTGCCCTCTCTCGTTCCCAGAATAGCACGCAATTAATCATAAGATCCACTGCTTTGTGGAGGGTAAAAGTGGATTTCTTAGAAACCATCTTAAAGATTTTCAAACAAAGTGGCCCTGAAGTGTGCTCCCAGTGACCCTGCGTTGGGATGGAGTTCGTCTCTGCGGTACAAAGCTCCATTCTTTTACCACCGACTGGTCTTAGAGCAACACCGGAGCAAAGTTTTCTAGTAAATCCTTAGTAAAAAAAAAGGTGTGCTCTTATCTCGAAGGCATCTGCCGGCCAGCCATGTGCGGTGACACGGTCCTTCAAACAAAACGGCAACATATTTAAACATTTACCAGCAGTGGAGGAAAAGTGGTGGTGGAGGCTGAAGAAGGTGGTGGTGGGGAGGTTGGAAGTTAAATGCTGCAATAGCTGTTTCATGCCAGAATAGTTTTAGGGCGCCAGCGGCTAAATCGGTTTACAAGTCGATGCATTAGAAAAACACTGATGAAAACATAATCAGAAACGCAGGGCTAACACGGCATGCCAGCGAGGCGACACACAAATCAGGAGAGAGCAGATAAGAGGGAGAAGGAGGCCAGGAGGGCGGCTTGCAGACAAATAGCCGTCACATTTTTTGAGAGACACTGAATACTTTTAGGCCAGACGGCGCAATTATATAGCACTTGTCATAAAAGGCCCAGGGTTTCCAGGTCAGGAATGCTCTATTGTGATTTTCCTGTTGTGGTGTTACAGGAAGTGAGCCAAAGACTCGTCTGGCTCTGGACCGGCTCGATCTAGACCTCCGGGCAGGTGTTTTATATGCCGCGTTCTGCCATGTGCGTGTATGTCCAACAGCGCGCATGTACCTCTGAGAGATTGGGTGGAGAAAGGAGAAAACGAAAGCGAACTCATTCGCTCATTCATCTATTAAACATTTTGTATTTCCGCACACATTCTTTGCAGAGTTTTCAGCGGTGACATGCTGTGCGGTTCAAACCAGTGTTTCCTCTGGCAGAGCACACATCCCAGCCCAAAACAGAAGACTTCACATTTTCAGACAATAAAAGGACAGAGTTATTAGTCTTCTGGTATCAAGCTGAGAAGTAGGACACACTGAAAAATCTCTCAAGATATGACGAGACAATGTGGCGTTCGCGCTGCCCAGAATTACAGAACAAACTTCAACTCAAGTAGTCTTTCCATTACTAGAATGTGTATTCAGCCGTTTGACCCCTGCTCAAAATAACCTGCTGCGTCCAAAAATTATTTACTCCTTTTAAATATAGCCCGAGACCTCAATTAAGTCTGCTCGCCACCTTTCTGTTGGGGCTAAATGGATTTACTTCTTCCAACAAATTGCTTCTCCCGCAGTGTGCTGGAGGACAGTCATTGTGAGTAGTTGTAAGCTCGCCCCCTTTTCTGGTGTTTCTGGGAAAGCAACAAGCAATCCAGACGCTTCTTTCAGAGATTAAATGCATTTTTTTAAATACTCAAGCCTGGCTGTTTGTTGGATGTGATAGCCACTTCTTGTAAAAAAAAATGCCCCATGAGAAAATGTTAACCTAGCCACCCCCTTTTTTTTTTCCTTCATTTCTTTTTTTTTTAAAACAATTTGTTTGGCTCATCACGCCTTATTTCAGTCATTACGGGCAAATAAGTACTTAACCGTTTCTCAATGCATATCCGCATTTGAACTAGTTACTCCCTTTAACTAACAACATATGTCATTTATGAGGGCATGAATACATATAATTGAGCTCACATTTCAAATTGTCTCTGTGCCAAGCCTGCGAGCCACTGCTACACTGCTGCGTTAGCGGCTGTTACGAGCAAATCCAAGACTGCACCAAAAGCATTCTTCTCTCTAACAAAGTCAACTCTTGCAGCACAGCTTTAGATCAATTATTTGTGCCACTTTATAGAGAAAGCATACACATATTACACAGTATGTGGCTTATTTCAAAGTCTACAGCGCCTGAAAATGAAATGGGATAGTTTACAAGCTTGGGGAATCAGGACCACATATCATACATGCTGCAGTAACTCCAGACAGTATAGAGAAAGGAATGACTTTCCTGCTTGAAAAAGCATATTTCATTGTACAGAGACTTTGCATTTGTAAGAAATGCCCGAGGCTATAGTTTCCAATCAAAGTCTACTTTTCAGTCTTACTTTTATCATGCACTCTACAGTGTTTTAAAGAGTAAAACACAACTCTATGGATCTATTGAATTAAGTGGGGGAAAGACGGAGTGGTGTGTAATGGCAACAGGGATTTAAAACATGCTTCAATCTGAACCCTACTTCTGGATAATTGCAAATCAGTATCAGTAAATTCTGACCAAAATCTGGTTAATTTTCATGCTACAGAGCTACTCGGGCAGATTTTCAAATTAAGTCCTAATGGACGAAAGACACTTCATCCACTTTGAAAGCTTCTGAAGCACGTCTTTTTCAACATAGAGCTAATAAATGGAAAACATGCTTACTTATATTTCTTTCCAGTCATTTTTAGACATCATCTGACAGTGTTTATTTCAACCTCCTACATCAAGGCAGCCACATACTGTGAGTGCACATGTTGGCATGAAACGAGTTACATCTTGGAAATACAGTTTAATAATTAGAATAGCCAAAATGTTTTTTCTTAAGTGGACAGTAAATCCTAAGATACTGTAAATATAGGCATTTCTGCAAACCAAAGTCTTCGGGCAAACCACGGAGTAGTCAAACGCAGGATAAATAGACTTTGGAACATCCCTAATAGGATCCAAGTCAAAAATATCCAGGGCTCTGCTTTAAAGTAATAAGTATAAAAAGATTGCGAATGAAGCGGTGAATTAAAGTCATTTACTGTCACAAGCTGTGATTTTTAGAATCACAGCTCAAAAATCACATTGAAATGACAAGCCTAATTCTAGCCTAACATTATCTTTGGCCAGAACCGGAGAAACGCAGACCATCTCTCTGTGGTTTTCTACTGTAGGCGTTCACTCCACATCGATTGGCTTTATTCTCCTTTCCCCTCTCCTTCCCCATCTGCAATTCTGATTCCACCTCTGTGCAGCCAAGCGTGTCCGCTCCAATACCTGACAGGCCCGCTGGACGTGCGCAGGTAGCCTCTCCGAGCCGCAGAGAGTGACGGACGGCCAACATACCGCACCGGTCGGGTTGCTCATGTTTAATTCTGATTGCAACCTTTTTCCCGGCCAGTCATCCAGCTGCTCCAGCCCAGGTCCCAGTCTGCGGCACCCAGGGGAGCAGGAGAGAGCTGTGGTTCTGAGCGGGGGGCCCCTCTCTTTCCATCACCTTCAACATTTGCCTCGGCGGAACATTCAATTTATTTTATAGCACCACTCCACTTGATGGCACTGACCTCCCAGATCCCTCGGAGAGTAATGAGATGGCTACGCTGATGTCAGTGTCAGTGTTGACTGGGAGGACCAACCACCCAGCGGGGATCTTCAGGAGAGGGGCCTTGCAATAAAAAAAAAAAAAAATTTAAAAAGGGAGGAAAGGGGATTAATTTCGGTCAGGTCGTGTTCTGATTTCAAAGGAAGCTCTTCTCAAACCCCGCTGTGCCTGACTGTAGCACTGTCCCCTCACTGATGGGCATGTGCGATTGGTTTGTCACGGATGGGATTCATCATGAAATCTAAATACAAGGAAGGGGTTGCAATGAGACGGTGAGGGTCTCACATGATGCTCCAGAACTGACTCGGAATGTCACAGCCAGAGAGCAGAACTGTCAGTAAAGAGGTCACATTTCAATTTGAAGAGTGCCATGCTGTGGCCAGAAGCAGGAAATACATCTTGAGTTTGGCTGAGATGTGGTAAGAAAGCGTTCTTTGTCTGAACAGTGATCAGCATACGTTATCATCCGGTGGCCCCACAGGCTACGGTTCCTGTGCCAAAACTGCCAAAAAAAAAAAAAAAAAAAACACATTAAAACCTCACAGCATTTGGAACATTTGGACGCTTCCCTAAGTCACGCTGGCAGCCACATCTGCAAGCATCATTTCGGCCTCCCATGCTCATATCATGGTCTTCATTATGACCGTCCATTATCCAAACCATTGAGGAATTACTGAACATCTGAGGAGCTAAAAATAAGATTGTCACAGTTTGAGGGGGGGAAAGCAGAGCATCTTCCCACAAATAAATTAAAAGCAAATTACAGAAACTTTAAAAAATAAAGTTTGGTGACCAGAGATCGTGATGGCAAGCGTTTACCATCTGCTGTTTCAGACGAACTGATGAAATTCAGGATATTATATTTTTCCCCGAAGGATACATAAGATTTTCACTTTAAAGCCTTGGCTTCTCTTTAATTCCACCTACAAGGCCCAGACTACAGATGTAATAGTAATCATAATGAAACTTAATCAGCTTGATGTTAATTTCTGTTTGGTGGCTGCGCTCCAGATGTAGCTTAAAAGACCCAGTCAGAAAACTAGTGTTGTTTCAGGAGTTTTTACACCTTTCAAAGTGATACAATCAAAAGATAACATTACTTGTTTTATTTTGTTGAACTCAATATCAGCATTAGTTAAATGAAAGAAAAATACAGGTGCAATTCGCTTCATATCTTCAAGCCAAAGCATACATGTATATCTCGTGACAGGTGTCAGATAGTATCACTTCTTGTGTAATAAGGCCTGACGCTCAACAACACTTACAGACAGCTGCCCTCAAATGCAATCAGGTTGATTGCCATCATGCTGTGTCTCTTACGTTTGGGTTGAGGGCTTCATATGGCACATAACCACTGTTAGGGAATATTTAGGTTAATGGGATCTCTTAATTTGACTGGGTCGATATGAAAATCCACCTATCTCTATGCACAAAATGGGCAGCAGACATCGGTGAACCACAGACGGAGCACCAGTCTATGACAGAGTTCAGAGCTGAACAAATGAACCATGAATAAATGTGTAATTAAGGCAAAGTTACCAGTACATATACAATGTAAGATTTCCTACATAAAATAACCAGAACAAAAGCATTTGAACAGTTCTTCTGCAGCGAAAAATCATTTTTACTGCTACCTTGTTTTCATTGTATGTTTGTAACATCATTCAGACACACAACTCAGCTCATCTACTGAAAATAAAGTTTTCCAGAATCATACACAAAGACTTTTATTTTCTACAAGTGACCAAAATCGAGTTGAGGCATACACACATACACACACTAATACCACTGTAGAAAGATATAAATCCAGCCATTTAATATGTTGAGATACATATTACTGCTCCCTTGCTCTTTCCACTCTTCTTTCACTTGCGCGCCCACAGCCAAATTCCTTCCTGTCCCGTTGATTAAGTCAAGCATTAATCAGACCTTCAGGTGATTGCTATAAACAGTATTGGTAGTCCATGTGGCTTCGGTGTCAACGCGTCTCCATGTGTTTATGTGCCCGGGCGTCTCTCCGCACCACCTGCTAATTAGCATCCCACCAGCACACTAGAGAGCAACCTGACTCTACCAGGAGAAAGGCAAGGAGGGAAAGTTTAGAGGCACAAAGTGAAGAGGTGGTTAGTGGGAGAGAAGCTCGAAGCCTGAAAGGGAGGAAGTGAAAAGGAAATTGGAGGGAGGAAATTAAGGCGGCGACAGAGAAAGTAAAAGAGTTTTGCAAGAGGAAGTGGCTGAGAGCATGGAAGATGGAGAGGAAGAGGTATTTGGCAGAGCCAGGAGTCCTTGAAGATGAGAAACAGAAAGTATGACAGCCAGGGAGGGCGAGGACAGCTGTGTCTTTTTGATGGCACAGGCTAACGCTTGGGTCCTGTCTATCTTGAATGAATACCATGCATTTTGCTCCTGTGAATTTCTAAATAACACTTTCCCTCTCCGACAGCCTCTGGAGAGAAAGGTAGCCGTCCCCAGGGTTGGTATTAACAGAGTGACAGTCTGGGTGTGTTTTTTTTTTTTTTTTTTGGAAGACAGAAAAAAAAAAAATAAATGACAAAGTCAGTTGGGCTCTTGAATCTCAATGATTCTCTTTGGCTCTCTCAAACGTAACTTCCTGACAGCACTGAGCCCTCAGCCCAGTCCCAGGCAGTCCTTCAGGCTTACTGCACAGGAATGCAGAGCAGAAGGACTGACACGGTTATAAATAACTCATCCTCTCCTGCACTTGTGGCAATTAAACACCATTTGAAGTCTTTAAAGTCGGTGCACAACAGCCAGCAGAATTACCTACTTTTATCAACGTGATATTGTTTGGGTTCAAAGCCTGCTGCTCACAGTTTCCACAGATGCAGCCTGTGATGCGGTGTTTCTCCTGATTGTGTGCAGCACGGGCCAGAGCCCGCGTGATAAGGATCATGCTCATTGAGACAATTTAATGCTATTTCTTGGGAATTTCTCTCCTCCGATTGATCCCTTTGAACTGGTTAAATTAGCACGGAAACACTATTTTCCACTCCATTCCCCAAAATAAATGAATAAATACATACAACTTGCTCAGTCTGTTGATAGATAAAAGCACCATATGGAGGTCTGGAAAAATATCTCAGGGGGAAAGTGGGAGAAAACCTCCAAATAAGGGCTTGGTATAATGAAGCAAAGGGGAAAAACAGTGTTTTCATTATTCATGATTTGATGACTGATAAACACAAATCACCATAATCTGAGCCTGTGTTGTTTTCCTTTTAACATTCACTATACTGATATCATTTTAACGCGAAGAAAGAATGTTAGGCAGTCTGCGCTCTGTGTTTTTACACCCAGAAACTCCCTGTAACAGAGGTGGTCTGGGCGTCTTAAGAAAATGTCTTGTGGACTGCCGCTGGGAGGGCTCTGATTTACGAAGATGTGCTAATATTATTACCCACCTTCCAGGCTTCTCCTGTGCTGGCCGCCCTTATTATTAGATTAGTTCCTTTCTTTTCCCTAAAAGCCACGTCCGAGACAGCATCTGGAAGCCATAGCTGTGGCTACCAAGAGCTCTAAAAAACAGGGCAGGGACTGTAGCAGGGGTATCGTAATGGAAGGGCATTTATGGTAGGACAGGAAGCTGCCACTGTGGGCAAACATGAGAGCTCAGCGTCTTTTTTTTTGTGTGGAAAATGACTCCTGTCAGCATCCAATTTGTTCTAACAGTAGAGTTTAATCTAATTTTACACACTTTAAACACTCTTGATTAATTTAATTACTACTTGATAAAGAAAATAACAGGGGGAAAAAGGCAGATTGATACATCATCAGACCGTTTCTGTGTGATTGTGCATGCACGCTGGCTTTTTAGTGATGCTCTGTTGAAAAAAAGCTGCTCTGAGGATATTCACCTTAAGCACCCTGTATCTGAGTGCAGCTTTTTCAGTGGTCAGCAGCAGCAGGAGACCGCAGAGTGCTGAGCAGCTCTCAGGCACAATTAGCAAAAAAGTCATGTAATCGCCCTCTTTCCTTTCCATTATTCACTTCCTTCCATGGCTGTGAATCTCTTTGTCAACTTATGTGATTAAAAAAGCTCAACATCTTGAGGCATATCATCAGAGAAAAAAAAAAATAAGATGGAAGCTCCGTTTCCTTTTCCTGCGGTCCAACTGTGAGCAGAGCAGCCAGTGAGTGAGCAGCAAGAGATTAGTACTTGTCTTGCACTACCGAGCTCTTAAAGCCACAGTGTAAACACGCCATCAACTCCATCCAGTGAGTTATGCTAATTACAGATAAGGCTGGAGTGGCTCATAGTTAATACCAGGTGGATAAGATGGTTGGAGATAGAGGAAATAAATACTTTTTTTCTTAGTCTTTGCACAACTTGAATAGCAGTTAAGTGGGCGAAGATGACTAAAGACTGAAGAGCACTGAGGTTGGCCAAAATTGATGAGGGGAAGAGTGGAAAAGAACATGTTCCCATGCAGCCAAGGACTTTATTAACTGGCCTACTGGATGATGTAATAATATTTAAGCTGTTTATTTGCCCAGCTTTGCTTCAATAAACCTAACTGTCATTAGTTCCTGAACAGAGGCAACTGCAAAAACACGGCTTTAATGAGGCTGAGTGGAGGAAAGCCAAAAAAGTGAAGTTTTCAGCCCTTTAAAGCTTGAAAAGAACTCGGGTCCAGACCGTAAGGAAAGTGCTCCACCTCGATCAAAGTGGTGAGATAAGCAGGGCAGATTAATACTTAAGGGAGCAGGGCTTAATATACTACAAGCGTGAACAAGTCGCTCTCCCACACACAACAAGCTCTCCAGTATTTTGCTCACTAATGGAGTGTTTTCAATGAGCGCAAGGGGGGAAAAAGCAGAGCTGAGTTTAGCTCAGTGTGTCAAATTACCCACACCCTTCTCTTTGTTTCGCCTCAAAACCGACTGCATCAAAGATGTCTGAGACTACGTGCCAGAAAAAGCGCCTTTGGATTGTGCTTTGTAGGCAAGATCTGTTCAAAATGTGCAGCTACACCAAAGAAGATCCATAAGAGAGCGAAGGTTTACAGGCTGACATCGCCCAACAGCCGCTAAATGAATATTGCTTTTGACCAGCCGTAGGCATGTCCTGCACACTGAAGTACAATCGCTTGAATTCTATTGTTACTGACAGATGACAAAGGCGGCAAAACCATAGAAAGACCTCAGTCGTATCTTTTAATGTCTATTTGGCTGATGAGGCCAGAGCATTGTGTGTATTTTCAAATAAAAAAAGATGCAAAAATAGGACAATATATGTCCTTCCCATCACGAACAGAACAATAAAATCTAAAGCCTTTAAACAACAGCCAACACAACATGCAAGCTGCAGAGTCACATCAAAGGCATCGGCAGAGAGACCTTTGGGAAAGACTCTGCAATGACATGGAATGCCTCTTTCATGAAATTGTCTCAGTTCATCATCTTGTGTAAGTCAAGGTCAATGCTCCCGAACGGTCTGGAGCGAGAGTACAGTCCCTCCGACCGGCGGACGGCGCTGCGAAATGCCATCACCAACATCTTTGTGAAAATCACCCTTAAACGGTCTGTTGGGATCTTAGCAGCTGGCTAATTGACAGCGCTCCGGCATATGGCTGACACCGGTTCCATCCTCACAGAGCCACGGGGTCGTCTCACGTGTGCCGTGGGGACAGGGACATTATGGTCCTGCGAGATACCAGTGAGCGCAGAAATGAAATTCACATGCATGAACACGCGGAGACCTCCAGCTCTTCGTTGCACCTGTTCACATCTGAAACTCGAATTAATCACCCATTCAGAGCTGATTGAAAAAAAGCACATAAATTACTTGGAAATCTGAAATGCTTTGACATTGCAGTTATCCATACATAGTGTCTTTTAACTCTTTTACCACTTCATTAGTACTTTGGTACTACTAATATAACTACTACAGGTACAACCACTACTATTACCTGCTGCTGCATCAATTATACTTACAATAATATTGTTTGTTTTCCTTATATTACTACTACCCTACAGCCAGCTGCTGCTTCTTCTACTTCTACCAGGGCTGAGTCATCCCCCTCATTCCTTTTGACCTATGCTGTTGTATTTTTCAGTCTATTCTGTTGAACAGCTTCCAGTACAGGAAATAAACAAAAAAAAAGTTTTCCGGAGATTCTTCTTCAGGAGGTTTGTCATGACAGAACATGGATGGTGGCGCCAGTGACAAAACCAGTCACTCTCCCCTGAGACAAGAGCCTTTTTTACTCTGCTCTTCTCTGTTGTCCCGTTAATTCGCACCGCGAGGATGGCAAACGATTGCCTAGATTGAAAAGAAAATAAGCGTTCACCGATGTGCCAATAGGACGCATTTTCTGCAGACAATAACTCCGAACACTGGAGAGGTTCATGAATGGGTGGTTTTGAAGGTGCGATGGTAAATGGCTTGTTTGTTGGTCTGTGCATTCCTCTTGATTCTAAACCAGTTTAAAGAAAGAAAACATAGAAGTCTTAATAATTAAATTAATTTGCATAAAAATGGGATGATGTTGCAGCTGCATAAAAACAAACACTTCAAAAGGCCGTTATTTATTTAATTCCTTTTTAAGCGTATGTATGCCGTTCTTGCCATGTATGAGAACAATTAAAAGCAGAGCATGACATGAAATAGAAACAAAAGCATGCAAGTATTGCTAAATGTTAATTAAAATTTCTATCTGCCCGACAATAGCAACAAAGTGGTTGTGAGTCCAGTTTTTGGTTTCCTTAATTGATTGCAGTGTTTGAAGTCAGCATTGAAAAACAGGCTAAATTTAATTGCGCAAGTTTTCATTAAAACAAAATAAGAATAAATGCATGTTTGATACACTTGCTAGGTGGAGCGATTCCCAGTGTGTTCGTGGAATTAGAAATAGCATGACAGCTAATCACTGGCTTTTCATTGGCAATTCCCTCTTGAATGGTAATTTTGTTAGAAAAAAAAAAAAGAGAGGATACTGGTTTCCATCCAATTGCATGGTTAGCATCACCGGTGTGTGCTGAGCCAAATGGACTGTGGGATTGATGGTCAGGAAATGAACACACATGCTGAAATCAACCGGCCAGTCACCGCTCTCCCACGATTAAAGCTATTCAGTTTCTCTTTTGGAGCAGCGCCGGACAAGTGCCGAGGACCGTCTGTGTCTGTGTGTGTTGAGCTACTGCAGACTGCATGCGTGTTTGTGTGTAAGGTGTGTGCGTGTAACCGCACACGTACACGGCATGAGAACACGAGTGGGCTTGTTAGTCGCGTACGTGGCCCGTACCTGCTCATCGTACTCTCGGCTGTGGAGCCCTTGAGGTTTAATGGTCTCCTGCTGGCTGCTGTGATTAGCTGTGCACACAGGAAGATGAGGTGTGACTGCTAAACCGGTGACACAGACAGCTGCAGCCCAGCTGACTGGCCTGACCACCCCAGCACACGCATGCATTGACTGCTGCTTATTTGACACCGTTAAGTATCCGCGAGATAAAAGGAAATTTGCAGCTTCTCTGCCGTCAGCGCTTACATCGGTGAGTTGATCCTCTCAAAGTGTAAGCAAACAACGATCTCCTGTGTCAATGTTTTACCAATAGTCATCATCGGTTAGGGTCAAGAAGCCAACATTGTCAGTGTTGTAGTTGGTCTTTTAACCATGATGACAAAGGTTCCCCTACACAGCGCTTAGATGAATCCAAATCGTGACTCTTCTTAACCCAAACCAAGCTGAGTTAGTACATACACTGTGGTGTCCCAGGTCAAAAACAGCCACATTCTCATTTCTGTAGAAAGTTTTGGAACTCATGAACAGACGATAAGGCAATCCGATTGCAAAACATGACACTGAATTACATTCAGCATATTTTGTTGTTTGGTTTGAAGGACTTGTCAACAGTGGCTGACTGGAATCGTACTTAGAGACAAATGAAAAACACAGGCCCTCTGGCTGATAACTCTGCAGTGAAGCTCAATGGGAAGATTTAAGCACGGGGCTGCTCGTTATGAAGCCGAGCACTTATTCCACTGAATTACAGTAGAACGGCTGTTAGATCCTGGCTCGTTAGTCAGGTTTCCTAGTTCATTAAGCTAAGTTTCAAAGTAACCACACGAGCATATGTTTACCGATCTTCCAAGACCACAGATTAGTCATTATGGTGAGTTATGCTGTTAGACTTTTTTACCAAGTGGTCTACTAGTTGGACTTCATAAACTTCAGCTCTTCCCACTGATGCTTAACTCAATCCTGTATTCAATAAATAACTCAAGCTTCAATAAATGACTCAAGCTACAACATTTTCAAACAGAACAACATCTCCAAGCAATACCCACCATTATATTCAAAAAGTTGTGTGCATTTATGAATGTTAACTGCCCTGCGCAACGGCAGCCCCCCAGGCCAGACATTACACATGAAGTGCCTTGCTGAGAGAAATCCCAGCTGAGGGAAAGTGAAGTCACAGAGTCTTCTTTTTACTTACCCCCCCCTTCCCAAGTTTATTTGAAAGCACTACATCCACAAACCCACCGTTGTAATTTAGAAAAATCCACCCAAGAAAATAATAAATTGGTCTGCTGGACTGAAATCTCTCACTCCCACAAAGCGTTATCTCATGTGGCATTAGCATATCTACGGTCTCCTTTGACGACGAGGGGGCCGGAGCAGATCTGAGACGTGAGTGTAACATGTACCGGAAAGCAGCGACGGAGCTCTTAAGTCTTGAGTTCCTCGTGGTCCAGCTGTAAACTTTCTGCGGGCCTGGGAGGCATTGTTGTTTTATTTTAGTTGGAACGGCGGCCACGGCTAGAGCTTTAATAACATTAACCACAGTTGGAGTAGCGCATCATTACAGGGGTAGGAGACTGGGAGAAGAGGGGAAGGGGTGGGGATGAAGAAAGAGAGAGAGGAAAAAGGAGAGGATGGGATACGTGAGGTTTATTTTTTTATTGGTATTTTTAATTTGCTGTATCAGGCCTCAAACCTGCCTCAGGAAACACACTCTGACCTGAACAACAATCCGAACCTTTGGTCCGGACTTCTAAACTCCACTCTCACTGTACTTCATCTCATCCCCTCCCTTTACATCTCTCTTTTCCTTCCTTTCCCCCGCATCTTCCCTCCTTCCTTTTAGTTTCCTCTTTCACTCACCCATGAGACCGAGTGGTGATTTTTAGAGGGAGCAGCGGACTTCAGGTCTGTTTACAGGCAAGCTCTCAGGAAGTCAACATCAGATAAGCAGATTCCTTGGATACACAAGACGAGCAGATACATTTCCAGTAAGACGGCTCCGCGGAGGATACGGCCCGAGCAATATTACCCAGGGAAGGATGTGAGTTGAGAGTTCAAGGGTAATGCATGTACTCGACTGAGGGTGTGCGCCCGTGTGTGTGTGTGAGTGCCGTCTGAAAATTCTGTTTCCAAAGATGACAACATCTTTGGATATCGTCTTCATCCCTCCGCTCACGAAAATCTCAAAGACAACGACGCCATTCACAAAAACTTAACCCTCTTACCCCGCTGCATTGCATTTATTTCCTTTTTTATTCTAAATTACCTAATTGTCTCTTTACGCTCTTGATCATGACACCAAGTTTTAGCCAGATTCTCCACTGGCCATGGACACCAGCGCTCCCCTCCCCACCTCCTCCTTTGTGCTGCATTACACAAACACAATAGAATATCCTCTAAATGGATACCAGGTGTTTCCTCGCAGTGCAGCTCTCATCCTTTTGTGCTTTGCTGTAAAGACATTTAGGGAAGAGCCTGGCAGAAACGTGTGTGTGTCCAGTGTCTTGTCACGGCCACCATGCTGCCTCCTCAAGTTAAAGGAAAAGTTCAACAGTTTAGGAATTACAGCAGCTGGTTAACTTAGCTTAGGATATAGACTTTAAACAAACAGCTAAAGGACTATAAAAGAAACTAAATCTAAGAATTACTTTCATAAGGTTTATGTAAAGGATTATTTCTTGGCACTAAGGAGTTGCTAAGCAACCAACAGAAACTCCAGGAAGTTACCAGTTGCGGCCAAGAAACGCTCTGGCACAAAATCACACGTAAAACTGGCAAATTGGCATATTTACAGTTTTTAAAATTATTGTACAAATAAACCAAGTTGTAATACCTTGATAAGTGATCTTCAGAAGAATTTGTTACGACTGCACAGAGCCAGGCTAGCCGTTTACCTCTGTTTCCACTCCTTATGCTAAGCTAAGCTAAGGTAAGATAACCTGCTGCTGGCTACAGGTTCATATTTAACACGTTAATAAGAGTCCTTTCTCCACCAGAAAGCCATTTCCTAAAATGTCAAACCTATTATTTTATCAAGAACGCTGAATGCATTTCGAGGTTGTTTCATACAGGTTTTACAAGAAGTTCAAGTGGTCCATTTATAGCTTTCATAGTAATGAATGCCCATTTTCTGCCTGTCTGTGCACTGTTCTGGCTCTCTCGATTTCTCAGAATCAGCTTGCAAGCCCAACTGAGCTCACACAAGCTGTCACTTAACGTTGAAGCCTGTGGTCTGCCAAGTCTTGGCCAACACAGAAGACATGGAGGGGCCAAGCTTCTGTCCCAAATGAAAAGTTTGGACGGGTAGAGCTTAGCAGCCATAGCAGATGCTGTGGAACTTTAAAAATGTGAAGGTTATTAAAAACAGAGCAAAAAAAAAAAAAAAAAGTGTTCAAGAGCCCTGCTGATTTTCTGACACCATTAATACCTGCCCATTTAAGACAAAGTAGGGTCAACACAGGGAAAATCACTGGCTCAGTGCGAGTCAATAAAACAAGGCTGATTGCGTTGTTCAGACTCATCCACGGGGTCACATTTCACCAGCACCGGGCAATGAGAGCGAGAGCAAGGAAGACCCTGCGCATCTGTCATAATTTCCAATTTGGTAGCAAGTGGCGGAGAGCAGCTATAATGAGGTGTCTTATACCTGCCACTTCATGTCCTCCTTTTATCCCTTCGTCCCCATTTCTCTCTGTCTGCCTTTCCTTTTATGAACGCTGTCCGCTGCATTTTATAAGCAGTGCTTTCTTTTTACATTTCATCTCTGGTCTCGTTTGATGACTCCAAAGTCGAATTCAGAATCATTCAACCAAGGAGGACACCACAGAGGAACGCTGATGACGACAGAAAGGACGGCCCGTACAAAAATGAACACTGACACGTCTGTAAATTGTTATTGATTCATTATTTCTTCATGCATTTTATGTTGTAAGAATTTGAATTACAATGCCCATTTGGATGTTATCCTACTCTATTGGGAAGGAAATATGTAACCCATTTTGAGCAACTTTATTAACTAACTGAATTTCTGGCCAGAGTGCCTGTTTAATTTCTTTCTACTTCAGTGGAGTTTATTAGATACACGTATTTTTGCAGAGCTGCCTCAGATGGGTACAATGGTTCAGTCCTGCACACTACTGTGGATGATAATTGTCTGCTTTCACTTGTTTTTGACTCTTTGAGCCACCAGAGTTGATGCAGCGGATCATCCTGTGTTGAAATGCTTTGATTAAACTGAGGATGATTTGCATGGTGGTCTTGGGGAATTCAAACAGCTCTGGGAGATACATCTGTGAGTTCTTGAAGAAATTACTCCTCAACTCCGAGATGAATTACATTCAAGCATGTGTCTGGCCAACCAAAAACAACACGCTGCTCTCCTCCTCCTGTCAGTTAAAACCTGAAGCTACAAGACTTAAAGCATGAGACAAAGGTTAACCTGGACCAACGGAGCATTTAGTGTTATTTCCTACATTTTCCATTGATTGTGCAAAAATGGGAGACTTGATATATTGTGATTGTAAATGTAATTTTGAACCTCCCACCAACCAACCCTGAGCTCTGTCCCAGACCAACCTTCTGTTTCAATATGAAACACAATGAAATGCTGTTCCCTTGTGACCATGATTTCTCTGTCTCTGCACTGTGAAGGAGTGATGAGGCGAAGAGTAATCCTCCTCTAGAGAACCACAGTCTAATTCAGAGTTATCATCACTCTGTTAGCCACTGCGTGGGGGAGATTTGTGTGCCGAGACAACCAACCGTTTCCTGCTGTGTTGTTCCTTCTTATCTCCATCTTCAACTGCGAGCATAACTCTCCTCTCTAATACATACTGCCTCTCTTTATTCTTGTACTCCTAAGTTTTGTATCTCGCACCTTATCAACATTTGCCTGACATGTAACATGGGCCTTTCCCCGATTCAGCTAAACATTTTTCTCCTCATAGTTTAACAAAATACCGGCTTTGAAATGGAAAGGGCCAGTTATCTAGCATAGTGTACATTACTTCCCTCAAGGTTATTTTTCTCTTGTGGAATTATAAAGGCTTCCAGCTAAATAAATACAAGCTAATTAATGTGCACCTTTCCCTTCATTGGACTGAAAAAAATGGCCTGCCACACTTAATTTGTGAGCGGTTCCATTTTAGGTAATGAAGAGGAAAGCTTTGCAGCTGAAGCGGGGGACTTCATCAAACGTTAGCGTGCATGATTAAACTTAAAAAATAGTTAGGAACGCTCCTTTAACCTTTTAAGTCATATTCTATTATCAGAGTGCTGGCAGAGCCAGACCTACACGCACATACACATCCTGCACCATGAAACCTACTGTTTGGCACACTCAGCAGTGCACATTTAAATCATTATATTACACGCACAGATATGAATCAAAAGGAAACAGAAAATCGTCAGGAAGTGTGAATGCAATGTTGAATAGAAGACATTATTTTCAGGGTCCATTCATGATGCAGCACTATAAAACTGCAACTAAGTGACTGGTGTATTATTTGGTACAATATCAACCAACAAACAAACATTTTTAATGTCAGTGATTGTCTCTATTGATGTTAACTCCAGAAGCATTACATGGAAAGCCAGAGGAGAAAGTCTGCTCTGCCCTATGGCCGTATGGTCTTTCTTGGTGAGTAGCCTTGTTCAAAACATTGACACTGGAGGGCAAAGGCACACAGAAAAGTAGCTGAATCCCTGGGAGTGTGAACGGTGTTAACCCATAGACAGTGTTTATCTGCAGACAGCAGGCGCAGAGCTTGCAGTATGTCTATCTTTGCTAAGCTCTTGCCATGTGTGTACCTTAGCGGAGCTGTCTGTGTGTGTATCTTATACACTGAGGTTTTTGAGGTGAGATCGTAGCACTGATAAATGGCTTCTATAAATCCAAGCGCCCAGCAGGACTGGATGAGAGATGCCTGTTAACCATTTCCTGAATAACAAGTTTTATTTCAAAATATTATCCAGAATGTGGGACTGTAGATTGATTAGTATCAGGAAAACAGACATTTTCTCATGTCCCACAGGAATTCTTTTTTTTTTTTTTGGACGAGCTGATACTTGACTTGAGTATGTGTCTCTATCGCACATGCAGCTCTTTTGTTAATAGAATTTTAAGCTGCAATGTGTTCAGCTGCATGTCAGACTTCCAAGTAAAATCTTCATAAATCAAACAAATAAGCTTAACGATAAAGACTGTAACAACCTTGATAGACCGCAAAATAATGTCACGCATACTGATTACAAAATATGATCGACTCAATTATAGCTTTTTCTACCAGAGGAATAATTTTGCTTTTGGATTCTGACAGAGTTTTCGAACTAGCCTAATGCATCATTTAGTCATAATATACAATGCTCAGAAAAGCTAGCTCAAGTTTGGCTGACCTTTCTATTCCACAACATTTAACATGTGTGCTTGAGACTCTCCCACCATTCGAAACCTTCCACAGCTCAGTAAAACCTCGAAATGCAGTCCTGCGGCAGTTATCGGAGTTCCCACAGCAGATATTCTGTTCTTGCAGAGAAACCCAAGTTAAGTTCCCCTCTCTGGGGTGCAGTGTCTCAAAAAGTGTATACAGACACTGTTCCCCCGATGGCTAATGTGCTAACTTTTACTCCAAGCAACAGGGTCCTGGTCTCCATCAAAACTGAGCCTGTCCAGAGACAGCCTTGGATCAAGCTCTGTCTTTTTCAGAATTTGAGGGCAGCCAAGGATAAGAAGGCCGAAGGTGGTATGGTGTGGAAATATATAGATACGTGTACACAGAGCCCCTGCAGAGGGAAGGAGCTAAGCGATTCCTTTCGTTTCTTGGTATGATACGCTATGGAAAAGGTGGGCGGATAAAGTCTCTCCACCACAAGTGTGTGCTCAAGTGAAGACCACAGACAGACTGAATGTCCTGTTAGTGGGGTGGGAGTTGGTGGTGGTGGTGGTGGGGGGACTGAAGCGGATGAGTGTTTTGGAGGGAATACGTCCCAGGGATTAGATGGACCCCTAAGTCTCCTTAGGAGGCTGAACAAGGCCCAAACCAAATAAAGACTTCAACATCAGTTATATGTTAAGGGCTCCTGGTTTTCCTGCTTTCACTGTGATAGTAAAGCCAAAGAGGGAACAAAAATGGGGGCGCATCTTCCTCAAGGACATTTTGAATAGTTAAATTGTTGCTGATGACTGCTAAACCTTTGAACAACAGTCCTGAAATATGAACAGAAACACCATTAAAGTAGGAACAGCGTGGTATTGTAAAGCAGTTATTTGAACATATGTGTTAGAAATATGTGCAGGAGTTGACTAGCCAGTAATCTTATCTGCTTTTTACAACATTACTAATTCATCTAACATATTAAATCATATAGATGGATGTGTTGGTGTTTTATGTATTAGTTTCTATGATAAATACACCCATTTCTTTACAAGGTTGGATCTAACTAATCAGTTCGAATCAAATTTATGCTTCGGTTTCTAAGGCATGTTTAAATACCTTCTCTGTACTCCTCCCTCAGTCTGACTCCATTCCCGCCTCTAGTTCTTGTTTTTCTTCCTTTGTGGTCATCAAAGAGCTTAGCTAATCTCTAGTCTGTTTCAAGTATGCACAGTATTCTTATATCCGCCTTCCCGTCGAACCTGCACTCTCTCTCCGAGAAACTCAGAAAGACACGAGTCCACCAGGGAGAAAGCCTTTGAAATGTATGCTTTGGTTGTGTCTTCTCTGAGAAAGCTTGCATAAATAACCACACACAGATCCTCATGAATGCATGAGACACCAGATACTTCGACTGAGCCACTAATGGGCCTCATAGTGTATTCTGGCCCTCCACATTTTAACTGGTTTCTGTCCTGTGATTCCCAAACAGTCATTTTAAAATATGTACTCTTGCTCCAAAGGATGACACCTAGCCTTTCGTTATTTTTACAGCCCTCATTTAGAGTTTTCGACCGCTGCTCTGGTAAGTAACACCGCTGTCATATCTAAACCCTCCTTGAGTTTGTCAAGCCCTTGTGGCGGCAAAATCCTGGAAGGATTGCGTTTAGGTTTTACGAGTAAAGCTAAGGCTCATATAGTAAACCTGAGTTCAAGTTCCACTCTTTGACCTACTTTGAAGAAACCTAACCTTGGACTTTTAGTAGAAAACCACGAGGTTAAGTAGATGTTTTACTGTTTGTTCCTGTGGAATATCTTAATAGATATTCCTGATGCCCCTTTTCCCACAGCTATGCACCAAAGAAACATATAAATGTGACAGAAAGTTGCATGATTTAGCCTTGAGCAATTTTGCAAAGACTGGCTTACCATTTACTATTTTGTGGACAATACGAGATGCGATTGAGATTGTGGCCAGTGTTTATGATCTGGTTTATTTTTCTGGGATGGATCTGGTTCTCTACAGGTTGTACCTCGAGTCGAAACAAAACAGGTCAAAGCTGCCTTTAACCACTAAGTGAGCTTCCTGGAGATCTTATAGCTGAATGAAAAATTCTTTGTTCTCCTGCAACTTTGATTGGTTGGTTTCTCTACACTGCTTTTCTTCTTTTTGTTGGATTTGGGGCACTGTAACTGCACGCTAACCCTATTTCTGGTCCATTTATATTTTATTCTATCTTAATTTTATGCTGGTTAAATAACCTTAAATTGGTTCTGTTTTAGAGTGCACTATAAAGCCGCCTTGTCTTTATGTTTCCTCTCTCTTCTTTGAAAAAAAAAAAAAAAAAGTCATCTGGGTTTACCACTGGGTGCCACTTGGGTCATTTGACTCAGCCCCCACAATGCAATGGTGGCTTTTCACGAGTGGCTGTGATGCATGCAATGCGTGTGATGCACGGTTGCTACCAAACAAACACACTGAGAAATGTCTTTAGGGTAGTTAAGTGTTTTGTCCCTTATTTACTAGCTCCTATTCTCTGCCCTGTGAGCACAAAGTAAAAACAGCACTGCAGCATTCTCTCCACAGTTCTCGATACTCCACAGCCCACTGGAAACTTTTACCTACATGGTAAATTGCTTTTCTGTCCCCCATTTGTGAAATAACAATTCACATTGTTGTATCTATTGCCATATTTCTGTTTGCCTCTGTTTCTGTTTCCTTGGAGTTTTTCAGAGTTGCCGGCACTGCGGGGAGTCACTTTAGCTTTCTCTGTGATCATTTCCTTCAGTGAAAATAGCAGTGTTGTGTGACGTGTTAATTGGCCACCAGTCCAGGGTCGCTCCACAGGCATGAACGCTTGCACACTGTAGGACCTCTGTGCATGGGAGCACAAATGAGGAGAGAAGGGCTCCACACAGCCTGATGACCTAGAAGAAGTCATGGGAGATGAGGTCACCCTTGCCTGATTTCCAAATAAAACAGAGGACAACAGCTGAGAGAGCAATGATCCATTAGGTCTCACTTAACCACCCACCAGTGTGTCTGATGCACATGAGGACACGCATATGCTCATGCAGGCCAGTATGTGCTGTGATGGTCGGTTAACTTCCTAAGGAGTGATGAAAGACTCGGAGATTGAGAGTCTCGTTAAGTGACGGACAAGTGACCAGTGATCAGAGGGTAATTTTCATCACTCGACAGCTTTACAAATGGCTGGTCTCGTCTCAAAGATCCCAAAAAACCCCTTTGGACTCGTGGGGTTTTACAGTATGCTTCTAAATTCTACATTTCGGGAAACTTAAACAAAGCATACAAAAGGCAGGCAATGTAGCTTACAAACCACTGACTCTAACTAAGGCCAATCACAGACACCACTTTAAAAAAAAAAAAACACTCATGATGAAATTGTTCTTTTTGGGGAGAAAAAGGAAGGATCAAAATACACCGAGACCGAGCTCTGTGTTTTGTCAGGGTTCACATTTTGTGATGACACGTGGCAAGCAGCGAGCAAATTCCTCCAAGATGAGATGTCCCTTAAGAGGAAGGCTCCTTTTCATGTAAAACATCTCTAAATAAAAGAGCACTGCCCCACACCTGACAGTCACAAGGACACTACATGTGTTTCCGTTACAGAAACGCTCCCCAAGACTGTCATTTGTGAAGCCACACTTGTGCCTCACTCCAACACAAACCTCTGGCATATGGGAGCAGTTAGTTCCATCTCCAAGCATTGATTACTACTGTCAGAGTATCATTAGACAAAAGCTGACCCCTACTCCTGCGACGTGAACGTGTTAGGTTGCGTCTTTTAAATTTAGCCTTCTTTAAGACGCCTTAAACCTAAGTCACGAAGCTTTGACACTGCTGACCCCAAGTAAGTGTACATAAAGAGGCAAAAACATGTTCTATTTCTTCTCTTCTGTCACATGTTCTCATCATATGTTTCACCCGCGGTCAGAACAAACCAGGCCAGCCGGTGCTTTTCAGATGTTTTTTTTTTTTTTCCACGAGATTACCTGCTGTTCCTGGCTGAAGAGAAGACGACAGGAGGACATAAAGTGGAAACTCCTCAGGAATGGTGATTACTGGCCGTTGAATTGAAACCAGCCAGGGGGAAACCAGATCTGAGCCTGCGAGAAGTATTATGGTAGTTATATCGAATAAAAGCCCCAGCTCACCCCATCACTTCTGTTTTCTCCCCGCCTCCCCCACCAGCGGTGCACATTAAAGAGGAGATGAATCAGTGTGTGTGTGTTAAACAGTGACATAACCCTTTGAACCTTTAGCGGTGGCCAGATTAAGAGGAGAACAGAAGAGAGAAGGAGAAGCAGAAAGAGCTCAGGTAGGAGCAAAGTGATTTAAAAAATTAAACACTGTTTATCACCGAGAGTGACCGGGCTGAAAAAGCAATGCAGTCGGAGGGCTACTAGGGGCTGCTGAAGAGAAAACAGTACCCAAGGACTCCCCTCTGTGACTCTCATCCCTCTAGCCAATCACAGTCCAGGTGCCTCACCCCTCCGCGCTCACATTATTAAATTAAAGGCCAAGATTTATACCCCAGTGCCAAAGCAATGGCTTTAGTCAGATTTGGAATCATTTATCCCATCAGAGGGTCGGCCAGTCTGAGGTTTGATTGATAGAGCCAGGGCGGTGGGGGGAGTATACAGTTACACACTGCTGCCTTCCAGGCCAGGGCTCCTGCATCTTTAATTCAGCGCTGAACAGCCTTACAGAGTCCAGACGTAGCGACACTGCAGCACAGGTAAACAATTCCCCTGACAACAATGAACATAGATAGCAGCGGGGATGGCGTCGTTGGTAGAGTTTTGTACACAGCAGGGCAGAAGTCAGATTATAGAGCCCCACTCTGCCCCATCTGGTAATTCATAATCCACGAGGGGCCTTGCAGATATCATAAAATAATGCAGAAAGTTGAAGCTAATTTTGACCATGGCTGACCAAGGATAAATGTTAAGAAACCATGTCTGTCCTTCGATTATCTTGACAACCGTTCATCCAGTCGACTTCATGCTTGGCGGGTGTTTTGCAGGGACACCAAGGAAGTGCAGTGTTATTTGAATAGAAAGCTGCAAGCAACAATGCCAGAGGTGAAGCAATCAGCCCTATTTTGAACAGGCGTGTTTTGAATGGGCACCGCACTAGTTTTCCATAACAGAAGAAAAAGAATGGTACTGGAATAACTTTTACCACACGCAGCTCTACAATAGTAATTTATGGTACAACGAAACAACACAGCATTGGTCGGTGAGAAACCAGTGAGGGATCTCTCTCAGTGAACCAGTCACTATTTCTGGTAGGCTGAGGCATCTTTTCTGGAAATTTGCCAGACAGGGATGTAAGCTTAGTAGGATTGGGGTTGTATGGTTCTGTGCAGCTACATTTGAATCAAAAACAGCAACCTGAAGGTTAGAAACAGGATCTTAGCATGACGGGGGGAGAAAAAACAGGATGCTGCCTACATTAGCTGATGTTTCTATTCTCTGAGTTCCTGTAAGAGGGCAGCAATAGCTGTGGAAAATCATCAAAGGATCAGAGCAACACGTGCATGTGAAGGTGGAGGTTTAAAACTTGGCCCCCAGGCCCCATTGCTCCATTTCAAAATTCTGAACACTTGACGGCCCATTATTTTCATAAATAGAGGAACCAAAATCCTCAATGAAAGGTGCAGGCACAATTAGATGATTGAAATGGGAGCTGTCTGAATTCGAAACATATGATCTCAAGGAATTTAACTTAATGCCGTTAAGAAACACTAAAGGATCATATGTTGACTAGCTGTAAAGTGTGCGTTGAATTACAGCGGGCCTCTCTGATGCACTCGGTGGCCTCTGCACCTGGTTTCAACACTGTGACATCACCAGTGGAAACGGGACTGTTTGGATTCTCACAACTGCATCAGAGCAGTCAATCAATCTTCCTCCTCCACGGATATCCACTATCACAACAGCACCTAATCAAGAGATTAAAGGAGACTCCTAATTTGTCCAAATTTGTGGTAAAAAAGAAAAAAAGAAGGAGAACGCAGGCGGGCGGTGAGAGAAGAAAATTGCAGATATTATAAATGTGGAAACCATCGAAAATATGGAAAAATATTTTGAGGTTTGCCGCAGCGTCCAGATGGATGTAATGGTTTCACATGACACAGATTTTCAAAGTGCTGGTGGCGATGAGATCAAACTCTCACCGCAGTTATAGTGAGTGGATTTGAGAGAAAGCCGCTTTATTTTGTGGAATTAAACTAAATAAGAGATGCTGTATTATGATAAAGAACATGTTGGATAATCTGTCATTTCAGATTTTCTGAAGGAAATGTGCAAAAATTAGAAACAGAACTATAAACTAAATGGTGAGTCACAGAATATGCATGAGGTTATTAGTGAGAGACACAATTTTCTCAACTTTGTTATAGCCTTTGACACACCTACCATAATGTGATATTCTAAAAAGTTTAGAAATAAGAGCATAAATAAACCTAAATCATTTATATGTCAAAAGTATATACACCAGGCGGTATAAATGCTGCTGTATTTACAAGAAGATTAAGAGTTCCTGCACTATAATGATTGATGGGTCAATATCTGGCCGCCAGCCGATCATGTCTCCACCTGCTCTGTATCAGCTGTAAGAGGAAGCAGCTGTGGTGACGGCATGGGGTCGAGCCGACACCAGATACGCACCATTTCAAGTCATCTTCATAACACGCAGGTTGATAAAAATGACCAGGTTAGAGGTCAAATAGCTTGTTGTTCAGTCTGACACTGTCAGTGTTTTTCCATAATCAGACTAATGGGCCATGAATAAAAGCTTGTTTAAAAGCTGTTTGTATAAAAGTTTGAAGAAGAGGATCCATCTTTGTCAGCCTTCACAGTTGACTTATTTGAGACATTAATGTTATTGTTAACATCATGGTGGGTTACCTTATCAGATTTTAAGGAAATTTACAACTGTATTACTATTAAAACACACACAATTCTTGATTCACCCATGGTATCAGTTTAGTTTAGGGGGTTTTCTTAGTTTCAAAATTGCATTATACAACTTCCAGTTACTGTCATTCACTTGCATTATTTATTTATTTAGTTTGTTGTTGTTCTCAATACAATGTGCGTACTGTTGGAAAGCATTGTTCTTTACTCAAGTTTTCATGTGCTGTTGTTTGATCGCTTCCAGAAAATCGGTAAATATATCAAAGGATCGGGAACACATCTGGCGGACACTTGGTGTTCCAACAGTGACCATTTAACCAGAGCAAAGGGCTGAAGGAGGATTTCCCCCCTTCAGATATCCTGCTCTAATATTTTTTTGGTTCTGAAACTGTCTCGTGTGGTTGTTAAAGCAGCAGGTTTGTGTCGGACGATATGTTGAGCTGTTGGCACCGACACAGTGACAGAAGAAGGTGGTCGGAACCCCTGTTGGTTTTCCTGAAACGATTTCTGGCTTTGCAGAAGTGTGCTGGACTGCAGGTGCTAGCGATGAGTGCGGTGTGAGACGTCACACCAGGTTCCACACGACTCAACATTCACTTAGGACGTCAAACAAAGAGAGAAAAAAAAACACCGCTGGCTGGTGGTTGAGAGAATTCTGCCGCATGTTTCATCTCCACTTCCTCGATGTGTCATTTATGGATGCAACTTCAAGTTTCGCTTTGTGCGCACCGAGCCACATTGTTATGTTTCCTGGTCAAACACCAAGTTTGATTTCAGACCTCGGACTAAACTGAGACAAAAGATAAAAACTGAGCACACTGAATTATATACACACCACATGTCACTTCTGCTCACAAGCTTTCACCACCCATTTCTCCATTTCATCCTAGTAAACAATTTCTGGTAAAAATAACCCAGTTCTCATGTCAGTCATGGCTCAGGCATTTCTCAACAGTCACATGATGCTCTGAAGGCAGTTTTTGGTTCTTTTGAATGCATTTCATCTCTGAAGGTAGTTTGTTCCAGAGCATATGTTTGGATCTGAGGGCTGTTTGAAGGCAGATGTAGTTCCTGGCTGCATCTTTTCAACAAACTGCCTCCTGGTAATTGGCCATTACTCCAGAACTGAGAGGCGTGCTGTCCAGAGGGCAACTACGCTTGCCTGGAAACAATCATGGAGTGAGCAGGCTGGCAGACAGCCTTGTCACTGGAGTACTCCTCTCCTGCTGAGTGCGTCTTCTCCGGGGAAGAACACTGACAAAAGGAAATGGCTGACACCCAAAATATAATTACGAAGTCTTCATCACAATCAGTGCATGAATGCATACCTAAAAAAAACCCTGTGATAATTAATGTCCTTTGTGGATGATGTTTGTTAAATGAAGATTTCTTGGTAGGAGGGTTTTTAAATGGCAGCTTACAATTTCCTTTTCTGTGCCTCAAAATTATATATAATAGCACTAAATTAATAAAATACACCATATAATAAAAGGAAAACAGCGTGATAGGATAAAAGGATACACGAATTAAAATTTATAAACACACCAAGTCAGCCAATCAGTTATGAAATCACAAACAAATTCTTTTCACAAAATATTAATTGGGAGGAAAAAAATACTCAAATGCAATGCTCACTGTCTCTTTTTGATCGGCTGTTTGGTCTTTGGATGGCTGTTTTTTTGTGGAATATTTACCCAGCCCACCGACGTGCTGCCCTGTGAAGTCATATTAGGTGACCTTCAACAAGTGACTCCATAATTGCAGGAGAGCACGCAAGGTATGCCAACTGACCTTCCTTCATCTGTGACCAGACCTAAACATCACAGAGGCAAAATAATAATAACAACTGACACGTCTACCTCTGGCGCAGACTGGCAACTGGATCCAGATGGGGGGAGCATATCATTACTGTTTTATTGGGAGATATCAAAACAGAAAGGCACATTCCAGGAAACCCTTCGGTGTCCTGCAGATTGCTGCTTTGGAAATGAAAAATTTAAGTTGCTATTGTTTGCCTGCCGCCTCCCTTTGTTCTCAGCGAGTGCATTTTGGGCAATGCGTCGGAGGCACTGAGAGAAGCGGAGAAGAGCAAAGACCAGGCTGAGGTGGGAGAGGATGAGAGGAAAACTCAAATTCAGTCAAAGAGGAGCTCCCTCAGTTCTCCGCACCCAATGTGGCCTGCAGGAACACGTGACCATAGGTAGACCTACAGCGCGCTCACCCAGCTTTTTTAATTAAAATACATGACTGGGGGCAGACCACCCTCCCTCCTTCCTGCTTTGAATTTCGCTGCAAACATCATGCTGACTCATTTCTTAGACTCGAGGCAGTGCGTGAATACCTGAGAACTCAGTTGACTTTCAGCGTTGCCACCCTTTCATCCTTGAAAGGCAAGCCTCCCTCTTTTCAGGTCAAGCTCTCGCTGTGTGTAACCAGGGAGGCTTTCAGAAACCCCTCCAGCCCTCCTTCTTTGCCCCCCCCCCGCCTTTCCTTTCACCCCCTCTGACATCCTGGAAGCACTCTTTGATGGTCTCTGCCTGTATTTGAATCTTGCTTATTTCTTTGTGTACCTGAGGATGTTTAGTTATGTATATTTCTTCCAGTCTGTCCCTCGCTCCCCGCCTCCCTGCACACAGACAAATGTGCACTCAGACAAACACACTTTTGTTTTCTCCCTCAAAGAAATCACCACAGGGTGCAGACATCCCGTGTCCTCTCTCAGAGTGTGTCACAGGCAGCGCTGAGTTGCAGTTTTCATCAGGGAAGTGTGTAATATACATGTTGGCGCTCAAACCTGCCGTTTCGCCCCAGAATCAGCTTCAGCCTGATTAGATCACTGCCGGGGGAGGAGGGTGGTGGTGCAGCTCCAAAAACAAGCGTACTCAGGCTCAGACTGGGAGAAAGGAGAAGGTTTGGTGTTTCCCCACTTTGATCCAATGTCAGGAAGTATTGGCAGGCAGCTCCAGAAGGAAGCTTGAAGACAGGACAAGAGCGATGGGAGGAAAGGTGACCTGACCGCCATCGGGCCCCAGGGGCCACAGTGCCCGTCGACTTTCTTACATACTTAATAAGACTGGTAAAGTTAGGGGTACAAAATTCATAAAGGAAGGTTAAGATCTCAGCGATTTTCCGGAGAACGAGTAGGAAGTTGGCAGCTGAGTGCAGAAGCAGGCTTACAGTAGAGAGGGCGCTTTACTCTGATATGCATCTAGGAATGCTGCAGGTCTTAAAGTTTCAGACTAAATTTAAGTTAACAGCAAAAGCATTTCAACATTTCTGTCCTTGGGTACAAGGCTGTGATGGTTCGCGTGATAGTAGAAGCCACATGCTTCTTCGAAATGTAGTAGTCAGGCCTGCACACTTGAAGTTTTCTAGAAAAGATTAATGATTTGGTTCCTATTTTTGGCTGTCACAAAAATATAATACTAAATATACCAGTTGAACTTAAATTTTGCAGGGATGACTAAGGCATGTCAGCAGGCTGAGAGATCTTGAACTCCTTAAATGCATTCTGGGAATATAATAATTTAATTAAGGCTTATTACTGACGTTAAGAATGAATTTATTCTTAAAATGACCATGTGAATGCTGAGATCTTACCAGTGCAGCAATTTGGACAGAAACATTTTGCACATGTTCTTGTACTTTTAAGGTGATAGCACTTCATATTATCAGTTTTTAACTCTGTGTCATGACAGTATTGAAGTTGAGCAGAAGGCATTTTGATGGTGTTTTGCTTCTGTGATTTTAAATGTATTTCTGAAGGGAGGATGTTGTGGTGGGACATAACACAGGAAAGGACTAATCAAAAGAGTGTACTTTTGACAGCAATCATCTTGTTCACTGCAAGCTCTTGAGCTGTCACAGCTCATGAATAAATTCTGAGAACATGTGTAATATTGGTGTGGCTGTAAATTAGAAACTGACAGAATAAATTCAGTAACAAGACCATTGAAATCACAATGTCAAGTAAAAAGTAAGGTTTCAGCAGTGCAGGTATCTATCACTAAAATGATATGGCTGTCTTTTCTGCAACAAAGCAACATCAGTATATATTATATCAACACAAAACACAACCTAAAAATCTCTTTATACCTGAGGAACACTACAGGGTTTACACAGCGAGGGCAACATTACCATCATGTTTGAGCTCACTTAATCAATGCAATTCCAATAATTACTCAAGTTATACCCACTTTGGTCCTCAGCAACTCCTGAGGGACGTCTGTGGCTGTTAAGCGGCTAAGTGCTCCATTAAGTTTACAAGCTAGTTGCTAATTTTGTCTGTCTGCTGTTTGGTGAACACTGTGTTTATGGGGAAAAAACTAATTTTGGCTTTGTTTTTTGTGGGTTGGTAAGTATGAGCAATTTCTTTTGCGATGAACATGGACATGTTATCCATTTTAATATAAGAGAATTGGTTATCAGCTTTGAAACATGCTCAAGATGATATTTTTTTTATTATCGCATGGTTGGAAATCCAGTACATGTGTCTGTCTGCTCGTATTGTAGCACCTGTTTATCTGAAGCTGTGGGACTCTTCATGCAACGGGTGTGATCCTGCAGAGTTAGCTGAAGATCCCCCACTGCCCTTCATTGATGGCAGTTCTCTCAGCGTAATGTCCTCCAGGGTGACATCATACTGCGGTTCATCTATTTTGCCAAAGGAAATGGCGCACTTCAGCCCCCGGGGCTTGCTAAGGAAAGAGACACGGGTGTCCTGAGAAGCCGACAGCATTCTGGCACCGAGCCCGCGTCAACATTCACACTGTGAGTCCGGGACCCCGAATGCAGTGATATCATTGGACTGAAGATTTTTACAGCCTAGCAGGCCCAAACACTATCAATCATGTCTTCACGCCCATGTAAGGTTTATGACCAATAGATTGATGCCTCAGTTCCCAAAAGACGGAGTAAAAACTACAAAATATATATATATTTTTTTTTTTTTTTTTACTGACAGCAGCATAAGCCACGTTAGCATATGTGAAACAATTTCTAAATTATCAGGTTGTTGTTATTTGACGATCCTGCAGCCAATAATAGTCCCATCTGCTTCATATGTGGCACTGACTCAATAGTCTTTGAATTTTTTTTTCCATCCACTTTTCTATGTTTTTACTTGTGAGCTTCTCGTTGGGATAAAATCTCTGTGGAGCTGCAGTGTGCGCGCGCAAGTGAATATGGTTGACCACAATGGTTCATGTAAGCACTCAAAAGTGACAGTGCACAGACAAAGCTGAACCATGGAAATCAAGAAATTGTGTGGTGGAAAGAATCCAACAGCTATAAACAGGTTAGACCACACCATACAGTGCGTGGGCTACAAGTACATCTCCATCCTTGCATTCCTCTCACTCGTTGGCCTGTGGAGATGTGGGGCAAAATCCTTATGCTGATATTTTTACCTGTTTTAATAAGGCCCGCTCTGATGAGTTGTCCACCCCATAGAAGCTGTCAAACGTTTCTCTGTCCGTTTACAAAACCCACTTTTAACTGAGAGGGGAAAAAACGTGACAGTCTGCTTCCAGTCCAAGAAAAATAAGGAGTCCCTGCTTGTTCACGTGCTTTCTGTCCAAGTGAAGAGCAGGGTGTTTTTTTGGAGAGCTTGTAGCCGGTGTTGCAGTGGGCCCATTAAGTTTACAGTAACACACCAAGTGAGAAGAGTAAAACCTGTGAAATAGAAGTACAGGGCGGTGTAAAGTGCGGAGGGATTCATGCCGTTATGAGTCCCCACTTAGGATGTGGCTTTGATTGACAACAAGGACAAAATAGAGGTGGTCAAGATTTATGGCAGCATGGGAATCTGTGCTGGAGCAGACATCTGGTTTGACCAATGTTTATGTGGCTTTGCGGAGCAGTGAAGAAGTTTCTGTGAGGCCAGAGATGAAAGTCAGAGGAGAGAAAGAAGAACAATGTTGTAGGTTTATCATGTCTGCATTGATTGTTAACAGCAGTAAAACTTTTGTCGACGGCAGCGGCATTTAGCAGTCGTCGCCCTCCCCTCTAAAACGTGTTGTGCTTATTGTTTCTTCATTTGGATGTTTGAGATTCATAGCGCAGGATGACGTACGTGCATACACTGAGAATGTACTTTGCAGCAAAGTATGAGACAGTAGGAGCAGTTTAACTTCTTAAATTAACAATATTTGCATTTTCATACATTATGGATTTTTCATTGAGGCAGAAAGAGGAGATATAATCTTTACAATCATTCTAACTAGGTAATTAAACTTTTCTTTTGAAAAAAAAATGTTATCAGACATCAGTTATTCAAAGGGGAGTATTTTGATGTCTTAAAACATGTCTGGAGGAGATATTTAAAGGATTTGTCAGAAGTGAGCTTTTACACTTTATTGGTGGAGAAGTGGAGAAGAGAAAATCTCTCCAACAGCGGGTTAGCTAAGCACAGCACAAAGACTGGAAAAGGGGGGAAACAGCTGGCCTGGCACCGTCAAAAGGTCACACCTACCGCCACTAATTAACAGCATTAGTTTAATTCGTACTAAAAAAAAGGGTATCCAGTGTCTGGTAAGCTAAGCTAACCAGCTGGCAGATGTTTTGTGTGTTATGTTATTTTAAATGGGTAAATATTAGAGTGATATCAATCTTCTCAGTTAACTCTGTGCCAGAAAATAAATGAGCGTGTTTCCCAAAACATTAAACTATTCTTTTCACAAATTACTGTGAAAATGAAAACTGGACTTTAAAAAAGGGGAACTGCCACAGTGGTTTCTGTCAATAATGTTCTCCCTCTCACATTTTCTCAGACTGTTGTTTTCTTGAGTGTAGCTGGACAGCTTGAAATCAGAGGTCAGAACTGATTGTTGATCAACTTCCTAGAATCACAGAGCTGGGAAAGGAAAAAAAGATGGACATCAAAAGAGATTAACATTTGATGGGAAATGGAAAAGTTTCAGCTGTGAGTTGAAGGCTGATGACAAGTGTGATTACTGGTGTATATCTGAGGTGATTAATGTGCACTGTGTGTTCCGGCCTTACAGCATGTTGAGTTTTTAAATCCATGTTTGATCGTGCAATAATTACATAAACACTATCCAGATGACCACATAATACTGCAGCACCCCAAACCCAGAATCAGAAAAATTGAAAATGAGGTTGTTTTTATGTTTTCACATACAGACCTAGCCTGTCCTTTCAATGCCCCGCCAGTTCCTAGACAGTGTGTGCATGCAAGGACACACACGTTAAAAGGTTCAGGGACACGGTACAGTGAGTTTCTGGTTTGCTGAATCGTGATCAGCAGCTACAGGACACACTCTACCAGCCAATGCATGTTTCCAGGCAACCGTTAGGGCCAAGCGTTTGTCTTCATTTGAGTTTTGGCTGCTAAATATGCCTTGGGGAAGGCCAATTGACCCTAGGAACTCTTTATGCAGCCACAGAAAATACCTCTTCCTTTTCTCATTTATTGCAACTCTAATTGAAGGACAGGCCGATGAGGGTGAGTGGATTGGCTACCTAAAGTGGAGAATTTTTTATTAGAAATACTTTATCTGTGGTCCAGATGGACAGAGGGCAAATGAGAGGATGTGTGTGTGTTTGTAGTAGACCAGGCTGAGTGTTTGTATTTCTGTTTTTATGCATACTGTGTTTATATGTGTGGATGCATTAGGACACGGGGAAGTAGCCTGTTGATGCATGTTAACAAACTGTGTGTGTTCTGCTTGAAGAGGAGGGAGCCGTGTTAGTCGCACATGGTGTGCGACATCCGAGGTGGCCTCAGGGTGGTGAAGCCGCGAGGCCATCCAATATCAGGTCTGCACAGAAACGAGTCACATGACAGACTTCACCCACGGCGATGCAGCGTGCACACAAACAGACGACAGAGTCACGTGCTCATTCGCTCGTGACCACACGACTGTACACACAAACATCATGCATTTACATCTCTACGTTTTACTGACTCACATGTCCCAACTTAGCAGAGTGACCTGGCTGTGACACCTCATCGGGGGAATCCACCTCACGCCCATGTCGCCCCACAGGCACGTAGGCGACTTTCGGCCATGGTCCCCACTGGCCTGGCCCTGCGCAATCTGTCAGGAGGCCCAGAGACGTCTCACTTATCAACAGGCGAGGCTTATTGTTTCAGGGGGCTTCCTCTTTCCTGTACAGGACTGTCCTGCTCGGGGGGCTACCATGGGGCCCATCAAACCGCTTGGGGCCACTTGGACTTTAAAAGGTGTATTTGGTTGAACGAAAGAGTCAGACTTTCCCTGCATGTTAGCGTGTCATTTGGGAGCGTTTTATTTTTTTTTTCCCCCTCTAAAAGTGCTGCGCTGGCTTTATCAGACTTTGATTCATTTCTTTATTTGTTTGCTTTTATCGAAGAGAGTAAAGTTACAGTCAGTGCGTCTTTTCTCCCTTTAGAGTGGAAATAAAGGTGAATGTGTGGCCAGGTTGTGCTCTCCGAGTCGTTAAGCTGCTCCGTTTAAAACTGGCCATTTAAATCATGTCTGACAATCTAAAGATGTCGAGTTTGAGCTTATTAGCAAGTGAAGATTATTATTAAAGTAATTAGGCATGAAGGGAAAGTGAGCAACTTTTATGTGCATAATACCTCCTAAATCCTGCCAGATTCCCTCATAAAGCAGTAATATTTGTAAATGTTTTTGAGAAAGAGAGAGAGAGTAGTATAAACCTATATAGTGTTGGCCAGAGCTGTGCCAGAGTTATAAAAATGGATTACTGTGGAGGAGGTGCACCAACTCAAAAAATGCCCAGTTCATTCTCGTTTAATCTGTGTAGCTCAACATAGGAAGGGATATTTTTCTTTTTAGCTGTTGGCACAGACTTGGATTGAGACGACCACTGGGCAAGCAAGGAGTGTTTGCTCAAGTGGAGCCAATTACTCAAAATAAATTGGGTCTTCCTCTCGATTCCCTCCTTTGCTCTTCCTCCCCCTCTCCCCTTCATCCCCTCATCTCTCTGGTATGGGTTGTCATTTAAAAAACGGGTCAGAGCCACAGTGAGCCCCTCCTTCCAAATAAACAGGCTAGTAATGGCTGTTTACCCAGAGTACAAGAGCCATTATGCGCAAGGAAGTTAAACATCTCTGACAGGGAAAATGGCTGCAGACAAATCACTGTTGCCCTTTCTTGAGCGATTGATTGGAGGAATGCTGATTTTTTTCGCTAACCGTTACCAGCAGCCGTGCGCGCTTGTGACGGCTTTTCAAAACGGCATACCAATTGGATGGCGTAAGGATTCAAATCAAAAAGCTTTTGTTTGTCTGCAATTACACTACAGAGCGAGCAGATGACCTCGCCTGAGATGGATTCCATCACACCGGTTGCCTCGGAGCTGCGGGCCTCACAATCGGAAAGTACCCCCTTAATCCAGGAGAACATCACATGCCACCTCAAAAGATCTGGACAGCATAATGTGGAAATACAGAGGACGTGGAAAATGAAAGTGCATTCATAACGTACAGTAAGGGAAACTGTAATGAGCTTAACGTCATTCTGCGGAGTCATTAGGAGATCAAAAATGAAGTCAGAAAATAATTTGAAGTGAAAGGCACCGTTCTGTGACTTCGTGTTTAATTGGAAATGAAATGGGAGGGTAAACAGAACAATGCATTTGTGGTCATACGCGTGTGGAGAATGGACTGCATTTAATCACAGCCTGCTAACTAGGCCATAATGGGACTTCACATAATGGGTGCCAACTGAGTAATTTACCGTCAAGCTTTTGAATTTTGTCTGTGAAGGTCGGGAACAAATTAAGCGACTTTGGCTCCAGAGTTTTACTACATCAAATATACACTTTATACACTGCACCGTGCACTTAAGCTTGAGATTTGAAACAACAAGTTACGTCCTCTAACTAGGTCAAATATTTGCTCCCTGTATAACAACCAGTCAATTAACTGATACATGATAGATCTTTTTTTTTTAAATAATTCTCCAGACAAAATGCCAAATATTAGCTCAGCTTCTAAACTGTGAGGATTGGATGCCCTCTCTTTATCTTATGGCATAGTGAACTAAAAGTCTTTGAGTTTTTGTCTATTTGTCAGACAAAAGGGAGTACTTTGGAGAAATTATGTCGGGCTTTAGGAAATCCTGATAGCACATTTAGTACTTTCAGACAAATCAAAGCAAAGCAATTAATTTAGAAAAACTAAAATTTTCAATCTATAATAAAAAGTGGTTACGAGTAATTATTCTCCGTGTTGGAACATCCTAAAGCCTGAGACATCCTCTTTCATATACCCTTTAATCTAGGTAATCTGAATTTAGATAAAAAGGTAAAAAGGAAAAAAGAAAAAGGAAAGAAAAATGAGAAAAAAGTAAATGAATTAAATGATATTTATTTATTTATTTATTATTATCTTGTGAAACTACTACTCCAACTCGTATGCATCCACCCTGAAGACAGATAATGAATTATGCATAAAATGTAAAGGGACAAAAATGATATGAAAATTGTTAAATTAATTAAACCCATTTGGTATAAAAAAAGTGTAAAAGATGGGGGTGTAGAAGAGGAAAAGTCAGACTGAAAATTTACAAAACAATTCCATAATCCCATAAAAGTATGAAAAAAGTGAGTCTGATGGTCTAAAATGGCAACAACTTTAAAACAACAAAGGGGTGTGAAGCTGGTTACAGTTACAGTCCTATTCTTTACAGATGGGGCCAGAGGCACGGCCAGCTCGGGGCCTGAAGGTTTTTCCTCACAGTTTTGAGCTGTGAGAGAATGTACAATGGGCCGAGGCACGTTGTTGTAATTGGCTCACAACAGAAAAGTCTGCCGCTCCCGAGATGTGAGGCTGACTTCAAATGGGTGTAGCCTGAGCTTTGATTCAGCCCATCATCATGGCTCAAATCACAGACACAGAGGACAGTTGTACAGTGCTGAGCCATAGACCCTGGCACAACACCCAACAGGAATTTCTGTCTCATGCATTTCCAAATGAATGGTTGGCAGGATAATGCAGCATGCATCCGGTGGAAACAATATGGCACAACACCTCCTCCGTGTGTGTGTGTGTACGCGCTGGAATCTTGCATGTGCACTCTCCTGTAGGCTACGCATGTGCATGTATCCGTACAATATCTCTGTGTGCATCAAAGCGTAGTCTCTCTCTTTCCCCTCAGCTGTCAGAATGCCAGGCAGCGTTCAACACCTGGATCAGCAGGTCTCCCCCTCATGCACATCTACTCTTACACACTCCACTGATCTCCATCCCCCCGCAGAGGGAGAGGCTACACAGCTGCTAACTTTCCCAAGACTTTGCATGCAGCCTCATACACTGGAGAGCTACTGTAACCGAGTCCCGGCGATGTTTCACCACATCCTGCGCTTCAGACGAGAGTACGTTATATCCGGCTTGTGTTGTTTAACTTTACTTTTCATGTTGTGTAATGTAGAGTGACAGCATAGTCTTTATTCTTGAGGATTAGATTTCTGCATGTAGGATGTTGACAGATGCTCGGTGTCCTGTTGTTGCTGGGTCAGTGGTAACGCAACCTCCCCGAGGGCTGGCTTTGTTAATTGTGCCAGTAATCTGTTTAAAATACAGTGCATAGAAGATGGGGGAATTATCATTGAGGTATTTGTATTCCTCTCAACAATCCTTTGTTCAGTAATGTGCTCCTGATGTTGGCGTTACAGTAAACTCTGCTACACTGCGAACTTTATTCCAAATGTGGCCACAGGACCCAGCAAGGTGTGTGTTTTCATTTTAGCCTCAGGGTTCCTTAGAGAGCAGGACATAAATAATCATAGTATTGCACGATTTATACTTGTTTCATAGCAAGTTTGGTTTAGTTCAACCTGAGCCCGAAGTCATGACGGACAATCACCAGGACCCCCGCAATTCCCTCCAACAACTTCCCAGGTGGCCTATTACAATTCTGTATTCAAACATGCAAAGCTGCTGGCAGCCAATCAAAAGGCAGCTTTCCACCCACATCTCTCGGCACAATTACCCTCTGGGTTCATTTCCAGTGGTCTCCTACCACAATGCGGCTGTCATGAACAGAGATGCATGCAAAACAATCTGTGCCTTCCTTGCTGGCAAACCCACTGGGCAGTTTTGGGAGGACGGGCATTGCCCAGCTCTCACGTCATTCTGCGATGCTTCCTGAATACTGGGCTGTGAGTCATCATGAATGCCAGGTGCCATGGTTTGCAGAAGACCAAGTGGAAATAGCCCAGAATTTTCCTGTGAGAACCACATGGGAGGCACAGACAAGTGGTACATCGCCTATAGTTTCATGCCGACTATCACATCCAGAGACGCAGCAAACGTTAATTGAGCTTGAGCGCTAATAAGTGGTGAAAACTTTTTAATGAGTGTGGTCATCATTCTGCAGCTGAAGCTCCCTTAGAAACCTGGAGTGCTCTGATCTGGTTCCTCAGCAACTGAAATGGACACCGGTCTTTACGAGTCTTGTGATGCTTGCAGACAAAGGACTTCATTAAATGCAATACAGCAGATATGTGTTGATGAGATACTCTGATTGAACTCAAACTCACATGAACTACTCTCTCTAAACAAGCAGTTCTCTGTTTCAAAAGAAAGCAGTGCTGGCTTATAGTGAATTATTTTATGGGATATCAGATACATAATTAATGTAGTGACAATGTGAATCTGTGGAGGTAAAATAATGCAATTTAGAATAAAATGAATCACATGTAGTACTATTATTGTTATTATTATGGTAGCAGTGAAATCAAAAGAGTAGGATTTTAGAATAAAGTTTATGATAGTTTCTCGAAGGCAGTGATAAAAACTCATCGCAACCGAGACTTGCACTGAGAACCGACTCTGAGCAAGCAACAAATTTCTGTTGTAAGCCTCATACTGAAATGTATGTTCATTAGGCAGCATAAGGTCTGCACCAGCATATCAAGCGAGCCCCTAAAAATAGCTTCTTTGCCATCCTCCAGGCCTTTGAGGATCAGAGTCGAGTGAGGCAGCTGAACGGTGCCGGCGTAAAGCCTCAGCCCCGTGGACAGATGTTTCTGAGAACAGGTGGCTGGGGTTGTCCCCTGGATTTGCATGGCTATGACAGACACAGCAGACCTCACAGACTTCAAAGGCCAGGAGCATGACTGCTAATGATCTGTGGAGAGAGGAAAGAGGAGTGGCTAGCCTGCGAGCTAGCTTCAGAGGCGCCATGCAGACAAGGTCTTCCGGCACAAAGTCCACGGAAAACTTTTTTCTCCTCTGCAGTGTTTGCAGTAATGAGGTCACGGTTTCTACTACTGTTGGAGGGCCATTTGATACTTTAAGCCACATCAAGGTCTGCAGCAATGAGCTTAGAAGGTATGATTTGAAGGTAAACAAAGTGATATGCATTTTAAAAAAATAATACGGGGGTATTTACAGGATTATTGCAGGCCCACAGCACAAATTTGTGTTTTAATCTACACCAATGACTCAGCGGTTACAGACTCAAATTAACATAACTTAGTCATTATTGAGGTAAAATATGTTTATTAAAGTATCATCATAATCTGTGTTATATTGCCCTGCCTAATGTCGCCTTGATGAAGGGTGCAATGAATTAAGGCTGTTTTAAAGTAGTGGCCCATGTGGAATAAAACAATAATATTACTCAAAGCTAAATGTGTGTGGAAAGACAACTTTTCTCTGAAGACTATTAAAAATACTCTTCCAGAGGTTGAAACTGAGCATGAACTCTTCAAAATCTGACTTGATGAGATTTCGTCTTGCAAGGCAGCAATTAAGTCAGACAAGCCAAATCTCTGCATCTACCCCCTCCCCCTCATCTGTCATATTTTCAGCTTTGATCTCCACTAACCCCATTCATTAAGCAAATACAACACACTGCCACTTAAAGTTCGCAATGGAGCCCTTAACATCTAATAAATAATGCATTCACCCAGGATCAAAAAATGAGATGAGCACCAGGCAAAAGGGTGAACACATGGGTTGGCTCAGACAGAGCTAAATGTATGCTGAATAAAAAGGGAAACATGGTAGGACATAAATGAAGCGCAAAGACTCAGCAGTCTAGCATGGGATTAATAGCCATGATTATGGATGCAGTTGTTTCCACCTATCATTCTGAAGCACAGGGTGGTGGGGGTGAAATTTAATACTGGATAGCAATATTAACAATGCATTTTAAGTAGCCTGCTGTCCTGAGTGAGAAGAATGAAAAATGGGAGAAGAGTGCACTTCATTGGAACTGGCCAGAATGAGACTCAATGCAGCACTATTAAAACAAGGCCCCCTCTGTCACATCATCAATCACAGAGTTGGTATAAACTCGGAGAGATTCTTTCCATTCTCACAAAATCACACAGAGTGAGACTATGTGGTATTTCAGATGATTACGAGAGCCCACAGCCACCCTCCAGGGTCTGTGAGGCTGTAGTGCTTTGAGTTAAATGCTAACATGCTCACAGTGACAATGCTAACATGTTGATTTTAAGCAGATGTAATGTTCACCATCATGGCTTGGCGTGTTAGCATGCAGCATTTGCAAATGGGCAACAAACACAAAGGACAGCTGATGGGAATGTCATATGTTTTGCGGATAGTGTTGGACAAACTGCCATTTTCAGCAGAAGACAGCACCAAATGAAAAGAAAAAAGAAATTTAGATCCCCAAAGCTATACAACTCATCCTGAGGATGAAATGATTGTATGTACTGAAAATCATAGCAATCCATTAAATGGTCATTGATAAAAAATAAATAAATAAAAGTGACTTCACGCTGCTAGAGAAAAAGTAGTGGGCAATTAATATTGTTATTTAAAGTTATCATTGGAGCTATGAATTGCAAAAATGTGATAAATCAGATGTTAAAATATTTCACAGGATTAGTGAAAATATTATCTGTAAGTGGCGCCAGAGGAAAAGTCAGGGGATCACTAAAGTCAGGAGGTCATCTTCTGGGAATTTTGATTCAATCAATCAATCCTATTGTTGAGATAATTCAGTCTCGACTAAAGTGGCGGATCGACTGACAGACCAACACTGCCATCCACAGAGCCGTGCTGCTAGCATGGCTAAAAAAAAAAAATGTTAAAAAAGAATCCATGACTGGTTTATATTTTTTGCCATCAATCATTCTGCTGGTGTTCTAAAACCAATCCCCAGCATACACCTGACCTCTCTGTGACTTGCTATTAATACAATAATGTACCCCATCAATTAAAACTAAATACTACACACACTCCACATGATAATGAATTGTGACAGGCCGGCTTTCTCCCGTGTGTGCGAAGAGACAAATAGTGTCCTCCTATTTCAGTTCTCGGGGCCTTACCGAGGTAGAGTGACCCAAGTCGGCAGGGGGGGGCTTTGACTACATCTTGACTTTATTACTCCCCACCCTTAAATCCCACAGTGACCTCCCCCTCTTCTGTGCCATGTTCAAATAAACATCCAGAAAAAACTTTATTCCTCTGTCTGTCCACTAATGCTCTCTGGGTTCCCTCTGCGCTGTTTGTTTTCCCTCCCTTCATCCTCCGATGGGAGACACGCCATGACCTGATGGCTGCCATGCCGCGACCTTTGCCAACAAAAAGCCAAACACTACCACACACACACTCACAGAAACCGTCCTGGTTCAGTTTGTCAGCGGGGTTAAGGTTCGTGTTGACTTTATGTCCGCTGGGATGAGACTGTGCTGCTGTATATTCATGATCTCCCTCAATGCAGACAGTCATCCAAAGCCTTTGAATGGATTTTAAAAAGGGGGGATTTTGTTTATCCTACTCCCTAAAAGCTGGGATCCTGGACTCGCTCCTTGTTCACATAGAATGAAGAATAACTTTCCAAAGAGCAGGAAACAGCTCTATCAAATGGCCATACACACTGAGATCTATAGTAACACCTCAGCAGGCTTTCAATCTCAAGGCGACACCATGCTGCGCCAAGAACGCAGACACAAAATGTGCCTCTCTGCGGGCCCGCGGAAAACCCTGTAAATGTTATACTATCTGCGCCGCCCTACCACTCACGCATGACCTATAAGAAATTACATTCAGTCGCAAGATGGCCTTAATAATGTGGGTCTTTGTAAATGGTCATATTTTTGTCCCGGCTCCCTTTCCTCCTGTGTGTTTTCCATAATTGAAATATTGTCTCTAGGCTCTCAGTTTAAAAAACGGCCCTCCAAGGTAATCTCCACCATCTTGGCAAAATGCAAACATAGCCAAGTGTCTCCAGAGAAGCCGCCAGCTCAGAGAAGTTTCTCCTTTAATAACATCTTTTATTAAAGCAGGGTGAAAACAATTAAGGGTGTGTGAGTTCTGTGTCTTTAATACAGGCTTTATTGAATAAGCGTCGTCCCGTCCGCTGAGGGAGAGCCTCTGAGTGCGACACAAGTAATACTGCCTAATGTTTAAATGCGGGGGGCGCCTAAAGGGATTGGTGGAGTAATTCAATTAGACGTAATATGCACCCAACCTTCCCCAAAATTGCTGTCTAATTCCCTTTTAGTGATAGCAAGAATATCACAGTTTCAGGATGGACTTTCGGGAGCGTTTGCTAAAGAGAAATGGATCCCCGATGGTGAAATGTTTTAAAGATTAGCAAAGGGGTTACCTTGAGGGAGGTAAGATGACATAATATATGAAAAGGTTCAGCTTCTTCTTTATGACTTGCATGTTAATTTGTTGTCAAGCACCAATAAAGGTTTTAGGAAAATCCCACAGACTGGGAGGAGAAAAAAAAGGATGTGTTTATGGCGAGAGAGAGGCGTTTCCTTCACATTTAAAAAAAAAAAATTTAGAAACTGCCACAAGTTAGTAAATCAGTCTAATCTCAAGCTAAGTACTCTGCAGTTCTGCTTTGTGTGTTTTTCTCAGTAAGTGGAAGTTTAATGTTTAATTAAAACACTTTTAAATCATGCTGTGAGAAAAAAAAACAAACCTGAATTTTTTAATTGAGGATTGATTTTCTGACTCATATCTTTTAAAAAGCGTTTAAATTACCACTGGATCATGACAAATAAATTAACCACGAGTAAGATACAGTCCCAGACCTGGGAATTGAATCACTTTATGCTCACTGCGATCCAAGGTCTTCTATTTCCAAAACAATCCCACTTTGTTTATTGTTTCCCCCTCACCTCCTTCCTTTGTGTGGCACAGATGCTCTCCCTCTCAGTGGGTGTTGGAGCTGATTCCCTGTAGCTTCACCACCTCACCGCAGGGTGCAGCTGCACCGAGACATCAAAAAGCATCTCAATCTGCTTATGAAAATCCCAAGACCACAGACTTGCAGCCAAAGAGAAGTTCATCCACTCTTGCTCAAAGTAGTTCCACCACAGGGATGCACTACAGTAGCAACTCTGAGCAGCCACTCCACTGGCTTTTATGGAGAACTTTGTGAGGCTGATCAGATATTCTGTTTGTTTTGCTGTAAGGGATTTAAATGAGATCTCCGGAATTATTATAAGATAGACGCAATGCCATTAAACCAAAGCACATGCATATCAGATGCTTCCCTAAAAAGAGCATGTTGTAGGTATGCAGATAAAATCGTAATTTGTCGCAACAAACAGTTTATTCACCATTCAGTTCTCTCCATAATCTCTCAAAACTGAGGAGAAAACAAACACAATTTTGGCTCAAAGATTTTTTCTATCACCTGACTCATTTGCATTCTGCAAGCTCATACATTTCACAAACTCAATTCCATCTTCACTTTACACCAGACTTTGAATGTTTTTCCAGGCACTGTGCTATTTGAATAAGTATTGACGCACTAAAAATATCTACCTCTTGCACTGAAGCCAAATGTGTGTTTTTTAAATGCATGAAGAATAAGTGGGAACAATGGGAAAGAGAGTGAGATGTGCAAAAAAAAAACCTCTCCATTGAAAATACTATCCTCATTGACTATAACACTGAGGATAGTATTCAGAGGTATTCACACTTTGTAAACAACATGCCTATTGACTAACTAGGCTAATGAAAAAAAGGATGCAATATAAATCAGACATTACTTGATATTAAAAAATACAGCATAAAGGTGTTTTTTGTATGTCAGCTTGAGCAAAATAATCTTTATTGCCTGAATTTAAACTAAATAAATGTAATTTGTTCTCAGAGACACAATAAATTATTTCAGACACAGTATGTTCACATCTCAGTCTTACAATAAAGAATGCCAACGCCTCACTTGCAGGTCTTGACATTGCTACATTGCTCAGCATTGAGGTAAGGCGACTGCCTGCATCTTTTAACATTTTAACACGATGCAGCTCTGCAGCTCATCGCTGCGAGCGTGATCAGACAATGGCGAGCAGAAACGACCGGCGAGAATGAAAGGGATACTTTTGAAGTGCAAGGCCTATCACAACACATCCGAGCGTGGCAACGTTATCAAATTTGTCAAACTCTGGGATGATTAGGACTCGTCTAATTCAAATGGACGGACAGATGGTTGGGTGAGGCGGCCTGTGAAATCCAAGCCCTGTTTAAAAGCAGGCTGGTTTCGAGCAAGTGGGAATAAATATGTAAACCCAACCTGCTCTCTAAAGCGAACATGCCTCCTCTCATTGCCAGTCCTGCACCGTCCCACATGTCAGGCATTCGGGGTCCATTAGTTATAATGAAGTGTAAAATAACCTTCAATACACCTTTTTTGGAGCTATAGAGACCGGGGGAAAAAGGGCACAGAAATTCCTGCTGGTGCAGTCAGATCATTTCAGGATGGAGGTTTTTGAAAAAGGGACTATCTGAGAGAAAAGAGAGAGACCCTGCTTTGTCTCTGGTTTGAATCAAAGGCTTACGGAAATATGTCCCGATGGAAGTAAACTGTTCTCAATGGGAAACATGTGACCTCCGAAGTGGCAAGGTGCTTTGAGGGGAGTCGGGAGCCACCCTCTCAACTCGTGAGAGATGCGTTGCAAAGCGCCACAAAATCTGCGGGGTGCCTCCTTTTGTTTGTGTTACAAATGGCCCCGCGCAGGGTGAGGGGTCAAAGCGATAATCACATATGTAAACACACCTCTCCTCCTGAGCAACTCTCCGGAGGGGAACTCCCGCTTGACCCCGCCATTTCTGGCAGGTAAATGTTTGCAATGCATCAACATACAGGAGTGGATGCAAGAGCGGAGCCCTCGCGCAACGCAATGTTTACTGGGTCCAGTCTCTCAAAGAACAAACAAAGAAAAGCTGAGGCAAAAAAATAATGGTACATTCTCACAGACCCACATGTGCAAGCAGGCGTACACGTACACACACACACACACACACACACACACACACACACACACACACACACACACACACACACAGACACACACACACAACGGCTCTCTAATTAATAGCTCCTCTGCCTCCTGAGTCTGTGAGGCAAGTCCACCCTAATCCCTTGGCACTTAGTTCAGAGTAATCAGCGCACAGCAAAGTCTGCCTTTGGAACACTAATTAGCATCATTGATTTTCTCCTCAGGCTCTGACATGCAAATAGCCCCAAAACAAGTCACTTTTTTTAAGAGGCCCTACCAGTCAAAAAAGGACTGTAGTTCATTGTTGTAGCTGCACGAGCTCACACAGACAGGCTTGAAATGTACGTTGAAAACAGAGATGGAGAATGTCTCACAGAGTGTGACAGGACATGTTAGAGAGTGTGTTTACTGAGAAATCAGCACATGGCGCTGATTGATAATCATAAAATCCAAGAACTACCAAAGAACGGAAAAAAAGACCATCATTTGCTGTGCTTGGAGCGTGGGGGATATTGGCCAACGCAGCAAAATAATCTCAAAGCATAACTGGCTTAAAGTATGTTTACTGATACACTAATTAAGGTATCTCTCTGGTGATTACTTAGCCAGTCAGTTTAACAACTTCTCTTTCTGGTAAACTGCGGAGCCTGCAGCTTGAGACGAGCGAGCGTGTGAGGTAACTTCAATAAGAATTGCCAGTGTCCACATGCCGTGGGGAGAAGTAAATTGTAAGTAATGGACTCTGAGAACGCTGAGATGTTTATCAGACTAAATGAACAGAATCACACCAGAGGGATGTGGAGCGCCGCATGTGTGACAACATGCCAGAAAGAGCCCCGATTACGAATGATGGCTGCCATGAATTTATGTATTAAAAGTTGGAGTAAAACTATGGCCGATCATTTGGGGCAATCATTTTCATTACACTCTGAAATGTATGTCAGTCGAGCATGCTTCTCCCGTTCTCTCCGCTGCTCTCGCTGTGAAAACAGAGCCTCATAAACACACAATACATATGGCATGCACTAGCCAGTTATTGTTTCCTGTAATTCAAAACAAGGATGGGATTGTGCTATTTTTGTGCTAATTAGCTACTGGCCATGTCCAAAAAGTGGAATCAAAGTGACCGCAATCATCCCTCGCCTTCTTAACAAGAGCGGGTGAGGAAACCATCACAGCTTGACTTAACCAAAACCCTCCACTGGCAAATCCATAAAGGGAAGGAAGAACAAGGAATTAGGGAGATTTTCTGTCTTCCAAATACACAAGCCAGACGCCAATTTATCGCTCTTCTTTTATTCTTTCTTCCTATTTGTGCTCTTATACTTTTTCTCTCCCGCTCTCTCTCCCTCTCACTCTGCGTGATTGCATCCATATGCTCTCCAGGGATAGATGGGGTCAACACCCTACTTACTCACGCCACAGCGAGGCACTGACACTTGTGAGAAATCCCTTGTGCAGACTCGTGCACACGTACGCACACACAAGGCCATGCACGCATCAGCAGTGTGATTGTATCCATGCAGCAGGCCCCAGACTGTGTAGCTTCACTGCTCAGCGGAGAGGATGGGTGCTGGGATTTTCATGCCAGCGCTTAATTCCGCATCGTGAACGTATGTGAAAGTATGCTCCTCTGCGGCGATACACCTCCTCCTCCTGGTACATTTAGGACGGGCCCCTGAGAAGATCTGGCACCAATTAAGTGGTGCTCAGAGGAACTGGGCTCAATGGGGCCCAGTGGATCCTTCTGCCTTCAATCCCCTCTTTTGTTCAGCAAAGCCAGCAGAGGTCGTAAATTTGAACACGAAGACAGCGCGCAAATTGCAGTCACACTTGCGAGCGTAAGGGAATCAAGGACAGGAGAGGGAGAGGGAATCAGGCTGCCCTCCGCCGATGGTCCAAATCCCTTCCTCTCTCCATCTCAGGGACAAAAAAAAAAAAAAAAAAAAAAAAACCACAGCATAGACACACACACACACACCAGATATTCGCAACCAGCACATGTTGGTAACCACGCAGTTGTGGCCGTCTGCCCTGTGCGCAGGGCAAAAAAGCAGTAGAACACACCTACGACCAAACACGCAAGGGCAAACACACAAGCACGCATATTGCCAGCCACCAAGGAGACATCAAAACAGTTGCTGTAAACACAAGCAGTTCAGACAGTTCACTCTCCAAATACTGCGAGCACAGAAGGAGGGACACGGGAATAAAGAAGAAGAAATACCACTCACTGTCCCTGCTCTCACTTACCACACATACAGACACACACACACAAACATGATTGAAGGACATCGATAAAATCTGCTATAATGAACCCCTCCCCTGGACCTTGCTAGTGACCTCTGGAATCCGATTTACTCTGCCACATCTCTTATTATATCTCTGCTGTCACTCATAAATTACAGCAATATGACAATGGATGATGCATCCACCCAGACCTCCACTGACACTCTATTTTCAGCCACCCAGTCCACATCCATTTGTCCGTATGTGGGAGAACTCTTGTATAAATGCAGCATGGCATTAACACACTGCTAGGAGCATTTCATTGCCTTTAAAGGCTGTAGTCTCTTACAAATGGTCAAACATGGCCTTCAAACGCATTCCCCAAACAGACTTTTTCTTTTTTTTCATTCATAATGGCTGCATTCCACTTACAGTCAATGTATGCCCTGACAATTTCCAACCTTGCTCACTGGCATGGCTCACTGGCACATCTAACTGGAGCAGAGCCATTACTGTGAGTTGCACAGGTGGCATACAGGTTGAATTCTCACTCGCTCACAGAGGGTTCACTTTCCACTACCTTTTGCCTGGTCATGCATGTTCGTAGGCGGGATACCTCAGAGGGATCGCTACACTAGTGACTCATGCTGATTAATTGGGGTATTTTCAGGGTTAGGATCTGGGGGAAACGGTGGGCCTCTAGCATGTCACACCCTCCCAGTGAAGTGCCTTGCTGGCAGGGGAAAGGAAGCGTCCAGCAACACCATGTGTTGTGGAGCTAGCACGTCTGTCTACACCCGCCGCAGGCCAACTGTGGAGTTACCAGTGACATGAACCACAGTACAGCAAGAGTAGTCATCTTGAATTAGGAGAACATGGGCAAAAAACAAATGGACAAAAAAAGAGCCTTGAGTAGAGTTATTTGTTCCACCTGTGCCTTTTCTGCTGACACCAGTTAAAAATCGCTTGAGGTTAACATCACAGGTGATCACAGGTAAATATGCAAAATATGCTTGTTAGCTTACATTCTACGAGCATGTTTATTTTTAGTAGTTGGAATTATAAACCTGAGACTGTCAGTTTGGTATATAGTTATCCAAAAAGAGCTTTACATGGGAAAATAAACATTATAACAATTCACCACCAGTGTTGTTTTTGGAGGCCTTTTTTTTGTCTTAGTTTTAGTCTTTTGGACAAAACTGCTTCTTCATTTTAGTCACATTTTAGTCATTTCTATATGTGATAGTTTTAGTCCAGTTTTAGTTGACGAAAACTCAAAAAGGTTTTAGTATAGTTTTAGTTTAAAAAAAAAAAGAGAAAGTATTAGTCTTTTAGCATAATAACTTAGGTATAAATATAAATAATTTATGTATTGGAAATTCAAGGTTGACAGGTTGTATCAAGTGTTGCAATTCATAAAAAAAAAAAAACAGTTGACCTTAACACTTTTGCATAACAACCAGATTCCTCACCAGATTGAAAGCTCTAGTCTAGACTTTCACATTGATAGAGATGCGATGCTGCAGTGCTGTTGGGCAGAATCCTTTTATCTCCATAATTAGTCATTTGTGGCCACATTTACCGGTATCTCCCTCTACAATGCATTCTGGAATATATTTTAAGTATGTCCATGGATTATCCTGTCGTTTCCGACCACCAAGCCACTGTCCACCAGACCATAATCACAATGACCGAATAACCAGTTCAGCTGAGCAGTTCAACAGACCAACAATGACAACATTTACCTGTCTGCAAGACAAATCATACAAGGGCAGCGTGTGACTCTATGATTACTAGTTAGCTATTTTTCAGCCCACCTGACCTGGAATAGACTTTCATACACAGCACATCTGAATGCAGGTTATTAAATAAGGCTCACTAGAAAGCTTCACACTGAGCTGCAGAAGCCAACACATCATGAACTTGACAAACTAACCCAAACACACATAACAGCATC
>JBAJHX010000106.1:12265511-12305240 GCA_037176925.1 Amniataba percoides
ATTATTATTATTATTATTATTATTATTATTATTATTATTATTATTATTATTATTATCATTATTATTATTATTATTATCATTATTATTATTATTATTATTATTGTTATTATTATTATTATTATTATTATTATTATTATTATTATTATTAATTAGCATTTTCCAAACATATCCTGCAGCAGTCATGAACTACAAATGACTTTACCGATAATTACTTTTTACCTTGTTACTGCATCTTGATTACTGAGCCTGTTGCAAAATTGCACTTGTGTATCGGTATAAGAATATGAGTGTCAGTGTTCACTTTACTTGAACTCGGAGCAGCTGTCAGGCTGAGGAAATGCATAAACTGTCTTCACTTTAGAGGCCCCGGTCTGCTCTCCAACTCCCCATAACAAGCCACATTACAGAAGAGTTTTTCCCTTTTGAAATGAGTGATAGCTTATCAGCGGGGGATCAGTCAGGATCAGAGGTAAATGGGCAGCACGCAGGGGGCAGGACTTGCGCACACAGAAAACACTTGAGAAAACACAAGCGCAAGGTCTAATGTGATATACAGGGTGGAAAGAGGAGAAGGAAAGAAGAGGAGGGTGGCAGGGAGGAAGCCTGTAAGGACGTTGGGTTAAGAAGTATCAGACAGGAGAAACAAGTGAGAGAGAATGCCAGAGGAATACTAAAAAAAAAGTAGAAGCGAGGAGGATGAAGAAACAGGAGAAGAAAAAAACAATAAGAAGTTCACTGGAACATGTGTCTCTGCTGCTTCGCTTCTCACAGTCTGTGAGATTACGGTGAAATGACGAAAGTGGCTGGGTTTGCCCACCGCAATACATGAACATCCATAACCTGATTTGTAGGGAAGGGAGAGGATCGCTTCTGGGCAGCGAGCACCAGTTTGCATACTGCCGTTAGCTTCGGCCAAGCTCGGCTAATGCTGCCTGTCTTCCTGATTCCCGGTACCGTTTGCGGGCAGAGAGCCTGGAGACTGGAGCTGTCAGGGCCTTGCCTGAGACGCCAGGCTCTCTGGCTCCCCCTCGCCCACCCGCAATTTCCCCTGCTCCCTCCCTCCCTCCATCCCCTCCACCTCCACCACCCCTGCTGCTGCTGCCTCAACCTCCCCAGCCAGCAGGCCAGCACGGCTCCTCCAACCGCTGTTTTGACAAGTGCTTTGGACATAATGTCACAGGGAACCCCCCGGCCTGCCAAAAATGCTAACTAACCATAACACTAATTAGTCAGCGGGAGAATGGGGTTGGAAATGGTAGCTTGAACGGTGAGCAGTGCTGGTGGTGGCCATTGTGGGGAGACTTGGACCCCATCCTGATTGACTGAGGGAAAAGAGAGGAGAGAGAGAGAGAGAGAGAGGGGAGGGGAAGTAGATGGAGGGCCGGAGTGGAATTTCAGGGACTCCATTTCCCTGATTTGCGGATGTCAGGGTGAACAGCGGGGCTTTCAGGGGGGGCGGGTTGAGTTTCGCGTCGTCCGTCCCTGGTGTGCTCCCCGCCCACTTATCTCCGATACCATCAGTGTCAGCGGGGTTACGTCTCCCATAACCGTTTAATGGTTTCATCGCCCGTGTCCCCAAGACATTTTATAAGACAAATAAAGTCCTTCCTCTTGTTACTCAGAGGTTTCTTTTTTCCTGTGGGTGTTGACTCAGTAAGACCCTGTGGCCAAAATGTTAGAGCTGCCAAAGAAGATGGATACAGTATTAAAAGTATTGAATCATAAGCAAATTGTTGATGAATGACTATTTATCCGGGCCAGTTGGATGGCTTTACATTTTGCAGATGGTAAAAGTATAATTTTGCAGTGCATGAAGAGAGAAATTTGAGTCAATAGTTGTACTTTTTAGTACATTTCCTGGATAATAAGTGCAACAATCAGTAAATTTCTCTAACTCCTAAATAACTTTGAGGGAAAAAAAAAGCAATCGTACTTTACTTGCTTATCTAAAACATGTGGGGAGAAGAGGAGTCAAGGAGGGTGCCCTGCAGCTGCTTTCAGAACAGCAAACACATGCTGTCAGCAGAGTAATGACAGTCTGATTGGCCCCACTCACCCACATGAGGAGGACAGTGGAGCGGCTGACCCCGTCTCTCAGCGGTTAAATGATGTCTCCAAGCTTTACAAAAAGCCATGTGGCTTACCAAGAGAATTTTCCCCTCCAAAGTCATCTTCATGGGCACACTGACTTATGTGCTTAGACTGGCTCGGCGCAGTGAGCGAGGGAACGGAGACGGGAGACAATGAAGTCGGTGAACTCTTGTCTCAGAATGTGCCAAAAGGTGAACCAGAATTTGAAAATACACTTTGCATAAAAATGTCTTGCGAAAACACGCAGATCAATGAATTCTAACTTCACCTTAAAAAAAAAAAACATCGCATGCAACAGTTTGCAAACCTCAGAAGAAGTCCTGCGAGCGAGAATACAGACGTGTGGTTTCTTGTAACACTTTATTCATCAGAATTCTGCTTTATAGAGAAAACGTGATTAAGCCAGGGATATGATGTGTTTAATGTTTAAAGCTGTGGGAGGTTTGCGCTTGCGGTCTGGTTAAATATCATGCAACCGCTACCGGAGTTTATTGTTAATGGCACCAGCTTGGTTTCCAAAAGGAGCCGCAGCACCATCCTGTTACGCATCTAACGGGCTCATCAGTGTCTCTTCCTGACTGCGAATTTGAATGTCAGAACCTTAACGTAAACTGTCGCAATCAAAGAGGGGAGAGAGCAGAGCCGGAGTTATTTGCCTGTGGAGGAGGAAGAGCTTGCTTTGATTTTGGCTGGAAAATGAAAAGACACTGGAAGTTTCGAGCAGCGTTAAAATGAGTAACGATAAAGCCAGATTAGGTCATTAATCAAACATGAACATCCCCATATATAAACTTAGAGCAACCCACTGAGGCAAACTATCACACATCTAAAGCTCAAGATACTTTTCATGCATCCACACGCGCACACACACACACACACACACACACACACACACACACTACCGTTTCTCTGTGAATTACACTAGAGGCGATCTAGTTTCTTTCTTTAAACAATGAAAATTTCCCCACTGTAAGAAATGCATAAACAATTAGGTGACCAAATTGTTGTGCACTGATGTAGAACATTAAATGAAAGAGATTCTCTTGTCTCAGTATACCCATTACCTCAAATCCCCAGGATGGATTCAGTGGGATTTAATTCAGCAGCTTTCTTCACTGTAGAAAAGCAAAGATATGGTGATTTGGAAATGAGGGGCTTTCACAGAAATAGCATCTTTCAAAACAGGGAGATGCTTTTTATTACTAGCTTTGGAAGGCAGAGAGAGAGTATGCTTGGCGAGGTCGAGTGAAACCCTGAAACAGCTATAAACTCCAATCAACGAGTCTCGCCCAGCGCCTAAAAACGCATTCATAGAGACAAATATATAGTACCGAGGTGATGCCGAAGACATAAGTGGTATCCTTGGACTGTGGAGTAAAAACCTTAGACAGTATCCTGGGTGAATTTCTAGTCAGTCTTATTTGTGTGTTTATCACAGCAGGTAAATAATTGTGAGGTCTGTCTGATGCGTTGAGACTTAAAGGGTTTATGATGTCATGAGAATTGAGAACCTTCTGACTCTTTCTTATCTTTAAGATAAAATAAGAACTTTGACCGGATGGTGGTTAAAATGTTCAAATGGTGTAAAGAAAAAAAAATACATGCAGCGTGGAGCCAACATTATAAAACCATGAACCCCCAGAGTGCCAGCAGGGTGGCCTCAATTCAGCGATGTTGCCGTTGATAATGTCGTTGCATGCAAACAAGCCGAGGCACAGTAGCAAGTCAGAGCGTTCAAATCAGTGCTGAACAAAAGATGAAGCTCAAATAATTTGGATTGATTCGTTCATCTGAGGCAGTCCCGTGGCTCCCAGAAGCCTCCCAGCTCTCTCTGTCCCTCGCCTTACTTTTGGAACCCAAGAGAACTACTAATTTTTATTGCAAAAGAGCATCTACTGTGCAAACGTGCAAGAGACTGTCTTCCCAAGAAGAATGACGGCATCAGCCATTTCAGCAAACCACCTCCAAAACCACGTTTATGTCTAAGTGACTAAGCCCTCTAGTGGCTGTGGGAAATATGACGGAAACAAAGGAGGAAGTCGAGTGGCGTAATTACAGAGCGCCAAATTCCACGCCAAGAGGTGTTTTGGTTGGATGTGGATGTTTCAACAAAACGGCAGCCTGTGACATGGGAGACTGCTGTGTAATTCCTGTTTCCTACCAACAGTCAGCGTTGTATGTTTTTCTGTGCCGTGACCACGCTCGTTGCCTAACGTTAACTGTTTATTACAGTTTCTAACTGTTTATATAAGTGCTTATTATTGTAACCACGATGACGAAGGTCGCCCTGACCATAACACGACTTATTTTAACCCAAACCATGATCTTTCCCAAATGTTACCAAACTTTAACCATAGCGTTTTTTTATATCATTAAACAGACGCTGATGTTATAAGGTCAGGCTGTGTGCTGAAACTTGACTCTTGTGGTGGTGGCACCTAAAGACTGAAGATGAAATCTGAATAAATGAATAGAGAGTAGTGGCTCTTCTGTATTTGTTATAACCACTCCCTCACTTTGGTGAGATTTGGTGCCCTGACTGTCATTTTGCCACTGATATGCTCCTCGCACACTTTGCCTGCTGGATTTGAAAGGGTGAACATTTGTGGCTTTGGTACTAATGAAGTGCTTCTTTATCATTATTATTCATCATTATTATATAGCATATTGGAAAGAAGAGAAAAAGCACCATGATCAAATAAAACTAAAAAAGGCAGATTTTAATAACTGATCCTGCCTTTAAAATGTTGAATGTAAGAACATGCAACAAATACTTTGAAGGGAACAAACACTGTGTAGCTAATTTAGAAAATTATTTAGGATGATGTAAACCTAATTTCTAGGAGAGCGCTGCAAACGCTGTGGGTCGAAATGTGAATCACTCTGGTCTATCCTGCCGGGCTTTTGTCAAGAACAAAAAGCCCTGACTCTCTGGGGGGTTGCTGCTCCTCAGTCACTAGAGTGGTACAAGCTGTCAGACTGCACGACTACTGCAGAGTCTCTGACATACCACTCTTCTAATTCTAAGCTACCACAGGTCAACCCAGCACTTGTCGTGGGGTCGTGTCTTCAGCCACGCTCTTCCAGGACATGACTGCAGGCGCAGTGGCATCACTTCCTCTGAGCTGAGAAACAACCCACCGTGTTGTTTTCTCTGTAATTTAAACCACATGAGGATGAAACTCAAGGATCAAACCCAAGGCTGAGGGTCACCCCCTTAGTGCCTTATTAGTGGAAAAGGGGTCATTAGCACAACAAAGAAAATCTTTAGTGTCAGCAAAGAAAGTCGAAAAGAGCCACTGAGAAGTGGAACAAAGTTACATCACCGGACAGGCTCAAAGCATTAGACTGGATTCCTTTTTGAGAAGTGGCTCTCAATCCATCGTCTGGTTTGTGGGGACCAATAAGCCATTCCCAGCAAACCAGGAGTAAATTGGCACTACATGTCTCTGTGAAATCCAACTTACACCTTATGGACACACCTGTGCTTAAACTTATTTGAAAGATCCAAAAAGCTGTGTATTTGTCAAGAAAAGTTTTAAAAAATGAAAAAGAAAAAAATATATTTTTTTTAATGATTTATATAATGACCTGGAATATGTCACCATGTTTTGTTCCAGATGTAAAATAGTATTTGGTGACTTATATTTTTATAATTGGCTCAGCAAACATACGTATTAGACCATCGACAACTAAATCCAAAATTTCGATGATCACCCTCTGGGAAAAAAAAAACAAGCGAGCCACAACCATGAATCCGCAAATCAGTCACGGAGGGAGACACAACGAAAGCCAAGAACTTGCCTGAGAGTCATTATATTTTTATGTCTTCCTCTGTATCGTGTGAGGGTTGTCTGTGCATCCATGGTTACGCTGCAAACAGGAACTGCTAATTATTAATTCACCATACTTACAATGGATCGATTTGCCAAGATGTAAACAAATATAGGCAAAAAACGGGGCTTTAGCAGCGGCGTTCGACTATCTGACCGACTCCATAACAACTTGATGCTTCTTATTTACAGCTGCCAAAGTGTTAATCCAAACTTACAACATGATTATCCCTTAAATCAAATGTTTTTTGTCATTACGGTAGACGAGAGGCGCTGGAGTGAGCAGTCGTCCCCTGCTTTCTATCAGCACGACGTGGCATTATAAACAGATTTACATAAATATATACATGAGTACAGATACACACTTGCATGCATGTTCGCAAACACATGCACGTCACACACTTAAGAGATATACCGAGCTGAAATTTAATGATCCCTGTGGGGAAATTAAGTATACATGTATGTATGCACACTGGCATGTCTAAACATAAAACCAAAAACGTAAACACACACACACACACAGAATGCCAAACATAAACACACTACTTATTTCTGTTTGCCTGCTTCTGATCCAGCGGGCCAACAGACGCCTTTGTGTCCTCCTCTCAGCAAAGCCAGTTTATACAGCATGATTTATAAGGTTGCTGCATGCAGCCAAAACAACGCCTCTGACCTCTTTTCTCACAGTTCTTTCCTCATCTGTCAATCAGCAAACATTGAACAGAGAATATTTCAATAGTAACTAGTGCAACAGCAGTAGACCTGTGTCAGCCAGTGTTCACAAAAACACTCTGGAAGGTGTTCTGGCTCGCATTGTGCAAGAGAGGCAGAACCACCACACGGACAGAGAGTTTAGATGAGTTCAAGGCTATTTGAAATACTGTTGTTTTTTGTTTTTTTTACTGTCAAATTTGCAAACACAGTCTTTATCGCCCCGATGCAGAAAATGATGTTTATCCTGTAAGATTGGGAATGTTTGGCATATGAGAAAAACTAGAGGTGAATCCAAGAGAGGGCAAGATAACAGAAAATGGCTCTGACAGGGAGAGTGGAGCTGAAGAACAGAGACAAGTCTGTAGAACAGAGTCAGAGGTGGAAACAAGCAGAAATAAGGCAGTAAATACCAACATAGAGTCCTCGTGGAGACCCACCTGGCATGATAAAAGGGAGTTTGATAAGTTCAGACATAAAAAAAAAAAGTGGTTACAGTGGGCACAAATGAGAACTCAAGCAAACACATACCAAGATAAACAGACAGGTAAGACAACAGCCGATCAGTTTAAAATACCACCAACACAACTCAAAAGGAACAAAGACTATGTGAAGAGCTGTTGAAAACTGGCCCTGCACATACAGACTTGGATCACATGTATTATGTGAGAGTTACGGGGCAGGGGGGTGGGACTCTTCAAGGGCTCTTTTCTCTTGACATCAGTGATCAGCCTCCATGTGTTTTCATTTATTGTAAGAGAAAACTCTCAAAACACCAATACAATATTAAATCTCTTGCGAAGGTGGACGTTATTTGCAGTTCAGTGGATGCTGCGGAGCCAAAACTGGCTGATCCGGGCTGCAGTTTGCAGGAGAGCCTCGTGGGTATCAAGTATTTTCTGATGTTGGCCGACCAGAAAAGAGATGGAGGCCAACATTAGACCCCATGAGGGACTTTGCGTCATGTAGATGGGTGTGAAGGGTCATCGGAGGTCACGCTGGCCCCCATCACTCCTTTTAAGTGATTCACAGTTTGGACGTGAACGCCTCCCACTCCCTCGCGTCTCTCTCTCTCTCTCCCCTGATCTCTCGCCATCTTTCCCCCACCAGTGGCGCGTTCTTTCTATCACTGTCTCCAGCTCCATTTACTCTCAGACTATCTGTCTGTAAACACATGCGCACATATGTGTCCACAGTTACGCACGCACACAGCCAAACATCACACAATCGCATCAAGACTTCTATCGGAAACACATGTCCTGGGTGGAACGTCCTTAGATCCCCAAATTAATACGGAAACGAATCAAAATATTATGTTCTCTATTATGAGTGCTGAAGAACTAATGAACAACAACAGCAAAAATGAAAAGCGTCTTAATTCTGTTTCCTCAATCTTGCCAGCAGCTGGGAAACAAGAATCAACCCCGAGTCACCTCAATTTCTGCCCCTCAAAGAGTGGGGAGATTTTGCAGAATTACTGGAAATTACATGTTGAATTAAAAGCCCATTTTATCTAAAAACAGAGGGCCTCTGATAGAAACAAAATAGTACAGGGTGCTGGCAAAAGCTCTGTCACTTGGCTTAACTACTCCTGCCACCCTGCACAATTTAACATTACTTTATTGTTTCAGTAAAATAGCTTTTTCCTCCTCAGCTTTTCTCTTACTTTCTCAACTTTTCTTTTAATGGATGTCATTTGTCAAAAGCAAGAGAGATAAACACACTTTCAGCTATTGGATTTTAAAAGGGGAAGACATTCGGGCTTCCTTTTTTTTCTTTTCTTTTTTTTTTCTTTCTTTTTTTTCTTTTTTCCCCCCAGAACTTTTTGGATTAGTGTCGTCACTCCTCTGTTTCCATATAATGATTCTTAATTCCACTTTCTTCGTACCAAATCTCCCTGCGAAGCTCTCGGGCAGCCATCCAGAATGACAGTCTGTTTGTATATCTAACTGTCCACCTTGCACTCACTCAGTAGACACACACACAAATATACACACACACACACACCTACACCATCATACTGTGCATGCTGACCCACCTACACTGACAGTGAGCCGTGTTCACAAACACACACAGCCACACTACACATGCTGACCCACCCACACGGCCACCTACTGTACGTACACACACACACACACAATGTTGAACGTGATGAACTGTGCTTGACTTGTGCAATCTGTTCCATTGGATGGCCCACACCTCACGTTACAGTCAATTATGAGTCCAGTGAATCACAAAGTGTGTTTACATTCACTCTACTGATGCAGTTACAATGACAGTAAGGTGATACTCAGATTAATTACCATGTAAACACACTAAACAAGTTAGATTTCATTAAAGTAGAAGTGGATTAAGTTCTTTTTTCATGATAAATTATTTAACTTGGTAGCCGTGTGGTGTTTTGATTCTGTGCCCTGCCCGCTTACCTCATGACGTAAACCAGATGCAAAGCGATGTGTTTAATAAAAAAGCAGAATGGCTCGAGGTGGAGGAAAAATAAAACACATTTTTCCTTTGCGGCAACAGAGAAACAGCTGTTATAACAAGGCACATAATAGAGCTTCTCTTAAGTCACAAATTAATCACCACAACAAAAAGTCCCTCAATTCTCTTTCAATTCTGCATTTAGCCTGTACACAATCTCAAACTCACAGTATAAGAATAAATACTCCACGATCCATATAAATCTGGGACATTGAGGAAGCAGTGTTGGACACTAGTATGTGAATTTATCCAAGGACTAAATCAAATACAGTTTTCAGGTACACATACTTTACTTGAATTATATTTTAGAAGAAAATAGTGCATTAGTTACAGTTACAAGTTACTTTGTAGATTAAGACAGATTCAGCGTCTAAAATACATCATCATTTATTATAGACTGTTGTGCCCAACACTAAAGTAGTTCAACTTAGCTCCACCATGACCAACTTTAACCATAACAAGCTTTTACATGTTCATATCATTAATAATGGGTACTCTTATTACTCATTCCTCAAATATTTTTGGCTGAGAACACTTTTGTTCTTTCAGTAAAAGTTGAACATTTTCTTGTAGTATGGTAAATTTGCAGGATTGATGCTTCTACTTATCTAAAGGATCAAAGTACTTGTTCCACCACTCTTAAATCAAATCGGCTCACTGGCCATGTAAACGGTAAATAAAGGTACTTCCTGCTACTTTTCTCTACAAAAAAAGCATGTAAATCAACTTCTTTTGACCTCTCTGCTTCTCCCTGCTCTGCCACAAGATTTCAGCGTAAGCACAAATGCAGTGAGATGAAGAGGCCTCCCTCCTCCCACGTAGTCTGGCTAAAGCCGCCTCAGAAGAGCCGGCTAATGACCTGAACTTCTGCAGGGCACAGGACGGCGTATCCGTCTTTCACTTTCCCAATTTTTCCTCTCTCGCCCGCCCTGCTTTTGCCCTTGTGTGTAGCAGACGTACGTCTCCTCCAATCTCACATTTTTTGGGGGATTTTGGACGCTGCCGGGTTTTGGGTCACTGCCCGTGGCACTCCGAGCCGAACATGTCTCTCATCTTGAGCTGTGCTGTGCATAATGTCAGCGTCAGACAGAGAGAAAAATTAGCAGTGCTCAGAGGGGAATGTAAGCAGCCTCTTATGGGGCATATTTGTCTTCAGCACAGTTCGCTTACACTTGGCCGTGGATAAAACTCATGAGATATGAGCACGGTAAATAAGGGACGGAGGGATTTTCCCCCAGTCAGCAGATAAATTATTAAATGATACTGTCAGTCACCTTTGTCTGAAATAATGCACTTTGTTGTTAACTAAGTTTTGAGTCCTCTGACTGCGTGTGGGTGCGGCTGAAGTGTGCTGCGTTACACCTGTTCCCACATCCAACAGGAACGTATAGGATCGCTTACGCATCACTGCAGCATGGTGGGGAGTTAAACCACCAGAGGTCAGCAAAAACCATTTCCCACTTACGTTAACTTTTTCCACAACAGTTTCGTACAACCTTGGAATATTTCTCTTTAATCCAATTAGTCTTTGATATTATAGCAAGCGGCTTCTAAAACATTACGAAAGAGCTTCTGACACATTTTCAGCGGCGAACATAATGAGTCACCTCTCGCGCCCCTTCTGATACTGTGATGTTCAGCAGACGGTGGGGAAAAAAAAAATCTTTATGCAGTATGCTAAAGAGTGCTAAAAGTGCCACTTCAGGTGCTGTGGTAAGATAGTTAACAGTGCTTGTATTATGCAGGCTTTTTCCCCACACACAGCATCAACATCCAAGAGGGTACACATTTGCATTTTTACTGCCCGAGCCAAGTTTTCATTGCTGTTTGAGGAAATGTAAACTTCCAAACTGACTGAAAGGGAAGATGCCGTCATGTAAACCCCACCCACACCCAAAAAAAAAAACTAAAAATCAGGTCATGCATTTGGACGTATTCATCTACACTCTAAGGTTGAAAACTCTAAATTGTCGTCCATGTTTAGTGAATTACCATCATTAGGGACAGCCTGAAGTTTGCAGGCTGCAGTTTGCAGGCTTTCTTGGTACTCAAAGTGACAACAAACCGTTCTTCATCTTCTTACAGTCAACAGCTTTGCAGTTCTCAGCAGGCAAAAAATTTTAACCTCTTTGTTGTTTCGAGACTGCCAGTTCAAGCTGCTGCCTTCTTTCAAGCAAAAGCCCCCAAACTGCCTTTTCTATTTCTTTTGTTATCAGATCTCAGTCAATAATGCTATTGCAAAACTCGAAATGTTTTCTCTCTTTTTTTTTTTTTATCACTGCAACGTGTTTGGAAGTCCACATGTTCGGCAAACCACCCAGTGCTGTTGGACGACTTGGCTTTTCCGTGACATGAGGAATTGACAGGAGTTGACTGGAGAGTTATGTGTCCACTACTTGGCTGTTGGGCATGTGGGGGTGTTGTGAAACTATCTTTAAGTGTCAGACACAGTGTCAGTTTTTATACTCTGAGTTCAGCTATACATTTGCAGTGTGGGTGGATCAGCTCCGCAACACCATCAAGTCAGACGGTGTCAAGAATGTGAATCACAGGACGGGAAAAGTTGAGAAAAGTACACAAATCTCACTTAAATCGTTAAAAAGTTTTAAAGTGCGCTGCGGGCTTCACTTTGCTGTTGCTATCAGGATAATGTTGGCTGCTCTGTTTGAGCTGCTGCTGTTAATTTTGTATGGAATCGTTTCGTTTCAAATACTCTCAGACCCATCCATCTAAAACTGCAAGTGTCACAAATACGGTAAATCCTTCCTAGTAGAGAACCGACCAAGGTTAATGTGTAAATACAAATGTTCTTCTCCATCTGATGCGGGCGAAAAGCCTGATTATTGAGCCTTTTTGTGTGTCGACAGTGTGCAACTAATGTGAGACGAGATCCCACTTTATCTATCTTCCTCTGTGATCACAATTCAAGAGTATTAAAAGCTTACATTTTGTTTTTTGGGGTTTTTTTATCTCATGCGGTCGCTGATTGATCCTTTTGCACTGAAAGTGAAATAAAAACAATGTTGGCGAAAATTTTGGTTTCATGAATAAAACATGAGTCCTTTTCAATTTGTCTTTCACCAGTTTTGGTTGGCGGGCCAAATTAGCTACGACAACCCTTTAATAGTTTCTGTCCAATGATAACTAATTAATAAATCAACACAATTATCTGCAGGCAATTTCAACAGAAAATCTTCTCCTACAATAGACACGGTTGTATTTTTTCCCCTCAAATGTGTGTGCCATACTTCAAAACTCCCTTGTTTTGATAAATCAGGTAGTCAGTTTCTCAGAGGAATCAGACACCTTCCTCCACCTCCCACACACTCGTACACACACACACAGCTCCTGCTTTGCCTCCGCAGTCACCCTGTGACTCAGTCATCTCAGTAAATCCAGTCTGTCTAATCGATTAGCCACCCCTCCCTAAGCGCCTCCCTAATGTTGGAGCTCGGAGAGGCCGCTGTGCTTCCCACCTGTTCCGCGCAGATAGGCCGCCATGACGCTTGTTGCAGCGAGCGCAGAGCGAGCGGAGAGCGACACGTGATAATGTGCCGAAGTTATAATGAATTCATAATGACGGCTTTTCTTTTTGCTCCCCCGTTGGAGAGTTCGGTGGGCCTGGCGGGGGGAGCCGTTCGCGATAGGAGACCAAGGCCAGCATCCGTCTGCAAAGCCCAGACGCTCTGAAACAAACTGATAAGGGTGGGGGAGTCACTAAGCTACCACAACAGCTTACTAATGGGCCCGTGTCTCCTTCTCAGCTTTACTCCCAATTGTGAGGAGCATCTCCTTTGTTTCTGTGTGCTTTTAGTGGCTGGGCGCTGCCGTGAATACGCCTCTGATAGAAAGTTGTCACGTTTTAGAGGTGACTTTATCCTTGAATTATACTTTTGCATACAAATAACACCACTAAACTGAAAGAAGCAGTAGAGAGAAGAAGAAAATCCTCTGCGCAATCCAGTCTCACTTGTTGGTGATAATGGCATCTAAGTGCTGCATAATCAAGTAATAGAGACGCATTCTTTGTGTAAAAGCTGTTAGTTCAGGCCCTTGCCAAACTGTCAACTAACAAAACGGATGAGAAACATTATTGTTAACATAGAGAGAGAGACGCATTAGCCTTGTATCCAACCCTGACATCTTGGCCACTATAGATTGCCCAGGCATAAAGCTAATACGCGGTGCACGAGAGTCTGTCAGGGATCCATGAAGTGAATTAGTCCTAACAGGTCGGCTTGGCAGCAGCGAAGCCCTGGCAAGGCGGCCAAGAGCTGCGCGTCTGATTAATCCATTTTCTAGATGGAGACTAACAGTTGTTTTCAGTGAAATAAAGACACATAGCCGAAGAGAAAGCCGTGGGGTCAGGGGACCTGTTTATTTTTAATTCTCAGGTTGATGTAAGGAAGGACCGTGCGCCAACTAAATCTGGCAGAGAAGGAACTAAATGTAGTTTCCAACCCGTGGAATTTGAGTTGGTGTTGTATAGAGTGTGGAATCGCTGCTTACTGAATGGATTTTAATTATTATTGGACGTGTTGTTTATTTGTTTTGACATGTACAGTTTCCTGTAAGTTATTAAATGTACAGACTCAAAATACAAAGTCAGGATTTGTAGTAAATGTCAACCAGAAATGCTTCAAAAGTGAGGGTTGTTTTGCCATCATGTTCTTTCGTGTTTCACAAGCATACTGAATGGGGCTTGCATCTAATTTAGCCACGTTAAAGATGCTCTGTGTGTGTGTATGTGTGTGTGTGTGTGTGTCGAGGGCTGTGTGGCAGCAAAAGACAAACTTTTATTGGCTGTAATTGTGTCTTTGATCACATATTTGATATCCAAACAGACTTGGGAATGAATGTCTGGTTAACAGGTGGTACTTTGTGAGCTGTGATCAAATATTTCGTACTTAACTGACAACAGAGGCAGACATTTATGCAAATGAGAGCAAACTACTTTGTGAAGTCAGCTGCAATAAAACACAGCAGTATAGATGAGTGAGGCTAATAATAAAGAAAAAAGAATGGCAGCTGATTGTGTCCAGCAGCCTTGGCGGAGGGCAGAGACGTAATCGATGCTTCCAAAAAGCAAGAGCGTAATACACACACACAGTATCCCATTAACAACACACCGCTCTCTTTGGTGAGTCCAGGAGTAGATGTTTTCACTGCACTAATGCTTGGGAATGTTCATGGTCGAAAATTCCAAAAACATCTAACAAATGACTCAAAGGAGCCAAATCTCAGTCTCAAAAATATACTTTTAATGAAAATGAGAAAATGAAAAACACTGAACTTCTCGTTGCTGGTTTATGACTGGCAAGTGGACAGATCAAACCCCCAGTGCTGCTGGAGAAAAAAAACGCTCCCTCCAGCAGCTTTTTTCTTGTTTCTTTAGAAACATTGAACACAAATCCTAAAAATGCTGTGTTTTTTCATTTTTAATTTTGCATAAATGTATGTACTGTAGGGATATGTGGGCAAACAACGTATAATTACTTATTTTAATGTTTATTTTGTAAGCCAGTAATATCCAAAAAAATATCTTCAAGGCTTTTGCAAGTAGTGGCTTGAGAGTTGTTTGCCTTTAAAAAAAACTTTTCCTTTAAAAATCTAGATGTCTAACTGGAGCCGATCATTTTAGCTGCTCCATTTTTCTGGTAACATATTTTTTTCACTGTACTTCACCTTGTTGACTTTTGTCTGAAAAGAGAATATTTGCATACATCATACATAAAATAAAGAACAAGAAAAATCGTTCAAGAGGCCCATCAACGTGTGTGGGAGATTCTTTGTGAAACAGTGAATTCTGACTTTAAAAGCCTGCAGATTGGTGGTCTTTGGAGTGTAAATTAAATTTCTCTGCTGTATTTTAAAAAAGGTGCAGTGTAGAACCAGCACTCTGTTTTGAAATGCCAAGAGGATTAATGGCACTGATAAGTGGGGTTGGTGTATTAAGCAAAGTCCTTTGAGTGCTGCCATTTCTATTTCAGCTATAATTTGTGGAACGTGGATTTAAAGTATTACAAAGACAAAAAAAGAGAAAAAAAACCTGAAGAGAGAGAGAGAGAGAGAGAGAGAAAGAAAGAGAAGGGACTGTGGCTCATAAGCGAAATGGTAAAAAGCTTCAGATATGTGCTTCTTTGGGCTCTCTGGGCCCGGATGCCGGTGAACTACGGTGAAACAGACGGAGAGCAAACGTGAACACAGGCAGACATTCACAGACGCACACTGTGACTTTTTCTGCATGACTGGAGGTACATATCGCGAGCTGCAGCGGGGGCAGAGGGCAGATGGTGCCTTTGAGGTGGGAGGTTGAAATGTAGAAAGGTAGATGTGTGTGTGTGTGTGTGTGTGTGTGTGTAGGTGTGTGTGCATGTGTGAAGTGCTGACAGACCTGACTCTGGCTGAGCGCAGCAGCATTTGAAGGTGAAATACAGTGAAAGGAAAATAATCCTTCTTCTTTCATCTGCAATTATGCCTTTTCCTCCAAAAACGTACCTCATCTGGTTTACTAAAAGTGGTGGGAGTGGTATTAAATTCTGAGGTTTTTTCAGTTTCTCTGTCTGGAGCTCTTTAGGCATCTTCCTTCTCACAATGTTAATCTTTCACTTAGAGTCCTTTTGTTTAAAAAAAAGTATGCATGAACATATTTAGACACTTGAGGTTAGCAAACAAATAAAAAACTATCTACAGATGTTACGCCGTCAACACAAGATAACGGAGAAGGTCAGTCCACAGCTCTGCGGATTGTCAGAAGATATTACCAAAGTTTAAAGTTCAAATTAGGATTCAAAGGATTTTAAGCCTGAGTGTGAGTCTGAAGGACTGATTGACAAAATGGGCCGTGTGCAGGATGTGGGATACATGGGATGATGTCTCCATCTAGTGTTCATTTTCTCTCTTTTTTTAAGCGTTATGTCAACACAACAGATATAAACGCACAGAGGGGGACAGTTATCGCTTGCTATAATTATGTTATTATGATGTCAGTGCCCTGAATGCCCGACTCCATTTGTGAGTGAGTGAGGCATTTTTTTAGCCTCCTTCAGTTGTATTTTTCACAAAGCAAAAAACAGCCAGTTATTAGTTATTTATTACAGTCCATATTGAAAATACTCAGTTAGCAAAGTAAAAGCTCTGTGTTTAATACTATTCTCCTGTAAATGCACAATCTTTTTTAAATATTGTCTTTAAAATGTACTTAAGGGCTGAAGGTACTCATTCTACTTAAGTGCTTAATTGGTTGTGTTTGTTAATGATTAATGAAAAATAACTAGTAAATTAAGCACTCTCTAAATGAAGAGGAGTAAAAAGTATAATATTTAAATTTGAGGTGTAATAGAGCACAAGAATAAAATACTAGAATGCATGTGAATTTGATTTACACATTTGATTAATTTACATGGATTCACTTCAATTGATCCACCTTGTGCATCCCTCTGAAAAATGCTTTTTTCCTCCCATGACTAATGCGTAGAGTTTGGCTACATTTATATTGACATTACATAATTACGCATAGGAACTCACCATGTGAGAGACTCTCTTGCTTCGGTGTGTTTTATTAAATATTGTATTATAAAACTGTGTGTGTCTACTTTGTTCTTCTGTCTCGTTATTGCACTGAAAGTCAAGAGGTCAAACAGTCCACTGATCAGATCATGCAGATGAAAACCAACTATAGAAAATTTTTTCTCATTTATCGCTCATTGTTTTTCTATAAAGCATTGGTAAAATATGTTCTAACAATTAATAATCTGACCATAATCTGGCGGGTTAAGTCCAGATATATTGTAACAAATAGTTCATTTTAGTATAGCAGTCTCCAGCATCAAGTACATGATTATTAATCCAATTCAAACGCCTGAACCACAAATGAAAAAAGGCAAAATGTTTTCAATACTATACACGTTTACATGCTATTTTCTATCAAACGTTTTTTGTTCCTTTAATTCTGTATGATTTACGTGTTATTTATATGTATAGCAGATACAAAGCAATGTTAGCAATTATTTGGAGTTGTGGTGTTGGAAACCTTCAGACTTAAGTCATTTAAACATTTAATCAACTCCTGCTGATATAATTGGATAGTTACCAGCTAAATGTGCCACCAAGTTCACAAACCAGTCACAAACGTTGCACATTGTGGTGCCCAGCGGGTGACGCTGAAGAAGGGTTTGCTGAAAACAGCTGGTTGTCACAACTGGAAACGGGATTGATGAGAGCAGCAATAGCAAATGACCCAAACCTGTGAAGTTGCAGGGCATTAAAACCTGAATAATAAGCTTAAAGACGATAAAATATTCTGCCATTAACAGAGCAGCTGCTCGTGGAGGTGAGGGAAGACCTCCTGCATCACGCATCTGCTCCAGCATACCTATTAGCTGCAATGCATGACTGTTGAGCTTATTTGCTGCAGTGTCTTATCCACGTCAGCAGACATCCTGGTGACATAATAAAGATCTTGAATTGTGACTAGAGATTCTGCAATTTTTTTTTCAGGGGGGAACGGGTCAACAATCTGGATACAAGAAAGCTCAGTGTAGCATCAACTCTGTTAATAACACTAGCTCTGTTTTATTACAGACGCAAGGCCTGACCTGCATTTTAATTGTTCACACTTGGCAGAGCAATCAGCGATGTTGGTTTTAATAAAATGAAGGTTAAACTTTTATTTAATCTGGTATATTGAGGTCGAGGTCACTTTTGGAAGACAGTGCTGACTACAGGAAGAGAACGACAGCCGTAAGCAGACATAGCAAAAGCACACACAGCATCGATCACAGATCACTAAAACTCGCAGTCTTGTCAAGCAGTCTATACCTTATATGGTCGCCTCATTTGGTGCTTGGATGATGGTGGTGGAGAGCACATTTTGGTCAAAAATCTTCCCTAGTGTATAACTACTGTGAAAGCCATTATTTTCATTCTCATCAAACCACTCAGTGACTCCTCATGGTCTTAAACGGGGGCATTGTCATCCTGGCAGACACCACTCCCATCAGAATACAAACGCTTCATCATCAGAAAAAGGTGATCCCTACAAACAACTTTATATTGATTTGCAGTGACCCTTCCTTCTAAGAGGATAAGTAGGACCATGCCAACAAAATGTCCCCCACATTAACAGAACCACCAGATCGCGTCACTGTAAGGGTCAAGCATTCATTTTTTTTCCTTAATCTGTCAACTCACTATGTATGTATATTGTGCAAACCTGTTATGCACAAATAGCTTCTCACGATGAGAGTAAACATGCATTTCCTATCTTAAAAATTACTGCAGCTCAAGCATCCTCAAAAAAATCTATATGTTAGTGTGGAGAAAAAAACATCTTGTCCTTTATTTAAAATCTGCACGATTGCTTGGAAACTCCATCAGGCCTCTTTCATCCCCACGCTCTTCAGATTTGGAAGTGTATTTAAATTCTGATAAAGATGTCACAAGCGTCAGCGGGGAGTTGAGAAACAACGGGGCGTGGGAGGAGTTAGCTGTCAGGGCTTTCTCACTAAATTTCCTCAAGCACTGTCAAACTGCAGCTCCAGCGGTTAATGCCAGAAAATACTAGTTTCTAAAAAATCCTTACACATTGTTACACAAAATACATTAAACACACTCGACACACACTTAATACACACTCACACACTCAACCATCCATAAAGGAATCTCTAAACATATACTTACCAATATGATGAATCTCCTTTAACCTCACTGTGTTTAAAAACGACCTCCTAATACTTCTTTAAAGGATGAGTGGCATAAAAACAGTTTACTTGATCACTTGTGAATTATCTGGTGAGCAGCTTTGAAAAGACTGTGAGTCTAACTCTGTTTTCTGAAATACATCCTGTTGTCTGCTGTTAACATTAGGAGCTATTTTCTAAAACCTGAAAGCAGAGACATTTGGCTGTGACTCATTGTCTCCATGCTCATGTATTGCTCCATACCAGGGCCTGTACCTCCAGTGTTCTTCTCTTCTGAGTTCATGACCTACAGAATATACCTGGTATCCTCCATGTCCACTGGGAGGAAATACAGATCCATTAAAACTATTTAGTTTATTTTTTTATTTATTATTATTACTTATTTCATTTTTTTTTACCAAAGGCAAGCAGTCTCCATTGGAAGTAGGACCTTATGATGGCCATAAGAGGGCAGTATTATGCCAGATTAAAGTAAATAGCACTCAGAAATGATGCTCATGATAAATTGTAAGTCCATAATGTAAGAAGTGAAATACATGAAGTGAGAGAATTATACTAAGTGCTTTAAAAGCGCACATTCATTCATCACACTGCCAAAGACTCGCAGCAACCTGTGAGATGAGCTCCGACTGGAATATGGACCAACTGTTTTGTTTTGGCAGCTTTCAGGGATTTCTGAGTTTGTTTTGAGTTTCGCCCCATAGTTAAAGGCATTTTGAGTTGGATGAGTGTGTTGTTTACTTTGGATCATGCTGGATTAGAGCAATTTGCACATCTTTAGATAACAGCCTTGTTAAAGGGATCCGTTGGGATACGTGTTGCATCGCAGCTTAAAAGCACAATCCAAAATGCAGTGGAACATACAGTGCAACGTGACGCTGTACGACAATCAGCGCAACTAAACTAAGTGAAACTGCCAGACATCACGGATACAGCAGCACGGTTAACAGCATTTTACAGTGAGCATCTTAAATCTCACATTTCTGATAAAGGGGCTACAGAACTGTCGCGCCAATTTAAGTTCCTTTCTTTTTTGTCCCATCATTACATCCTAACAAACTGGGAATTAACAGGGTATGGTGTTGAATTACTTTTACCCTCCAGCGGTCATAGCAGAGGCTCACCTAACTCTAAACAACTGACCGCATTTCCACTCGTTGAGGCCAATATGGTTCATTTCTGTGCTGGTTTTTCTGTATTTTGGACTTTGCAAATATGATAAAAGTTATTGTTATTAGCCTAATCTCACCATAACAGCACCCATGAACAATATAATGAGTGTAAATATGATAAATACAATAGGTGACATGACAGTCTCACAGAGACACTTTTGTCAGTTGCTGGTGTCATTTTATCCAACACACAACGGCATGAATTTGCAACAGGAGCAAATATCATTAAATATTAACAGAATATCATTTGGCACACATTTTTATGGATGGATTTATGGATGTTTCTTAATGTCCACCCAAGACTGCGTGGATTACTGATTTTCCCATAGGGCTGTTATGGTTAATGTTTTACAGTTTGTTGAATATGGCACCAAAGTACCAAGTGACATAATATTTCACTGCGAGGCGGTAATCCACAGGATGTTAAGCGGTTCTGAGACATCGCAAAGAGAAGGCCGATAGCTTCACCAGGTCTACAGTTAATCATCTTTCATTGCATTCAGATTTTCTTTTTATTTTCAGCTCTTAATTGTAAACTACAATGAGCAGTTTCCTTCTCGCACATGTGAAGCAACTCTTGACATGTTTCACAATGCAGGCCAAAGATCATACCAATTAATTACTAGTGGTACCACTGCAGAGGAGGCTGTTAGTCAACAGAAGAACAGATAAAAATAAAGATGAAACAGCAAGATTTTAAAATGAGTGACAGTCTTTGATACTTAGCAGTTACACATTATTTTGCTGACATATAAAAACATACATTCTCGCTTGCCTCTCGTTTTTCTATTGACTATTATATGAATTTATTTAATTTATCCATCAGCTATGTGTCATAGCCTGGATTCATCAGTGTGCATACTGATAGAGGTACACAATTCCAATTAAGTATATGTTTGTGCTCTAATATCAACCAGCAACACTTAACAGTACGGTAAAAAAAAAAAAAAGTCTGGCAAATAACCACTTCTGCTAGTCATTTTCTAAAGGGCTTACATGATGACTGCACGCATCAAGAATATCATCTCTGAGTGACCGAGACTGAGAGTGATATACATTTAAGTGGAGGAGATTATTGGAATCAGACTTTAATAGATGAACCTGTTTCTGTGCATGAGGGCTGAGCTTCTTTTTCTGACACAGTCTTAGTCACACGGTTGCTGCAGATTTGTCAGCTGCACACTCAGATGTGGTGAGTGTAGAGGCCATTTGAGTGCAGCGGACTCACACTGCAGTTTGGGATTATTGGCATTTTATCATGCTGGAAATAGGTACTCAATGCTGGTTACACTGTGGTCATAAAGTGACGGGCGTGGTGTTATAAAACTCAGGTGGACTGTGGATTTGGGCAATGCTCACTGTGGACTTGTTTTTTTCCTGTTCTTAGCTGACAGGATGTGCGGTCTGCATACATTCGGTTGTAACAGATAGTTATTTGAGTTAATAGTGCCTTTCTGTCAGCTCAAACTGCCGCAGAACTGCCCGGTTCCTCGATATTTTCTCTTTGTTTGCATTATTCTCTGTAAACCGTAGAGACAGTTGTGAATGAAGGTCCCAGTAGATCGGCAGCTTCTCATATACTCAAACCAGCTTGTCTGACACCACCACACTCACAGAGTTGTTAAGTATAGATATTGAAAAAATGCAACAGACTCTCTTAGGAGGCTTTCTTTTTTTTGTGATAATACTGGTACAATGTACAAACACCAGGACCCATCCAAAGCATACCTGCTTAAAAGTTAACAAAATATGATGTAGCACCAAGGTCTTGTGTTTACAACAGTCAATTTAACAACACATTATTGCAGTCTGGTTGATATGTGGCCTGAGCATTAAGTTTCTCTTCTGGCTTGCCAAGCCAAACAGAATTTGCTGGTTAAACAATGAGATCTGTTACAGAGGACACACTGCAGCATACTGAGCTGTGTGCAGGGTCTCATCTCCTTGACGCCCAATTAACATAAGAAACATGCAACTAAACAGTAAAAAAGGGAAATTTGAAAAAAGAAAAAGCACTCATCCATCCCATAAAGATACGTCATCTGAAATTGTATTCATTCCGCAATGAAAAATCAAACACTCTTTCACCTCAGTAAAGCAGAACACTGATGTTTTCATCACACAGACTGAAATCTATGTAATTCAGCTGGTGGCTACAGAGGAAACTTTACTTTCACTCTCCTGTCATTGAATTACAGGAGAGTGAATATTCATTAAGTCCTCCTTTTGACTACTCAGGTGTGAGCAATGACAATGAAACTTGGTGGCAGTAATGCACTGGTTCAATAATTTTTTTGCAAAAATAACCCCTCTTTCACTACTTGCTATATAAAAGACACTCAGTGGTATTGAGGTTCACTCAGTGTCACTCCACTCAGACTCCTCTTTAAAATGTGGAGGGAACATTGCACTGTGGGATTGTTTGCATTGTAAATAAAAATGTAAATACTTTTTTCTTGTTTTTTTTGTCCAAAATACTGCTTACAGTAAAATGCATGAATTTTCAAACTCAGAATTCAGATGGTTAAATAAAACGGCTGACAGTAAAATATCTTACACTCTATAATAAAAAGAAAGGATAAAGAAATGTGTTTGTGTAATACATGAATAGAGACAATCTGCTTGTGGTAAACAACCTCTTGCTTTTGTCAAACAGAGTAAAATCGCTCGTTACCACACTTGTTGTGTGAATAAACCCTGATGACTTAAGGAGCTTATTAAACATGATTCAGTCTCAGATTCACTAATGACTGGTCAGCTGTGGCCAGAAATGTCTGACATGGGAGTTACTCACTATACAGCCCTTTTCCCTTAATGCTTCTTATTCTTAGTTATTTTCCATGACTGCTGGATGACCGCCCATGATCTGTTGTTACTTTCTGCTGCATACCGTTTCTTGCTAATCTATCCATCTATAATTCAGACTCATTGCATCATTCCTACTTCAGAATGTCTGAATGAGTAAAATCTGTTATTTTGCTTTAAATGGCAATTATGGCCATTTAAGTATTGTGAAAAACAAAATTTGTAAATGCCTTTCCTCACACATTTCTCACTTCCTGTCATTGAATTGAGCCGCACACTGAAACCACATCTTCTCCACCTGCTCCTTTCCGAGCTCCCAGAGTTGACGGAAAATATGGATGCCCCTCTTGGATGAAATCATCAGGTAATCTGCATTTTCTGGATGCAAAATCACAGCGTGACGAGCTAAAACCAGAGACTGGCAGAAGCGGCACAGCACCAGCACAAAGAGACAATCTCTCTCAGCCTCGTTGAGGGGAAGGACACTTTCCCAGCCCGCGAGGACAGGGCCACCCACTTTGACGGGCTCGGGGTGCTCCGTCATCATGTACATGATGGCGATGGCGAGCTCGTGGATGTAGTAGCCACTGTTCATGTCCCCAAAGTCAAGAATGCCAGAAACCTTGTACCCTTCGTTCTCATCAGGCTGCACAAGCACATTGAGGTCATTGAAGTCACCGTGGTTAAGGCCTTAGAAAAGAAAGACAGAACGTTTTGTCGTTTCAGTCATCTACTGAGTGACATGATATCCTGCTGACAGTAAACACGCTGCCAAGGAAAAACCTCAGCTATGTCAAGGTGTGTGAGTAAAGGAGTGTTTGCACTGACTATCTCCCATGTGTTTATAACCATGTATGAATCTGATAAAAGGCACAAAAAAAGACCCTCGGGAAGAAGAGACTCTAATGAGTAACCATCATACTTACACTTGCGGAAACTGGAGTATTTGGGGACTACAGAGGTCTTGTACTGATCCATGACAGACTTCACAGTCTCCTGAAGAGGATCTCCATCTAGCACGCTGATGTACTCTTCCAGCATGGGAACGTTTGACAGGCTCCATATGAGCTTTCCTCTCTGCAGCATGCTGAGATTAGGGTGCTCCATCTGGAGGGAAAACAAATAGTACAGAGAAGGAGAGGGCAGAAGAAAAAGTACAGAATGTTAGAAAAAGAAAGATAGAGAAGCATTTTTGAATCAGCTGTTTCTTTGAATCAGCAGCTTCAGTGAAGGGCAAATCTTAAATTATACACATTAATGGATTGGACTCTAAAGTAATTTGAATGTAAGGGACGACGAAGTAGCATACAAATTGTAGATTCATAACTTCAGATGTCAAATTCAACACAACACCAGCAGCAGTAAGTACACCATTAGAGGATTCCTGACCAGCATATCTCATATTTTGTTTAATTGTTATTCAGCGCCAGTTTGTTCTCATTTATCCGCTCTACCCCTGTTTTAAGCTCATCGCTTACATCATTTGCTCTTGATTTGTCAGTGCTGCGCTCTGCATAGTTGGATGCATACATCTTTGCTTTTTCTAACACTGATGGAAGCTCATTTGTGAGGACACTGAAGAGGCCCGAACTGTATCTCCTCAATGTCAAAAAAGCAACCACTGAAGAGCACACGCAGAGCTTCAGACAATGATCAACAACAAATCAAATCAAATGAGGCACTAAAATCCAACATCTCCTCACTCACCAGCCTACCAACATCCAGGCTCTTTAGCCAATCATCAGTCATTTTGCCCTTTTCAGCGTGCATGCTGGCAGCAGCTCATAATCAAGCCATACTTGAAAAATAATCTTGGGTCTGACCATAGGCTACACAATTTTCTGCAATAATTTACTCAGCACTGACCAGTGAAGGCAGATCTGTTATCCTTAGGCAGTGAAATAACCTTCTCTTCTGCCTTTTTCCAAATTTCTGGGCACACACCATACCCCAAAGACTTAATAAATATACGGTATGACATATTAGACTGGATATTATTTTGTGGAAAGACAATGGAGTCTTTTAACAAAATCCTTTTGTATGTGTTGGAACACAAAGTAAAAGAGGAAACATCTTAACTACATACATTCAGCCATTGTAAAATATGTTAATTGTCAAAGGTAACAAATGAATGTCATTTTAATAAACTTAACAGCATATTTAATGAATTTTGTTCCTTATGGCTGCTACATATAGTTTCTAACTGGTTATGAAACTGTCTCAGTTTAAGACTAATCTCTAGAGCTGACCTACACATGCAAATGAAACTAAAACACAGAAGACTAGATATTTCTGTCAGCTTCATTCTTGTCCTGTGAGTTGACAAAATGTGGGGGCACTTTACAGCACGAATATAAATGTAAACTGTTTGTATTTTTCCAACAAAGTTGTGCAGCTAGAAATGTATTACCCAGTTAAAAGGTAGTACGAGGAGATTTCTTTATGTTCCATGCTGTGGTTATGGACGTCACTGCTCTACTCTACAGCAGCCAGCAGCAGTGCTGGGTGTAACCTGTGTAACTGCAGCAACAGAAAGTTTGCTGATCCGACGGGGAGTCAGGCTGGTCAGGTCCGAGATCAGACCCCCAGCGCTACAGTTGTTACTTGAAGGTCTGTCTACGGAGCTGCCGCCCACTCTCGTCCCAGCGAAGTTGTCTCCTAGCAACAGGGAGTGAGATGGAGGGAACCTGACATTAGGTGCATGACTGGTACTAAAACAAAGTTTACTTTGTTTCACCGTCATCATATTACAGTTATTATTTTACATAGTTTCAAACAGATACCTCATCGCTTTGAATCCTGCAACAGCTGCGTTTAAAAAAGAAAAACTGAATTAAAAGTATGTAGTATTTTCCTTTCACTCACTTAGTCAGACTAACCAGACTAAGATGTTTACGACGGTGGTGGTGGCGAAATGTTACCGTCCTTACCAACAGGGACCAATAAAATTAAAGTCACACGTAACAGGTTTAAAAAGCAAATCTTGAGATGAACAAATATCAATTATCTAGCTAGGTGAAGTGTTTGACTTTTTAGAATGAGTTCACAGTTTGCAACAAAAACTCATAACAAAAACTTGATGCGATGTGTAGAGGTGTGTGTGTGGGTGTGGGTGTGTGTGTGTGTGTGTGTGTTCAGGCCAGTGTACTGCTGTTACCTTTTGCAGAATTATGTCCATTCTGGCTGCTATCTTGCCAACTTCATAGAGTAGCTCTGGTGTTAAAGGAACCTTAGAAATTGTGGTTCCTGGCAAATAAGTCAACAGTCGCACAATGTACTTCTGACGGCCATAACCACAATCTGTCAAAGGTAAAGACAAGATTAGCACCACAGACATTTCCCTCCCTCTTGGTCATCTTAAAGAATGACCTGCACATTGTGGCATTGCCAAAGGACACACTTCATCATTACTAGAGTGTGTGAAAATTACTATTACAAAGAACATGAATCTCCCACAGCTTGTTATATTTCATGAGACTGAAGCTGAACTTCTTTTTCTGGCCTTGAAGCTGAGCATGGTAGCATACTTCCTCCTATAGTGGCCATAACTGAGTTCATCCCTTATCTTTATTAACTGTGCGCAAGTCACAGCAGTAGTGTCAGGACAAGTGTCAACCGCTTTGCAGCACATGCTCGTACAGATGATGTTTAACAGGCAGCATCTTGTACGGATCTTCTGCAAACTACAATGAATAAACTCTTGATGACAGTTAGAACAGGAGCTGCTAATCACATTATCATAACTCCATACGGGATGCTGAACAGAAGCCTGGGATTAATGCTTTCAGTACATAGATCCCTCAAAATGAATCAAGCTGATGGTGAAAACTCAAACTTCCAGCTGAGCAGTGTTTGCGTTTGCCCTTATTTTGTCCTTATCTCCTTACGTGACTGAGGTAACTCCCTAAATCTGCACAGAAGGGTTCACAAATGTATTTCAGGATTTGACTCTCCACAAGAACATTTTCAATGCACACAAAACATGTATTGCTTTATGTAAGAGTAGAAGATTGACTGACTGACTCTTTAACCTTCATTTACAAATCTGTCATGCGTAACCTTCACAGCATTGGTCTCAGGGTGTGTTTTGCAACTCTCCTAATCTCTTAAACCTATCACATAGATCCTCCCGATTTCAGAATTTGATCAGTCAAGAAGCAACACACTGAACATGTGTGAGAAATACAATTTTTATACCTATTTCTTCCAGGCTCAAGAGCTGTCCTGAGGTAGTGGGCAGGGCTGTCTGAGCAGGGAGCCCATTCTGGTGCAAGAACGACATGGCAAAGGTCTGCAGCTCAATCAGGTCGGGGTTCTTACTGTCCTCCACGTTCATTATCTTCAGGACGTACTCGCCACCCCCGCTGACCGCCACATAGAAGTTCTGGTCATCGTAGCTCGGCAGGGGCCGGACTTCCAGTGGCGTCAGCCCGAAGAGCCTCTTCACCAGCTCATCCACCTGGGATTGGCTGAAGTTGGGCTTAGCGTGCTTGACTGACATTGTTGCTGAGTGAGAACAGAATAGTATCATACGACAAGCATTTGATGTGCAGACATCTACAAAACAAAAGCCCTGCAGTAACCTATTGTGAATAATAATTACTTAAAACCTAGAAACTGCAAAAGGGTGTAAAACAGCATGACTTTTTAGGAATCAAATGATCCCATTATTTATCATTTTTATTTTATAACTATGCTTTGGGTTGTTAGTATGTCACACTGCTGAAGATTATGATATCTGTTTGTTCTTCTGAGGGTATTTTTAAGGTTTTCATCAACGGTTGATGAGCAGCTTTAATATTATATTATTATTTCTTTGATTGCCTACTTGCTTGTTGTTTTTTTTTGTTTGTTTGTTTGTTTACAAAATATCAAATGCATAACGTAGGCGTGAATCACTTTGACTTCTTGCCCTGCTAGTTGCTTTTAGAAGCAATCACGTCCAGTCACAACACGCAGGATTTAACAACAAGCTCAGGACAAAAAGTCGCTTTAAACTGCACAAATGACTTTCTGAATGTTAGAAATTAAAACAGAGTCTGTGTGAAAATGAAGTTTCTTGTACTGAGAGTCGATAAAAACTTAATGAAGTGACGCTCTTTGCCTCGTACATTTGTCTTCCAACCCTAACAATTAACCACCATGGCAGCTAACAAGACAGACAACATTATTGGCAGTCGGCGGACTTACCTTTGTTCTGTGTGAGGACATGTGAGTATTAAGAGCCAGCAGGTAACCTGAGCTCGGTTTTATAGAGAGTCAGCCATTCCGATACACTGTATACACATGCACATCCGGTCAAGGGTTTTCAAAATACACCCGACGCCAGTCTGTCCGAAGCTGAGCAATGTAGATTTTAGACTTTAAGATTACTGTGCTTCGTGATTTGGGATGATTTAATCTCGATATTAATCAACTCTTTTCGCAGGGAATACAGTTTTTATGTCCTGGGCTACAACTTCCTGTTTGTAATTTCAACAATAAAAGAGCTGAATGCAACGGACGAAGCGAGATAACGGTACTGAGCGGACACGTATGTACGTAACGACGCATCGACTGTTGCGGTTACGTCACCGCGTCCGCCAGAGTGGACCGGGAAAGACTGACGTGGAAACGAGGAAAAGAAGAGGCGCTTTTTTTTCTGGATAAAAAATGGTAAATAAAAGTGAAAACAGCACAGTGCAGTCCAGCAAGTATGGAGAAAAACTTTAATACTGTGTACAGTGAGATGTAGTCGTGGCAGAACAATATACACTATGGTACAACAATATAGCATAAATATTATAATAGTAATATATTTCAAATTAGTAATCCTCAATGGAATATGTAGTATAAACAGTAGAATAATATATAATTCATACAATAATAATGGTCTATAATTAGATAAACAATATAATGTAGTATGAGTATATTGTAATTATAATAATGATAATAAAAATAATGATCATTCAATAATGGTTCACACAATTCCTTAACAGTTTAATATTGTTAATATTGAAATAAAAATAGTGAGCAGTATGATATAATACAGTATTATATATATCTAAAAAAAACAATTTCTCACGTTTTCTCACAAACTATATTTTTGCTCACTGTAAACTGACTGTTTTGAAAACAAGACAAGTTTTTCAGCAGCTCTGTTTTCAGTAGTGACATGTAGGCATTGAATTAATTAAATTAAATTGATCATCAGCTCAGCTGGCACATACCTGTTGTTGCTTTGTGTAATGAGCATGCACCTGAAACAGCAACAATACCCCACAACCGTTAGGTTTCAGTTTAGCACTGCTAATTACAAGTTGTCAAATAACTATAAATAAATCAATAATTATTTACTACCCCCAAAGGAAAATAAGCCCACTACGTATGCTTCTGTGGTATTTAACTTATGGCTGATATGGACGTCATTGTTGCCTGTCTGATATAGTTTTTGCATTTGCATGGTGACATCAAATGATGGAAAAAAACTGTCTGTTTTGAAAATAGCTGTGTGTATGTGGACTAGATTTATACACACATTAAAGCTATCGGTAGGATTTAGAGAGCAGACTAAGCTTGACAAAAAAAAGTAAAATGTTAGGGGGAATTTGTTTCTTTACAGATGGCATCTTTTGTCAATTGCCACAAACACAACTAGTTTCAAAGTTCTCATTATTTTGGTGAGTGAGGCTTTTGATCACAAATGACTGAAGATACACCTCTCATGTTGACCTGGGATGTGCACAGATTAAGCATTGCATCTTTCCTCTCTCCTTCTGAAGGGCAAATTAACACGACAGAAGTAACTACGACAGGTGCTTGTTATACTGTCACATTGCTTCAATCAGTGAAGCACAGTTGTCCCGCTCCTCTTGATCCTTTTTTATAATGACTGCCGGGGGTATTCTACAAATAAAAACTCAATTTGGCTTCTTCAGACAGGCAAAATATCAAGTTTTTGACTAGAACAAAAAGTATCAGTTGACTCTGAGTTTGAGCAGCAAACCAGCTAAACTGTAACTTTTACTTCTTGCTTCCAATTCGTAGATTCTGACATGAGCATTTTTTCCTGCCTGTCGTTTAGGTTGTATTTTTAAAGATTATTTTTCACAAGCTTCTTTATCTACTGTGGATCATTCATCAGCACACTATAAGTTGCGGTCAGAATTATAACATTTTCTTACAGCCCAAGGTTAGGGAATGTCTGCGTTGTTTGCTTTGGCATTAAACATGAGCACAGGGCATTTTAATTAGTTTGAATAAAAACCTTGTTAGTTTCCATAGAGAGAAGGCTTAGAGCTTGTCACCGACTTAGTGTGCTAATGTGAGCATGTTTCCTTATCGTCGACGACACATTATGGACGATTCAGTGAATACGTACATATTTTGTGTATTTTTCCAATCAACTCTGGCAGATGTGTGCATCTGTTTAAGAATGCGTGCACGCATTAATGTTGAGCGCACTTGAGCGATCTTCATGTTCTTATCACAACTCCCGCTGGCCGCCCGTGTAGCTGGAGCCTGAGGTGTAGTGGCCACAGAGGCGTCGGCAGTCATCCTAGACCACCTGTCACAAAACATTCCCACCACATTCCCACCACACTGGTCCTCTCTTGTCATTCTTCCTCAGCCTGGATAAGTTTGATTTAGTAGTGTTGGATTTATATTTGGTTCATATTGTAGTTAGTTCTTAGTTTCATGCTTCCCAACCCCCACATTTCACCACTGACTATTGACTTAACACATTAGTTTACTTTGTCTTTTAATACATCTATTTAATAAGTTTAATATGTTTATTTAAACCGTTGCTGTCTGAACCCTCCTTCTTTTTTATGTTGCTGAACAAGCTGGGTAAAACACCTTGAACTATAGCTTTCATTTTAGCAGACATTTTTCAGATATCATAGAAGATTATTAATTTCTTCTTTGACAGCAGAAATGCACTTAAAATTGTACACAATTTTGGCACACTGTGGAAAATCAGAGGAGTTTTAACATCAACAGGCAAACCCTCATCCACAACAGCTATTTATCTCCTTGCAGCAATATGTCTGTAAATGTAAAGCTCACATTAAAATACTGCTTCAATTACAGCTTGAGCTCAGATTCAGCAGCATAGGAAGCAGCACATCAAATTAGCATGCGCACCTGCTGCAACTAACTGATACCCCGCTTGCCTCTGACATGACTTGCAAATAGATTTCACTAAACCAATACAATGTGAGAGAAAAAAATATTTTATTAAGCACAAACTGCTCAAATGCTGTAATTAGACAAGACTCCCAAGGATAAATGCACTGCAGTTAGTCACCCCAGCATGGGAAGCAGACCAACAGCTTTTGTTTTGTGCACATGCCCAGGGCATTAATAAAGTGTGTCAGTGCTGTAAGAGATTCTTGTCTCGTTCCTCATTGTCAGAGTGGGATTGCACGATTGCCGTGCAGTATCTGGGCTCAAAGCAGAAATCAATAAACATGGCCTTAAAGGAGGACATCGATTGTAGGTTTAAAGCATTTCATGGTTTTCATTTCACATTGTTCCCGGAATAAAACGCTGGAAACATCAGGGTGGGCTCCCGGACAGAACCATGAAGTCATTAAAACTGTCAAAAATAACAACACAAATAATCAAAAAGTAATCTTGGTCTAACAGTTGCACCACTGGCAGTAAGCACTGATGAACACACCGACATGGTGCACACTTGTGGATTGGATAAAAGCTTACAGCTGTAAATTTAGAATGTCAAAAAAGCAATTATCCCACCAACATGCTTTTATTTTAGCTTTTGCTTTTATGTCCAAAAACTTTGATATTTTGAGTGATTATCGCTCAAAATGCCGTAGTTGTGCTAGGTTTGGCTGAAAGCATGAAATATGAGCACAGCAGTGTTAAAATCTGGCCTTCAGCTGAGTTAAAAGTTTGCAGAAGAAATGTTGTGATAGCCCTGCATGCCGTACGGAGAGGAGAGAAAGGAGAAAGAAATGCACTAAAAATTCTCTTTTACTCTCCACTGACATTCTACTTCGATATCTGTCAGGCATAACATTGCAGCACAGAGCTTGTGTTCAGGGATGGCACTGTGATTGTTACACCTTAGGAAAGAGCAGCTGCATAACAGTTGGCTCATTCTCACATAATGGTAGAACATCAATTTAGGACATGGTGCTCACGTGTGTGCTCGTTTTGCATTCACAGCCATACAGAACTAGTCTTGGCTTTGCATTCATATGAAGCTGCCATTGCACACAAGAGAAAGCCACTTGTTTATTCTCTAAAGCAGACTCAGTTACTGCCCAGCAGCAATATAAAGGAGATGAACATTGACGGATGTGTCATATGTGAGATGGTGATACATTCTGCTGCAGTGTGGAGGGCTGGACACTCTGTGATTTAATGTATATACAGCTCTGTGTTGTGGGATTAATTACGAGGCACCCTGCATTTTATACTTATTTTCTATTCATATTTATCGTGCTGCATTTGGAAGGTCATGATGTGTGTCTATCCAGAGGAGAAGCACCCCTTAAACACCCTCCAAAAAGTCCAATTATCACTCAGCATTTTGTACAGGATATCCTCATGCAACTCTATAGCATGTAGTGACATGAATTATTACTGTTAGAAACCAAGGTTATAGTGCATATCATGTTAAATATTAAAAGCACATCTTTTAAAAAGTGAAGGTTGGGATGCTGGAGTGCTCAGTCATCCTTTCTAAGATGCCAGCATGATTTATGAGGTATTATGGATAATATATGAATATATATGTTGCAATTGATTATTTATGTTAATTTGATATTATCTATACTTTCATATAGAGTTTTACTGTTTTTTTTTTAAATGGAATCCAGAATTATATAACGGAAAGTATTTATTAAGCATGTTTTTAAGGAAAGTGAGTTATTAAGACAGATATGATGCAGTGTCAGCTGCTGTACTTGCCATACTTCCAAAGCTACAGCCCCATACGCAGTATGTCCTTTGAAGACATCAAACTGAGCTACAGAGCAGTCTAGTTTAAAGGCTACATATCTGAACAAAGGTCAGCCTTAACCAAAAGACTAAGAATGTCTGCTGAGAGGCAGGAAGACCTCAGAAATCAATGTAATGTCACCACCAGTCCTACGTGTAGCTTATTTGCCAAGCATCTGTAAAAGTAAAGCAAAACTCGTATTCAAATAGTTATTGCTGATTGCAGTACTTTTATTCTACATGATTTAGCATGGCTGACTTTTTGATCAAAATGCCTCTGTTTTTTCTCAGTTATTTACTGTCACTTTCAAATTTAAACTATTCGAAAAACAGGAAAAGTGTTGCTGTATACTCTTCTGAAGTTAATGAAATTAAAAGACAAAAAAATGGATGGATGTGTGCGTATGTGTCAACAGGGCTCGATGTCAATTTTTCAACATGTCATAATCTTAAGCTTCGCTCACATGTTGTAGCAACATGCTAAAAATTTTAGTCACTGCTCACAAATGTTTCTTTTCAAAACCTGAGAGTAGAACACAGTGGAAGCACAGTGCTATCAAATCAATTTAAATTAGGAAACAAGAATGAAATTACGTCCACTTACAAGGTCTTAAAGGTGTCAGAAACAGAAAATATTTTTAATTATCTTTTTGTGAAAAACCTAGACTGTTTGGTATAATTCATTTATTGTATCTATAGTTATGTAAACAAGTGAAACAACCCATTTCAGTTCAGCTTCTTTGATTAATAAGACAACATTACAGCAAAGAAGACAGCTGAATTAGTTACTTTTATTTGTGTAGTGCCAGGCAAGGAAACTGCTACTGCTGCCAACCACAACCTTTGACCCAATGTATGAATACATTGATATGAATATGAACATAAATTTATTATGCATTCTAGCCTTGAAGTTGCTTGCTGCATCCTGTGAATGAATGAATGTGAATGAAGGGAGTGACAATACTTGTATAGAAATAGTTCTGTATATATGAAAATTATAGCTGGCAAACATCTCTCAGTGTTGCCTTAATCTTGGCCTCTAGCCTCCTTTTCCATGCAGGAATTTGTTCCTTATGGCTGGTATTCATCCATCTTACAGCCAAGTGTCTTGAGGACCACTGATGTACACACAGTACATCCCCCATATCCCCCACTGACCCATTTACCACATTGTGCTTTAGGCGGCCTCATAACTGAATGTACAGGTAGATTCACTCGCAATTAGCTCCACAAAAGTGATTTGTTCTGCCTGAACACTTCAGTTTGATTCAAAGGAGCCAAGTAGGATTGCATTAAATAATCTCAATGGGATCACTTATAAGGTTCAGCTCTCTGCCTTAAAGAGAGGGCACCCAATCAAGCAGGTCAAAGCGAGATCCAGAGGTCCGGTTACGGCTCTGTGGGATCTCATTAGAGACCAGGTGAAATAAAGAAAATTGACAAGACAACAAGTTGCTAGAGCACAGATGTCACCAGTTTGCTTCAGGTAAAACACCAAAGAAGAGAAGAAAAAGCATCCTGGGTACTAAACTTCAATTATGTACTCATTCTGAACCCAACTGTGACACTGTGGAAATTAGTCCAGGCTGTGTCTTTGTCAGCTGGTGAGTGGGTTTCCATTTGCAAACACTAATTTTCACTGTGAACAAACATCTGCCTCTGTTTTTGTACAAATGACTCATGCAGCGTCGAGAGGGAACCACACTGGAGAAGGTTATCAAACAGTGAGTTCAAGTTGACCTCACAGTCTCCAATAACCATCATATAGGCAGACAGAACATATTTCCAATCTTGTAACAATGCAAAGCATACTGTTTCACATGAAATAAAACCAACACAACATTTCTACAGTGATTGAAAAAAACTGAGGGCCGAGTGCTACTAAAGACAATTTTAAATTCCATCAGCCACATAAAAAGCTGTGAAAGAGGAGAAATCAGAGGAGGAGACTATCACACTGTTTGTTTTGTCTAGTTTTTTTTCAAAGTTTTGAGGCCATAGACTTTATTTTTATAAGATATAACTTCTTTAAAAGTGAACCAGTAACAGTTTTTAAAAAAAAGAGTATGTGAGTTTGTTAAAGAATATGTAATTCTGTAATTTTACAATTTTCTAAAACGATTCAATTAATGCCAAAAAAACAAATGAAGGCTGCACCAGGATGTGCTGCATTTGTTTTAGGTTGTTCAGCTTTGCATTGACTGAACATGAGCTGAGAGTTAAGTGTAGTGACATGGATAAAATCTACAGGACACATTGGTAGCTGCTTCTTACATTTCTGAATTAAATGTAATCCTTTTGTATTTCCTTGACTGTTTAAGTGGATTGTATATAAATGTGTTAATGACATATATATTTTAGGCAAATAAAAAAGAAACAGGATCCATGAAATGATGCTCAATTTTCAGTTTCATTTTGCAGAGATGCATTAGAAGTGCTCGTACAATTTGTGTTATCACAAATGTAAATCTGGAACATTTTGTCACTGCTCAGACCGCCAGTCACCGCAGGCTGCCACCAAACCTTTCAGGCTGCACTGATCAATATGTTCTAGTGGCTGACAAAGTAAGCGGTAATAATTCAAAGTGGCGTTAACAGCATCTGAGGCTGCTCCCAAGTTGCAAACAAAAATCTGAAACATGATTATTTTAGTAGAGGGGAAAAACCTCTGTGAAGGGCACCTGCGACTCACCTCCCTGGTACAAAACAGGGCCTCTCGGGGGGAAAAAGAGAAAAAAGGAAAAAAATTAAAATGCATCGCGTTTGTAGCCTCCATCTGCCACCCTCTTCATATTCATCATATGGCCTTCAGCTTTTCCAGTCATCTAAACTACCTGCCCTCTTTTACTCATGACTTGGGAGCATGATTCTGACATGGCAGCTGTGAAATAGACACTGTTGACAGTCAGGATTAGTGCCACATATGAATATCTCCCAGTAATCAAGGACACCAAGGAACACTTTCCATGACAGACTGTGTATTTCACATATCAACAGACATATTAAACTATTCATCAAAATGGTTACAGTTCTTAAATGTAACCACCTCTTTTAGAGCAAAGCAAGTTTTATTTCTCTTTTCACTCATGTATTAGTAAGCGTGAGAAGAATTGGTTTCCTGTCTCGGCAGCAAGGAAATGTCACATGGAAGAAGAGTGATGTTACATAAGGTTACTGTGTAACCTTACTGTGTAACCTTATGTACTGTTACTGTTATTTTGCTCTTTTTCTGCACAGAGGACAAGGAAAATTGTGTCCACCCATGCACATTCTTGACCAGTTTGAATAATAAAGGTTTCCTGTGCAGTTTCGAACCTCTAGTAGAGTTGGGAGCCAGTTTTCTATGAATGTGTCGCAGTTTGTTTACCTCGTGCATGTGGTTAACATAATGCACAATTATATTGGTGGTATCATACTATTTCACGGATTAACAGGTGGCAGTAACACATGAAAACACGAACATGGATGTCAACAGTGAATGACTCATAGGCCACCAGGATACTTTATGTACAGTGTGTTTTGGTGAGTACCACTGAATGTGTGTAGCTTTAGTGAGTTTGCAAGAAAATGCCACAGGGCACCTTTAATAGGACCATAAGATCCCCTCGAAGAGTCACAGAGTCATAATCTCCTCCGTGTGTGGGGAAGTGTGTGTTTGTTTGTGGTTGTATTTCACTGTGTGTTGACACCTGGATCAGCTGGATCTCAGTGGAAAGGGCCTGAGGCGCGAGCGGTGGCTGCATGTGTGTACTACAGCGATTGATCCTGTGGCCGGAGGCATTCGCAGGCTCATCCTGAGTGACACGAGCCTCTAAACATAAGTCAACCTGACGTGCTGATCCTGCGAGGCAAACCTCATCTGCCACGTCTCCCAACAGCCACCTTTAGCCATTGTCTACTTTGGCGATTGTGAGGATTTTGAGGGCTGCCAGTTAAAGTTTTCGGCTGTTTATTCTTAGCCACGCTAGTGGCAGGGCTCTAGGGACGGTTATGCCAAAAGTGGATTATGTGTGGCACTGTCAGCATTGGTAATGTTCATTTTGAACAAACTTGTACATTTTAAATACTTTATGGCATCAGACATCTTTCTTTTCCTTCTTTTTCTCTCTGACATGTTCTGCTCTGGCTTTCCTCTTTTTTTAAAGGCCTTTATCCATTTTATTTGAATTGTCTTTTTTCCCTTATTCGATCACGATTTTATTTCTCACTCGCCCTCTGACCTTACACGCATAGCCGGATCTGCTTGAACGGCTGAGGGCAGTGACATCACTCAGATGGGCTGCTCCAACATCAAGTGAGCCACCAACAGCAGCAGATCAATTAATATAACATTTATATAGCCTGACGACTTTGGTGGCACCAGCAGCTTGACTTTTTTTTCCCTTAAACATCCCAATAATTACTTGTTTGATAGCCATGAATATCTAGTGCCAAGACATGCTGACATTAATGGTTTTGAGTGATATATTTCAGAAAATACTGGATGGATTAGAATGACATTTGATAGAGACGTTTTGATTAATCATAAAAATTTAATTCCCAATTAGCCTAGTTTTAGTGATGATCAGTAATTAACAAATGTTAGCATGCCAACACCCTGAACTAAGATGTGTTTGTTATGTAAGTTGACGTTGTCATTCTTATTACATGGAAAGCTGTAAAGTTATTGCTTATCAGCTTTCTGTGGCTTGAACCTGAGGTAGATAAGTTCACCTCGTGTGGCTTAGAAAGCAATAAACTGTGCATAACAAGCATGTGGGCTGGTGCTGTTGTTTGAAAGATATGCATAAATTTCTCTGTTTGCTACCCACCTCATGTAACTTGCATAGTTAAAACTCAGGCTGGACAGCACAAGGCTCCCACTGTGGTTTTGTGACTGACAGAGGCTGAAGAACTTTGAATACCAACGTCCAAAACTGGCACAGAGCAACAATTACAAGGAGCATGTTTTTACTCTTTGTGTCACATCCTTAAGAATTTACCAACCATGATGGAAAATACTAATAATAATGTTCTAATAAGTTCCAATTTGATACTGATTGTCTTAATCATTAAAAAAACTGCTGTAAAATATACATCCATAGTGCATCACTCAGCAAAACATCAATGTCACTTATAAAGGAGCAAAGAAATAAGACACTGAATACTGTTTGAAGAGAAAATCGACTGTTCAGTTGTCCTGAATGGTGTTTTTTTTATGTGGATTTATGTCTGAGCAGTGACTTCATCAGGAATAGTCAGGCTATACGTTCTGTGTCGACACCGTTCATTCTTTATCAGGCACTCAAACTCTCCACATCGAGCTTGTCAAACATAATCTACATTTATTAAGTTCTTCCTGCTGCGCCACTGTTTGTCCTTGTAATTTCCCCTTCTTGAGAATTTCTTTCTCTTCGATCGTCAAATTAGTGCCTATTCAGTTTCCATGTCTAAATTATGTGTCAGGTCCAATGTTCCACAGCTACACTCACTCCCAGCGAGTGCAGCTATCAATCAAATCAGCCGCTTCAAAAGAAACCATTTGAAACAGAAAACTTTTTGACCTCGATGAAAAAATAACAGACTTCTTACTTCCCAATCACACAATAAGTAGCACTCAGTGAGTTCTTATCTAATTGGGGTCTTCATGGTTTTTATGGATGTGTATGTATATTTTGTACAACGTGTTTGTTCGCTTTTGGGGGATGTTTAGCAAAACGTCGTGTTGCAGAAAAATAGCACTTGCAATGCCATGTCGTAACTGCAGTATTGCTTTTTCTTAGCTGAAATAACATATTGCATGTTAAAACAATAGGCCGGCAGCATAAATTAGCAATAAACCTGAGCCATTTCGACATAACATCCAGAGTTAATGGGACAAATTATAGTGTGTTTTGTCTCTGTTTTTTAAATCATCTCCAGTAAATACATTGTGAGTATTGCAGCAGTTTTGAGAGCAGGCATATTATCTATCTGTGTCATCCCGGTCCAGTCATTGTTCTTACCTAATAATCGTTAACCAGCTCTAACCACAAGCTGATCTCTTGGCAACAAGAGGATTTCAAACCACGCATAAAAGGACTGCTTCACTTCGCTAAACCTGCTTTCATAAAATCATGCCGATGGTCCTCACATGGGAGAACTTAGTTTAAAATAAGCCCTTTATTTTAACACTGGTGTGCCTCATTTAAGACAAGTTGTATTATGTCTCAGGAGACATGTTTCGCATTCCTGCTTTTCACTTGTTGAAATTAGCATACAAGAACCAGCCGTTCCAGGGCCCTTTTCACAGCAGGCATTTTGACTTGTGGTTATAAAAGAAGGTCTCATTACATTAGATCCATTTATTTTGCTAACATTTTGTTTTTATATTGCAAGAAGGTAATTAACACATCATCCAGATATAATGATAATTTGTATTATTACGATAATGCAGTATAAACAATTGCAACCGTGGCTGCTTTTACATGAAAGGCTTCATGTTTGACAAAACTACACGTCTATTTTTTAATCTCGCATTTACTTAATGTTTGATAAGCGTACAGGCACTATGTTGTGGTAAATTTGTAGGGTGGTGTGCTGCAGTTGTGCTACACAGATATCACAGACAGATGTTGTGTTATTCATTTAGTCCGTTTTTAGTATGTTCTTATTGGTAAGCATTCATCATAACTGACACACTGGAGCAGGACATTTGCAGTTTTATTTAAAGTCTGATTTCTACATATCAGGGGGAAATAACTATAATTTTCCTGATGCTTTTTGCTCCACAAAAGCCTCACAATAGAGTTGTGAGCGTACCACTGACATCAACAGAGCCCCATTATAAATGAGAATGAATAAGGAAAATAACTTACATAAGTGTATGAGAGATTGAATGGAGACAATAACGTACAATGTAACAGAATCCTTTCTACTGGCAAACTGTTACGATAGCTCAAGGCAGGCAGACCCAAATGCAGAACGCAGACACAAACCAGACAGTGTTAAAGCTTTTCCAAT
>JBAJHX010000106.1:12306443-12321327 GCA_037176925.1 Amniataba percoides
AGAGGAGAGTTAGTTTTCAAAATAAAAGGACAAGCCAGAACAGGAAACAGAAGACGTGACAGACAAAACTTAACAGACTTGACGAGACATAACACAAACCACAGTTACTACATGTGGCTAATTAATATCTTGACTATTATTGAAATGAATTGTAATTATGGGATGACAGTCAAAATATTTGAACAAAATATATAACAAAATGATTATTTCAGCTCACAATACTGGCTGGATGTTGAATATTTATTTATGTTGTGTGGATATAGGCAAAAGAAAAAAAACATCCTATATAAATATAGGATAAAGCCCTCTTACTAAAATAAACAGGCCTTTTTATTGGGTCATTTTCTGGCTTGTGATGAAGAAATTATCATCACCCAGAATGTTTTGCATACATATGCAGCTGTGCGCTTCGTCCTGGTTTAAAGACACTTGACAGGCACACTGTTTGGCCCTGCGACCGCTAACCTCCAGGCATCGTAGACAGCTGATATATGAAATAATGTCAGAAATAATGGATTTCACTTAAAGGATGAGCTATCAAGCTGTCATGGTCATAACTAAACCTACACTGACACTACAGCGCCCAAAACAAGAAAACTGACAGTGCAGCTCAGCGTGTCAACTTGTTAGCGCTGCACTACGAGTGACATTAGTACAAAGAATTTAATGGTCTCATTTTTCAAAAGCTTTGTCAGAGGATGAATATTTAAAATTCACCCCCTTGCATGCTTTTTGGAAACAAGAGCAAAGTTATATTTAATTTTATGGTCCCATATGTTTCAAGCATACATGCAGGAACTTGAATGTCAGCATTCAAATGTGTCTGCTGGTCACTTATTAGCAGTCATCAGCAGCATTATTTGATATGCAGCGGGGTTTGTATATGACAATGATTTCTTAATGATTCATTTAATTTGTCATGTGCCTTTCTAAACCCACACCATAAGTTCTGAATCGTATTGCTGGCATGTTCAAAAATGTCTTTTTCTTCTTTGGCCAATGCATCTCTTGTATTTTAACAGCTTAAAAAAATGCAAGAGAAACTGCTGTACTTAGATACTTAGATCTTGTGCGCATGATATGTGTTTGTCTGTGTGTGTGTGTGTGAAAGGTCAATGTGATCACTTATTAACATGCATCAGTCCATGTGCTATTAAATTATTCACTCTCATCATCTGCATCTGTCATACCTATAAAAAAAAGGGATTACTTCAAGAAAGCTCATTAAACATGCGAGGTAACAAAATTACTTACTAATGTCAAATTGATCACAGAATATGCAATCAGACTCTGTGAGACTGTGTGATTACCAGAATGGATTTACAGTCTGTCTGACACACAGTGAACTGGGAGTTCTCTTATGAAATCATCTCACCTTGAGGTCCTGCGTTTTGATTATTCAGAGACTGGAGGTTTTCCGGTCTTAATTGGCAGTACGGATTGAAAATGAAACCATTTTCCTGCCACACCGACTTTGTGAATGATTGCAGTAATCATTTCAAGAAATAATTTCTTGACAAACACTAAAAATGTAATGCTTCTGAAATAAGTGGCAGGTAAATTAGAATAAAAGCCTTTTTTTTTTAGTAATCCCTACAAGGGAAGATCATTTTTCTGATGTTAACCAATATCCATTCATCCCTGGTTCACTCCAAAAAGCTGCCCATTACAATCAGCAACCACTGATACACCAAAGCAGCAGAATGCACCTGCCTAAGACTGAAAAAAACACATTCAAAAGCATCATAGCATCATTTGCTGGCAGTGATACAGTGTGAACATTTACCTTACCTTACCACATTCTGTCTGCATTTTCAAGGGACAACAGTGTGATGCTTGTGAAGTTTAAGGCACCCTGTGTTATGTTAATGTTAACTCAAATTTGAAAACTGAATGGATGTAACCTGAGCTCTCACCTCGTCTTTTTGTGATGATAATGACGTTGGAACTGGAATGGAAAGAAGTGGTGATGAACAGTGGGAACCGGTGGAAAGTATCATTTCAGACAGCAGAGTTTGAAAATGAGATTTTTAACTGGTGAAGGATCTGCCTTTTGACTCTAAGATACAGATAGAACCATTTTTTTAACCATCAAGTCGTAACTTTTATGACGTGTGGCTGTAGCGTGCGAGAAGTATTAAATCTGAAAAAAAAATAAATAAATAAGACAGGCAAGTTGTCTGTCACTCAGCCTCATCATTGCCCCAGTTATAGAGACTGAGATGCTCAGCTCATCAGAGCAAAGACTTCCCCAGAGGCAAATAAGTTACTGTTGGCTAATGTGTGTCCTGTTGTTCGTACTGGTCGTACAGTGAAGAATTATCATGTGACAGTTAATCTTTATCTTCCTCTTAATCAGGGTCGTTAGCCCAAATACACAAGCTGACAATTCTGAGAGAGTGTAAGCAGAAGACACATGTTTGTGTATCTGTGTGTGTGTGTGTGTGTGTGTGTGTGTTTGAGTGAGAAAGAGAGAGAAAGAGTGAAAGGTGTTGCCAATTAGGCACTTAGTAAAAATGAATCTCAGGCTAGGTTTCTCCATCCATCCTAAAAAGTGTTGGACTGCAGGTTGAAATATAATTTTGAATTTGAATTGAATTTGAGAATAGGGACAGAAGAGGAGAACAGAGGCAGTGCGGTGCAAATAATCAAGTCACTGAACTGGGAAGTGACATCCTGACAGAAGATGAGAGGACTGAAATATTTTCATTTTCACTGTGTTCCCAAAAGACCATGCTGACATGTAAATGGAAATCCAATAGACTCAGGATCTATTGAATTTGAATACTCTGCTTTCATTTCCATTAGAAATGATTAGAAATGAGTGTTTTCATGTCAACGTTGACATCTAAAGAGCTTGGTGACATGTAAATGTAAATACAATACATTTTGGACACTGTTTTGCTGATTGTATTTGAATATTGTACATTGTAGAGCATGTTAAGTCACTGAAAATGAAATGTCAAATGTCATTTGCATTTTGAAACTATTAGCATTATAATTTTAATAATTTTTAAGTTACTTAATATTGAACATGGAAAATAAGTTTACGTTATTTATATTTCATTTTCAAATTTTAACTAACATTAGAATAATGTGAGATGTATGACTTTACAAAATGAAATGTCAAATGGCTTTTCCATTTTCATGTATGTGAAAATCAAAATGCAACTTGAATTTTTTTTTTTCAAGTACTGCAAACATATTTTTGATATTTATTGAGGAATTCTATTTTCATTTTCAAGTTTACATTATCATTTGAATCATTTTGGTACTGCTAGTACAGATGGGAATGACATTACAATGTTAGATTAATATTTGCTAAAACAGGCAAGGAGACTCACATGTTGAGTTCTCTTACTGTAGATTTTTTTTTTTTGTTCTACTTGAGCTTGAATGTCTTTGCAATCTCCAGCTGAAACAAGCCCAAGTAAAGGTGTAAACACTCCAGAGTTTGAATACAGCACCATTAACGTGCTCAGAATACAGCTTAACACTTAACAACTTCACTGATGGCACATTACAGGTTTCAGCATTAACATAAGCCAGTCAGGATGTGTGACTGAGCAGCACAAGAAAGAATGGATAAAGTGGAAAATGAATCTGCCATGCGTAATGCCACAGCAGAGGTTTTATAAAAGCGTTGGGCAGAAGTAATTGGGGCATATCATTGGATTTCAGAAACACCTATTCATTGTCATCTTGGCTCCCCTATTTTGAGCAGCACTTTCTGAGGTGAAGTGGGTGAGACAGCTTGTGGCGTGTCCCTTCTTTTAACAACAAAACCAAGCACAGTTAGGGTCGGATGAGGACATTCGGTATATATTTCTATCTCCTTTTCCAATACGTGCTGGCAAGAAGGAGGAGAAAATAAAATCAGTCAACTGAGAATGGGATGAGAGTCGAGATTAAGGCAGGTGCACAGATAGAGAGACAAAAAACAGAACTGTGTTGTCTCTCACAGTCACGAGTTGCATTATGCCAACCACTTAACAGTTTAATTAGAGATGGTTACATGTGACAGTATACGAAAAGACAAAGCCATTTTGCCTGACTGAACATGTGTGATAACTATGTATGAGGCTGTTTGAAGATACTGCTTTATTTACATACGAATCTCCTCATTAATGCTATTTAAGACGGACAATATCACAATTTGAGAAACACAACAGACCTCAAACAGAGGCAGATGGAAGACCTGAACTATATCTATTTCATATTTTTTCACAGAGACGCAGTTATTCAAAAACAATTAGCTTAGTTTAACTTAAAGACTGTAAGATAACTGCTAACCTCGTTGTATTAGAAGTGATAAAACAAGTGTTATAGCTGGAAAAGGTCAACTCTCATGTTAACGTCATAGATTTCCAACGGGTGAAACCTTGCTACACACACAAATCAATTGCTTGCTGAACATGAAATAATGTTATTTTTAACACCTTAAAATCGAAGCCTTGGATTTTCATTCTTCTGTGTGTTAAATAAAGAAGATAAAATGTGTGAATTAATATCTGTGAGATGACACGGTTTCACACTTTAGACAGAACTAGGTTTGCTGCCCTGCTGACGGCCCAAAGCCGCGTTAAATGCATTGTGAAGAACTCTGCACTCGATGCCCGAAGATGAAACTGATGTTAATCAACTTGGATAAAAACAATTATTTTTTTCTCTAAAATGTTGTTGTTGAACTGGGACTTGTTCCAACTGGACACGAGAGAACATGCACAGTGACAGATAAAGGGTTATGGGCATGTTAATTAAACAACTGAAAATGCAGTTAGAGCAAGATGAGACAAAAAAAAAATAAATCAAACTGTCACTGGAGACACTACAACTCTCAGTCTGGCCCAGCGGACACACTACCACTGTGCGTGGTCAGAAGTTTAAGACTCACTGGAGCAAAGATAAACAGAACTAATTAGCAGTAATTGCTAATTGACAGCAGCTGCATGAGCAACAGCGCCAGACACTGATGCCTCCTTCCCAAGAGAACTACTGTACATGAAGGAGGACCCCGTCTATAAATTGTTTCAGAAAGCCGGCACGGTTGAACAGATGGATGAGTTCTCAAAAGCTTGTGGTGCTAGCGAGTCCACTGGACCGGAGCAGTGAGATGAATTAGCTCACCTATCAATCTTAGCAAGGGCCCTGGGCAAACTGGCAAAATGAAAGGTCTCTTATCTCGAGGAGGAGCACCTGCCCTTGGCCAAGCCTTGGATGCTCGCATGATGTCGGCCACACCGCCATTGACCGAAGGCACTACAATGTTGGGGTCACTACTACCTCAGTCTATTTTGTTAAATCTCTCAACCATGGCCGTCTGTCTGATTATAGTGATTACTTATCTTCCCTCCGACGTAGAAGACTTGCCGTAAAAATATGTGCTGCCTTGAAAACCAATCACCTCCCTGTGGTCTCTTTATATTGTCCATCTGTTGTCAAAGTGAGGTGTACGTCCCTGTGCCAGGCTCCACCTGATGGCATCTGATCAGTGAGTGTTGAAACTGAAAAGAGACGGCTCCAATTGGAAATCTTCCATAGGGGATGTTCAGAAACTAGAAGGAACACCTCGACCTTCTCCCCAACAAAGACAGCTAGCTGTGTATATCACCAGTAGGCATGTATACGGTTCCCTACCTGTTGCAAGTGTGGTTCCTCTTTACTAGTAATTTCCCAAAAAGTAGAAGAAAAGTAACCCTACTTTGATCATATGCCCACTCAGTGTAGTTTAGGCATGCACAGAACCTGTCGGTGGTTGCACAATACATTGATTAATCATTGGTTACATAGCCATAATCTGTGAGAAGGTTAATATAAACTCAGCTGGTCCATTTCTGATCGAACATGGAGGGTGAGTCGCCTGTCCCAGTGGTAGCCGTCCTGTTGCGCACACCACCATCACTCCTGCATAGTTGTGGTTGGAGAGTGGAGGTGCAGAAGATCAAGAGGCAGAGGGAAAGTGTCTGGAGCTGTAGGCGATCAGGATGTTTTTTTTCTCACACTTTTGGATGCTGGATGTGTGCTCAGGGAAGGACCCGCATGAAATGAGTGCAGGAGGGAGAGATGCACATCACACTCATTTTCTGGTCACCCATAAATTGCAATAGCCTTCTCAAACATGACCAGAAACACGATTAAGGGATTAATGTCTGTCTTTGTCTTTGGGTTGGACACTTAACCTGTAGCAGTAGAGGCCAGTCTGGACCAGCAAGCTGCCTGCGAAGCTTGTTGAAGGTAGGTGAAGGCTACTTCCCCCTCTACATGGGCCACCGTCACTTGTAAGGTGTAGCCTTCTTGTGGAAAGATGCCGTGCATTAGAGCTAATCTCAGAGGATTCTGGCCATGTAATGCTATAATGCTACACCATCCTGTACTTGCCAATGTGAGGCAATTCCCTACCTTTTTGGGATTGCAGAAGGATGCAGAAAAAGGGCTTCACATGCCATCACAGTTACACAACTACCCCTGAAGAGGTAAACATTCTTGGTGAGGAGATAAACAGAAAGCCAGAAACAAATAAAAATTCCACCTGGTGTACTGTATGGTGCCAGTGGATTTAGAGAGAAATAAAACAGCAGCACTTAAATTCAGACTGAAAGACTGGAGAATCAATACCTGTGCATGCATGTTTTTGTCCTCAGCAGCGAAGGAGTGTGAAAGGCACACACCTCATATAATTAGCCTATTAACATCACGGTAATTATATGTGTGTGGACAGAATCATAAATGTAGGTTTGCATGTCTGCATGTTCTTGCGTGGTATTGAGAGGGAGGAAGCGAGGGAGGATGAGAGCGAGAGAGAGAGTGGGAGATGGAGAGAGGGAGAGAGAGAGAGGGGGAGAGTGTATGTGTGTGTGAACTGTATGTATGTGTGCAATTGTGAGTGAGACTTGAGGAGGGAGTGACAGACCAGAAGGAGAGTGGACTGAGAGAGCAGCACGTTGACTAATCTGTGTGTACACCAGGGAACAACAACAAGGGAACACATTAGAGGTAAGAAGATTTATGGTCTTTGAAAAGCTAAATATCACGCGGTCAGGGCTAAATCGCTGTGATGTATATTCACTATCTGTCAATTATAGAAACCACTTCATCATTTAGGACCCTGGTGGATCATCATCATGTCCTCAACCAATCCATTTACTTGTTAAGGTTGTAAAACTTGTTAAGGTTACTTCAACAGGGTCATTTTTAAAAATAGATATCATATTTTGGGATTTAAATCACTTCTGGATTTAAAACACTTTATTTATCATATTAGCTGATATTGTAAAGTGAACATTAAGTGGTTAAGTAGCTGTGTATTATAATACTGATTATAATAACACTGTATTGTCACATTTTGTTAATAAATTACTTGACAGGTTGTTGTTTCAGGGAGAGCGCACATTTTTGGACACTGATGTTACTGTAATATCTGTGTGTGAAACCAGCAAAATAGGATTTGCTTATGCAATGACACTGAGAATGTAATGTAATTTGTGTCTAGTCTGTCACCTTCATTTATGAAGGAGGTTTTCCGTTACAGCCACTGCCAAGCTGAGCATAACAGGATTGCGGGAAAAGAAGTCATTCAACTAAAACCACTGGAATTTAATTAGTACAGAATAGCAGAAGTAAAGTACAGGATCTGGAATCTGGAAAAAGAAAAATGATTTGATTCCACCTTTCTAAATGCAGAGTCCCGCTGTCTCAATTGTCCAAAAGTCATACAATAGCAAAAAATATATTTGGAGTTTAAACACAAATAGGACTTTTGCTCTATGTCATCTCCTTCTATGAGTCTCTTCCCTCATTCTGCTTTTAACTTTGTAACAATACTGAGACTGAATAAATAACCATAACTACTATAGATAAAAAGAAAATGACCAGAGAAGCACATCATCTTGAAGTAATGACTGTGAGGCAGGAGCTGTGTCGTCAGCGCATCAAGTGGTGGATCAAAATGTCTGCAGTGTTATTATAGCGATAGCTTAATATAACTTGTGGGCAGGGAGAAATCCCTGAGAAATTCCACATTTAGCCATGCATCTTCTCACCACAGACTACACAGAAGCATAAGGGAGAAAAAGTAAGCAGAAGCAGGCATTCATGCACTTATTCACACAAGAGTAATGACATTTCTGACACTCACACGCAGCAGTGCAATGCTGACTGCTGCTGAGAGAGGTTCTGATTATGCTTTTTTCACTTTGTTATTGCACATGGTTTGGGTTTGTGATGTTGATTATTCATTGCATTACTCTCAGAATCTGATGCAAAGAGGATTTGGATTTTCTTTTTTTTCTTTTTTTTTTTTACAGGTTTTGTAGTTACCCCAGTGCCAGAGCTGTTTGTAGTCATTGGACTGGCTGAGGTGTAAGACAGAACTACTGTGAACATACTGTAGTTTAACACATTTACTGCTAGTACTATGAACTGCTGCACAAGCATTTAGCACATGGATAGGTAGGAGCAGAATAGTTAGTGCATGGATTGGTTTTATATGTTTACAACAGTAAAAGGCCAGTGAGAGCTGTAGCTGCCCATAAATCATTTCATTCAACAGTAAATGAGATTCCCTCACATTTCACATCACCGATCTTCCCTGCAGATCAATAAAGTATAATCGACCATCTAACCTGGAAGATTACAAACTGTGTCCTACATGGGATCAGATGGGATGGTTTAAATTTCTTTCCTCGGCTGCCTCTGCCACCTGTCATTAATTTCAGAGGTGGGAACAGACATTATCTAACAGGTAGCAGCATCAGAAGACAAGATCTTATAGGGGACTGTTTAAAATATACAACAGAGGACCATTTATCACACAGCCACTTTAAAACAAACTGTAAGATATATTCAGCATGAAAATACAGCAATAGATAGAAAAAAATGTCATTCCTTGAGATTTGAATTAAAATGTTAATACACGACTTGCAGAATGATCCTAAGGAAGATTTGATGTGCCATCCATAAATGCATCAAATCCACTTTAGATCCTGTATCTGAAATATTTATTACAGGAGTAGATCTATATTTATAAAGCATACTATACTAAGCATACTAGTCATTCTTTGGAATATACACTGAACAGAATTATAAATGTGCTCTTGCACCCCAAGCTCATCCATGTGCAGAATATGCTTGTATAATGAAACACTTTAGGGATTTTCTGTTCAGCCTCCTGTCGGTATGATAGGCAACTAACAATGGACTTGATGGACACCGGGGGCCTTTACTATCAACTTTTATTGATAAAAAGAGTAATTTATGACACGAGTATCTTCACAACTGCAGGTGAAGGATTAATGGAGCACAGTTCATTGTGATAATGTGGGCATGTTGCTAAAGTATACTGTCGACACGTCTCACAGGCATTAGTGTTTCACACTTATTGTTTGTCTAGACTGAAGTCTTTTCATTAACAGGCATAAAATGCATCCTGACTCCACTGAAATAAAAGAGTAAGTCTCTGCCAGAAACAGGAAAGACTCCCGAATCATTTATGTAAATGTATGGGAAAACTGTTGTTGTGTTTTCCTGCTTATCATCAGCAGTCTTTCATGTGCAACTGACAGACTTTCTCATTACCCAGCTCTCACTTGGAAAAATGTTAATATTGTTACACTTTACTGTGCATCCAAATCAGAAATTTACCCAAAGCTGATTACCTGGATCTTTTTCTCCAGCGTCAGCGCAAGCAAAGACTTTTTTTAGTGTGGCTAATATGACTGCATCATGTATAAATCCAACATCATCCTTCCCAGAGGCATAGTTAAATGTCTTTATGTTACAAACTCACAGATATTAAGGACCAGCTCTTTCATGATGGAACTAACAGCAACAAAGATGCTCTGATCATACATGTGAATTTGTATCAAATTAGTTCCTACAAAGCCACCCAAATATTTAATTATTACCAAATTACCTTCCTTGGACTGGATCATCAGAAGCCTCCAAAGATTACATATATAATCTTTGGAGCTGCAGTAGCCAGTCGCAGCTTTCAGATCTGTGTTCTTTGAGCAGTGTGGACAGTGTGTATCAAGGACATAATGCTGACAATGAGAATCTGCAAATTTGTTGCTGCCGCTGTAATACAGAAGCCTAGAAACCAGAGAAATGTGTCTGCTGTCAAAGTGGCACAAATGTGGTAGTGACAGAGCAGCCCTAGCAGGCATTATTTTCACTGTTGAGGAGCTCTTAAAGGAATACTCTGACATTTTGGGATATCACTCACATTTTGAGACTCAGTTTTATATTTGTGCAGTAAGCGCTTAGCTTATTGCAAAGACTGGAGACAGCTAGCTAACCAAATTTAACAAAACCCACTTACAAGCACCACAAAAGCTCACACATTAGAGCTAATGTGTTTAATCTATACGAAACTAAAGTGTAAAAATAACAAACGTGCTGGACAATATCTCGGCCTGGAACGTGAACTTTCTGGAGACCTGACTGGTTGCATGGCAACAGGTCCCTGCCAAGAAATAGTCAGGCACATAACCTCTTCAAACAATGAGGTGTCCTCCAAATTACAGTAGAGCTCCTCAGGTGCCAATAGATCCAGCAGGGAAACATCTGGTTGTAAACATAACTGTGTTTGCTCGGTGAATCTGACCTGGGTAAACATTGTACTGAAATATGGAGAAGAACTTGGTACCACACAGGATGTGACACAGTTATGTTGTCATTACACCTGCTGTCTGGGGCCATTTCAATCCAGTGACTCAGTGCTGAGTACACACAGTGCAGTACAGTTAATAGATTCAACCTCTTTATTCGGAAATAAAATCAGAATGGCAACGGTGCCATTCATTACATACTGAGTTTTGTTGCATTTTTTTATATCCATTTTGTTCTAAAGTCCCCTACCTCTGCATATTGACCACATTTCACAGTGCTCCTGCCAATGAAAGATTTCCACTGGTTGAACCATTCAATAAAATGCTAAAATAAGATAGAAAAAAGTTTCAGTGATATTGCTTTTTTTTTTACTGACATAAATCCTATAAAATAAGAAAGCTAACAATAAATTGATCTCATGCATCTGAAGGCTGAAGAAACAGCTCATTCATCTCCACTGTTGACCAGCGCCTGTAAAAATACACCTGTCAGCCAAACTATTGCACTTTGACATGTTCCTTTATTAACATGAAGTCCGGCACTGTGGCCGTAAATACTTCCTAAAGGTTTACGAGAAGCTCACCCTGCAAAACATTGACAGTATTGCTTGTTTAGGAAAATAGTCATCAGTAAATGCATAATTTACACCTGTTAGTGTAATGTTTACTAAAAAAAAAAACAAGGTGGCCAGCTGTTTTGTGATATTAAGTAATTTAATAACAGGTCACTCTCCTTTTAACTCTGTTTTAGTCTCTACCAACTGCAGAGGAAAAATATCTGGCACTTTAGTCGCTAAATGCTCTACAGTGTTTTTTGCTTGTTTTTTTTTTTAATGGCCTGTTTCAGTTGGAAACAGCTACAATTAGAGCGATGAGCATGAACCAAAACAGCAAAATTATGTCCTGCAAAAACAAAACAATGAGCTGTAAGACTACAGAGCCGGGTGCAGATTATCTTCGAGCCCATCCCTTCAAACAACCTCTTTCAAATTAAACATAGAGGTTTCATCCACTAATAATGTAAAAATATTCATAGGAGCATCTTTCAAGATCTGAGGCTTCACTGGGAACATGTTAACAGCAACCTGAGACCAAAGTCAACTGTTTTCTTATTGTTCACAATAATCTCTTTGCTTTTTTAGTTTTAAGAAAATGCTGCATATTTGTGTTCATTAGAGCACCAAGGCAGAGCTTGTGCTCTACAACAAGAGCAGGAAACAGATGGCAATTCAAGCTTATTCAATCACTCAGTCTTCTGTTCACTGTCACCAGCAAATTCAAAACTCATTGGCAGAAACAGCAGTCATATCTAATCCAATTCAGAGTTGGGGGAATCGGTTGGGGAAACATGGAGACAGATGAATGTCAGGATGTGAAACAAGTCCTTCCTCATTTGCCGACACATTAACATCGGCAAAACATGGATTCCCGTTCAACTATGATTAGATACCCATTTTGTCTAAATGTCACAACCCACTAGTCTTTATTTTCATGTGAGTGACATGACAAAACAAAACATTTGCTCTAAAATGGCATTTAATGCTGATGTCTCTTTCGTCTTCTCTTTCTTAGACTGCGAGCCTGACGACCACGGCAGGATGGCGGCTTACAACTGCTCTTATGACGTAATGTCAGACAATGCCGACTGGCTTTACCCTCAAGGTGAAAAGTGTGTCAACCTGACCTCTAGCATGAACGACAGCCACATCGGTCTGGAAGATGTGTGTCTGACAGAGGAACTGTACCTGGAGAAATATCTGGGGCCTCGCAGGTCATCCGTGTTCCTCCCTGTCTGCCTCACCTACCTGGTCATCTTCATCGTTGGCGTGGTGGGCAATGTGCTGACGTGCACTGTCATTGCACGCAACAAAGTGATGTGGACGCCGACGAACTACTACTTGTTCAGCCTGGCGGTGTCGGACCTGCTGGTGCTGCTGCTCGGCATGCCATTGGAGCTGTATGAGCTGTGGCAGAACTACCCGTTTCTCTTGGGGAAGGGCGGCTGCTACTTTAAAACGTTCCTACTCGAGACTGTTTGCTTGGCGTCCATCCTCAATGTGACGGCGCTGAGCGTGGAGCGCTACATCGCTGTGGTGCACCCGCTTCGCGCAAAGTATGTCGTAACGCGCACCCACGCCAAGCGGGTCATCCTCACGGTGTGGGGTGTGTCGGTGTTGTGTGCTTTGCCCAACACGAGCCTCCACGGGATCGAAGTCCGTCACAGATACTTGATCTGCCCTGGCGGCAACGTAACGGTGGAGATCCCCGACTCAGCGATCTGTACGGTGGTGAAGTCCCGCTGGATGTACAACCTAACCATCCAGGTGACCACTTTCTTGTTTTTCATCCTGCCCATGCTCACCATCAGCGTCCTCTACATGCTCATCGGACTGCAGCTGAAGCGGGAGAAGATGTGTCAGGCACTTGAGGCAAAGTCAGGCTTTGGACAGGACACCTTCTGCAACATCCGATCACAGCAGCAGAAGACACGTCGCCGGCAGGTCACTAAAATGCTGTGTGAGTATCAAACCCTCCTGATTCCTTTGTTAAGGCTCTTTTCCTTTAACCCTACCCAGAACCGCGTGCCTAACTCACCTGTGTTTTGAGGCCGATAAGAGGCCGAGTTTTTTTTAGTTGTGGCGCTCAGAAAAATATATTCACCGTTTTACAGTTGTATGATATCCAATGATTGCGAGATGAATGCTTTTTCGGACAGTGTGCTACATGATGATGCACTTCTGAGAATAGCCACTCCTCCAAAATCACTCCACAGTGCAGGGCTGGTCCTTGGGGCTTACCTCTTACAGACAATAAAAGGGATATGGCCCCCCCTGACCACCTAATAAGTGAAAACTGGCAGAGTCATCGGCTTTCATTCATTTTCTATGAGCACCATAGGGACGCCAGCAGAGAGGTCTTAGCCATGTGCAGACAGTGGTCAAATAAATGTAGCACTGGCAATGTTCAGACAATTGCTTTGTAAGTGGAAATGTAACAATTCTGACACTTAATTCATATTTCAAGTCATTTATCAAGCATAAATTCAAAACTGTATTCAGCTATTTAAATGAGAGGTTTTGCTGCTTTTGTCTGTTTCATATAAATGTGAATTGAACACCTTTCACTCTGGATGGTGGGTGGACTGGACAAAGCAAGTCATTTGAAAACTTCACATTATACCTTATCATTGTGTTTCCACATTTAACAGATGAAACAATGAATTTATCGTTAATGAATTAACTTATTTATCAGAATAATGGGTAAATGAGACAAAGGTAAATAAAGTGTAACTCAGAAGAATAACCAAAAAGCAAAGTCACGTACCAAGCAACCTGACATCTGACAAGCTTGTCACACTGTTTCGTTGCAGAAATAACAAACATCCCTATCACACAGAATAAAAATTAAATGTCAAAAGTGAAGATTTTGTAGATATTCTTCATGCCAACATACTGATAAAAGTATAATCCACAGGACATTATATTTTCACCCAACATATCTTACTGCCAGTTCCTATTGAAATGAATAGACGTTGATGGTATGAAAAAAAAACAGATCCAACAGGCTTTGTCACACACTATGTATGCTTGACACAAATGTTATCGCCGAGAGGTGAAGGTCACATGAAATGTAGAGGTGAACATCTTGCATAAGTATGAGCCGCATGAAGGTATTAATCTATACCTTATCGTAATATATTGTTATGACATTGATTTACATGCTGCCAGATGCTTGGCTGCACAGGTGCACATGATGAGATTCTGTTGAATCGCATCGTTTATCACCTTACTTGTAAGTGTAAGGTAAAACAGAAATTACAAAAAATAACCTCTGTGAGACATTTTTTCAATATATACCAAAACAGTATATGTTGAATAGTGTCTCAAATTTCAGTTATGTACTCAGAGTGGTCAGCAGGTACTAATTTCATTAATCATTATATCCCTATTTCAAGCAATATTTTCTCAAGAAAGTGCAAATTGAAGCATAATGTTTCTTACCATCAAAAAGGTCAGAATACTCCTGGAGGATTTCCATCAATATGACAAAAATGAGAGAAGCCTAAAGGTCAGAAGTGCACAGACAAGGAAGACTGTTCAAATACCAACTACCAGTAACTACTTTTGACAGTGACATCAAAAACAGATACATTTCCTCAATGTATATTTTTTTAAACACTGTAATTCCCCAGAATATTTTAAAAAATGATCTCATAACTTCCTATAATAATTTTCAGAGCCACTCAGTATTTTGATGTGTCTATGAAATTAATACTT
>JBAJHX010000106.1:12334351-12349975 GCA_037176925.1 Amniataba percoides
TCATGGGGATACACGCTGAATGAGTGTGGAGATGGAAGGTTTAAATGACACAACATCTGACAGCTGACCTCTTCATATTGAAAATAACATCCGAAAAATCTGCTTTTGCAAATGAGTCCCTCAAATGCATGAAACCCAGTGGGCAGTTCAGGGTCCTGTTGCTGTGGATTGATATATCGGGGGTGAGGAGCACTCACAAGCGCAGACTGGCCTGGAATTGGAGAGTTAGAAAGTCATCAAGTCAAAAAGATTTTAACATGAGTCTATCAAACCTATGGCTTGATCTGTGTTTTTGGCCACATTACGTTACCAGATTGATTCATAGATCTATGTACACTATGTTTTACAAGCGCATTTAAATTGTATGCCATAGAGTAAATTTTGTGTCATACATAACCACTTTTTACACATTTCCGTTGACCATGTGCATTTTTGTCACCTCTCCATGTTAAGCACTTTGGTGACTTACAGAGTGCACCTGCAAATTGTGGAAAGTGAGAAGCACTAGGAGGGCATGTCCATAATGAGCAGGCAACACGGTGCACTTTGAGCGATTTTCAGCTGCACTACAAGCCTGTTCAGACAGAGTGAAAGGCACACGTGTCCTCTGCAGTGCCACTTTAGGTACCACAGGTACTACCTCTGATCGAATTGTATCCACCTATTATGTGTAATGATCGACTCAAACCAGGCAGCAGAGGAAATGCAGGACACTAAGATGCCGGAGAAGATTTGCAAGGTTTCCTTGGTTTGATTTAAACTAACTCAAAAACCACATGAACTCAAAAAACTCACATGGACAGCTAGATCATCAGAACATGAAAGCATTGCAATGGACACATGGACATGAACATGAATCGTAGACATGAAGCGACACAACAATGTGGCAACAAGACAAGGGAAGACATGGACTATATAAGCACATGAGGTAATAGGTAACAGGTGAACACAATCAGGGCGGGGCAAACAATCAGACAGGTGGGAAACACACAATGTCAGGAAGTAAAGGGACCTGAAACATGATGGAGAGTGGATTTCAAAATAAAGCACGACACGCCAGAGCAAGGTACCAGAAACATGCCAGACATGGAAACTTAACAAACGTGACAAGACCTGATATAGAAAACACAAGGAACACGAGACAAGAAAACACAAAACCAGAAAACAACAGGACATGGAACGAAACATGACATGTTTCATTTGTTGTTTACATGAATATTTGTAACAGGAAATAATTAGGCACTGAGCCATTGTTAAAGCATAAGTCAGACAGTTTTCTGGATGTCTTTTTCTGTCAATCAAAAAGACTAAAAACAGTTGGCAGTGGCATTAATTTATTGTTGGTTTTGGTGTTTTTTTTTGTTAACAGTACAAGACACAGAATAGCAACAACCTTCATTTTTAGCTCAACAACACCAGATCCTCTCTGTCAAATGGGATGAAGGTGCATTTTTAGATCAAGTTGTCATGAAGAGAAGAATCACACTAACTGTTCATCTAGCAGTCTCAACAATGTCCTGTCAAGATATTGTTCTCGCAGTTACCCTGAATCTTGAAAAAAGGAAGGAATTTTTGTAAGAATTTAGGTCGATACCACAAAATCCAGCCGGAGTGTAGCATCCATCTCGCTATTCAAGCGACCTCGGCGAAGTCGGTCACAGTATTCTCTGCATAGTTTCAAACAGCATTGCCTTCAAAACAAGAGTCAGTAGGGATGAAAGGGCATAAGAGAAGAGAAGAGTGTATAATAAAGGGTATTCAGAAGTCGCCACGATCGCTGCTCCCAGGGTGGCAAACAGCCAAAGGTCCGCATCTGTCATTGTGTATTCCTCACATGGAAAAGCAACATCGAACCCGCTGCTTAAATTGCAGAGAGCTGCTGTGCAACAGGCCGCACAAAGAGATTCAGAAAGAATTCAGGAATTGTTATGACTGAAAGAGAAGAGAAGCAACGTGAAGCCGCTGTTTACTTTGAAAGGTTTATGCGATGTTAACCGATTACTGGATTATGGTTGCATTGATTCCACAGCAGGAGTCACTCAGTGCAGTCTTTTTGGTGTTTTTCATATTCAGCTTACATAGAAACCAAACATAATTATGCATTTCAAAGTCCATACAGTGCAATTATGACAGATTCTCAAATGCTCTGTGTCTGTCTCTGAGCAAACAACCCAGCTGTCAAATGCCAATTTGATTCAAGTCAGTGGGAGTGATTGATTTAAGTGACCATTTCAACATTATGAGTGCTGTGGGGCTGCGTTCTGACGTCAACAGCAAACTCAGTGATGTAGTATCTTTGCTTCTGTGATTTACTGTACCTCCGTTTTTCATACTTGTCGCTGATAAGTATTGATACACTGAAAAAATGCTCACAGTAGTTTGGGTAATTTATTTGATTTCTGCCTCATTTCATTGGAAGTCAGCAGGTGCTCAGCTGGAAGATTATTTGCATGCATGAGATGTGTCAAAACAGCAGGGGTTTCATTGAGCAAACAAGATGTAAATATACAGTGGTACATTAGATATTTCATACATGAATTCAGCTAGGCAGAAGCCAATAAGAGCTGCCTACCTCTTCTGTCACTCTTTCTCACATGCTGACACTTTTGATTTATGTTCAAATAAAATAAAAGGAACATAAATAATGAATTATGCATAATGCATACAACATTGCCTTCTCCAGTACAATATTTACTGTCATGTCACACACAGAGAAGTTTGCAGAATGTGAGGACAGCTCTGGGAAAGGTGGGATGGAAAAATGAAATCTTTTTTTTTTTTTTTTTTTTTCGAGGAGGCCATTCAGGTTTTGGTTTAGTTGCTGCATTTCATCTTATTTGGAGGAGAGGACACCTCAATCTCCTCAAAAAGGGCTTTTTTTCAAAATGATGAGCCTTTGAAATGACTTCTTCAAATTTGGAAATTAAAAAGATGAAGATAAAATTGCAGATGCCAAAAAGAGTGAACATGATCAAAGATAAAAGCCATTAAAATGAAAGGCGCAAAAACCCTGGTGATCATTTTTTGATTGAGAGGACGGTTCCTGAAACCAGTAAGGATGTAAATGGAAATCCATTATACTTCGGATTAATAGTCAGGAGAGTGTTTTATGATTGATTTGGTGAAATACTTAGGATGTGGTTTTACAGCAGTTTCAAGCACTAGCGATATTTACGTAACGCTTACTATTACTACAAACTGCTTCAAAATGACTGTAATATTTCAGTTAGAGCTACCATGGCCGAGGGACTGAGGGATTTGTGATGTATGGGAGCCTCTAATTCACAACTCAGCTGTGCATTGCAATCAGAAATAGAAACCTACTTTGGCATGTATATGTAATCACAGCATGAGTCATTTGACTAATTGATTCAGCTAAGCTTGATCACCTCAACTGCTGACTTCTATCTCATTAGTCTTTATATATAGTCTGAAAAGCATCGAGCTTCCCAGATGGGCACAGGAAGAGGCCCAAGAGTAATTGAGTAAAAAAAAATTAAAAAACACAAGAATATCTAAAAATGACTGTCTAACTGAAGACATGTCTGTCAATTTTACCAACACATTACAGGTACGAAGTGTTGGCAAACGTTTCACTGATGGACTTATTTTTGTTCACTGGCAATAGCAGCATAATTAGGGGGAAAGTGGATCTAAAATGACACTGAATTTGATGGTCTGCTTTTGACGAGTTACACATCGGAAGAGAAATGAGCAAAAGGGGAATGCAGAATGCAATAAATTGAGAAAGTTTTTAATGAGGCGAACATGCTACAAAACACGGATCTAAGATTCTCAATATCACCACCAAAACAAACACGGACAAAATGAGAAAAAAAAAAAAAACATGCCGACATTTAAGACTAATCCTAAAAAGTTAGCATGTAATTTATTATTCCAAATGCTAAATTATTTATTGTGAAGCACTTACTGAAATAAATTACAGTCCAACTCTCTTCATATATGGACGCACTGTGAATGGCCACCAAGGACGCTCCAAAGATCCAGTGATCAGTGACGTATAAAAGTGACATAAAATTATGTAGTTCTTCAAGAGTGGTACTTGCATTTACATTACATTCTCATTGAGAGTCTTTGACAGCTCTCATTTTGGCCTGTACACTTTAAAATGCGATCAGACCTCTCTCAGACACTGTCACACGCTCGTTTAGAGTCTGAACATCTGATTTCAGGGTGGCTTAGCTAGGCGGCGTCAGTCATTTTTAACAAAGAGTTAAAGGCAGGTGTCCCCTGTCAAAAGGGTTCAGGACATTTCTTTCAAAACACACGCTGACAGATGAGACAGTCTCAGTGAAGTCACCGTCACCACATCTCATCGCATCATCTTTCGTTTAAAGGTGACCAACAGCATGTACTAACTGGTATTTTCTTCCAATTCAAAATCGGATTTAAATTTGTAGTAATATTTGGATTTAAACTTGACTATTGTACATGTTTGATTTTGACTTAATCCTTTTTCATCTGACTGGCTGTGTTGTACAAATTTGTTTTATTTACTCTCGTGTGCTTCTTTTCCCTTTTCCCTTTAGTGGGCTGAAACCTCTCTCCCAGATTAGACCTACATACTTGCCTAAGTATCATAGAGACTTATTATGCTGCCAGTGGCTGATGTAAGTGTGCGCCAGTCCTTGCCAATGGCATGACCGAGGGGGAATAGTGAATTGTGTTGGTGAAGGCAGAAGTTACGCTTGCATCAGCTAATAAACTATCAGTGACTAACACAGTTTCCAAATCAATCTCTGACTGAAACCCCACAAAACTGCCCGAAGAAGAAGGCAGAAAGAGATAGAGAGGCTAACTGGAGAAGGTCAACAGGCTCATTGTGAGAACAGTCAGTGGGCAGATAATAAACAAAAGGAAGTTCCCAAAGCAGATTTTAGTGAGTCTTGGGGGGGATTATAGCTTAAAGGCATACACTTATATCTTATCAAGTGATAATATATTAGACTAGCACAGAGCTGAATGTGCTTACACATCATGTATCAGGATGAATATTTTATCCCTGGTTCAGTTCACACATTGCTCAATATTTGGTAACAGTGGAGCCCAGTGGATGTTTCAGCCACTCATTTACGGTATTTCATCCTGGGTAGCTTTGACTATACTAAGACTGTGTGAGAGTATCTGTTTTTCCTTTGAAGGACTATTGTATGTTTGGTAAAGATGCCAGTATAAAAATAATGAATAAAAGAAAGAAAACTCAGAAGTTTGGTCGCTAAACAGGCTGTTCACACCATTCTAAATAAGCAAGATCACCATCAGGTGTAGAGGCTCTCGTGTAAAAACTGTAATTACTATTACTTTACTACTATATTAGCCAATTTAATGACTGCTGCCTTCCCAAATAATTTCTAATTAGATTTTTGTGAGTAGACCGAACATTAAAAACATGTAAAAGATAAATGTCCTCAATTTCACAGCAGAACTCATCATCATGAGTATGGAGATATAGTGGCCTAATTATAACAAAAAAAGTCCAGTCTGGGTCACTGAGGGAAATGGACATGGACATTTTACCTCCCATGTGGATTCTCACCATGTGACCAGACAAATGTAATGCAAAATCAATTCTGTGTGGCTAGAAATGTGTAAATAGACAGCTTTAGGTTGTGATCTTTCATTTCTTTGAAATATGTCATTTTGGTCAGTATAAATATAAATATGTCTTGGTCAGTGACAGTGTTTTTCAAAGTTAAGGTATTGCAAGGATTACCATCAACCTCTAAACATTCTGCCATAACAGGTTAATAATTGGCACATTGGGATAACAGTGTGTCTTCCTGTTTTGTCAGAAGTGCAGTCATGTTCTTTTTCTAGCTGCTGCTGATCAAGATGCCCAAATTAAGAGATGGTGTCAAACCCAAAGTAGGGTTTCATTTTATACATATATAGTCTTTGGTCAAAGCAAAACAGAGAGACAGGGCTGTGTAAGGAATTACATTCATCATGGCTATAGTGATACACTTGACAACATTGGTTAAGATTATAGTAAAGTCTCTCCTGTTCAGGTAGCTCTCCAGCAGTAATTATCATGTCGTGATGTTGACAATCAGAGACAAATACTGACCTCTACTGCAGTTGCCATGCTAACTCAAGCACCTCATGTGCTGGTACAAATACACAGCGTACTGTATTGCATTCAGTTCCTTTTACTGTATTATTGCAGCTAAAGTGAAGAGGACATGTCTAACATCTGCTGCAGTCCTCATGAATACACTGAGCTTCTCATCACGTCAGGATTTGTTTGGTGACATCTATGGACTAGAAATTGCAATGTTTTGATATAAGACATGATACTAGTCAAAATTATTTTTTTATTGGTCATAAAAAAGAATATTAAAAAAAACACTGAAGAATGATATAAATCACCTCTACATTGGATGTCATCTGTGTTGATCTCAAGATGTAGCACGTACATATTGCTTTAGATCATTGCACCATGGACCCGAAATGCTGACAGTGAGCAGTCTCATTTAGAAGTTCACCTTACATCTTCTCATCTGACAGAATGAATCCAGTCATCCATCCGCTCGTCCTCAGTAGCGATAACTTCCGAATACTGCCACCACACAGAACAAGCTGTCCTACAGAGGTAAACACAGTAGAGTAAAAAACACTATCTATGAGGAAGTCTGTCTGTCTGCATAGACTGTATATAAAGATGGACAGCAGCCAAAACATCTCTGTTGCAGTACAGGTTATGAATCCCGCCCTCTCCATGTTAACAGATGGGACATGGGCCAAACCGCATGTCAAATATGTGTAGTAATAGTTTGTTGAAATGCTCATTTTTCTTACAAGTTCGGTTCTAATTATTTGATAAAATAAAAAATACTAAAAAAAATCAAAATATAAAAAGAGGGCCCAATGTCATAATGTCTGACAGCTGTTTATGAAAGGAAAGTAGTCACACAGGTACCTTTAAAAATCAAGTATGTGGATGTAGTATGTAGAGTAGGAACATCAAGAGGAGATGTCACTTTAACTTCAGAGGTTGATCCTTAAACAATCTAATTACTGATCTCAGTATCACAGCTCCCCCACCCCCCCACCTCCCCCACCCAACCCCCCAACTCCTCCACTTTACATGTAAGTGAACAGAACAAAGGCACCTACGTTCATGAAAACATCCTCTGCGTAGTTGTCTGTGTCAGCATCCCACAAGCACCTTGAAGACATTCTGGTGAAACACAAAAGGGAGATAAGCAGAAAGGGTCATGAAGGTTGTGGATTCATGTTTGAAGATCTGAGTTACTCATTGAAAAACAATAAGTAACAGGGAAGTTTCAACTTTGTTCAGCCCCATGTGAATGTGCCCTATGTGCAGGAGTTGGACAGAATCTTACACACCATATATAGTATATATCACATTATATAATCAATAAAAATCAAATGTTGTGGGATAAATTTTAGTTTACTTTAAATATTCAAGATTCAAGATTTCCTTTATTTGTCCCACAACAGGGAAATTTACAGCGCAACAGCAGCAAAAACACACACAGAGGAAAAGACAGTCAGAAATGCAAGGATAGAATAAAATAAGAGATAATAATAAATAAATATAGAATATAGGAAAAAAATTATAACAATAACAATAATAATTAGAATCATAATATAAATATCAGTGACTTTTGTTTTTTTTCATCTGTATATACACAATAAGAAAGAAGACTAGAGGTCAACACAATATCAGTTGAATAAAGTTGTCAACAATGCTGTCAATCAATGAGTGGAAATCTAACATATTCTCTTAATATGTATAAATTGTTGGAGTAAAAGTTATTGTGTTACACAGCTGACAAAACAGAATGGTGCAACTTAAGGCAACAGTGAGGTAAGAAAAATTGTGTCAGGGTCTGGCCAGAGCCACACCGATATGTAGATGTTTTTAGAAATTACAAAAGCCATCAAAGCCCGCTACTACTCACTTGACTCCTTGTCCTCGCTGTTCTCCAATCACCACCTGCACGACAAGCTTATATCGGTCAATACCTGAATCTGCTGAGGAAGAGAAAGGAGTTGTGAGTGTGTGAAAATACGGGATGTGTACTAATACACTACATATTGCATTTACTTCTGTAAAACATTTCAAGAGAAGGGCTTGTTTTAATGGGAGCTTCAGCTTCTTTGTTCTGATTACCTTTTTTTATTCAGATCACACTGTTTGCTTCTGCTAGGGATTTGTCCCAGTTTATTTACTGCAAGCCACATCAATAAAAAGCAGTAGTTTGTTTCATAAGTGGACAGTTTCATAAAAATACCTTTAGCTTGTTGCCTTGGCAATCAGGTTGTGAATGTAAAAACCTCCTATGTAACATGTTAAAGTCATCTACATTAACCCAAAAGGACACATTTAAGTAACCATTATGTCACCACTATATCACTTTTTCATAATTTGTTAGTTTTATTTATTTGGGGGAACATTTTGCTTGCTGTGCATTCATTCAACATCAGTCAGAGTAAGTAGTTTAAATATAAAACACAGATGACCAATTTCACTTGTATTTGAGAAATAATTTGAACAACACAATCAACACTTGGATGTGCCGTCCTTCTGAGTTATAAAAGTAGAGAGGGAGAAAGCATCGCTCACCCTTCACTTTGGCTTTGATGGAGTCTGCCAGCGATCGTGACAGCTCTGTGACCTCCTCTGGGTCGTACCGCTGCCCAGACAGTTGCTCCCTCACAATTTCACGGATACACTCCTTCACAATTGCTGGCTTGAACCTGTAAAATTTGACAATGAGCAACAAGGCAGGAAAATGATCTTTAGCAGACAAGCAGACAAGTAATTACCACATATATTTGACCACCACTGTGCTGAACACTGGAGAGCTGCTTCACACTTTTCCACTGTAAACTGAGTTACTAGAACTGACGCCAAACATCGTCCAACGTTATTTAGAGTGGCCTAAAGTGAATAGCTTAGTACACATTAACCTTCATTTGAAAGACATTTAAATGGTGGCTAACTTAGCCAGGTCGGGTTATAAAAACACATCGGTAGCAATTAACTCGCAAGCTAAAAGCTAAGTTTACGAGCTAGATTAGACACTTAGAAAGACTCACTTGTGCTGATGATTGGGTCGTATGAGGTATGTATCTGTCCCCTCCATGGCACCTATATAATAAATAAATTAACGCTAGCTACCACGCCAGGGATTGTAAATAGAGGAGGACGCTAACAAGCTAACTTAGCAGAGGCGCATCCGTTACCATAGCGACGGTTCTTCCTGCTTTCCTGTTTCAAAATAAAGGCATGGTAAAGGTTTTTTGTTTTGTTTTTAAATATGCTGGAAAATAGAGGCTTTGTCATTGCTGCTTATATTATTTGAATATAGAATGAGCATAAAAGAAAATAAATAGTCACATTCACTTCTGGAGGCTTTCTTGTGCAATCACAATCTAACTGACACTTCTCAGATATCAACTAAATGTTTCTCAGATTTCATCTCTTTAGTTCTCAGAAATGCTGCCTAAATTTTGTACCTCAGCTTCTGTTTCCTCCTACTCTATTTCTCTCCTTAGCACTGATGTGTGAGAGGAACCAAATTGCCCTCTTCCTATCTTCATTTGCGCTTTTCTTTCTCTGACAAGGAACACTTTAGATGTTATCATCTTCTCAAATGAGGCTACAACCTCCAGCATTTCTGTCATTTCACCCACCCCGCAGTGCTCCCACCTCGACTGGTATGAGCCCGAGGATGCTATCCAAAGATGAAACACGGCCTCTCTAACTGCAGCCAAATCAGAAAACACTTCATGTACCCGAGAATTAAAGTGCAGTTTGGTTCTGTGTGCAAATTAAGGTTACTTTGTGGCTTTAAAGATCAGTCTCCACCTTTGATAGCAGAGACATTACACTATCAGTGCCAGTTAAAATCAAAGTCTTTTTTTTTAATTCAATTAAGAAATGAATCTGCATGATAACCAGGTTTCCCCTCTGCTGCACCGTCCCACACCTGAAGAAACAAAGTGGACCAGTTTGTCAAACAACACAAATCCAATGTTTCAGTTTCAAATCTGGATGAAGATGTATTAGAGTCATTAAAGAGTCTCATTTTGAATTCAAGATCAATTATGCTTGTGTCAAAAAGCCAGAGGGGTAAACACTGTGCGCTCAGCTTAATTGCTCATCATTCAGAGGACCTCAGGCCAACAGGAGGAGAGCGTGGAGACGCTATATGTCTGGTAATATTGAGGCTGACGGTAGAACATGGTGTGATTCATTATATTCAGTATTGATCATCATCGTCCACAGGCCCCCCTCCTGAAATACGTTATTTAAATTACAATAATTCATTTACTCTCTGTTCTAATATCAAAACTGCAAATGAGGTAAAATGGCGAATAAGGCTTTAATGTTGTTCAGTGGTTCTTCACAATTAGACAACAAACGTCTAAATTCATCACTCTCCTGGAAGAGATTAAAGGTTTGTGATTTTATTATTTAAGTTTAAGCTTCATACTCTTGTAGCTTCTTTAGTGATAGCAGAGTTAACGTGTAAATCGTTGGACATGGTGTTGGCACCGTAAAAGAATGACTCAAAGCACAATCAAGCGAAACGAGCACTTTTTAATCACTTGTTCTCAGTAATCAATTTGTCAGACAGAAACTGAAGTTGAAGCTGGAAGAAGTTCAGGAGGAGGTGGAGGCCGACATTTCTGGGGAGTTATTGCAGATCTATTTCTCTACATTGAAATGATGACAGCAGATCATTCACAGTAAAGTAGAACCACACCTTAACATCGTTTTCTGAGTGCTGCCTATTTGACTAAAAAGGTAGTGCTTTGTTTCCATTTCCTGAAAGGGACAGAGGAGAGTGTGATGCAGCACATCTCCAGCAGGTGGCTGTCTTCAGTGAATACAATTGTTTCTGTTTCATTTCTCCTGAAAATCTCTCTCTCTGACAAGTGAGAGCTCATGATTTCTGAAATGACTTATTTCAGTTAACTTACACTGATCATATGTGTGTGTGATACATTGTTAAAGGAATACCAGTCATGAGGTCACGATAAGGTGACAATCATGAGTACTACCAAAACACCTTCTCTGCATTTCTGTATATAAATACACAATTAGTCAATAAGACAGTCTAGTGATGTTTTTTATGTGTTTAACATCTGCTCTTGCAGTCTCCTTTACATCCCATTCACAGCACAAAAAGACCTGAAACTTAAGGAAACCAGGTTTCACTTTTTAAGTTTCACTTTCCCCAAACTCTACTCTCTCAACCCAAATGTGAGTCATCCGGATGCTGTTTGTACACAGAGCAGATCAGCTGTTGGTGTGTTATCACGTCTTCTGCTGCCTGCGTCGCTGATAATTACAGGATGGAGCACTCCGAGTGGACTCGCATCTTCCAGAACAAAAAATCTTAAAGACCCCTGGCGTCTGGAGTTTGATGAAAATCTTGTGCCCAACCGCCCAAATCTGTGTTGGAAGCCATATTTCAGAAACACAAGTGGCAGGTCTGTATGCTGATTATTTGTTAAACTGGGTGTGTATGTAGACTATTATATAAGTTAGGTTAATGCAAGTTAAAGTATACTGGAGTCATTAGGATTATTAAGGTTTGTGAGTATGTACAACATTTTTGTTTAGTTTTAGTTTGCAATTGTTTGCAAATGTTGAAAGAATAAGTAATACGTTTTAGAGTGACGGGATTATGGAAGAAAAACAGTTATCATTTTATTTTGAAATTTCCAAATGAATTATTCTTGTGTCAAGACCCCATCACAGAATTTCTTCCTCCTGAATATCACTGCTTCCTGGTGGAGTGTTTGTGGCTAAAAGTTGAGTTTACAAGTTTGTTGTCATTTTGTTAAAGGGCCAGTTAAGACTTTCTTTAACTCGTCATTTTCTAGGTTCAGGTGCAGCGAGTGTGGAAGGGGCTGGTCTTCCAATCGGGCGATGATGGTCTTCCACATGCGCCTGAACCACGGGGAGGGGATTGTCAAGGTGAAGCCCCTCCGTCAGAACTGCAAGGTGTGCGACGAAGGGCCAATGGAGAAGCCCGACGTCACCTCCGAGAACATCGGCATCCTCCTGGAGAACCTGGTGCAGAAGATAAGAATAAAGTGCTACCATGAAAACCTGGGCAAGAAGATCAGGCACTTTAGAAGCATCGATCAAAACAATCCCCACGAGCCTGCTCACTGTGAGGCCTGTATGCATGGCGTCTGTACACGGAGCTGAGCTTGTGTCCCTTCTGAGCCACTTCAAAGAAAAGCAATGCTTGCCTCTGACTGTGTTTTGCTTGCTTTTTTTTTTTTTCTTTTTTTTTCACGTCCATTTTATGAATGTTTTTATGCCAAAGTCATATCTCCTTTCACTCTGTTTCATTGTACTATCTATCATATTTCTATATATGAATTCTATATATGTAGTTCTCAAAAGTATTAAAGAATCCGCCTTGCTAAATTGGTCTGATTTTTTTATTACTTAATGTCTAAATAAGGCAATAAATGAGAGGACGAAGTAAACAGTAGACTGCTGAAATATTCAGTGTAATATCTGGCCATCTGCATGTAAGAATTTAAAAAAATGTCATCTTTTACATCCAGTGGGTTTTTGTGTGATATGCACATTTCAGTGAGGAGGCAAAAGGTCTGTGAAACACAAAGAGTGATGTACTACGTTTGTAACAGCTGCAATTATGAGCAGTTTGTTGAAAGAAGAAAAGAACAACGCAGCCAAGTAATATTAAGAGGGTGGACGAGTCAAAGGTTAGTGATGATCTTAAAGAGCTCTAACAACAAAAACACACCCAGCAGTGGTGTTTTCATTTCATAGGCATTTCTACATTTCTGTCTATGAATAACCTTTAATTAAACAATCTAGTGACTCATGTTTATTTATTCACTTAACATCTGCACTAACGAGACAAGCATGTCATTCCTGATCCCAGAAACATGAGGAAACAAATTTCAACTTTTAAGTTTCACTTTCCTCTCACAGGTCTGCCAAACGGAGGGTGATGAGTCATTGGGGCAGGTTGTTTGCATACAGTCCAGATCAGCTGTCAGAGTTTTGTGGCTTTTTCACCCAGGAGCACCACTGACACTTCCAGGATGGCAGAAGCTGAGTGGACGCGTATTTTTCTGACTAAAATAAACAGTCTTAATAGAGAAGACTCCTGGCGTCTGGAGTTTGATGATACTCTTGAGGCTAACAACCCAAACCCAGGCTGGCAGCAGTACATCAGGAACACAAGTGCGAGGTCAGTATGCTGGGCTACAATCAGTTACTGTGGTTACAGTATTATATATTTTTATTCATCTAAATCACAGCATAGCAGATGCATTTGGTTTATAAAGGTTTGTGTGTATGTATGCTTGTACCACACCACATTTTGTCGACCACAGTTTGTTCACACGGTCACTCACTGTTGTGGCTCACATCTAATTTGGGGAGGTAAACCATTCAATTTAATGTGAATGCAAGTTAACTGCAGCTAAACTAATACAAGAGGCACGCTTTGTGAGGAGTGAGAAAAATGAAGAAATTACTGAGAAATCAATCACCATCACTGTGATCTAGAAAGATATAATCATAAACATGAAGAAAAGAGGATGGGGAGATTCATAACACAGAGGCCTTTTGATTCTGCACACGAGCCCAAAAAAAAGCATGTTTTCGTAGTCTATTGGGCTCAGTCTTAAAGGAGTGTTATAGATTTTACAAACCACTAGATGTCACTGTGTTGCTTAGTTTGAAGAGATGAAACACAAATAGAAAGTCCCAAAGCTTCAGGTTTCTTCCACCCATCACTACTAATCAGAAAGATGGTTAGATCAAGTCCTCTCCTTCCTCTTTGTCACTAAATTCAGTTTAAACGTGGTTTTATCAGTCATTTGGGTCAGCCAAATGACTGATAAAACCCAATTATTGAGTTTCTTCTCCTGCTTGTGCTTGGTAAGGGGCCTGTTCAGACTTTTTGTTCTTCTGTCATTATCAAGGTTCAGATGCAGCACATGTAGAAGAGGCTGGCCTTCCAACCGAGTGAAGGTCGTCTTTCACATGCACCTGACAGGAAGTCAGGGCGTGGTCAAGGTGAGGCGCTTCCGTCAGAACTGCAAGATCTGCACCGAAGCTCCGATGGAGAGGCCCAACATCTCCTCCGACAACATCGGCATCCTCCTGGAGAACCTGATGGAGAAGATAAGAATTAAGTGCTACCGTGAGGACCTTGGCACAAGAGAAAGGCCTTTTAAATCCCTGGATGTCGAAAGCCCCCATGAGCCTGATCACTGTGAGGCCTGCATTCAGGGCATCTGTTCAAACATGTGAGCTTGTATTTCATGAAAAAAATCTGTTTAAAAGATAATATATGAAATATTTAACTTGCAGTGGTTGTTTTACTGATGTTTTATGTCTAAGCTAAAGTTAACTAACTCTATCAAGACATTCCCACCTTTCAGACTGTTTCACTGTATTGCTTCCTTCCTGTATTGCAGATTTCTATAACAATAAATGCTTATAATCGGTCAAACCTTTTATGAGATTTTATTCTCTTTAACAAAAGAATTTGTTTGCTCAAAAGCATTAAACAAGCCTTCTTACAAACAGAAATGTAAACAATAAATAAAGCTCATACAACCAATGTAATACATGTATTTGCGATTTTTAGGGCTCTTTGCAGCCTGCACTGTGCATATACATCCAAATTGGTTGAGGGCAAAACTACTTTCAGGAAACTTTTTTTTTTCAGTCAGATGCACTTTTAGCATATTTATGTAGACTTGTTAAAGTGCAGTCAGATAAGTCAGTTAAGAATAAGGTTGTCTTTTCCTGAGTTCTCCTGCATTTTCCCACATCTTTCCTTGAGCCTGTGACCTTTTCTGTCACTATCAAAGAAAAGAGGTTAGAAAAGGACACAGACCCTCTAAAAACCTAATTCTCCCACTGCAGAAAGTTCTATAGATCAATGGAACATTTTTAGATGTGACTGGAGATTTAAGCAAGGAAGTTCGAGTGTGCGACTGCTTCACTATCTTTGAAGTAACCTCGTGCTCAGACACCAGAAATGCAAATATATTGTGCTGAACCTTTACATATGCAAATTGCTGAAGCACTTCAGAATCACACATTCCACCCTACATGTGTTGTACCATATTTCTACGGTACATATCTAGTAAAGGCGCAGTCAATTTTCATATCTTAATATCTGCCTGTCCTTGAAATGTTTTTCTGCTCCTGAAATGTGTCACTACCGTAACACAGCTACAGACTGCAATAAAACCCATTATATTAATCTGTTAATATTGTGTGTCCACACAACCTCTAAAGAACAATTTTAGTAATTTATTATGAAGGGTTTTACAACTAGATCAATTAAAATGATTTTTCAAACAAATTTCAAAGTTTATTTTCTAAGACTCATTAAAATTTAAATGCAATCTTTTTTGTAAAATGAATTACGCTGATCATAGAGATTACAGAGTTAATTAGTTATTAGATTGAATGTACATTTAACCAATAGTTATCATAAAATGTTATTTAATGACTCAATTCTAATTTTATTTTACAAAACACTCAGTGTTACGGTAGTGACCGCACTGTTTTGGTCGTGACCACAGTATTTTGTTTGCAAGGTTGTA
>JBAJHX010000106.1:12353367-12378206 GCA_037176925.1 Amniataba percoides
CTCCAGGTTGTTCCGACCACACCAGAGGACCAGCTGTTCCACTTCTCGTCTGTATGCAGACTCATCACCGTCCCGGAATTCAGACTGCTGTTGTTCATCATACTCTGTTAAGCCATTTAGCCACCAGAAATTACTGCTTACTGTTTACAATCACACGTCAACAGCATTAATACTCAATTATCATACCCTTTTATATGCCCCAAAGTCCATACACACACACACACACATATACACACATACACTTATAATGTATGCATATATTGTATATACATATGTACATGTACATTTGTGTGTGTGTTTTGTGGCGTATTGCTCCTTCTGTCCTGTGTGTTTCTAGTCTTCAGGTCTCTCCAAAAAGAGATAATTAACTCAATGAGACTTGTTGAGTAAAATGGTCTGTTTTTTTAATAAATTGGTCAGATTTATTTATTTAATGTGCACATATGGCAGTAAATGATTGTAACAAGTATGTATAATGATTACTGGTGTATAAACAACAGACCCTTTAAATATTAGAAATATTTGGAAGTATGTGCAGGCAGTTTTAGATAATGGGAGATCTTAGCTACTTTCCTTTATTGTATGTACAGTGTTAGCCGGTTGGTAAAAATTCTGTAACACACAAAATATTACATTTCTGATAAGAGAAATTCTGAGCAGTTTATGTGTAGTCAACATTAAGTTCTTTGAAGTACCATATTGTGACTAAAGGTTGCACAGCTATTATATAACGTAAACAGACACGGGTTTGAGGTGACACCATAGGATACATGTTTCTCACAGGCTGTCCACCGTTTATTTGCATGTGACCAGCAGGTGTGACTCTGCTGCCACGGTGGTCGGTCTGCACCACCTGGAAGTCACACACGGTGGTAGAATAAATCAAATGTGGTCTGTCTTTGTTTTGCATTGAACCACTCACAGGAAAAGTAGGTGCCTTGCAGTGTTTTTCATTCCCCACATCATTTGCCCGGGGTTGGTCCAAATCACGCTTGGTTTACAGAGGCATTGTATATCTTGGTCACTGAGGCTGAATTTAGTCTTGCAAGAGTAAGTTTGTCAGGTAAGAATGCGGGTAAGCCTTTGCTGCCAAATGGTTATTTATGGATAAGTTCAGCTGTCTATTTAGATGATACCTCTGTTCATTCAACTGAAAACTAAGAGCAAATGTTCTCATAAAGCAGTGATGATTATTCTCTGTGCTCTCCAGGCATGTGATACAGCTTTTACCAACCAAATCAAACTCTTGGCATCATGACTTCCAAGGATTCACTGAAGGTAAAGTATCTCCTCCTAGAGCTCTTTCTACATGTTATTTAGTATTGTTAGTCCCTTAACCTAAATGAATGTAATATTTCAGAGACTTATATCCAAAAAGAAAACTCACTATAATTGTTTGATTCTAGCATCTGCCTCCATTAGTCGGGCCCACTCTGGTCATGTTTTTCATTCTACCACCAGGTAAGCTTTTTGCTGAGCAATATTGTATATCAGGCCTGAGCTGAACATCAAAATGTTTTCTTCAAAAACATAACCAACAAGGTAGCATCATTAAAGAACCAAAGCCACTAATACTTTAACTGAATTTAAACTTTAATTCAAATCCCTGTGCATTGAGCATTTTTCTCAAATTGATCAAAATCCCAACCGAGGATATCTTTTTTTATCCGTTGTGCAGCTTTCTGCTGTTCTGAAAATCTCTTTGGCTAACGCATGTTTACGACTGGACATGTCATCTTTGAATCCTCACAGCTCTGTGCAGTTATATCGACGTGAACTGCTCAGAGCCCAACCAACCTGCCCTGCTACAAGCCCTGACCCCTCTCTTTACCCTGAGCGACATACGACCTGTCATCAGCATGCAAAGACGCACCAACATCAGTGCAGCCTTCACCATGTATGGAATACTTGGAGTGGTACGTTCAGATCTCAGTACACGAGGATGTAAATGTGTATATGCATTGTACCACTGATTGATTACAGGGCAAATTTTCTTAAAAATTAAACTGCTCAGATGTTCAGTACATGAGGCAAAAGTAGTTTCTTTATCAGGCTGAGATTTATAAATGTTTTCTTCAATATCATATATTTATTACAACAAAGAAATTCCAGAAAAATTACATCTGATATCCCCAAAAAGCATAAATAAAAATATATTAAAAACAATTCTTGTCTTCCAGGATGAAAAAACTCAACTCTTGAAGACTTACATCTGGTTACATTATGTAAGTACTGCAGACATGCATCTTCATTTGTCAGTGATGTTAAGATGGTTAGATTAACACTCATGGCTTAGTTATCATTATGGAATACACACCCTGTGCACTGACAACCAGTTTTGTCATTTTAGTGGTGGATGAACGACTTTGTCAGATGGGACCCAATCCGGTGCGGCACAGACAAAATTTCTCTTCCCAGAGAGAAGCTGTGGGTGCCAGACATTGTAATCAATGAATTGTGAGTTCGGTCATGCACCTTTACCGTACATGTTTAAACACAATGCTGCAACTGTAGCATGTCTCTTTTATAAGTTTTTGTCTCATTATTTATTTACATATTAACAATAATTAAAAAGATAGAGAAGCAGCTCGTCTTAACTCAATATAGTATATTCAGTGGGTCAGTGTCGCAGGGCTTCACTCGTAACTCCTCTGCTTGTTCCTGTCTTGCAGTATGGATGAAAACACGGCCCCCGTTGTCCCCTACATGTACCTGTACAGCGACGGGTGGGTGCACGATGCTCTGCCAGCCAAAGTCATCAGTTCCTGTAACCTCAATATCTACACCTTCCCCTTCGACATACAGAACTGCACTTTGACTTTCAACTCCTACCTCCACTTTGGTAAAGCACAACACCAAATCACTTCTTTTCCTTTAAAAATGTTTGTTTGCCAGTTTGGAAAAAAGCATAAGAAACATAAATGTATATTGGCTTTAAGTACATGTTGTTATTGTTTATGTAAGAATTTTGTGTTTCTGGAAAATGTTTTATTGTTGATGCATATGTGACACATATCTGTTGTACTATGAGCCAACTACAACTCATCGTTATTGAATACTGATTGACCTTCCAGTGTTGTGCTGCTCCTATTATGATATTGTGTTTTTTTATCTCTGTAAAGTGGATGTGTGATGTCATTGGCCTTACCTTTATTGGACTGTACACTATATTTATCTATGCTTCTCTCAACAGCAATGGATGTCATGATTTTCCTTGGGAAGTCTGCAGAAAACATCACAGAGCAATCAAAGGCGGTGATGACCACCATGGGGGAGTGGGAGCTGCTTGATATCACCGCCCACAAATTAGACCCAGAATCTGATGACGGCCAATACTATGATGAGCTTATATTTCACGTAGGTTGATTGTAATGTCTTTTAAATTGGAGTAAATTGAATGTTGAATGCATCTTCAGGCATGGACGAGTGTACATTTGTGCTGACAACTTTGCATTTTGTTTATTTTTTGTGTATTCTGTCCGAAATGTTTGATTTGCATTTGCCCCACACTTAAAAACATTTAAAAATATCAGTCCTGTTCACTGTAGCTCAAGGTTGTGATTAATATTTCAAAATAACATTTGTTCATTAACCTGAAACATACAAACATACACTAATGCAGTTTCACATCATACTGAACAATTTAAAGTCATTAAAAGGAATTTAAATAACTTCCTTACGCACTTTTTTTTTGCATTCTGTCAGAGAAATGAACAACATTTAGCAACATTGTTCAGGTTTGCACAGAAAAAGTACCTGAGAAAGAGTGTTTCCTGTTTTTCCCTCTACAGATCAGGGTGAGACGTCGGGCAACTCTGTATGTGGTGAACCTGCTGATCCCCAGCTGCTTCCTCATCACAGTGGACCTCTTCAGCTTCCTGCTGCCTGCTCAGAGTGTCGATCGTTCCTCGTTCAAGATGACGCTCATCTTAGGCTACACGGTCTTCCTGCTCATCATGAACGACCTGCTGCCGATCACCGGAAACACCATCCCCCTCATAAGTCAGTGTTATCAGACTCTGCATTCACTGAAACATATTAAATCTGCATGTTGCTTTCAAGTATATATTTTTGTCTTTTTTAAGACAGCTCTTTCTGCACTTGTTAGTGAGAAGCATCGTACATCTTTTGACTCAGTATATGAGCTGCTGTGTGATCGTAGACTGCCAGCTTACAGTCAAAAGTGTAAAGAACGATGTAATGACAATGACTTTTTCTCTCAATACAAAAATCATTGAATGAGAGAAGCTAAGAGAAAAGCCAAAGTAGAGTATCTGCAGTTCATTATAAACTGTGGGGGAGATGTGGACCTGTAGTTCCCTGTGGATAGATTTCCTTCTTAATTAGAAAGCTTTTAAGTTTAAGGGGCATGCAGCATGGACACAAGTTAAAATAGCCTGCAATCTTGATTTCCATGCACTATTACATTAACAGATGCTGTGGGTAAATGTATTTATATGTAATTTAAATATGCATTTCAGGAACAGGTACAGAGAGGTTTTCATTTTCAGCCAGCACAGGAACCAGTTTCAAATATACTAAACCACTATATTTGCACACTCTCCCCTGTCGCTGTCTGCCAGATGTGTTCTTCTCCCTCTGCTTGGCTCTGATGGTGGCCAGTCTGCTGGAGACAATCCTCATCACCAACCTGCTGTTCGGCTCCTCTGACTTCTCTCCCATCCCTAAATGGGTCCGAGTGGTCGTCCTGGAAATTCTGGGCTGTGTTGTTTGCCTGCCTTGGAAACATAAAAAGACAAAGAAATTTGGTACACAATTTTTTTTCTTTGTTTTACAATAGTCAAATACATAAATTTAGTGAGAATCTAGTTTTACAGGAAAACAATTAACCTTTTTTTTCTTCAAAAATAGACATGAAGCCTGTGGTGCCACAGCAAAAAGCTGATGAGGGACTTCCGGAGGGGAAGGCCGAGGTCAAGGCCCTGCAGGAGCTGAGGAGCCTGGGCAGGGACCTCCAGGCCATCCGTCTGCAGGTGGAGCAGCAGCTGGGTGGAAGCCAGAGCTCAGAGGAGTGGATCCAGGTGGGTTTCGTCATTGACCGCCTGCTGTTCGGCCTCTACATCCTCTTCATATCAGTCAGCTTCATTACCATCATCATTATCTGGGTGAACTCTTACAATCAGTAAACAGCTGCTGCGTGTTTTACAAGGCTCCATTTCTGTAGCTAGTGACTCCAGTGCTTTGATTTTTGATTTTGATCAATACATGGTCATTTTATTACGCATTTAGATGATTTGCTTTGGAGCCAAGACATTTATAGTACTCTAAAGTTATTGTATTACTGTTAATAATAATAGATGGTCATATTCTCACTATTTGACATTTAATTAGATCTACATAATTAGATGTATAGTAGTTTTAAGCCTATTGTGTAATGTTCTGCAATCTTAAAATGGAGGAAACCATTGTAAACAAAATAAAATTACTTTAAAAAAATTCCATTCAGTTTTCGATTGATATTCATTTCAAACATAATAATCATTAAACATTAAAATAAATCCTGTCACATAAATATCAGTGGTCTTTTGAGATACATATAATATGATGATAATGTTAACGTAGGTACTTGAAATGAGCACATAACTAATATTACAAGATGCTAAGTTAATAAAGGGCATATAGCCGAGTAATAGCTCGTTTAAAACCTTCATAAGTATTATATATTTATCGATGGATTTTCTAAATATTGTGCCTTTAAATAACATTTTATTTGAATTTTGATAAGATAATCATTATAACCCTAACCCTAACCTTCATAATACACAGATTAAATCTATAAAATTACTAAATAAGTAACCAAGGATCAGTTTTAAAAATAAAAGCCACAAACACGTGTGTGGCCATACAGAGAGCAAATAAATCATCGTGGCCAAAACATATGTGGACATTCAGTCATTTTTCAGACATTTTAGATCCTGTGTGCAGGATAACGAGGACAGACAGAGACGCCGATCTCACAGTCGGCCATCCAGTTCATCCTAAAGATTTTGGGAGGGATTATAGCCAGGGATCTGTGCCACAAAGCAGAAGTCGCCAGGATAAAAGCATGAAGGTAAAACCTTTTACCTAAACAGCATCTCCATCTACTCTTGGATCGCATTTATGTATTTTGTTATAGAAGGGGAAAAAAACACTGGGTAGGTTTGCAGCGCATTGTGAGTCAACAATCTGCACTACGGCACAAACCAAAATCGCTTCAACTAATCCCATTAATGTTGGAAACTTTGAACAATTGTCTTTATTTCATCTATATGTTATATCATGACTTCCTGCTGTTGGGACTTTAAAAATAATATAATATAGAGTATAATAATGCGTGCTTACATTAGCACATAAGAACATATATTCAAGGCTTCCTCTCATTCACTCACTCATCTTTAGGAAAGCTCTGACCACCAGCAAACCACTCAAACTAACAACCGCTTTTGACCCGATGTTAATGTTTTTAGTGCTGCCCGCCGAAAGTCAAGTCTTCTAAGGTTCTATTCATCTTCATCTCTTTGCTCATGCATGGTAAGTACAGCTCCTATGATCCAGAAATATCTACATACACACTGTGTGCAAGGTTAACCAGATGTGGTTTCAAATTCTCGGTTGCAGGGTCACATCCTCAAATGAGTTTAACCATTTAATTGAGTTTGAGTGATCCTTATTCTTGAGAACTGCACAGTATTTCTCTGTCTTTTTCTGGGAGAAATAAATCACCCTTTATACAAATATTGTCACATTTGTGAGCATTCATTCTTAAAGACAGAGTCTTCTGAGGGGTTTGATCATTAACAAAAAAGTCATCTACAAAAAGCTCAGATAGGGGAAACTGTAAAAAACATTGCCAATTGTTACCTCCAAACCATTTTGACTTCCCATCATTGCATCCTCTGACTCACTGTTTAAGGCCCCTTTTTTGTGCAGGTTACTCAACCACTTAACCCTCGGGGCGATTTTATGTGATAAATTAATGCTAATGAAAATTGATAAAATATAATTTAATAAGTTATGGAATGTTTCTACAAACCCGCCGGCGGGTTTTGACACTTAAGTGGTTAAGAGGTTATTCAGTTTATACTGTTGCCTTGGTACCACTTTAACAATCAGGATGACACATCTTGTCTTTTATCTGTAGCTCCGCCATCACACAGCGCCATCATGCAGAACTGCTCTGAGCCTAACCCGCCCTCCCTGCTGTATGCTCTCACACCGGTCTTCAACTTGAGTGACATTCGACCTGTCATAGATGTGTCAACCCGCACCAACGTCAGCATTTACTTCATCCTGTTTGGCATTTTGGGGGTGGTAAGGGATACTACATTTATCTAAAAATCTGTTTAAAAAGAGAAACGTAATCGACTTATATCTACTAATTAAATGAAGTCAATTATTGTTTGTTTGTGTATGCCAAGAAAGAAACTTTTTGTGCTTAGGTCAGCCGACAGGAGCATTTCCATGGTTATACAATGGTCTTTGTATGATATATTATGGTTTCCATGTGGTCAAAAGAAGGAAAACATGCAACCAAATGTTGGTTCTTTTTCAGGATGAAAAGGCTCAAATCTTGACATCGTTTATCTGGCAAACTTTAGTAAGTGCTTCCTTGACTTCAAACTCTACTACAAATAATAAAAGCTCTCTCCAGGCATGATAATTTGTTTGTATTAGAGTAAACTTTTAAGCAGATAGTACTGTATATTAAGTACACCACGCTAGATTACGTGATCTACCTAAAGAGCTGATCAGATAGTGTAACTTATAATTGGCTAATTAAAACATTTTGAGTAATAAAGAATTATGATTATTCTGTAGAATTGGGACCAATAGATAATTCTAAATGTAACCAACAGGCCACACCTTTTATACTTTATTAAATCAGGTGTGTATGTGTTGTATCTCTCTCATCTGTCCTCATGCAGACATGGAGAAGTGAGTTTATCAGCTGGGACCCAGAAAAGTGTGGTTCTTCATGGGTTACTGTTCCAAGGAAACGGCTCTGGGTACCAGATGTGGTCATCAATGAATTGTAAGTAATATCTGCTGTGCAGAGCAACACAGCCTTAGCTGTGAGTTGCTGTCAGTGGTCTGGCCTCTGCTGATTCAGACTGAGGAACAGCTGAACAGATGAACAAAATGCCTTCTAAAGACGGATTTGCATGTTACAAATGTGTATTTAATGGCTGTTATGTCATTTTTCGCCCTGCAGTATGGATAAGAACACAGCTCCATATGCCCCCTACAGCTATGTGTATTCTGATGGCTTAATCTTTGATGAGCAGCCTGTCAGAGTGATCAGCTCTTGCAAACTCGACATCTACATGTTTCCGTTTGACATCCAGAACTGCAGCCTCAGCTTCAACTCCTACTTACTCCGTAGTAAGAAGAAACTGATCCCTATTCTTTCTTGTTAATGACACCGAAACAATACTTTATCTCTGCAGACCAACATGTTTGCTGCGTCTTTTTTTTTATATATGAATGGTGTAAATGTAAAAAACGTTGACCATATTTTTTATGTATCATATTTTCCTTTCAGCAGATGTTCTGCAGATTAGCCAATATTTACCTGTAGAGAAAGTCTTTGAACGCTCTAAAGAAGTGATGACAACTATGGGTGAGTGGGAACTAATTGGAATCACAGTGACGACACTTCAACTTCCAGCTGGGGATGGAGAAGCTTATCAAGAGATTCGCTACTTTGTAAGGAAATACTTCAGACTGTAACCTTTTCAAGTCCCATAGCGTTCTGAAGCAAATGACAACAAAAAGAAAATGTTACCAGCTGCTTTATATCTGTTGACACTCACACAGATCTTGGTGAGGCGACGGCCAACCCTCTACGTGGTGAACCTGCTGATCCCCAGCTGCTTCCTCATCACAGTGGACCTCTTCAGCTTCCTGCTGCCCCCCAAAAGCGTCGATCGGTCCTTGTTCAAGATGACCCTCATCCTGGGCTACACAGTCTTCCTGCTCATCATGAACGACCTGCTGCCGATCACTGGAGACAACATACCGCTCATAAGTCAGTTGACAACAACTTCTATTTGTGCAAGAATCACCGGTAGCCGTTGTGACTCTTGACACGCAGTATTATTAGGTTTGACACTAAATCCAGTTCCTGAAAGAGAGCAAAGCATTTCGAAGTGCACAAAATATTTAAAATCAACAAGTCAAGAGGACCAGTAGCACTGAAAATGCTCTCTCGTACCTACTTGAGCATTTGCCACTTACTTTTCTAATGTGCGTTCTTTTAACTTGTACGTTAAAACGGCTACAGTTTTTACCCACTCTATGATACGTGTCCACCACCAAAGGGCAGAAAACGAAGTTAGAAATGTGCTGGTAAGCAAAGCAGAGCTGTTAGAAGCTAAAGAGCCATTTCCCTCAGAAGTTAATGGAGGTCATAGTTCAAAATTGATTATCTTAACCAAGGTCAACCCAGGTTTCTGCACTTGGATACTTTCCCACCTGGATTTAACTTGTATTTGTCTGTGAAGCAGCTGCACAAACAATGATTTTTAAAAAAAAGCACTGATTGTGATTATTATCCCAGATGTGTTCCTCTCTCTGTGCCTGACTATGATGGTGGCTAGTCTGCTGGAGACGACCATCATCACCAACCTGCTGTGCGGCTCCGCTCACTACTCTCCAGTCCCTCAGTGGATTCGAGTGCTTGTTCTCCACATCCTGGGCCGCCTGGTGCGCCTGCCTCCAAAGCCCAAAGACACAGTCATCCAAAATCCAGCTGTGCGAGGTAAGCTGTCGGAGCTGTCGTGGCAAAACTACTCACGCAGTCGCATGCAGTATGAGCTGCACAGAATCTCTGCACAGGTTAATAATCACACTCAAGGCTGATTTCACCTCTCCACTCATATCTCCTCAGTAGCAGAAATGAAAGACTCCTCTCTGGTGGCAGCGCAAAGCGAATCCACAGAACAGAGGGGCCCGCTGGATGACAACAAGGCCCTGCAGGAACTGAGGAGCCTGGGCAGGGACCTCCAGGCCATCCGTCTGCAGGTGGAGCAGAAACTGGGCGTGGACCAGAGCTCGGAGGAGTGGATCCAGGTGGGTTTCATCATAGACCGCCTGCTGTTCGGCCTCTACATCGTCTTCGTATCAGTCAGCTTCATTACCATCCTCGTTATCTGGGTTACGTCATATAACGCTTCCATTATTTGAGCATGTTTGTTTTAATGTGAAATATTATTAGTCAACTTGCTTTTTCATGTTCCTTGTTAATGATAATTACAAAGTATAGAATATTTGCATATGTAAGTCTTATGTTACACCTCCACTGAACTGCCTCACTGTCAAAATTCATGTTCATATTTTAATGTGCAGTTTTTTGTGTGTAATTTTCTTTCAGTTAAAAATTATGTGTTTTACACTTGTGTTCTGAGGCTCTGAAAATAATATCAATCGGGTTTTGAAATTCCTGAAGACTCTTCTCTTGCATGGTCAGTAAAGCAACAAATATTTTTACAAACCTATTTAACTTTCCCGAAAGCATTTATCTGAAGTCTTAGAAATGATGCCTGTGACACACTCCACAACCTGCAGGAAAAAGTAAAAATATTGTTTTGGTCATGTCAAAGTCTTACTTTTACATAAGTAATAGTTTGAGTAAAATGAGTGATGTGATTGAACACTAACATCTGCCTCAAGCAGATTAAGCAGGTTAATCAAAATCTGTTTTTCTGAACTATCTCCATTTCCTTCCTCATTTTAACGTGTATATTTTCTTTTGAGATGATCTTTTATTTAGTTGTTAGTTTAGATTTGAAATGTCCTGATAACTTTTCTCTTTTAAGCAACAGGTGTCTGCATGTTCCAACAAATTTGGGCCACAATAGCCCTAAAAAAGAAAAATGGAAGACAACCAGTCCAATTTTATCAGTCATTCAATATTCATATTACATTACAGTACAATTAAAACATAATTTCTTTTTGCATGTGATTATGATTTTATCTGATTAAGCTCAGATAAATGAGTGGATATGAGTGCAGAAAGCTTAAAAAATGTAAAAGGTGCCAATTAGAAAAATTATAAACTGATCAGAATGTGTTGATCTTTGTGCAATAAAGTTTGCCAATACAATTTCTGTGGCTTTGTCTTGACCTATTTTTCTGTGTTTGTTACAAATGTGACTACTCATTCAGGTTCATTCCCTGCTGAGGTGTGCTTATTCAATATTTATACTTATATTATCACAAGGACAACCAAATTGCCTAAATGAACAGATCTCATATGTGAAACCCACTCAGGAGATACATGTTCAAACAATGTAATTAACATTTTTTGTAACATGTAAATTAAACAGCAAATATGCTTTGGCCTTGGTCAGTTTTCCTTTGAGTTTTAACTCTGCCCCTTTAGTCAAACAAGCGGCAAGAATGCAAATCATTTCAGAAGGAAAAAGTTTTATGGTGAATAAAAATTGTGAGAAAGTTTGATTCAGAAATGTGGTTCTGTACAGTGAAAACAGTAAATATGTTTGCTCAGGGTTCATCAGCACAGTGCACAGCTTCGGAGAGTGGAACACGTCGAAACTCCCATAAGAGGAGGTGTTCAAAAATAAAATGGGTGAATGGTTACCAGAGGTGTGAAACAACAAGTCCTGTGTTGTTCTGTGTGTTTTCATGATCCGTGTGCACATACCACAGTTCTGAGTTTGAGTTTTGAATTGCTATCAATTTATATCTAAACTTCGATGTCATCAAAAGTATAGAGTTGGTCTGTCTGCACACTATATTTGCAATGTAAAAGAGTGAATACCTCCTTTTCTGCTTTTTACTGACAATAAAAAGAAAATTACACGATTTGAATAGTGAAATGGATTCATAATTGGACATATATCTATCTGTAATTAGTCCCATTTTCTTGTTTGTTTGTACAGGTATAGTCTGTAATTGCATGTAAAGACTTGTATTGCTCATGTTTTGGGGACAAAACTGAGTGAACACACAATCACATTACATAAAATCATTTAATATTTAGGTGTAAAAAGCTGGCTCCTAAAAGAAAAACCTTGAAAATTAAGTAATTTACTGTTTTAATTTTTATTTATAGTTTGGTTATGTAATGGTTTGGGGTTGGGTACATGGTGGTGGAGGTGGATTAAGGTGAGTCTCCAGAGAATTAATGTAAGTCATTTCAGTTTCCTGCCAGGTAGCAAAAACAAGTGTGTTTATGTGTATACGCCGCTTGTCGGGGAGAAATCTTTGCTTTGCTGACTGTGGGGTTGTGTGGTACATCAGGAACATCCAGCATGAGACTACCAAAGAGTTTCATCTCAGCTTTACTCTTCATATTAGGTAATGATACTTTCCTTCACTACCCTATTCATGGGAATCATTTTTTTCTCCTCATGTCTGTAGTGCTGTTATTATTTTAGTAATAATTATTGTAATTGTTTATCTGGTCTGTTTCATGTGTGGTTTAAATTGTGTGTGATTATATTGATGTAATTTGCTCAGGCACATCTGAATGGACTCTTATCGTTGCATCTTATGGGAATGTTTAAATATAGAAAACATAAATTAGTCATTTATCTGTTCTTCGTATTTCACATTTGTGATAAATCGTGTAGCACTGAATTCAAATAACTAGCTAATTTGAGTCACTGTGTTTGAAGAGTGTATGATTATACAATGAATATTCTTTTTATATATATTCTGTATATAGTATAAAGAAAAGAGCTCTTTATTTGTAGAGTTGAATAGTGCAGTTAAGATGTAATTAAAGTCAAGGGTTTTTATAGGGAATTTTCTCTTGTTAGTGTCTCTTTGTCATAGTAAACTGTCCTGTAAAGAAGGCCACAGCGGTCCTACCTATGAGTCCATGCAGGCTGTTTTTGACCTGCAATCCTTCAGGCCAGCAGTGAACCTGAGCAGTCCCACCATCACCAACATCTCCTTCACTCTGTATGCTGTCCTGGGGGTGGTGAGTCGTGGTCTAAGGAAAATAACTCCAGATTAAAGACGACAACTATTCCATATTTTACAAAATTTCAGTCTGTGTATGAGCAAACATTCATCATTGCAATTTATATTACTGATCATAATGTGTGTTGTAATTAATTGTGTTTTTTTACGTACTTCCTTTAAGAAGTGGAAATCACTTTGCATGAGGTTTACTTGTTTCCTTCATATTTCAGAATGAGAAAACCCAGATACTGACTACTTTCTTGTGGCTGAGACTGGTAAGTAGCACAACATAAACTTACAATCAATGTACTGTGATCTGATGCAAATGTATGATGTACTGTATTAATACATGTTATACTATTACTATTATTTCACTGCAGTACTGGCAGCATGAGTTCCTGGTTTGGGACCCTGATGAGTGTGACGGCGTCACCAGGATTTCTCTTCCTGTGAGGCAGCTCTGGTCTCCAGACATCATTGTGTATGAGTTGTAAGTCCTCCGGCTGGTTTCTTTTATTTATTTTTTTTCTTTTCGATGTTTCCTTGACAGTTTTGTGTGCACTAAGTGGCTCATTACATAATAGTTAGTGCTCTCAGGCAGATGGATGAACTTCCTCCTCATTCACATCCTGTTAAGTGCCAGTGTCCCCGGTTCCTCTCCAACTGTCTAGCAAACAACTGTAATGTGCAAATGTGTCATCTTCCTGAGGGTTTGCATCGCATAACCTAAGGAGGGACCACAGTTGACAGTGCAGTTTATCCCTATGAGTAAAAAAATCTGTTAAACCGTGATCCTCTTTTAAACAGTAAATCAACTCCTGTGTTGACACATTGCAGGAGTTCAGAACCAGACAGTGCTCAGACTCTGACTTTTCACTGCCAGATTTCTTTCCAGTTAAAACATTTAAGATCATCCTGCATTCGAAGCTGAGAGCATTAATCTTTGAATTGTGAAAGTACGTCATGTTTTTTTTTTTTTTCTCATGGATCTCGGCCTGTTTTTCTGTCATTGATATTCTTATTTTTTCACCTTCACGCTGACTCCTCCATCTCCGACCCTCCCAGTGTGGATGACGACGTTTCCCAAGCATGTCCTTACGTCTACGTCAACCACACAGGTCACATCCGCTGGGACAGGATGCTTCGGCTTGTCTCCGCCTGCAACCTGGAGATCTTCAGTTTTCCTTTTGATGTGCAGAATTGCACATTTACATTTGGCTCCTACATGCACACCAGTAAGAAAAGGCTAACATGCGTACAATCATAAATTCATCCAGTTATTGCTTGAAGAAAACGCTACTTTTGGGATCTCTCAAAATAAAAACAAAAGGAAAATAAGAGCAAAAATTCGAATTGTTACGTAATAAATCAGATAGATATCATTACATTTATCAGACTTATTTAGCATAGATTGTACTATCTGTCTGTTTTTCTCTTTCGCAGTAAGGGATGTGAGGGTCAGTCCAGCCCTGACCTTTAAGGAGATGTCTGGAAACTCGAAGCGTTACCTGGAAGCCAGTGGAGAGTGGGAGCTGGTGGAGATACTCGGGGAGACCTCCATCCTCCAGTTTGGGATAGACGAGTGGGACATCATCACCTTCTGGGTAAGGGAAATCGCTGCGTTTATCACTCTTGCACATGTAAAGATAAAAGAATAGCAATCTTTTATGTTAATGTGATTTGATGAGATACTCAGCACCACTATCATACTGACCTGTTTTTTGTGCAGTAAAGGTTCAAAGTGGTTCTTGTTCACTAGGTGGTCATAAAGCGGCGGCCGGTGCTCTACGTGGTCAACCTGCTGATCCCCAGCTCCTTCCTCATGCTCATCGACATCCTGTCTTTTTACCTGCCACCCCACAGCGTCGACCGCGCCTCCTTCAAGATGACTCTCATCCTGGGTTACACCGTCTTTCTGCTCATCATGAACGACCTGCTGCCCAGCACAGCAAACGGCACGCCCATCATAGGTCAGAGGCGGTGACGGTGATGGTCTGGGTTATAGGTGCCAATAATCCATTTTGTAAATCACCACAACCCAAAGCGGTTTCCTTAAACTTGAACCCATTTGTGTTTTCATGGTAACAATTCCATCAAATAACGGTGTGTGTCATTGTTACGATTACTCAGGCAGACAAGACAGGGCCCAAATGCAGGACACCAAAAACTCTGGGGCAAAGTTCAAAAAAGGGTTTTATTCCTTAACAACAAAAGTCTTTCCAAAAAGCAAAACAAGATCCAAAATCTGGGAACTAAGCTCACCATGAAAACTCAGAACTCAAAAAACTCACTTCAGTGGCTAGATCAACATGAACCATGGAGCATGAAACACGACTTGCCAATGTGGCAACAAGACAAGGGAAGACACGGACTATATATACACGAGGTAACAAGGAACAGGTGGACACAATCAAGACGGGGCAGACAATCAAACAGGCGGGAAACACACTGTGGCAGGAAGTAAAGGGACCTGAAACATGAGGAAGAGTGGATTTCAAAATAAAACATGACACACCAGAACAAGGGAACCAGAAACATGACAAACATGGAACTTGACAAGACGAGACATAACCGAAACCAAAAAGACGTGAAGACTATACATGACAAGACATAAATAAACAACATGACACATGAAAACTTAAACTTAAAGACAAGTCAAAACAGGACAGACATGAAAACCACACACACACACACACACACACAGGACAGATCATGACAGTCATTTGAAAAGAGGTTGTCTGTAAAAAAGTCATCTGTGTGATTAATTTACTTGTCAGTACATTAATTTTAGAAATTATTCAGTCCATCAAGATCTAGATCAGTCATGATTAATCAAGCAAAGGCAGCACACAAATGTACCCATTTATTGTGCTGCTTATCGCTATATTATTTTTTCACAGAGAAGTAATTTGCTTTTATGGACTGTTACTAAAAGGCAACAGTGAAATAATGCAGAGCAAAGTCTGCCACGTTACACTGTAAAATCACATGCAACATATTTATATTCAACCTGCAGAAGTTCATTTTATATGTTTTTATGTGCACATGCACCATCATCAAAAGAGAATTCCCTCAGGTATTTCTCACTGAATAGAAACAGCGATTTACCTCGTAGCTGCTCTGATAAAGAGATCCGTGCATTCGATCGATGACTTCATCAATGTGTGTCCCTCGATCTCACAATCTGTCCTTCAATCCAGGTATTTATTTCTCCGTGTGTCTTGCCCTCATGGTCATCAGCCTACTGGAGACGGTTATCATCACCAATGTCCTCCACCACAGCACCATGAAATATAAAGAGGTTCCGAAATGGGTGAGGGTGGTCGTCCTCAAACACATAGCAAACCTCATCTGCTACCGAGGGCAGGAGGACGACCAGCCGCCTCCTGTACCCCAGAAGGATAAACCCGACAGCCAAAACTGCAGCTCAGACCTGCAGATCGTCCAAACAGCCGATCAGACACCTGACCAGCAGCCAACAAGCAGCATTGGAGGTAATCAAACGGACTCTGCATGCATTTTGAGCCAAGAAAGATGTGTAGTGTAAAGAAAAAAAATCTAGTCTTATATAATGATAAAATTCCTACAGCCTTTGATAGTGAATTAACATGTGGGGGTTAACACTAATACTAGATCTGTCTAACAAAATCTAGACTGAAGCATTTTCTTTGATTGTTTCTGTTCATTATTATATTATCCAAAAGCAGCTGCTTTTTTTCTCACATGCTATATCCTGTCAGAATTTGCTTTCAGAAATCACACCAGATATTTGTAAATCATTTTCAAATCACAATCAACTTTGTGTTTGAAGTCTTTCCCAAATTCAGACTTATTCTTAGCTGGTATGAAATGATCCAAAGCAGTCCAAGCTACATTCTGGTGTAGAGTTTTGTAAAAATGTTTCTTTCCTTATCATTAACAAGGAGCATTTTAATCAAGTGTCAGGTCAGATGCGTGACTGTAGTATCTCTTTTACTCTTTGCTCTAAGCAGATTATATATGAGCAAGTACACGTTGGTTTGTCATGTGTAGACTGTGGTCCCTCCTGCTGCTCTTCCTCTGCCAGGTACAGCTGCTCCGCCTGAGCTGCAGCAGATCTGTCAGTACCTGGGCCACCTTCGAGACCACCTCTCGTCGCTGCAGAAGGAGAGCGAGCTGCAGGGCCAGTGGTGCCACGTGGGATACGTGCTCGACTTCCTGCTCTTCCGCATCTACCTGCTGCTCATCTCCTGTTATGCCATGGTCATCATCTGCATGTGGTGCGTGTGGATCAGCCAGACCTAACTGGAGCACTGGTCCGATCTGAACGCGGGCTGAAATCTGTTGGAAAATTCATATAATGCCAAGATAACAAATTAGAAAGATTTTTCTGTAAGTAGAAGGCGAAACAAAATGTCTATTTATCAGCTGTTGTTTCTGCACTGTTTGTTAAATGATGCATGAACCAATAGTATATGGTTTAGGGACAATATCTGTGTAAAAATCATTAGGAGCAGAGAATATCTACTGTTCACATGTGTTATTTGTTGCTGCAAATGAATCAGATAATCCCCCTGCATAGTTCACCTATCAGTAAATCACTATCAGTAAATGTTGTTCTTTCTTTAGGGAAAAATATATCAAAAATATCAGTGACGTCTAATTCCTCCATCGCAAACAATGGAACAAGACTATTCCTGCTGCCACAGAAAAATAACTAATAATAATAAAAAAATAACTAATTCTAACTTTGCTTAATGGCAAAAAATGGATTAACTCAACAGTTTTAACTCAACAGCCACTTGAATGCAAGTGGCCTGTTGGGCGAAATTAAATCTGGTTTCCAGCCACACTTAAATAACACTTGAATCCTGGATCAGATAAAACACCAGTTGTTAATACTTGTAAAGTAGGAATATAATAAAGTAATAATGGGTTTAATTCTCAGATCTTTATCATTCTGCCTGTACGTTCCCTGCCAATAATGCAGGTAATATTGTTTTAATATATGTTGATATGATGTACCTTTTCTGTTATACCTGTTATCCTGTAATAATTAGAATTAACTGCCATGTAACTTCTGTCCTTTCATTCATTTAGGCGGTGACTGTGACCGGCTGCTGTGTCACAGAAACACAGGCTACACTATTTTAAGACTGAAATAAGCTTGGTGTCGATAGGATGTTAACACGAGTTGCAAGTAGGAAATAAACCCAGGTATCACAATAACGACGTGACCTTCTGCCTTCAGTGAATCTTTATTGCTTCTCTTATTTGGTTTTAGCCTCACCTGTGTTTAGTGGTAACACGCTCTAAAATAAAGGAAACAGCGGAGTTGCTGGATGAGGTTTATTCATGTATGTGCATACGTGCGTGCAACACCCTCCCATTCCCAGGAAAGCAGGACTCCCCTGAAAGAACAGATGTAACTGAAGAAAGGATTATGCTGTTGTAAGTGACTGAGTCAGTGGCCACAGACATTGAGGATGAATCCTCACGACTTAAATCCTCTGACTCTCGTGTGTGTCACAAGCAAGTCGTCCTGTGATGTGTCTCAGCATTTACTGGATGTACTGGCTGTCAAGTCTCAATTATATTTGGTGAGTTGTCATAGAATGTGGATGTACTTTGAGTTTAGTGCTAATTACACGCATGCGAACATGCTTTGCTATCAAGACACTGAAAGATTGTCGTGACAGTGTCATGTAGGCCTCAGCCTCAGCTGTCACGAACACAAGGGAAGTTGTTGACACATTCCATCAGCATCCAATCCAAGCACGCGACAGAAAATATAAACATCAGTCCATCATGTAGAGTCAATATTTGCCTCTGCAGGAGGTTATATGAGGTTATGTTTCTGTGGTGCCGTGACAGAACGTTTCAGTCAGATAGAGCTGACGGCTGAACTTTTGCTTTGTGGTCTGAGGTGCTTTTCATGATAAACGTGGGAAAATGACTGAGGTAACGCCTGCTGCACTCATCCTCATCTGTTTCATGCTGCTTCATGGTAAGGATGGAAAAGTTTTGACTATCCTCAAAATAAATAAGACAAAAGCAGAACATTTGCAAATTGAAAGTTAAAGAGGCACTTAAGCTACTACCGGTCCTGATCTCTGTACAGTGGGAACCTCTTTCAGATACAAAATAACCTTAAGTTTTTGCTACAATTTTAACTTTTCAGCTCAAATCCAACAGTTTCCTTAACTTACACAGTATGTTTTTGACTAAATAAGTTTTATAGCAGCTACATGGCACGTTCAGAAATGTTTCAGTCCTTGTTTTTATGAGACATTCAAGAAAATCTTCCAGCTTCTATTTAAAAAAAAAAAGTTTTCATGATCCTAGTATAGAGATGACATGAAACGAGGGACAGAGAGATTCAGAGAAGGTTCCTGGATGTATTAATAATTGATGTGTCATTTTAGTATTATTTAGTTACAACGTCTAAATCCTGACTGGCATACAGATATAAGAGATATAACTTTTAAGTTAAGATATAAGTTTTCTAACATATTACAGGCGTGAGAAATTCGGGTGACTGAAACTCTTGAAAACAAACAGCCATGGCTGCAGTAGCTTTCATCCCATTTCACCTCTCCCTCATCTCTCTTTTTACACTCAGGTTTTATAACGGCGTTGAACTGCACGAGCCCAACTCCTAAATCTCTGTACAGCGAACTGGAGAAAACTTTATTTTCTCAAAACCTGGTGCCTCCTAAAGGAAGCTTTTCAGTTCCTGTTAACGTAACCACCAGCATCACAGTGGTGGGAATTTTAGAGGTGGTGAGTCTGTTTAGAGTTATAGATTCAATTCTTTTATTAATGTGTATTGCTAACTCTGATTAACGTCTCATCCATAGAATGAAAAAGCACAAACCCTGACAACAGTGATATGGCAGGTTCTGGTAAGTTTGCAGTGCACTAAAAAAAAACGAATAATTTTAGTTCTCAAAATGAATGTACACACTGAAATGAAAGTTTAATTACTTTTATTGCCAATAAGCTTTCTTTTCTTGAAATGAGTAGTGTTTTGAGCGAAATGTTTGTCTTTAGTTTTTGTTTAGATTATGCAGTGACACAGTTTAAACAATCTGTATTTGCAAAGCTGTGCGTCACATTTACTATTCTGTCTAATGTCGGAGTGGGATATAGAGGGACTGAGCTGGGATGAGAAGGAATGCGGCACTACAAGAGTGTCTGTCCCACGGGAAAGGCTGTGGGTCCCAGATGTCATCATCACAGAGTTGTAAGTTAAAATGAAACCACATAAATGAGCCATAAAGTAAAGTAAAATGGAAGCACTTAGAAAAGCAGCCTGATGATAATAAGTCTGTTTTATTCTGTTCTTTCCCAGCATGGATGAGGAAAAATCTCCCCCAACTCCTTATATCTACTTAGACAACACAGGTCATGTTTTTGACGATAAGCCTATCAGACTGGTCACCACCTGTCAATTAGAAATTTACACTTTTCCCTTCGATGTCCAAAACTGCTCATTGACCTTTGGATCATATCTACACACTGGTGAGGCTACTTGAAGATAAACAGTTTGAATGAAGCTTTTCATACTATAAAATGTGTGTCATGGTGATAAAAAAAATGACAAATGCTATCTGGAGGTTAACACTGGACTTTGTTGATTTCTAGCCTAAGGCATACTTTAAGTATTAAATAAAGATTAGCACAGCACAAAGTTACAGTTTTTATGTCAAGTGTCTCAGGAAGTGTTCAAATAGTCCAGTGTATGAATATTACTGCAAAACCGCACTTTAGGTTTTTATATCTAAATTTAAAAAACTGTGCAATTAAAATTTTATTCAAGCTAAGGACATCAGGATGATTCAAGGCAGCACATCTGAAGAGGTCCTGCAGGAGTCCAGAGATGTGCTGCAGACCAGCGGAGAGTGGGAGCTCGCAGATATCCACATAGGTGAAGCTGCCCTGGCATTAGATGTGGGAAACTACTCTGAGATCAAATACTTTGTAAGGACTTTTTATATTGTTCCGTGGTTACTTATTTTGTACTTTGATAGCTGATCATACCTCATTTTAATTGCACACAATATACAGGCAATACACTAATCAATGTGGTTGTACTCCGAGTAAAATAACATACCATACTAACAGGAATTAATGCAATATGGTACAATTAAAACAGCTAAATGTTTATTCCTGCAAACTCCTGCAATGCATTGCTGGAGAATAGTATCTAATAAGGACTCAAATTAAAAAAACGACAGTGTTTCTTAATACGTTTTGAGTCCTTAACTTCACCTCTTTTCCCTTGTGAACCCATCACGTACTCCCAAACAAATTTAACTGCTTTAACTGTGTGTGCTGTGGATTTGGTTTTGCTTTGATCGACCATCCCAGTACTCCATTAGTCAATAGGAGTTACATACCAAAACCAATTCGCTAATTTAATTATAATAAAAATATGTAAATAGGAATAATGAAATTGTATGTTAGGTTGTATTCAGGGCCATTGCTGCCATTGAGGATACTGGAATCACGTCTCCTGTTGACCTATCTGTGTCCCCTCCTAAGATCATTTTGAGACGTAGGCCGATGCTCTACGTGGTGAACCTGCTGATCCCCAGCTGCTTCCTCATCACAGTGGACCTCTTCAGCTTCCTGCTGCCCCCCCAGAGTGTCGACAGGTCGGCCTTCAAGATGACCCTCATCCTGGGCTACACGGTCTTCCTGCTCATCATGAACGACCTGCTGCCCGTCACTGGCGAGACAACACCTCTCATCAGTGAGTGACACCTGTGTTATTGTCATTTCTTTTGTTCTAGAGAAGAAAAAATATGCAGCCTTATTTATTAAATTAGAGCTGCTCAAATTAAGCACGCACTTTCTTTAGTGTCAAAGTGATTTTGTAATATTTGTCTGTGTATATGGGTACATTGTTAAAGGAAGTGCTAAGTATATTTTTATTGGTGCATATTTGCTAAAAAGTAAAAAAAAAATTAAAAATCTGCAGTCTACAGATCCCTCATCATGTGAATGGTAACATTATATGTCCTTTTTATGACCTTCCCTAATTGTGGAAAGTGTAGTTTCTCTTTCAGTATTACTCAGTATTACCCTCAGAAGATAAATATTTGCCCTGTATTTAAATACATACGTAGATGTAGATGTAGACAAAAAAGTAAACTATTCAAATTTGACTTTGAAGAGAGAAACAAATTTACTTTACAGCTTATGCAAACTAGCCCTTTTCATATTTTGTCCCTTGAGGAACTACAGTTTACTCGCAGTATCAAAGACACGCTTACATGCAGATAATGACCCGAGGAGATGAATTACAGGTTCCTCAAGTTTTATTGTAAACAAAGTTTTCCAAAATTAGGTCATAGTAAAGGAATGAGTGAAACGCAGGTCAGCATGCATGTGAAGGATACAGCGTTTGATTTACAGTTTGTCTCCTGCAGATGTTTTCTTCTCCATCAGCCTGGCTCTGATGGTGACCAGCCTGCTGGAGACGGTGTTTATCACCAACATCCAGTTCACCTCCAGCCAGTACAGCGAGGTGCCTCACTGGCTCAGCATCCTTGTGCTGCGTTACATGGCTATTGTTGTTTGTCTCCCCCCAAAGAAAAAGAGCAACAGGAAAACCGTCTCCCTCAAACCACCCACCGCAGGTACATTATCATTATTATTACTGACATGAACTCTGTGAAAATACCTGAGAGCTTTGAACAGACAGTTGTTTGGTTCCTTCGAAGCACATTTAATTCGCCTACTAATTTACAGGACTTTATGTTTAATTGCAAAATAACATAAATAATATTTTGTTGTTTGCTGTTCCCATCTTTGTTGAAGATCTATGAAATTTTGGGACACAAATCTCATCAAATTTGAAGTTCCTCATTTATTAACTGCAAAATACTGACATTGAAAATATCAGCATTCAAAATTTCTGTAGGTAAACAAAAGTTTTAATCAGCTTTTGAACCTTTTTTTGACTTTCTTCTATTCGGGTCAGTTTTTGTGTCAAAGTGTACATGTGGTGATAATACACAAAAGTGCCTTTGTACACAAAGTCTATAAGTAAGTATAATCTATAAGTAAAGGGCAAGAACTCAAGATATGATGATGAAAAAAAACTGTGTAATTGTTTTTCAAGGACTGAGCCCTCAAAGATGGACTCAGGTACTTTCAGTAGGCTTAGTCCATTACATGAATCCTCATATTATTATTGCAACAAAACATGCTCCATTTGTGTGCATATTTTCCTCCTCAATACAAATAAAGCAAGTAAATCAAAATCATATGATGTGTTTTTGACACAGCAGATCACCCTCAGACCATCTCGGCCAGCACGCTTGCAGATAAACCGCCTCCGACCCCTGTGACCCCTCTGACACCTGTGACCCCTCTGATCCCTGTGACCCCTCCGCCCTCTCTGGAGCCGGGCCTGAACGAACTGAGGATGCTGAGCAAAGACCTGATGGCCATCCGCCTCCAGATCGACAAACATTTCACGCAGAACGACAGCGCGCAGGAGTGGCAAATGATCGGAATCGTCATCGACCGCCTGCTTTTCGGCTTGTACATCATCTTCATCACTGCGAGCTTCCTCGCCATCGTCGCTATCTGGATCTGGAACAGCTCGTACTAAGATCAGTCGCACTAGTGTGGTTTCAAGCAGTAAATATGTTGTTTCATAAACACGCATTGCAGAACATGCACTTTGCACTGCACAGCTGCAACGAACACGTTTACAATATTATTACTTAAGATCCATGTGAGAACTTCCTACATTTGTTCAGGGTTTATATGAAAATACACCAACCGCTAGTGGCTGACTGTTGGGAGTTTTTTTTTTTTTTGTTTGTTTTTTTTGTTTTTTTTAAGCATAACCCATCCACTCCTGTAGGTTATGTAATTATATTATGGCAATGTTTCAGATAAGAATTACTGTTCAGTGCATTTCACAAATTAGATTTAATATTGTCATTATAAGTTTTATTTAATTAGGAACTACTGGTAGCTATTTTACACATTCCTTACTTAAGTTCCTTACATGTTATTTACTTGAGTAGCACAGTTTGAAGTTACTTAAACATTAATTCAGTATTTCCATATTCTGCTACTCTACATTCAAATACATTTCAGAGGCAGGACTTTTTTCCTTTTTACTTACTTAGCAGTCAGATTATTAATTAATTAAGTGGGCTGGCAGCTTGAGATCATTTGAAGAACTGAAAAAAAGTTATTTTTAATTAAAAATTTGGGGTAAAAATGACTTCTCTTTAAATCAATTTGCCAATTAATTTGCGACCAACTAGAACATCCTCTGGTTTCAGATTTTCACTTTATTGTATTTCCTGCTTTTCCTTGTTTGAAATGAAAATAAAATAAAAATAAAACAATCAACCACGACCCTCATGAACAGTCTGGCCAGTCTTTTATTGTCAACATACTTACAGAACAAAGGCAAATTAACACAAATAATAATAATCATAATAATTAACATCTTTAATAATAGACACTTTAATCTGTAGTGCACTTTAAACCTCCATGTTAAAGGCAGTCCAAGGACAAACTATCTGCTGAGTCGGGGAGGCCTTTCAGTGGAGTCGAGCCGTCACCGTTAAGGAGCTGAAGAGTTCAGTGTTTCGTTTAAAAGCAGCCTGGTTAAAATTGAAGACGGTGCAGTTTAATGCGTTTACTGCTTTAAGTGGTGTCTCGTGAGAGTGCGTCCACCTCATTATGGGTTATACACACAAAGCAAAGCCTGTTGAGGATGGCGTGTACTCTGGAGCAGAATCCATTAATAGGTTGGTACACAGAAAATAGGACTAAAAATTCAGAGAAACAAATCTAATTTCAGAAATGTTTCATTACTTCAGTAGGTTTGTTTTCCCACAACCTCCTTCCAATCATTAACTGCTGCATTAATCTCAAATATATAT
>JBAJHX010000106.1:12378306-12398666 GCA_037176925.1 Amniataba percoides
TATATATAGGTTTTCTTATTTTCATTTTATTTTTTTTCTTTTTAAGAACAGGTCCTGACAAGCTGCAGTTGGAAAGCATCCTTAAAATGTCGATTAGGCTTAGTGGTCCCAGATACCTTCTGTGGCCTTTAAAAATTCCTTCAAATAAAACAATCACAGAAGAAAAAAATACTGTTTGGTTCAACTGCTCAAAGCAAAAGAAAGAAGTGGCTTCGTTTCAGAGGGAGTTTTTCAACATCTTTGGGGGACGCGACTGATGCTGCCGTTGTACGAAGCAGGAACGCTCATCTTAGCCAGCTGCCAACCAACGAAGGTTTTTGGGCTAAGCTAAACTAACAATCTACTGGCCTCTGCTACATACTTAACCTGCAAGTTTTCTAAAATACCTAATTGTTATTTCAAAAGGCCACAAGCCAGTAAGTTTGGGAACCACTGCACTAGGCTGATAAAATGATGTGTTGGAGGAGAAACACCACTTACGTATGAAGATGTCAGTCCAAGATTGTGATTGTGACTAATACTATTTTGATCATAATTACAGTGTGACTATGAAATACTTAACTGTGGCTATTTTATTTTGGACTGAAATCATGGAGTGCAATCTAGGTGACAAAAAAAAAAAAACATTTCACGGTGAAGGTTCATGTTCTTAAAAACGAACATCAGAACCCCCCCTTCCCACTACACCACACAAAAAAAAGGAAAGGAAAAAAGTGACGCCCAAACTCGCCCCTCCAACAACAACAGACAAGATCAGTGCAATTAACTGGACTCTCGCTATTTCTCCAAAACCTACAACGTTAGAAAACAGGCAAGTGCTGATTAGGCTGGTGCAGTCCATTTGTGCATGGCTGCATGTACAGCAGGTAGACATGTGCGCGCACACACACACACACACACACACACACACACACGCGCACGCACACACACACACACACTCACTCACTCACTCACTCACACAGTCTTCATCACAAAAGGCTTTTCTAGTAACCACACTCAAACAAAGCAGCACAAAAATGGAGCATTTGCAGTTTCATTTAGAATATTTGCAACACGAACTGAAACCCCGTTCTGAAGTCCAGTCGCTCTATAAATTTAACTCTCTGAAGAAACTCCACAAGCTCTACCAGTCAAGTTCATTGGTCCCAGAGGCACAAAGCGTGGCTAAAAAAAGCTTAAAATAGGACAGTAAGGAGCGGGAGAAAAGACAGGATTAGTTAAATAGCTTCAGTATTTTCTAATTAAAATAATAACCTCGACTTAAAAGGCAGGATGGATCAAATACAGCATCTGCACTGAAAATCAGTCACACCGTAAAACAGAACTAAACTTTTCCTTTCTAATTGATTTCTTTTTAAAAATATCATATTTAAATATAGATCCTGCCATTTTAGGTCACAAAAACAAACCTCAGCTAAGCCAGTAGCCAATAAAATCACCAGTCAAAGCAGTGTACGATAATCTGAGCAAATACTTTTTTCTTTTTTTTTTTTGATTCACTTATATCTCAAATATTTTAGTTGGAACACGGGGAACAAAGTGCCAGGAGGTTTAGTGAAGCCCTCTAAAGCCCTTTTCACACACGTAACTGGAGCCTGGCAGGTGTTGGATGACCTTGTGAGGGGTTTTGTCATTCACACAAACAGAATGACACAAAGGAGCAAAGTGTTCTTACTGCTCTCACAGGCTGCCAAAGTCACTCATTTTAAGACAGATTTGCATTTCCAGTGAAAGAATTACTTTTTTTTTACATTAACACAGGTGTTGCCAAAGTCACTGTGACTTTATGTGAAGCATGAGGAAATGTAATTGAATAATCCGTTTAAGAACTAAGTACTGAGGAAGAACAACGAAGAAAAAAATGCTTCCTCACAGGAACCTTGATTAGAATACTTGACAGACAGAAAATATTTGCATTTCCAGTGAAAGACTGACTCCACTTAAAAAAAAAATGCATGTGTGAAAGGGGCTTAGCTTACACTAAAAACCATGTTCTTGTTGATGACTCTAATGACAGCAGCGCAACTGATGCCCTGATGTAGTAAAAACCTGTCCATCTGGCGTTTTACTGAGATCAAAAAATCCGTTTGCAGCGAGTATCGTCACCCACGTCTGAGAGGACTGGAACGGAAAGAGGCGATCAGCCACTACAATCATGGTCGCGTTGTGCTCATCTTGTCTTGTCTCTGATTTCCTTCTGTTACCGGCACTAGGTCCCACCCCCTTCGTCCTCCTGCTCCTCCATGTTCTTGCGCGCCATCCTCTCCCTCCGCTCCGCCAGCCGCTGACATCGAGGGCAGTCTTTACCCGTCCGGAAGCAGCCACGGTGGTAGCACGCGTGGCACTCTGAAAAAGGGGACAAAAACAAGAGTCAGTGATGTGACGCTTTTAAAGCAAATACAGCACAAATGTGTCTTTTTAACAGAGGAAGAGACCGGCATTGAGCAGCCCCCATCTGGCAAAGCAAACAATGCCGCAGTGTTCACAAACGTTAAACCAGTTAAACCAGTTTGCCGAGATGTCCAACAGAGCAGCCAATCACAGTCAGAGCTGAGGGAGGCAGGGCGAGGAGGGGAGTATAAAAGACGCAGACGTTACAAGCAGCAAGGCAGAAGGCAGGAGGAGGCAGGTGTGTGAGAAAGATGATATGCTGGGGACGTGCACCACACCCTGAACCTGTTTAGACACATCCAGGTCTTACAAGAGAGACTACCAGACTGCTTTAAAACTCTTCAACATCTGAACTGATCGGCTCCAACAGACACGGAGATTGAGCTAGTTTGATTCCATGTTTCCAAAAAAAAAAATGTGATGAAAGATGAGATGGCAACTCAAATTCAAAAACTGCGTTTATTTCATGTTCATATGGAAATAAAGCTTAAATAATAGCAGGCAGATGTAAAAGCAACTAAAAGCATAAATTATACACTCACTCGGACCTGGAATAATAAACCATCCTTCAGCAACAAAACATCATACATCAATAAAATGGTGTTAAAAACTGTCGAAGATGGGGCAGCGTAACAACGAGTCATTTTTCCTCTGAGCTGAAGGAATCAAAATCACTCCTGCTGGGGATGAACGATGAACGATAAAAACAAACCTCCACTGGCTCAGGGGGAACATGTGTAACAAGTTACCCTTACAAATGATATAAAACAATGACGGAAGCAAACTGAAACGTATAAACGTTTATGAGTGATAGACCACTTCCCATGTGGCCAAGACGAGAGCAGGACAGAGCTCAGAGCCTAAAGACAGGAAGCTCAATCAGTCATCAAGCCTTACACACAAACAATGTCAGAATCAAAGCCAAACGGCTTCCACCACCACATAGCTGCCAATGAACTACCCTCCACCAGCTGTGCAACTGTGCAAAAGTCAGTAGCAAAAATGTGCAAAATGTTTCAAAGAAATGTAGAGGTAGGACTGACTAATCAGATTAGCTCAGTTGAACATCGTTACAACAATAAAAAAAGGACTAATCATTCTAGTCATTCTATTTTTATATTTTTATATTCAGGAACACTAAGATAAGAAGACCGATGCCACTCTCAAAAAAAATCAGCACATAACCTTGCGTAAAACTGCAGCATATTGCTCATTTACTTGTGTTTCTGTCAGGATTAAACAAAATAGATATAACATGTTAATAAGTGGGCTTTAGAGGTGCTGGTAGGCAGCGTTTGTTACCTCTGGACAGAGCCGTGCTAACCTTTTTCCCTTGTTTCCTGCTGGGCCTGCTTGATTTTTACCGTGCAGGCATGAGAGTGGTATTGATCTATTCCTTTAATGTTACTTAATCACTGTAACATCACTGTGTTTCCTAGTGTTGGTGAAAAGATGCAAAATAACATCTAATCTGCCAAAAATATTCAGTATCGTCAGTGTTGCAACTGTGCAGCTCTACAAGAAAATACTTGAAATCTATAGACTATAAAATGGTGCGGAAAAAATGTGACGAGCTGACAGAAGGAAATACTAAGAAATAAACAATCTGTAAATGTAATAAACTATATAAACGTTTACTTATAGAAGATTAGAAAAGTTTAACTGATCCTGAAGTCATCAGTCATTAATATCTGGATAAAAAACAACCTACTGTTTTATCTAGCAGATCCATCAAAAATTAAACCTTTAGAAGTTCAATACAGTAAGTTTGCAGCTTGAAATACTGTACACGTTAGCTTTATATTGCTCCTACTCTCGCCCTCCACCTCTCTCAGTACAGCGATATACGTCATCTATCTCTTTGCTCTCTCCACCCTCTGTCTGGCTGTCTTTCCTTCCCTTATTCACCTTCTTTACTCTCCTTGCTTTACGAGTGTTACGACCTCTCCAGTTAGTCCGTGTTATGAACGCTGGCTTTTGTTGGCCTTCCTCCTCAGCAACCACCTCTCTTTTCCCACCACTCTCTGCACCTCTACCCTCCTCTCCTCCGCTCCTCCCTCCGGAGAAAATGGCCGACAGCCGATGAGGTTTTGGCAGATTCGCGAGAGTGAATTTCTCTGTGTTTTCTGCACCGGGTTTTGCCATTTCAGCTGCCTCTGTTTGGCCTTTGTCTGATATTTCATCACCCTTCTCAGACTCCCTCCTGGCTTTTCCTTCCCCGTCAGTTCCTGTTACTTTCTCCAAATGTTTCGTTTCAGACTCTTTCACTTCTGTTTTCGCCTCATCCTCTGCCTCTCTTTTTGTGAAACTCTTGTAAACCCTTGCTAACCCTGGTACCTTCCAACGTCTTTTCCTCTCTTGTCCTGCTTCATCTAGACTTTCCAAGCTGCTGCACGTTTCGCTGTCGCTGTCCCTTCTGTCTCCTTTTGAGATGCTCTTCTTTAGTCTGTCTATGTGAAGAACCTTTAATAAGTTGACTTTTTCCTTTCTTGCTTGCCCATCTCCTCTTTCCTTACTCTTTGACCACTCTTGCTCATCATCTCCCCCCTCTTCTCCTCCGTCGTCACACTTCGTCTCCTCCTCTGACTCTGTCTCTCCCATCATCTCCTGCTCATCCTCACTGACTTTACTCCTGGAGAAAGCTTTCACCAGCTTCCCGGGTGCAAAAGCCTGAAATATCCCCCTTTTTTCCTGCCTCTCTTCTGCTAAATCCCCCTCTTCCTCTGCGCACTTCGCCCCCTGATCCACATCTAGCTCTAAATCCTCTTCCCCTCCCTCCCCCTCTTTCCTGTCCTGGTACAGGGCCCTCTCCAGTCTACGAGGTTTGATGATCTTCCAGTCTTTCCAGGTGAGTGGAAAGGATGGGCGTGGGGAGGGGGCTCTCAAGCCGCCCAGGCCTGCCACCAGCAGTGAGGGCTCACCTTCGCAGCGCTGGCACTTGTTAAGCTGGAAGGGGAAGATGATGTCTTTTTCGTTGCCGCAGAACTCGCACACGAAGCCCTTCGCCTGGCACAGCTGGGGTAGATCGAGGAAAAAGTGAGAGAAAAATCAGACGTTTGTGTAACTCACAAACAGTTCCTGACACTGTCTGATAGCCCCAGTTCATACTTGACTTGTGTTTCTGCAGTAAAGTCACTGAATAGACAGCGACAAAAGACACAAGAGTCTTACCACACAGCCAGCTACGTGCATGGTACCAAGTTTGAGCAGCTCTTTCATTCGAGGAGCCAGATCACCGTTGCGAACAGCGGTGAGGTCATTGAGGGAGAAGAGGTGAAGGTCTTCGGTCAGGTGACCCGGCAGGCTGTCAAACTGATCCAACACCCTGGAAAACACACAAAGACATACGTCCTTCTCTAAAGGGAAAAAGATTGTGCACGCAAGACTTAGAAATGACTGTGAAACTGAAAAAAGAGGCACATGCAAACATCTTACTCTTTAGCAAAGCGGCAAGTCTTGAAGAGGTTTTTCATGTGAAATAGCTGCACCCTTAAAACCTAAGCAAGAAAAAAAAGGGAGAGAACATTTTGTTATTTTCACATAGACTCACACATCTATACAGCTTAATTCACGGTTGCCAGGTTCAGTTCACAACTTCTGCGCTGTTCACAGGTTTAATATTCAGTGTCCCTGCCACCTGACTGAGGTAGGAACACCTTAAATTTCTCCTCTTTCTATATGCCAGTTAGTGTAAGCAGCCTCTATCTAGGAAAATGTATTGAAAATGTATCAAATTTATTCATTCAATCTCCACACAGATCATTTAAGGGTCACTATTTCACAGTAGGATATTTCATGCTAAGTGACCAACTATTTTATTGACTAATTGCTCAAACAGAACTGAAGCCAGTTACTATGGTGGGATTCCCACTAGTTTGTTAAAAAGTAAAAAAATCCATAAACTCATAACACAGCCATCTGATTAATGTGTTATCTCCCATCCAGCCGCCGCCTCTTAGCTCACCCTGACGGTCTCCAGAGCTTTGATCTTCTTGTACAGGCCGCTGTTGATGTCATTGGGATTGAACAGCGGGTCTCCGGCGATCTTGCTCAGCAGGTCCCGGGCAAAGTTGCTGACATAGTACTTGCTGAAGTCCCACTTCCTCAGAACTCGGCCGGGAACCACAACCTGGGCATTCTCATGGCAGCACTGGCAGAAGTAACGGCCGATGTATTCACAGTAACGCAGTCGCTTGATATAATCTGAGATGCGGGGAGGCCGACAAAATACAAAGACACGGTAGAGGTATGACTGTGGAACAATGCTGTCTGACAATAGAAAGTATCTCTATGTAATACTGCTATCAATAAAGGGAAATGCTTTAGGAAAACAGAAATTTAGTTGCACTTTTCAAAGAAAAACAAGAACTGAGACTGTAAATGCACATGTTGTTCTCATACTGTCTGATGCAGTGAAACAAGTTCAAATGCATGTTGAAACTTACATGCCTTGTGACAAAAACAAAAATACCTGGATCGATGCGAGTGCCACAGCCAGCGCAGCGGTAGTTTTGTTTAGCCACAACTATCTTCCTCCTGAATGGGTAAGAAAACGTGTATGTAATGTAAATTCTGCATGACAAAGAGCAATAACGTGAATTTAACCACTAACGACACAAACACAGCTGAGTACTGTACTTTAGTACTTTACTTGGAAAAACATTTCAGAACTGGAGTTCAGAAGTCCTTTTCTCAGAGCTATTTGACATGGATGCCAAAGAATACTTGCTCCAGGATCTTATTTTCACTCTCCACATAGTCATTGTAAGAGGCATGGTAGAATCATGTTAAGCATTCACTCCTGTTATTACTTCTGAACCAGAAAAGTGCCGCCTTAATCATTTAAAATCCTGTAGGCTCACCCATACAATTCTCCAGCCATTTGCAATTCATTATCAAAACTGAGCAGAGCTGCGTTTTATGTGCGTGAATATCAGATTCAAGCAGAAACAAAGGAACAACTAAATAAAGAAGAACAAAAAGAAAGCACGAGCAAGTTAATGAGGTAAAACCTGATGTGGACTCACTTTGGGGCGGGGTGAATGTTGAAGATGATCTGCGGTCGGGGTGGCGCCCACTCCAGGTTGCCTCGGACCCGAATCCTTAGCTTATAGATGTCTGCATGTTCGCCGTCATCGGGCGAGATCGGCAGGGAGTCGGGGATGGGCAGCAGCTAGAAGAGAACAAAGAAGTTTGACGTTTGGTTGTGTGAGTCACAGAGAGTGTGTCTTTAATAGTTATTGGTTATTATTATTATTATAACTACTGGATGTTTTTACCTTCTGTGGAGCATCGTGTTCTGGGACCAGCCAGTCGAGCTCCGAGGCCGCGGGAAGCTGCATGCCCTCAAACTGCCTGAGTAAACCCATGGCAACAGACTCGGCTGAGTTAGACTGAAGGAAGGATGGTGAGCTGAAAACACACAAAGGAGGATAGAACGTATTTTCAAAATACACTTCTAACACATCAGATAAGTTTGCTGCCAATGCACGAAGCTGATGACTGATTACTTTATATGTCTTTAGAAGAAGATGGAGAACAGGAAGTGGTGATGTTACTTACATGGAGTCTGAGCTGAGAAAAGACCTGCCACTGGAGCTCACGCTGCGCTTAATGTCTGCATCTGGAATAAACAGAAACAAAGTCAAATAAAACAAATAATAATAAACTAACTTCTTAGAAGCAGAGTACCAGTGCAACAGAGACTTTTTATCCACCAGCCATGATACAAAAAGATTTCTAATACTTGTATAATAAAATCACATTTTTATAGATTTGTTGAAAAGAAAATAACTGTCAAATGATGGATGAATTTGTTAGGAAAAAAAAAACTAATGTTGCAGTAGCTGGCTGGTGGATGGTGCTAATTTCTCACCACAGGTTAAACAGCACTGTTTGCTACAGGTAAGTAGTATTCAGTGTTTTTGGAAGATATGATTAAAAAAAGATGTGATTAGGACACACAAAAATAAAGAGAAATTTAAGAAGCCACATCATGTCTTTGATTAAATCAAAGCACATTTCAAATGTAATTTAGCATGTAGCGTGCAGGAAAGCCAGAGATATGTTGCAAAGATGTTGCAAATGCGCAGTGCAACAACATTTTCTTGTAACACTCCACAAACAACCCAGAAGCAAAGACAGCGAGCGGTACAGGTTTGGTAGAGCGGGAGAACGCCTGCATGAACAAATGTATGACGACCAGCTCCTTTTCTGTTAGAGGATCGACACTCTTGTTGGTTCAGCTGAAACACTGGTTAAATATACAGCACCTCTGGGTTACAGTCAGTTTTGTTTGTTTTGTTTTTTACCAAACAATCACAGAGCTGGATGAGCAAGTTACTCAGCTGCAGGGTTCAAAAATGTTGTTTGTTGCATGTGCATAAATAATCTCTGGCTTATTTTCTAATTTCACTTCAGTCAGTTTCACAACTGGAATTTGATTAAACGGGTACAAGACGATTCTCATCAGTGGTGCACGCCAAAAAGCACACGTGAGCAGGTAGCACATAGTGATTCAGTGTCCAGAGGAGCGAGGTGAATGTCAGAATAACTGACATAAAGAGGATTGTTTTCTTTTATGTGCCCTTTACCCTCCATTAGGTAAGAATCAACGTTTTTCTTTTCCTTTCTTACCATAAACTGGGTCATCTGAACCAAAAATCACCATGAGCAAATAGACACTATATACAGTAAGGTTTCCCTCAGTACTTTTTAGAGCAGAGGTGGTAAATTCACATCTCCTTCACCCATTTTTCAGACGGTAAATGATGTTAATGATTAATTTTGTCTGTAATAATGTCTTTGTTTTGTGTGAGGTGGCCGACCTCTGCGATAACACACTTTGGGAAATCCTGCTATAGCATCCGAGCAAAAAATTGATTAAAAAGATATTTCAGTTTTAGTTGAGTTCTTCTGATTATGTTTTTAGATTCTGGTTAAGTTTAGGATAAATTACTTTGGTCAAGGGATGCAATTTGAGGATAAATCACTTGGGATTATTAGGTGACTGACGCATTCAGAGTTAATTTCATTAAGCTGAAAGAGTACACCAGAAAAAAATATTACCTAATGCAAAACCAGGAAAACATCACATAGCCAAAATCCTTAACAATATGTGGTCTTTTACTGTATCACAATACGATCTTATCTTGATATGTTGTCCATCTGTAGTTAGGTGTGCTTGTGTTCATAAATGAAAACAGACTTTGTACCTCAGTGTTTCAAAGAGGGATGGGTAGTGTTGGGTTGACTTCAGAAGGAACAGCAAGGGGGAATGATGTGTATGTGACAACAATCACACCTCATTCTCACTGGAAACGCATCAGGGATCATGAATCATGAGGTGGATGGGTAGATGAAGCAGGATGACACTTGTTACTGTAACTCAATCGTCTCCTTCCATAATCCTCCCTAAACTGTAAGAGCTCTAAACAGGCACAGGCACATTTGTCCCACCGCACCACCAAAACCCTGCAGCACTGAAGACAAGCAGGCAAGCACACAGTTCAGCTGAGGTGAGGAGGCAGCTGGCTCGACTCCAAACCAAAAACATACGGCACCTTGTTTGGACAGATCCCCAACTTTCAGATGTCTTTTAGATAAATGAAGAAAGTATTCATCTGATCTAATCTGAAGAATTGCAGTGTTTGACTGCTAGCTCTCTTTGTAGCTTTGTAACATTACAACCGTACCAGTACTGGTCTGGATCATTTTGTTTCCATATTTTGTCATCATATTGATATATATCATTAAACCTTATGTACAAAATATTATAAGCCACGGTCATTCATATTACATTACATATACATACACGATTAAGATATTTAATTAAACAGCTGCTTGTGAGTCTTCAAAATGAGCCAAATGTCATTAATATATTAGTAAATTGGTTAATTTAAAAAAATTCTTTAGTCATGTCTTCGTAAAAACAGTTCACACAGTACTTTTGTTATCATTTTAGTACTTTTTTTCCTTTCATAATATCGGTACTGCGTGGCCTCAAGAGCATCAAAAGTGAAAGTATGGATTTACTACAAAATAAGAGTATTTATACATCTTAATACAAAGTGTTGAGGAAAAACATGATCTGGAGGTTGATTCCTAAAGCGGAAGCTTTGAACAGTCTGATAAAACAAAGATAAAACTTGTTACGGGGAGAATTATGGTTGGAGTGCCACCCAGTTTAGCAAGGAGGCAGCAATTCTCAGTTTGGAGAGGAGCCATCGGCTTCCTCTGAGAGGAGCACCACCACAGTAAACTGTCTGTGTGCGGCTGAGGAGCCTCGCCCCACCCGGCCAGCCTGCAGATACCTGAGAAGAGGGAGGCGAGTGACAGGGAGAGGCCGTTCTGAGACACCGCCAGCAGGGACTGACCCTCACAGCCATCTGAGGGACAGAAACTAACACTCAGCACAACCGTCACCACACGCACAAACATTTCCAACGCTCGACAGACCTGTGTGTAGGTATGTGTGTCAGTGCAAAAAGGCAAACAATACAGCAGTGGTAAAGTACATGTGGACTTCATGCAGCGACACTCCCCAAAGATACAACAAACCCTGTATGCTCACACTGCGTTACTGAGAGCAGATACACACAAACGCATTAACGCAACCAACACTTAAAGTACATGCATATATGAAATCCCATAACTCCTGTTAATAGTATCAAAGCGGTACATGCTTAAGATATTTCTACATGTTAGTGATTAGTCTCTTATGGTTACTATTTCTGACACAAGACAGCAAATATCATCTGGTTAATCAATTAAGATCTTTCTAATTTACTTCCTGGAATGTACCAGAAGTTTTTCCAGACCAAATGTACCGTATAAAATTATCATAACCATATAAATCCTACATATACTGACTCACATGACTGTGACATCTGTATATTTAACAAATGTAATAAAAACACTTCAGTTACAAACAGACTGCAGACTACCATGCTGTGACTTTAGTACTCGGGCTTCCATGTTTATGATTCTTGGTAAAATGAGACAACATGAAATGTGGTGGTGAAGTTTATGAATTATGGCCATGACAGAAATAAACTCATTCACACAGACAAATGACAAACTCATATGGGGCTTCAAAAACATTTCAAACTGAAAAATGTAATAGATTTTGCATAGGTGTGAAAGTTTCAATCAAAAGTCAAATTTCTGTGCCAAAAGCAGGACAGACTGCTGAATCCATCATATTGCTGTGTAAGTAATCATAACAATCAAAAACAAATCCCCCCAAAATATCACTTGCTTTTGTTTTCTCTCCCTGCGTCCCAACCTTTCCCAGAGTTTCATAATTCGCCCTCGTTCTACCTCGTAGTTCGCACTCCTCCACCTCCTCAGCTGAGCCAGAGTCAGACAGGCCCTGGCAGGAGTCCTGAGAGCTCCTCCTGGAGCCTCCGCTGTCCGTGGAGTGGAAAACTGCAGGAGGGTAGAGACAAAACAAAGAATAAGAATGGAATAACATGAACAGGAGTTCACAACAGGAAGTGACAACCAAATCAGTAAAGATTCATGTCGAAACGTTCTTGTATTCTGGTACATTTTTAGCTGTTATTTCAAATTAGAAAAATATAGATTTGTGACAAATTTATAACTTCAACCATGTGATGTCTAACAACTAGAAGTACATTAACTATCAAAAAACAAGAAAAAGGGACTGCAACATGATGGACCTATCTTGGAGACTACTTTTCCATTTAACAGCTCCTCACTGTGACCGGTGCCTTACTGTGCTGGGAACTTGCGCAGGGCGGCAGGCAGCTGCGTCGGATCTGCTGCCTCCGTAGGCGGATCTTCTGTTTGAGCTGCTGAATCTCACAGTCGCTGTCTCCCTCCTCCTCGCCCTCCTCCTCCTGACGCCGCAGGTTGTACTTCATCAGCTCGATGGCAGCAATAAGGGACTCTGAGATGCTAAAATGAGCGTTCTCCTGCAGAACACAGAGAAAATCAGGATCTGTCAGAGACTAATAATATCTTTTCAGGAATGCAACACAAAGGATTCAGCACTGTATTTTTCCTCAACCTTAATATCTCACATGATTTCAGTGCAAAGTTCTTTTGAATAAAATTTGCAATCGCAAAGCACCAAGTTGGAACCGAGCTCAGACCTTCTCAAGATCAGCACAGCTGCCAAAGTCCTGCTCTGACAGGTAGCTGATGAGGCTCTGACCCTCTGACGGCTTTCTGAACATCCCATCTGGAATACTGTTGTACTGGGATCCATCTGAACAAATCAAAACATACACAGAGAAAATATATGACAATACCCGAAACACACACAGTAAAAATATTTAGTATCGGATTTTCTGTACTTAAGTGTTGTTTTTGTGTAATCTGTTTTAGCTCTCTCAAAATAACTAAATAAAATGCTCTAAGCTGACCAGAATATCTTATTATCTAAATTATTTTATTAGCATCTATAAGATCCCAGACAGACAAAGAGTCAGACAAAGTGAGTTTCACAATCAGTAATTCAGCCAATAAAGCCTTTCTATAACCTTCCTGCTCGGGTCCAGAGTATCACATTTATGGATCAGATGACACACTCGCTTCACAATGAGGAACTCCAACATTTCATGTTAGCTGTCCTGTCTAACTTATTCCCATGTTGAGTTTGCTGTGGAGTTTCAAATGAAATCATATAACCGCTGTTAACAGCAGTACATGCTTGACACATTTTTACATGTTAGTCTCTTGCTGGAGTTTCTCTGCCTCACATCTTCCTGACATTTTTTTTACTATTGCACTTATTTTTAAGTGCAACTGTAGCTAATAACTATGAAAGCACATGTTAAAAGTATTGCGAAAAGAAAAACAAACTCACGAGACTCCATGTAGAGAGAACTGGGTGTGCTGGCATCACTGTGCTGAGGTGAGAAAGGGCTGTAGTCCTTCATACATTCGTCCGATGCCGATTCTAAGAGACAAACAGTCCCTGTGAGAGGCCTTTTATCACCTAAATGTCAGAGTCACTAAAATAAACATTCTTTATTATTTACAACTGATGGGAACATGCATCATTATTTACAGACAAAGCAGGTTAAAGGCTGATTTTACCGTCGCCTTTGAGTCAGACAATCAATCAGATCTATGGAGATGGTTCACTTTATTGCATGCAGAAACAAAAACATAGCTGCTGACCTTTGTCTGTATAATGACTTGAGCAAAGGATGAACAGATTTAGAAAAAAATGGTAAAGGAGAGAAAAGAGATCCAATTCCTTTAATGGTTTTAAATGAAACAGCCAGAAACAAACACAGGAAATGCCTGCTTTGCTTCATCCTTGAAATTTATACACCTCAGCATTAGGGAAATAATGCCAGTGCTCCTATCAGGATGTCACTGACATTTCTGTAATGAAATGAACACATTCAGACACAACTTACATGTAACACCCATGATACAATTAAACACTGACTGGTTATGAAAAATGTTTGCATGAACAGAAACTAACAACAATGAAAGGAGTCATTCTCTGCCTCAACATGTCAGCTTGGCCCAAGTGACAAAAACAGTTTAAACAAGAACTTCAAACACCAAAAACCACATATTATGAGTTGAAGGCCAGACTTGAAATGAGAAGGATGGAGAGAGCTCATAGGCATGCAGGGGGTAAAAGAAAAGAGGGAGGGGTCAAGTGATGGAGCACAGTAGTACTGCACTGCCAACCTGCTACCGGATCTTCTATTATTATGGTGATTTTTCGGTGGCCCCCTCCTTTGCACAAACAGTCCAGAGAGATAGAACAGAAGGAGAGAAAGTTACCTCAAGCCAGGAAGGGAAATAGTGAGTAAAGAGAGCAGAGTTAATTAGGAAAAAATAAGGTCCAGACAGAATTTGCGGTCCTCTCCGAGAAAGAAAGCAGCCTCAGAAAAGTTTAGAGAGCTCCAAATAAAATCTACAAGACTACGCAGGTATATGCCTTATTTAAATCACCTTGATTTTATGCAAACATAGTGCAAAATAGGGAATAAGAATGTTTTCTTCCAAGTCAAAGTCCAATTGAGAAAGTCTCTTAGTTCACACTAACAAGGTAAAACTGGACTCAATGCTCCATCATATCCACTGCAGTACAAAAATGCATATGGATTGCAAATATAACACACAAATACCATTACTAAAAAGGAATGCCTTCAATTCATTCTTTTTTTTATTAATACATATAGTTGCTTAACAGCTGCTCTTCTTTTGATTTTCTGTTTCCATTCAACTTTTTAAATTAGCCTACAAAATATACAAATATACAAATAGAGGGAGGCAGCCCAAATATTCGCTTATGAATTTGAGTTTACTTACCGTTCCTGAGTTTCTGATTGATCCCTGTGTCAGAAAATGAGCGAGTGTGTCCTCGAGACCCCCGACTCGGACCCCTCTGGCCCTCTGAAAAAGATGAGCATCTAGGTGGGTGCGGAGCGAGGGAACCCTTTTGGTCTTGTGTCTCGCCCTGCTCACTGCTCGGGGTGGAGCTTTGGGAGTCACGGCGGCTGCGCTGCCCCAGATTACCAATGGCCAGGTACTCCGGACCGTCATCGTAGTCGCCGTCACCAGAGTCCCCCGCCTCAGGCTGAAGAGACAAGGGCGAGAGGGACTCTGTGAGGGAGATGCTAGGGACCGAGATGGGGTCATTAGGGGGCATTACACCCTGCTCATTCTCCCCCGGCCTGGACACGCACACCCAGGGAGCTCCCAGGCTGCTGGCTGGAGAGGTAGTGTCTGCAAAAGAAGAGGAAAATAAGGTGAGATGGACTGAGACATGAGTTTTTACAAAAACATTCCCCAACATTCCTTAACAAATTAAGTTTACAGCCTGCTGCTCAGTCACTTGCTCAAGCTTTGCTGAAATGGAGTCAACAAGGGTGAGTTTTTCAGATCAGGAAAATCATTCCAAAACCTAAACTAAAATCATTTTAGTGAGCCAGTTCAGGACATTGAGTTTCAGAGGTTGCATCAACAGATTCTTCAATAACTGACCTTGAGTACAATCAGGCCTCTGTACGGTTAAGTCAGTCGGCCTATTCACAAACAAGCTGTGGTGCATTCATGGTGCCATCCTCCAACCCCACCCCCCATTATCGCTGTATTTACAGATTACAGAAGACTGTGTTCTCTTCATTTGACTAACTCAACATATAACCTGGAAATCCGTCAGTCAAACAGACACATATATGAGAAGTCTGGTCTAAAGCTGAACTATTTGCTACATTCGGAAATCATTTTGTGGGATTACCTTGCTAAATTTTCTGTTCCTACAAATCCCACAAACCTAGAGGTGGCAAAATATTGTAAAATGAAGGTTCCAGATTTTAATACACATTAATGAAGCAGTCAAATACCATTCATCTCTGACCTCCCCATTATTACCTTTAAAAATATAAATGCAGATATCAACATAGTAAGTACTACTACTTTGTAAGTCCCAAGATGGACTATGTAGACTAAAGATGGATAAAAGCCATGAAACTTCATTACTTAAGGTGAACGTTTTCATAAAGAGATGTGAAAAAATGTTATTTGAAATCCAATAAATATGATATATATGAACATTTAGGCAGCAAGAAGAGTCAACACATTAAAATTAGAACAAAATATAATCCACAAACCCATTTTAAAACCTACACCTGTCACCATCTTTACTCACTTGTGCTGTTGCTGTTTTGGGATCCAACTCCCGTGGTGTTCCCAGAGTTATGGCTGGTGGCGACTGCTTCTCGGAGGGAGCAGTTGGAGGTGGTGAGTCTGCGATTTAGAGATTTTCCTTTGGGAGCCAAGTCAGCACTCCTCCAAGCCCCCCTTGCCCCTGGCAACACACACAGGCTCTGGCTCTTCAACAGGCCCAGACAAGGTGGGCCCTTCAGAGGAGAGAGCTGAAGGACGAAAGCAAAAATTAAATCATAAAATAAAAATTTCAGGTCTAAATTTGAGTGGCAGGAAGTTACCATTATTTTTTCCACCTTGTCTCCTGCTCACTACACAGAAGCTCTAGACCCAAACAGGGTGTATTTTTATAGATTTAAAACTATTTCCAGCAATTATAGTGACAAAACACCAATTAAAATGATAAAGGATTGCATATAACTGCAGAAAAGGTGTCATTCATTTCACGAGACCCACCCCAACAGTGTCTACTTGGGCAAGGAGTTTGGGATTATTCTGCTCCACAGCTTCCAGACACTGGAACATGGCGGTCACATGGGGTTCACTCAGCAGAAAGGCATCATCTGAAATGCACGAGACCCACGAACAGAGACACAGAGGGAGACAAAGAGAGGCAAGAGAGACAAGATAATGAAAGAGATAATTAATTTCATGGTGGTGAAGAAACAAAGAGAAAATAGGAAAAAACAGGAACAGACAATGAGGGAATTTAAACTGTACCATTCATGTGAAACTCACCATTATAGTATTTGCGTGTATGTCCCAGATGCCGGAGCAGAGGTCGGAGCTGAGCCGACAGCATGTGAACCTGCAAGCTGTGGAGCAGCCAGCGCTCAGCCTTGTAGCTCTCACCAGCACTCTGCATGCCGCTGCTCAGTACCGGCTCCAGGTGACTGAACTGAGGACCGACAGAGAGAAAAAGACACAAATAACACGAGTGAAAAAGGGGCATTTAGTGATAGAAGAAGTTTGCTGGGGTGCAAACAGCAGAGTGACAAAGGCTGTTTCTGAATATTAAGAACAACACAATTTGATAGTTTTACAGCTCTGAAACTCCAAATATCCTGAGTTGTTATCCTTGTTTGTTGATTAAACAGCTCAACAGCCATTATCACAAGATCTTGTTACTTGGACTTTCTGTGGTTGATATTTCTGAGTGCACCACTCTTTGTCTCTTCAACCTTGCTAATGAACCAAATATTATTGTATTTACTCCAAACATACTTCTGTTTGTGTGCAGCCAGATGAAGATGAAAATGCAAATGTGGCGGGGGGGGCTTGGGAACAATCGGGTCTGACGTGTTGTAATGCGCACTGTAGGCGTGACAGTCTAAACAGAATGAGGGCAGAAGACATATCGAGGTGTTGTCACATGATGATTACATCATGGCCCAGTGTGCTGCAAGTCCTGCTGATGGGAAACAGAGGACGTAATGAAGGTAAGTAAATCCCAACTAGAACAAATCCGTTGGTCCAAATCCATTTAGACGGTGACTGTTTTCCACAAAACAACAGGGGCATCTGACAGTGTGAACTGACTGACGTATTTATTGGCCACTGACTAATACTTCCCATTACATATTACATTTTTACAAAAGACAGGGCTTCAGATTCACCATGCATTTTCTGTCCAACAAGCAAAGTCAAACACATACAAACGAGGGTTCGTTTCCTGCCACTCTGGCTGACAATGCAAATAACCAAATGTGTCACTGCAAAAATAAATGCATACATTGTTCTAAATATGAACATTACACATAGCTAACTTGTGAATAAAACACAATTGCTTATAATTACTTGTATGTGTATGTGAATTACTTACTAAACTCCTTTGTCTTTGTCACTTTGTATTTTCTTATGTTTACTTTTTTATTATTATCATTTATAGTCATTATTACTGTACTCTGGCAAAACAATTTCCTTCGGGATTAATAAAGTTGCATATGAATATTCCAGAACTGAAACACACCAGCCCCTTCTTGCAGTAAATGTGGAACCTAAAAGGTTCTCAAAACACTGTTTTAACCTTTGAAATAAACCAAGCAACAAGATGACAAGATTAAGAGCCAAAATAAAAACATGGTACAAGCCTGTAACATTTTTAAAAAGGAATTAACAACTAATCACTGTAAGCTTTGAAAAACACTGATTATGTAGTAATTACATTTGCCAACACTCGCACTTTTCTCCTCAAGATTAATGCGTTATCAGTGGATCCCATACAACTGATAGAGATTTACAAACAGTGACTACTATTCCTTCTTCCGTCTGGTAATTAAAATCATTATGAGGGGGGGAAAAAAGTAGTCCAGAGCAAAGTAGTCATGTTAAGCCATGCATCCACATAAACGTACCTCCAATCAAAAACTGAAGAATTGACTTCACATGAAAACATTCACAAAGACACCCTGTAAGTGTCTGGCGGGGACTGTACCTGTTCGACGTGCGAGGCGAGGTGGGGACTGATGTAGCGAACGCACCACACAAATGGCCAGTAGTCTCTCTGCTTGTAGTACACCTGCAACACAACACCAACATGACCCAGTTATAGAAAATACCAACTTCAATAAACACAATAAGCCATTATGGAGAGGGAGTGCCTCCTATAGTGAACCATCTTCCCCTGTTTTTTAGGAAGTCAGCCGATAGTGACTGTCTGTAAATACTATGATCATGTATGATCATGCAAATACTTGCCAAATGAAATAAATCACCCTGTGTGTTGATGTCTATCTGATGGCATGTTATTGTGGGGTTAAATCAAGGATGGCCCCATGTTCAAACTCTAGTTGCTTCTACTGACAAAACCATGCACATCTTCAGATCAACACCAACTTTGTCTTGCAGATCTGTCAGAGATGGCTGGAGGTAATGTGGAAAGTGATCTGTTATCTGCTCACAGACTGGACAAAAGACAAAAATACATGCAAGGGAGAGGGGGATCGTTGAGGTCTCCCGGGTCCTGACCTGCTCGTTCTTCAGTCCGTGGCTCAGGATATTGTTCATGTCCTTGTGGAGACGCTGCAGGCCGCCGTAACGCGACCACACGTTGGGGTTGTTGGTGGACACGAGGCCCTCCACTGTGGTCTTCAGGCTGGACAGCAGCTTCCAGTGCTCCCTCCTGTTGGGAAAACAAAAGCAGCAGGAAGTGAGCGAGAGGGAGGAAGTTTAGGAACGAGGAAGGAGGTTAAGAAGTGCTGGGGTTAGCACTATTGTGGCATCACTCACATGAGCAAAAATGCTTTCATATTAAGTAAAAATCCAGCCTTGAGCAGTTTAGTTACTTGTCTTACTCTGAGCTTGGTGATTAGCTGGGAATGCTGACCACCAACAAATATATCAATTATATCACCACACCCCTGCCTACACAGACAGATACATAAAGAGATACTGCCCCACTCCCTCCCTTTAAATGTAAATCTAAAGGGAGTCCAGCTCTTAAGTGGTACAACCTTTTCTGATGCATAACCATTATCTCATATTATTCTTACTAATTCTGCCTAATGACCAGATCTGATGTCTGTGCTTTAGGAGCATTGAATTTGTAAACTGTTTAAATGTCGATATCCTGCATCACAAACCACAAATAATGGTTGAAAGGGCATCAATTCCCTCCACTACAAGTTCTGAGCTCAATGTGTGCAGGTTCAGGGAGTCAAACCTTATCTTTGGGATGCAGCAAGGAACAGCTGTTGTTCAGTGTCAGATACAGAGCAAAGTTACATCAGGGAACATTCCCAATGTGACATAAGCCCGAACTTCCTCTTTTTCTCTTAAGTCAGCAGTCAAACTGTGCACTATTGAAAACTAGTCATTTAACTACAGGATAAAACTCTGCTGTCAAGCAACACTTACACTAGATCATGCAATCATTGAGATTATGATGATCTAACATCCCCTTCTATTTATAAACTTTAAAATGCAAGATTGTCAAGTGTGCTTAGAGAAGTAAAGTAAAATAAGTAAAGGAAAGGTGATGACTGCTAGGAATAGCACTTTTATGAACACAACAGGTCTTTTTTCCACATTAAGCAGCAGCATCACGAGTGCAGCTGCTGAGCCAACTAATCAAATCTCATCATGTAACGCGGAAAGAGAGAGGCATTATCTACAGAACACACACACATAAACGTGTGTGTGGACCACACGAAAGTTAAGGTTTACTTGCACTCTATTTAGTTTATTTCAGCTTGTTGCATGTGTTTGATGTGTGTTTGATGTGTTTGATGTGTGTGTGTGTGTGTGTGTGTGTGTGTGTGTGTGTGTGTGTGTTTGTGTGTGTGTGTGTGTGTGTGTGTGTGTGT
>JBAJHX010000106.1:12398766-12428448 GCA_037176925.1 Amniataba percoides
TGTGTGTGTGTGTGTGTGTGTGTGTGTGTGTGTGTGTTTGTGTGTGTGTGTGTGTGTGTGTGTGTGTGTGTGTGTTTTCCAGGAGAAGCCTCAAGACAGTTTTGTTTTCACAATCTGGCTTTTAAATCTGTGTCAGTGTCCAGTTTTCCTCGTCATTTTAATACCAAAACCCACATTATGGACATTATGCATTAGGTATTCTTGTACACAATTTAGATATTTTGTAAAATTTTCTTGTTACGTCAGAATCTGTAAGAAATTAGTAAACTTGTGCAGTATCCCCTTTAACAAACTCCTCCTGGACTCACATTGTAAACTAATACTAATGCTAATTATGTAATATTGTTGAATGTCTCCTGGCAGCTTCTGTCAAAAAACAAGAACATTTATAATGTCATTAATTATTGTGCGAATAACTTACACAATCCAACCAGCAACACCTTGCAAATGTCAACTTCATTTGACAGCTAGCGTTAGCTGTTAGCACAGCCCGGCTAGGCGATAGCTGACAGTTTGACGAAATGCTGTAATGCGACCAACTTTCAGTAAGAAGTCAACCAGCTGACTTTCATTATCAGACTGGTCGAGAGTCTCTCGTAACTAAGCTGTAAGCTCCAACTTTTCAAACCGTGACATGTCAGGCTAGTCTAGCCTAGCCTAGCCTAGCTTAGCTCGTCGATAATCCAATAACGTTCAAGCTAGCATGTTTGCTAACATTTTGACAGCGGTTCAGTTTCTGAGCGAGTTGCGGCTCCACAAACCTTTACAGGTCGTCTTTTATTAACCAGTGAGGCAGTCGTCGAATACACAGTTTCTAGTTTTGTTGTTTATATCACCACAGCTGCGCAGGTGACAAGCCCACCCGGGCGCTCACTCACCGGCGCTCCTCCGCCTCTCCCTCCGCAGAGACCTCCATGTCATCCGGGCGGAGCTGTGGGCCGCACACCGCTGCCAGCTTCCCCGGTAAAGTCTTATCTAACACGACGCAGTTTTACCCCGGCGGTAGGGCAGCCTGAAGGAGTCACCCTGACCTCCAGCCTTCCGCCATCTCTCCTGCTCTGCCTGTCCGGGCTGTGGATCAAAACAGTGAGCTGTTCTCATCAGCAGGGGCGGGGAGGGAGGGGGCGGCGTGTTGCGCTGCTTCTTACCCGGGGATGGGCTGCTGCCGGCGGCCTCACTGCTGCAACACTGCCCCCCTCTGGAGCCCGTCAACCAGCACAACACTCGCACCTCATCACTGTGCTGTTATAAACTGCAATTTCTGCCACCTTCTGTCTGATAAATATTTCTTATAAATGTACTGTTTCTGGTGTCTGCGTATATTGACAAAGACCAGTGTGAAGCTTCTTTATAATAAGTGAGCCCTTCACAGATCACTTCTGCATCGAGCCATTATTAGACTACCTCCTCTTTTCTATTTCCTCTTTTATTAATCAGCCCACTCTGTTTTGAATTTCATTGTTACTTCCCCTCACCTTTCGATCCCTGTGCTGACACATTTCCTCCCCTCTTGCAATGCTCTTTCTGCTTGTTTAAGTTTAATATGGATGTACATACTTTTTTTGAACATTCTTTGTCTGCTCTCTCATTACCCATGTTTATCAGGCTTGAAAAGAGAAGAGAAGAAAAGAGTCATTTCGTACTATAACTTTGCTTGGTTTGATTTGTTCAACCCAGTCAAGTAAGTGAACAGAAAACATGCTTCATTTGCATATTTCTGCTCAGTGATGAGGAACTGCAACTGCAGAACCTCTGTCATCTGTTGATGAATCTTTAGATAACTCAGTAAAAACTTGCACAGAGATTAAAGGTCACACCACAGCTGGACAAAACTCCAAAAAAAAAACTAATTTCCTGAAGTGTGTATCTCCCTTCCGGCACAAATTTTAATTTGTTTTTCTTTCCCTTTCTATTCAGACATCTAGAACAGTTTCTTCCAGGGCATCTGTCTTCATGATATCTTGAATCCATCCAATAGTTTTGCTATTTTCTGCATAAACACTGTTGCAGTTCTCCTGTCTCAACTTGTTTGGCTCACACAGATGAAGTTCCTATACATATTTGAGACCTGGATCATTACTGGATCATCATTGTAAACCAGCTTTGATCTAATTCGAGCTAGGAGAGTTCTTTTTTACACTCGCATTCAGTGTTTTTATGTGTTCTGTCATGATAACCTGGAGTCAATATAAACCCCAGAGTTATTTTCATACGTCAACTGAGTATTTTCTCACATTGTCGTTCTTGTTAAGAACATGGTTTTTGTTTTCTTCACCTGAGAAGTTAAGTTACCATTCCTTCCCCCATTTATATTTGATTTAGTCCTTGCAATGTTTTTTTACTATATGAACCCAATTTTCCACCAATTCTCCATTTCATCTGCAAAGAACAATATTCCCAAATTGAATGGTACATTAGTGAATGGTACAAAAAATGTCATTTATCCTGACTGAGGATATTGTTAAACTCCTCTGAGGTGTTTCAGTTTCCACTTGAACAGTCTGCAGTCACAATCTGTTTCTCTAAACAAACCATTGTTTCATTAGTTTAGAGGAGAACATTTAGTCTCATCATGGCAATTTAAGCACCAGGATGTGGTGTATTGTACATGTAATCTAAAAGAACCACAGTGAGAGATATATCCCTTTTTTCTTTCGTTTTAATTCATTTATTTGCTGTTCATTTCTAGTGAATTCAGTAATTCAACCATATTGTATTTAACAAGTGGATTCCACAAAGGACCACAGACTGTGCCCTCCACTTTCATTTCACACCCACACGATGGCACCAGAGTCTTGAACTCCTTGTCTCTGAGTTTACATGAACCAGTTTTATCACTTGATGGCAGTGGAGAGTCAGGAAAGTGCAGAGTGTTACAGAAAATCTAATCCTCAGTAATTGCCAGGCGTGGTTGCGGATGACTCAGTGGTGAGTAATTGTCCCTGCATAACGCATGCAACAAACACACACATGCACTTACACACACATACACACAGACAATGTGAGCAGTTCCTGCAAAGTCCAAATCATGGTGGGGTTTACATAAGACTTCCTTCCCCTGTGGTGGGTGACATTATGTGACATGTGGAATTCTTTAGAAAGTATTTGGTGATGTGAGAGCAGAGAAGTGAGAAATTATTGCTCCTGAAGGTTTTGCTGAGTGAGACGAAATATTCTGAAACTCGAGTGTAGCTGAATAGTTTTAACAGTAAGCTCACAAACAGCTTTTCAGCTCAGTTACTGATTATTTTCTATAACAAAGTCTAATTATCGTTGTCTACATTGTTTTAATTCCAGTCTCTTAGTACTGAAATATCACATTGTAAAAATACTTACAGGTAAAAGTCCTGCATTGAAATTTTTACTTGTAGTATTAATTTAAAAGTTTGAAATAGGAGCCTTCAGAGATTATCATGTAATTGTTGGATTATTGTTCCTGGCTCATTAGATTGAAAATTGCATTTTGATTTCTTTTTTCTTTACATGTCTTACGATGCTCATAAGTACCACTTTTATTATATCATTGTAGATTTTATATGTGAACATTTAAATCTAGAAATGTAACTTGTACCCACATCTATCAAATAAATGTAGTGAGGTATAAAAAAAAAACAATATTTCTCTTTGAAATGAAGTGGAGTGGTTGTATCTGAAATGGAAAAATACAAGTACAAAAACCTAATCAATGAGAAAGTACAGTGCTCAAATAAATATCCATCCATCCATTTTCCAACCCGCTTTATCCTGAGCACACAGGGTCAAATGAATATACTTTGCTACTTTTCATCACTGCATAATGCACTCAGTGTTTTGTGTTACAGGTGCTTGTGTGCCTGACTCCTGACACGTATTTAGATTTTCATCAGGGCCTGTCAGGACAAGCTGATGATCAACATACAGCGACAGGAAATGTTAATTCAAGCCGTCATCTGTCAGTCATGGTCTTGCAATTAATGAACTGTATCTGCTGGCAGTGACGTAGAAAACACGCCCAGCTCTTCACCACAACTGTGAACGAGCTGCGGTGACTCAGACCTGCTGCAGCATGAACACACACGATGAGTGGAAAGTCAGGGAATAGGTAAAGGTCGCCGCGGTGACGCAAAGCCCGGTTGATCCAGTTTTTTGGTTTGCGCGCCAGTTGGGGCCGAGCGCTGCCTTTGTCGTCTGCTCTTTTATGTTATTCCTTCATGTAGCAGCTGGACAGTGTGGTTTTGATTCAGGCAGTAAAAGAAGTCAGATGTGCCTCCAGTCACAGACAAGCAGATAAACAAGTGGCCTATCCAAGAGGAAGAAAGCCATGTGGGGTAGAATACACTTAGAAAAAAAGCCTGTTTAACCTGAAGGATCAAAAAGGATGAATGAATGTTCAATTGAGAGGGAAAAAGAGCTCTTCTAACGTGTTTTTTTGACGTGATAAAACAAAAAATTAGATCAAACTCTAAAATCTAAGGCCATCCAAAAGTCAACCCAGATTTGGCTCTAAAAGTGAGCCAGAAGGGCCATTCCACCTTCCTTTGGACCTAAACGATAATCATATTACACGTAACTTTATACACGTCTAAACAGGGTAATTGGATTCACATGGTGGCACCTGTAAACACAGAAATCAGTGCTCCAAGCTGGTGTTTTTCTTCTGCAAAGTGTATATACTCACAAACTCTGAAGGTGTCAAGCTTTTCAAGCTCATTTCTCACTTTAAAAGTTTAGTAGGTCAGCCTTGGCTTGCAAGATAATTATGACTCAGTTACTTGGAAAGTTGCTGATGTGTACGTATTGTTATTAGCATGCTTTTTGTTTTGGTACAAAAGTCCACCCTGTGATTCAAAAACACAAAGGTGATAATAAATGATGTCATCCGTTTCGTATTACACGTTTCTTCGTCCCAGTCACAGTTAAAAAATAGATTATTCAATGCTTTCCTCTGAAACTACAACTTGTCAGCTTTATCTTCCCTGGACAGAGACACCCTGTGAGTTGATGCAGAATGACCATACGTACGCACAACATTGGTGACGGTGTTGACGAGTGTGACATTTGCAGTTTCATTGAGGATGTGGCAAACGTGTCACAGTCTTTGCTAAACACAACACTGAGTCAGTACCGAGGCAGCCGGGCTCAATCAGTTTAGACGCCAAAATTTGGAACGGCATCTCGAGCTGAGATCTTCCAGTTGTGAAATCGACGCCGGCTGTCAGTGGGAACATCAGCTCGGTAGTGACAGAGGACGGGCCGCATGCCAGAGTGGCTTTGAAAATAACTGCCTTTCTGAACAAGTATGAGTTTGTGATTTATGTCTGAAATGACAGATGGTTGATGAGTGACTGAGTCATCTAGGATTTCAAGCATACCTCTGTGCAGGTGTCGATTTCTGGAAAATCTGACTATTTTGGTTTATGTTACCCTCAAGCAGAGATGCAGGTAATATTTACTTCCTACTTGGATAAAAAAAAACATTCCTCCTGCCTGAAAATCAGATTCCACAGAGTGTTATCGGAGCTTCCTGCTATTCTAAGGAAATTCTGGGAAGCATATTTGCCCTTTTATTGACGTGAGCATCTGTTTACCAATGAAGTCATTCGAGACGTTCATACCAGACATTTTAGGTCAAATTTTTGTTGCGTCTCTGAACATTATATACATACTTCAAAGGTGACGTTCAAACCTTCAAATGTAAAGACAGCAAAATTCATTTTATAGCAAATTTTGTAATTTAACTTAAACAAGTAGCCGGTATACACAATTCATGTTATTCTATTCATTCATTTTATATATGCATTTTCTTTTTTTCTATCTTTTTTTAAAAGTTTAGTATTGTACTTTATATTTGGATGCCACCATATGTCTTCATTTTGGTCAAATAGGTGGCTTCCAACCCCTTTCTTTACATTCTTGATATTCTTCTGTTCTCTAAAAAACAATGAGTGTTTGGTCATCCTCCTGTTCTAACACAATAGATCAGATCTACTCTGGAATTCAGGCACATTGAGGTCTTAAGCTTTATTTTGAAAGGCAAGCCACTTTAAATCTAAAAGATCTGGGATCCTTTCCCTTCGTCATTTGGGAGACAAAGCAACCCAGACTTAGAAAGGAGAACTTTGTGGACTTGCATGCCAATGAGTGGTTGGTGCTCTTTCATGGGTCAGACACAGCAAAGCTTTAAATACGAATATGAATGACAACTAACAACCTCCCAATGTTACTAAATATCTGTGTCTGAAGGAAAATTTTCCCTGTTTGAAGATGCATGTTTGTAATTTCACTGCTACAAAATTAGATGAAAATATTTGAGTGGTTTGGATAATAAAAAAAAAAAAGCATGAAGACATTCTCTTAATAAAACAGTAATTTATTTTTGACTGAAAACTAAAATTGTCTGAACAGCACATTACAAGGGCATTGTTAAGATATTTTCTCCAAGGCTCAGTGATCACTTTCATACAGTACACTTGGCATGTACACGGCATCTCCTTCAAACGAAAGAAAAACAGAGAAGAATGCTCTAAGAAGAGAAGAAAGAAGCCCATTTGCAAACAGAAAAAAATGAAAAAAAAAGAAGGAGGAAATCAAAGAGTCCATCCTGTAGAAAGATGACTGATTGTACAATTACCAAGCGTTTTGGTTTGGTTCTAAGCCACAGAGAAAGACACCGGATCGCCTGGCAACGGCAGGCGACGGCACAGGAGGCACAAAAGACGTGACACAGACAGGACATCCCATAATATGCTCACACACACAATCGACTGGGTTCCAGCTTTAAAGTGTGAAATGTTTAGTTGTTTCCGTTGTTTTTTTGTCTTTGTGGCAATTGTTGTCTAGTTGTTTTTTTTTTTCCATTTGTAAGCCAAGTGTTGGTACACTACAATCAAAATCTAAATGCTGCATTCATTAAATACATTAAAATCTGTAATGTAACAAAACCTTTTCTCTGCATATGAAATTCAACACAGCATTTACATGAAAACAAAACAAAACAAAAAAAAACAAAAAAAAAAGATGGCTCCTTTTCTGATGACCTTTTTGGGCACGAGGCCCGCCCCTCCACCGTTCCATCCTTTTATTTTCAAATTATTATTCTTCCCCTCACCTACTTACTCCACCCTCTCTGCCCATTGTTCCCTTTCTCTTTCATAAATCCTTTCACAATCATTCACAGACTGACAAAGTTTGACAGAAAAAATAAAGAGTGCTGGATAAAAACATGAGGTAAGAAAGTGGTTTGATTATAGATCATGCAGGACATGCAAAACAGCGACAAAAAAATACATAGGGAAAGGAGAGAGTAGAAAAAAATACGTGTGCATTTAAAAATGGGAAAAAGAAAAAGGAAAAAGGAAAAAGACTTACACAGCTTTGCGTCTTTGGTTATAAAGTAGGTCGAACAATTTTCACAGCTTTTCATCCCCCAACCAAACCACCAAATTCATTTGTTTTTTTGACAAAGAAAGTCTTAAAAAAAAAAAAAGTAAATTAATAGTTTTCTTTATGGAAACATCCCATCACATCTTAACAACAGTTGTTCTCCTGTACAAAGCCTCCTTGCTCTTTAATACTTTACACTTTACAAAATATACATTCAACCTGGATTTCACCTAATGTAAGCTCAACTTTAGTGTTAGCACTATTTCATGAGAGGAAAAATTTCTATGATGGAACTTATTGCCTACTTATTGAGATCTACTTGTTGCGAGTGACTACCAAATTTAATACCTGACAGATTCTAAAATACCAAAAAGACCAAAGAGAAAAGGTTTCTTTTTTGTTTTTAATAAGTATCTCCATGACATTGTTCATTTACATTATGAAAATAGCAGCCCTGAAATAAATAAATGCAAATACTAAAACTGAACTAATGAAAAAAGTATTATGATTCATGTCAAAGTACGGTGGCTCTGAGAAAACAACACAAGCTTTTGTTGCAGCATATAACAAGCCGAGGCTGTCGACTCGCTCCACTGAAGCCGAGGCGCCCGCCGGCGTCCTCTTCCACCTCCTCGCCCAGCTCCCCCCTCCCGGTTGGTTCTCCCTGGATTCTTGCGGGCCAGCGAGTGATGCGGGGTGGGGGATTGGGAGGACAGTCCCCGCTGGATGTTACGGGACCCTTGTCACCACGCGGGTGCCCTCGCAAGGTGTCACTGCCCTCTTCCAACTTGTTTTTCCAGCAAAAACAGAGCTCTCTGTGCCCTTTGATCCCGTCTCCTGCACAAGAACAGCATGCAGTTTTATGGTGTGCACCGGCTCCCCCCCCCCCTTTCGGCTTTCTTTCAGCCAATCACGGGAACAGAATAAGACTTTTTTCAGGGTTGGTAAATGTCTTAATAACGTGATGGCCCGGTGACGGCGGTGGGCACACACTGAAGCATGGCTCTCGGTGGCAAACGATGTCGCTGTTGTTGGTTTTTCCGAATGGAGCATATTGAACGCAGAGCCGAGACTTTTGCTTAATGGAGCTAAGGGGACGGTAGCAGTTGTTGTCTTTACTAACAGGATCTTTCGCTCCTGTCCTTGGGTGGTGTGTGTGTTTGAGCGTGTGTGCTGGGGGCGAGGGGGATCACGCCGACGTGATGTTGGGCTGATGCGGGACACTCGGGCTCCCCTCGTGGTGGGCCAGGGGGGCGTTGTTGTTGTTGTTGTTTGTGACGAGCGGGTGCTGCTGCTGCAGCGGCGGCGACGTGTTGCTGCCGCCGACGCCCTGGCTGAGTTGGCTCGAGAGCTGGCCGAGCTGTTCCGAGTTGGCCAGCGACTTCAGCACAGCGTTCTCGCGCTCCAACACCGAGTTCCTCTCGTACAGCTCCTTGATGTGCTCCTTCAAAACCTCCACCTCCTCGCGAACAGCATACATCAGGTGGCTCTTAACCAAGTCCTGAAAGAAAGATGGAGACAAGAAGAGGGAAACTATAATTAGCGCACTTATATAAATTGTTTTAAACTAAGCAGTTTCCATCCTCAAGTAGAAAAGGAAAAGGCAGCTGTCACATTAGAGTTTAAAGTTTGAGCTTCATCTGGCAGCAATTTCACGGTAAGACTGCTGTAGGGGTTTTGTGACAGCATTTTCAGTAGGTCACTTGTCAGACAAAGTGCGTGGGCCGTACTGAGGTTTGATTTTCTGGTGTGTCTTTTTCTAAGAAAAGTTTACTGAATGTTCAGAGCGAGAAAAGCAGAAGCTTCCAGGAACTGAATGTATGTACATAATTCATCATGGATTATTACACAGATATGGGGGAAACTCATGAAACGCGTCACTGTGCAGGCCTACACAGAATCACTACAGACAAACACTTGTGGGAAAACTCACCATTGCCTGCTCAATCTTGTTGTCGATGGCGACGACGCTGGCACCGGATGCACTGTGGGGAGGGAAAGAGAGAGAGAGCGTTATCACAAGATGCTCATCTCATGTCTTACCACGTGCTTCAGACGGATGTTAAATTGAGATCTTTCACATTCACTAAATGCAAAATCTCGTTCTTGAAAGTGTCAAGCGTGACTTCGGGGGATTTCACCGGCTCTTCCGAGGTAAGCGGGCCGCAGATGTGCTGATTAACATTCAGTTTCCACAGAACACCGTGAGCAGGTTTTGTGTTTTGGAAAGCAATTCAATCTCCAAACCAAAAATAAAAACATGACCTATTTTTAGTGCACGTGACAGAAAGCGTGAGAGATAAGACGAGTCCGATATTAATCACCACAACAGAGATGCACATGAAAAAGCAGAAGTGACAAGAAGTGACAGGCCCCAACAGCAGCAGCTCTGGACCCAAAAAAGGCCTTATCATATAGGCCAACCAACTGCTTTTTTTCTTTTTTTTTCCCCCTTTATAGGTACTTTTGTGAGCCTTTGATGCGTGGCCACACAAATAAACTGGACTCAGCATAATTGTCCATTAACACAGCAGCACCTGAAGCACGAGGTCTGTCATCTGTAAAACCAGATGTCCGGCTGGTGATGAAACACAGCAAAGACTCTGTCACCTATGAATCAGTGTACGATCACACACTTCAAAACAGGCGAGGACAAATAATATCTTACGCTACTCGGGTGATCTTTTTAAAAGACATGTCTCTATGCAGGACTCCATTGCAGTGTGTGATAAAAGCAGCTGGCAGACAATGAGTGTGGCTGCTCTCCTGCAGGATCTGTGCTCGGGGTGCGGCTGATGTGGCCGACAGAGATCAGCTTACATGATCAGTAAAGCCTCACTGATCTCTGTAAAAAAAAAAAAAATCACGTTTTTTCAACATTTTCAATCATCCGCACGTCTTCTTTTTTGTGTCCCACTTTGCTAAAAACGTGTTTAAAAAAAAAACAACAACAACACTTCACAGCAGAGCACCATTTGTTTACCTCCACACCGCCCCCCGCCCTGCAGGGACACACAGAGGGAAAAACACCCCCCACTTCACAGATAAAAGACGATCGACTTACTAAAGCAAAAGAGATCCTCACACAATGAATCGCGGCGGAGTTTCAGCTCTTTAACTCGCCTAAAGAACAAACAGCTGCGAATCTTTGTCCGTCTCTACTGATGCCGGAGCCTCCTGTACCATCACCGCCCTGCTCGGATGTGGATGCCGGAATAAAAAAAAATTAATTAATAAATATATATAATATACAAACAGCCGCTAGTCGGTGCTCTGGGCTGGATCTGAGGCAGGAGATGGGATTTATCTTTACGTGTTTGGAGGGAGTTTAAAATGCTTGGTGATGTTAAATGTGGAGAGAAACACAAACAAAACACTCAGAGTGGAGAAAAGGGCTGCAGTGAAAAAACAGTATTTCACACATAGCTATCACACTGAGTCATTTCAAATATAATGTAACTACATACATAAAGAGGGGCATTACGCGCGTGGAGCAGCAGCGTCCTGCGTGCTGCTGCGCACGTACGGATCCCCGGGGGGAGGGGGCGTGTTATAAACACCAAACAGATGCCACACTTGTAGGAAAGACATGCTGGATTGCAAAAAAAAAAAAGAGGTGACCAGCGCGCCGATGATGTGCGGGGCGATCAGACAGGGTGTCCAAACAAACTGAGCTAGACCTGTTAGATCCACATGAAGGAGGACAGGAGTCTGGCACAGTAAAAAAAAAAAAGTTTCCAGGCAGTGAAATTTAAAATTAAAGATCCTTAAGGACGCACGAGCGAAAAAAGGAAAGGAAGAAGCACGCGGAGCACAAGAGAGACAGCACAGCCAGATGTTGATCCACACACACGAGATCAAACTGTATTAATACACACACACACACAGCACAGAGCCCGGGGGGCTGTTTAAGTCCTTTACCTGGCGCATCTCGCCCTGTAAGACACCAAACGTCCCGAGTATGTCGGAGAGGTTACTGGTGAGCAGGGCAGGCTGTAGCTCATTTTGCAGCGCATGTTGTTGTCCTCTCCCAAAGTTTCTCTCCCTTCTGAGCGTGAAAACTCGGATGCCTCCTTGTTTGAGTGAGAGCCGAGCGTGTCTTTAAACAGCACGCCCGATCACATGGCCAGAAAACAAGGAAGGAGGGGAGGAGCTTTTTCTCCCTCCTCTCTATCTCCCTCTGATCTCTCTCTCTCTCTCTCTCTCTCTGTGTGGTTCATCCACTACAGTACAAATTAAAAATCAACCACTGCCTGAAATTATACACTCCAGAGGCACAGGACGAGTTATTCAAGAGGTTAAAACTTTAATTAAAAAGTGTTTTCCCCTGTGCTGACAAAGACCTCTGGTTGTCTCTTTGTCTTAAAGGAAGATGTTCAGACTTTCACACACACACACACACACACACACACACACACACACACACACACACACACACACACACACACCAGACTGCCCAGTTATCTTTTCATGCAATTATTCTATATCAGGAGTCGATGAAAAGAAACGTTGAGGAGTTAAATGTGTGTGGATGACATAAAAAAAAGAAAGATGATGAGATGGTTGTTTTTTTCTCATGAACTGCGTATTTGTGGAAGAGGCTCAAAAGGCCAAACGAGAATATTTTTACATTTTCATTGGTCACACTGACATCAAGATGTAATCGACACGTGCTTTGCAAGTAAATCGAATTTGAAACGTAGCTCTCCCACATGTCTGCAGTCTCCCTCGCCTCTCTCCCGGGGCAACGCAAAGACTGGGACTCGGCTCGCATGTTCTCCTTCTCGTACTTTTCGTATACAGAGCGGTCTAAAAATGGCTGCAGTTTTGGGGGGGGGGTTGTTGTTTGGGGACGTTGGGAATGACAGGTCCGCACTGATGTGACGACGGCGGGGCAAATGAGTCGCATTCCATGGCAAGCCACTCACCCCAGCCTGTGCGATCTGAGGGCCGATTAACGACGCGAGGTGGAGACATTCCTCCCCCTTGAACCAGGCATTTACACATCTGGGACAATGAGGGAGAGGAATGTCCACGAGTTTGGGCTGGAATGTGTTTTTGACCAATAGCTAAAAAAAAGAAAAACAAAAAACAGACAGGTTGGATCAGATTTGCGACTGGGAGATACGGCTCCAGGGAGTTTCAAGAGATGTTGAGGAGACCAAAAAGAAAAAAAAAAGAAAAGAAAAAGTCTAATTCAATTTGTTGTCATTCGGTGTCCAAAGAAAATAAAGCAAACTGTACATTTTATTCAGTGAGGAAGACATGTGGCGGTTTATATAAGGACCACTGGCTGTGTTAACCTCAACACAGGCCTTCCCTGCAGACTGCAGCAGCGCACACATGCACTCACCGCCCCCCCTACACCCACCCACCCACCCTTCCCTAACAAAGTCTGCAGGACCACAAGGCAGCACATTCCAGCTCTGGACACCTCCGGCCTCGAGGCCAGCGCCTCCAGACCGAGACATCTGTGTCAGAGCCACCATCCCGCTGTGACCACACAGTCAACTTCTTCTACTATCAAAACAGTCCTGCAAGTTTTGGGTTCGATTAAGCAAACTTTTCCATCTTCTGCGTCTCTTTCATCGCGCTTCAACCCGGAGGAAGTTGTGAACTCGAGGCCTTAAGGATGTAAGTACTTCAGAGTCGGACTGAAGCACAGGAGACACGTGCAGCGGCAGAGTGTGGTGTCCTTCGTCTCTCTGGGTTTATCACATGATGTTGATAGCATCAGACATCCAGAGTGTTCTCCGTTAGGACACAGATGCACCGGCACACGTCCCCGTCGCAAAGCACACAAACACTCACGTAGGGGGGGGCAGCTGAATAAATTAGACCTCAGCCCTTCGGTGATAACCCCCCCCTCCTCCCCAACCCCATCCCCCTCCCTTGGGTGAGTGCATTTCAAAACAATAGCTGGAGGATGGGGGGCCGAATCAACAGAGGGGCGCTCTAGCTGGCGACTCTGTGTTGTTCTCTTTTTAGAGGCAGGGGGCTGCTTCAGTCCCGGGTCGTGCCGTCCGTTTCGAAAAGGCGCACTTCAGCTGTTTGGCCACACGAGGTCGGCAGAGGCTCCAATTAGCAGCCGCGCAAAAAATAAAATGAACAGCAGAGCTGCAGGGAAAGAGCAGTTCAGTCATGTCTTTCCTACATCATCACAATGAGCTCATTGTCAGAAATCAACCAGAAGCTTCCATTTTATGAGGACATTTTACAAGCTGGCTCGTATTGCTTCTCATTATTTCTATTAATGAGACAAAGTTATTAAAATAGTCACAGTAATACTACTGCTGCTGCTCTCTGCCTTGCGCTCATTACTATTTGCAGTCGTGATCGAGCGAGTGAAACTTTCAGTGCCATCGCTAACCGGCTGCAGTGTCAGCCAAATGCTGTAAACGAGCATGGAAATGTAACATGTCTTATAAAAAGGTTCAGAGAACTGAAAGTGGCCTCTGACTTGGGAGGTCAAGACAACTGTATGACCCAGCAACGAAACTACTGATCAGCCTCTCTGAAAACAAAGAGAGCAGTATTTTTGCACAGGGGCGTTCTCTACGGGGAACTGTGAGCCCCTCATGTTTACTCATCTAGATAAATTAGATCATGGCAGCACTCACTCCACTTTTCCATAGAAGTCTCCACTGTAAAAAAAAATACCTTTGATACAACAAACAAGGATTTGCAGAAGAGATTTTAATGGAGAAATTAGTTTAGAGAGATCTCTCTGCTCAGTGACACTACTGTAGTTAGTAATTTTAATAAAGTTAGTTTCTGATTTCATTATTCATCTATATAGCCATAAAATAAGTGTCCATTACAATTTACAAGAGCCCAACATGACAAATTGTTTTTTTTCTGATCAAAATCATGTGCGACAAAGAACAACATCAAATCCTAAAACAGTAGAAAGCGTAACTGGCGAACATTTCACAAATTTCTTTCTAAAAAATGACAGAAACAATCAATTCCCAAAATTATTTAACTTTCTATCATCTGATCAATGAATCCACTAAGAATCTCTTAAAGTTGCAATAGCAAGATTGAAAAAAAATTCCATGAAGCACTCAGACGTAAAAGAACAACTATCATGCAAGTCTACAACAAGCTGAGGAAGATTGTGTGGTACCGTCAAAGGCATATACTTTCTTGTTGCTGTCTTTTATCATGTGTGCAGTAGGTATCACGTGCACAGCGACGTAATGCCATCAACATGCTGGTCATGATTCACACAAATTATGAAAGTATTTTTATAAGTTAGACAACACATAAGGAATATTTGGTATTTGTCAATGCGCACTTGAAATTCCTTGTCAAGACGTCAAGTTGCATACTGAACCAAAATAGTCGCAAAACAAAGAATCTCAACTGACTGCCTCAGTCCTTCTTGCAGCGTAAAACTTCAAAACAATGGTGACAATTGCAGGATGCTGAAACTATGTTAATATGTGCCTCTGAAGGCGGTGGATTTTTCGGATGCTGTATTGTTGGGATGTGTCGTCCACATAAAGGGTGGTCCGCGCTGACACAATGGAGACTAAACAAAATAAGACAGACCTCGGGGACAGCTCGTCTGGAGATGGAAGCTTTATTTTTCCAGCCCTAAATCAGAGTCATGAGTAGGTGTGTCTGCTGCCACTGAGCTTCCCCGTAAACAGGCCGGAGGAACAGTCCCACTTGCACCCTCGCCTGTTACGTAAACTCCAGACTTGTGCACAAACATCTCGTTCTGCATACGTCCCGTGTGACGTGCTCGGAGACCACCAGCCTGACCTCCCTAAGGACATGGACACCTCCAGCAGACGACTGGGGTGGATGAACCGGACGTCAGGGGAGCATGAGAAGGAATCGAGGCCCCCCCCGAGGGGAGAGTTTAATACAGGCAAAGATAATATTGAAGACAGCAGATCATCACTGTTAATTTAAAGGCTTTATGGAAGGCCTCGTTATTTTAGCTGGTTTTGAGGCTGAAATAACCGCCAGCAGAGATGTTTGATCTCTCAGCCACCCCTACAGATCCTGAAGAAATGATAAAGAGTCACGATGTAATGTGACCATCAAACTCCATATGCAAACACAGTGGGGGGGATTTAGGACCCGGGTCCCCCAGCCTTAAATAATCACTGCCAAAACAGTGTTCAACTAAAACCAGATCCCCGGCCCGCACCATGTGCCTCCATATCATATTTCGCTATTTTTTTTCTTTGAGCGGTTTGGGCCTGTACCACTTGTTTGGCGCGGACTCCACTGGAACATGTTAAAAGTAATAGTGTTACTCCCGAGGCTTTAATGGGAATATCCTGACACCTCATCGTTAACGAGCCTCTGTATTCAGCAGAGCATTTGTCAGGGGATCAAGGACTTAGCCTCATTTGGGCTTCCTCTCTGAAGTGCAGGGTTTGGGTCAAGCAAATGTCATTAGGCTGCTGCAAAAAAACACACGAGACGCCAGCCATTGTATCTCGCTCTGGCTTCTGTCTGTCTCGAGCCTCGGCCGCGACTGAACACTTTACACCTTAAAAGTTATCTTGAAGATTAGAGGGCGCGTTTCATGGCCAGAATATCAACGGTTTAAAACTGAAATTGAGTCAGAGGTTAAATGCTTGAGTCACCCCCCCTTTTCCACCAGCTATTTGGGTGCCTAATAGTGCGGCATTTGACCCTCTGCTGGTTCAGAGGGGATGTTTACTGGCGAACAGTAGACGCCTATGGTTATATAAGGTATCTCCCGGGCCGGGTGTGAATGCCTTTAACTGACTGAGTGTGAAGCAAGACGATGCCGAAAAAGAGGCAAGTGTGCTCAGCAAACGTGTCTTGGATAAATAAAAGGTCAAATGTCAGCCAAGTTTCCAAAGATAAAGTTGACAGGATGAAACTGTTACCCTCGCACAGTGCCGTCTTTGAGACAGGAGGCATGTTACGTAAGCGATAAAAATCTTTCATGGTTATGATCTCCATCAATCAGTTCCTTTCCTGCATCTAAACAGCCTCGTTAAGTTTGAGATCAGAGCTCTGCGCAATGTCAAGTCATGTCATGTCCATCAAGCCTGGAGGGGGGCCGCTCCTGTAGAACCGCTGAGTAATCCGCTCAAAATGATGTACTTATTTCTGAGAAAGAGCTTGAAATTGAATTGGGCTAAGTCCTCTGAGGATTTGCCCCACAACCTGTAAGCAATTACAAAGTGTGTCTTTGTGTGTGTTTGTGTTTTTTTTCATGGGAAGGTGATTCCAATTCAGGCAGTGCCAAGAAAGAAAGGCAAACCCATAAACATTAGTTGAATAAAACAGCAAGTACCATCATCTTATGAAAGAAAGACAACAGCACATTGTTAAAAAAATTATACAAAGCAAATAAAGGGCTTCACTGGCAAGATTTTTTCCTATCAGCACATCAAGAGTGAAAGTGCAGCTTTCCCACGTTCAGCTCTCCTCCACCTCCACCTCCACATCCCAATAGTGAAATGTTTGTTTCTGCGTCATAAACAGTGGCTGCATACCTGGTCTGGATCAAATAAGTCTCAGTGGCTGAGCATGGGGCCGCTGATCAGGTGTGCTCAGTCAGAATATAAATCCTTTCTTTATTGTCCGTGATCATAAAGTTGGTCATTGTGGACTGAGGGCAGTAAAAGGGCTGCTGCTGCTTTACTTGGGACCAATCACAGCCTCACAATGATTCCATCCAGCAGACCAACAAATCGCTCTCCTGGAATGTTTACAAATGCAGAGTGTAACTTGTAATTTAGTTAGGCTAAAATAAATCAATCCGAGAGACGAGCTGTTGCTACAGAGCTGTACGGGATCAGTAAGATTTTGAGCTTCTGAAATAATTTCAGTATATCTGCCTTTGTAAACCTGTGTAAAATAAAACTCTGCATGGGAAATATAAGACTGAATGTGCAGAAAAGATTTGAGAATGTCGAAAAAAAAGTTGGCCTATATCGACTACGGCTGCAATGTTCATCTTAAAGAAATAATTCATTGTTGTCTGAAAATGGTATAAAATACCACCAGGGTTTGTGAAAAATCAAAGAGATGGAGATTTGTCTGACTGAGAGTCAAAAACCCAAAGATATCCAGTTAATTATCATAAGAGCTGAAGCAACCAGAAAATATTCACATTTGAGACGCTGGAATGTGCTAATTTTGGCATGTCTTCATAAGGAAATGATTCAAAACTATAAATCACTTATCACAATTGCTGCCAATGAATCCTATGTTAACCGATTAACTGACTCATCAAATAATTATTGTAGCTATAAGATAAACAGTGAAGGACATAAAGAGAAATAACGTGAACGTGTCGGTTCCCATGTCTCTCTATAAACAGTTCCCACACTGAACATGGATTTTCTCATTCACTCGTACAGAGATTGTCACAGAGGGTGATACACAGCCCCTAGTTTTGAAATTCATTTTGAACATTTCACAAGGCCATAGAGCTGCAGCACATGTGGCAGTGTAAAGATAAACAGGCAAGCATTCCTCTGATGCCCACAACATAGTAGGAACTTGCACAAAACACCACAACTGCTTATGAAAAAAAATGCTGAAGTGATGTGGGGGCACGCTGCCCAGCTGAAGTTTTACATATTTCACAAAGCAATCATTTTCAGGAATGCTCCTTTATGCCCTCAAACTGTTTGTGTGCAATCCCCCTTTCACTTCCAAGCAAGCCCGACCTTGCAGAGAAGCAGGCTCAGGACAAAGAGAGGTGAAATAAGGCGGCTCCCTCAGGTTTACCTGCGGTTAGTTGAAAGTTTTGAATAGCGCTGCACTGTTAGTCACAGGGCCCAGGGGCAAACATGAGCTGGATGGGGAACAAACAGAAGTGTTGAATCTTTTGCCAGCCGCGACGCTCTGCGCTTGCTCAACTGCTACTGTTTCACTTAAACACCACGTCTCATCCGGACGTCGTATGGAAATCTTATGCTCGCTACAGTGCGTTACACACACTCTGGATTGATGACACGGTCACATCTGCTTTAGTCCGCTAACCGTCTTTGTTTACTTGCTGTAACAAATCATGGGAGTGGAGATAAACTATGATATTCACCTGCTAGTTATCTGTGTTCATTAATCATTTGATTTTATATAAACCACAGTTTAACACACATAAGTATCACGTAAATGTGCATTTGGGACATTTTATCTCTACAATTCTGAAAAAGGACATTACTGATGCAAAAACAGCCAAAAGCTCAAAACTAAAAAAAAAAAATTATATAAATCATTTTTGCCTCCTGTTTAAAGTGAAAACTTAAAGTCATCAAATTTATTGGAAACAGTTACCTTCCAGCTCTTTGATAACACATCATTACATAACTTCACCACTTGACAAGCAAACCACATGCTTGACATAAAAGGACTTGAATGAACAATGTGCTGCCGCCTTGACTCCAGTTTGTTTGCTACCGTTTGTTGGCAGTCAATGAAATTACCCATGGCAAAGAATCAAGGTATCAAAAGAACCTCCATGAGAGAAGACATGGGAACAAAAAGTGGTCGTGACTAATGCAAACCACTTATAAACCGCGGACATATTTACGTTCCAGTCAAAACCGACCGGTGTTCATTTACCGATAGTGCTAACGTTACTCGGCAGGTACTTGCATGTTTTAAAACAATTAAAAATCCATTGGTTAAACGGTCTTGGTTGGTTAAAAGAATTATTATTAAAGCAGATATTTTAAGCCACAGTAAATAACAACTTGAAAATAAACAATTGTTGGTGATTAATTTTAAGCAGTTTCCCACTGTGGGCAGGGCTGTTTGCTGAGTATAGACTCTACTTTGCATTGACATGTTGCGTGAATTTGATTTTGCCGATAGCACTTCCAACAGTTGTGACAAGTTAGTTCCTGGTGCAGTTCCAGATTCGTTCACGTCTTTAGCTCAAGGATGAGTTATTCAAAGAAAAGACTTGAATTTCAAAATACAACTCCCACAGTCAATCACCGGCCTCTCATCGGACTTGGAGAAAATGACATAATATAACACACCCTGTGTCAAGTTATCTCAGTGTGATCTGCTATTTGCAGTGCTAAAACCCCCTGGCACCGGGCTGCACATGAGGGAAACCTGAGGACCGGATCCTCGTGACTGGCAAAGCGTTGAGGCTCAAAGTGTCACGTTAAGTATCACAAAACGCACCGTGACGCTTCCCGCAGTGCCATGCTTTCTCCATGCATTAGACACTCACAGCTAATGAAATGTCCAGTTTGACAAGTCGTTTAATTCAACTGGCTGGTCTCAAAATGTCATTTTTCTTCGTAACAGGGGAGCAAGCTTGGCAATACAGTGAAGAAACACTTCCTTTGTTTATGTGTTTTTAAGGCAGTCGTGTAGTTGCGAATGGTAAAAATGTTTTTGCCAATACCTACAATGTTCATGTGATCAGGACATTCAGTTTTTTTTCCTCTGGCATTTTACCCTCGGAAGAGCAGAAGTGTGTATGAAACAGCATTAAAAACAATGAGACACTTTGTTTTGTCTCTGTTTGACATTTTACTATTTACTTACTTGCTATTTTAACAACCAAGGTTTTTTTTTTTAATTAAGTGGTTCTTAAACACCACCTCCACAAAATCTTAAAAAGAAAAACAAAGTGAGTGCTAGCATAAAAAAAGCATACTGTGGACCTTCATGCAGCTGAGGTCAGTGACACTCACTGAGTTTCACTTGCAAACAATGCAGGTTCAGGTGTCGTTTACCTAAAAAGCCGAAACAAACTGACCTCCTCTGGAAATTGATGACAGTGTCGTACCTTCTTGACAAGTTATTGATGCGTTTTGAGAAAAATGACACTTCGAGACTCCATAGTTAAACGACAAGATGGACATCTAATCTTGCAAGGTGTGCAGGGTTGAGAGGGGTGCAGGGTCTGGTTAAGTCGGCCAGGCCAGGCCACACACTCACACACAAGTAAACACACCCGAGCTCATACCTATCGTTGACAGGCTTTGACCCTCGTAATCTGCTAGGCCGGAAAGCCTGGTAGAAAGCAGTGGACGGGTTCCTGCATTTTAATGGGGGAGGAAACAGAGACAGGAGAAACATGAGTAAAGGAAGGGAAACGTGCGCTGGGGGAGAGGGAGAGAGAGGGAGAGAGAGAGAGAGAGAGAGAGAGAGAGAGAATAAATGAATGAATGTAGAGGAGGATCATGAAAAATGCTGAGAGGTCAAGAGGAAATAATGATACAATCCAGATTGCCCAGCTCTTTTCGGAAATGACAAGATGAAGCTAGACCCAGTGCATTGTGGGCATATTTTCCCAAGTGCTAAAACAACCATCATATATAATTTCCGCCTTGGTGCATTACTGCCAATCGCTTTCATTTCCATCCTGTATATGTCATACGTAATATTAAAATGTGACAACATCTATATGACTATATAAAATAACATATAATATACCAGTTCTACGGCAGGTGCCCAAGCACATACAAATAAAAATGTTTTAGACAATATTATTAAAAGAAAAAAAGAGTGATTGTTTGGTACAATAAAAAAAACAGGAACTTATAACAGTCACTCATCCCTAAATGCTGCTTAAAATTAGCCTCATTACCATTTCAATCACTATATCCTCGTGTAGTCTCATCACTTTCACCACTAACACATTTTTAATCATTGGACTCATGGGATGATGTTCATCTCCAGTAAACAATGTTAAAAGTCACCAGCCGTCAGAGATGATCTGGACAGGAAGTTAACTTCTCCCGTCAGCCAGCAGCGCTCATGAATTTCCTACAACCACTTGGCCAGACTGATTTGTAGAGAAGAAAGTGAACTTCAGATCAGTGTTATTTTCCTGACACAGCAGCTGAGGGTAGATAGAATTACCAAACAAATTAAATATTTATCAGCATTCAGGTAATTGCTAGCACAGGATGTTCATGATACATCAAGTTCATGACAAAAGCCGACAATAAATCTCAGTCCAATAAGCCTGAAGTGAAAATTTTCATATAATGTTGGCCCCACAATATTTCCCTGTTCTTCTGGTTATTTTCCAACATGTACTACACTGAACTCCTGGCAGCACCTTCGTTTCACCTGATACTTCAGCTTCACTCAGCATTTAAACTTCTTTCAGCAATTGTAATTCAACTCTCTCTTCAATGACAGCTTCCAAAATCTTTACGTCTTGGTCTCTTTAGCATTTCACTGTGAAAAAACATGGCTTTACGTACCATAAATCGATAAATTTTAAGTATGTATGACCATTTTGAGGGCAGAAAAATATTTGTTTACAATTGTGAGGTTTGGTTTGGTTCACACCGACCTACATTAAATGCTTCGATAGGCAAATCAAATTCAACTTAAAAGTCTTTTTTTTTTATTCAAATGCACAGAGAGCGTTTAACTAAAAGCTGCAGTGCAATAAGGTAAGAAAAATGGTACTTAAAACTAAAATAGCGTTACGGTAAAAACTGCAGGAGGGAAAGGTAACATTAGCTGTTTACGGAAGTGCATGCTACTGCTGGGTTCAAGTTCATGTCAGTTACCTTACTGTCTGCACCCTCGATTTAAAGCTTTCTATAAGAGGCTCGTCCTACAACAAGAGCGGGGGTGGTCGGCAAAATCGTAAACTGGAAGGTTTCACTATATACGAGACCCTGGAGGAGCGAAAAACAAAAGCAGGCATGAGAGAGGAATTCATTTGTGAAAAAAAGAAAAGCAGGGTTAACCATTCACTACTGTATTGGTGACCTGACAAGAGTAATTTACAGCAGCGTTTCCATATCTGAGCTCATGACAGATTTATCTCCGCCACGCCCCCAAAAACAGTGGCTCAGGACCTTCGAGTTTCCTCATGTGCTGGTGAGGTATTTAGACACTGCGAGTTTAAAGAGCTCATAAACAACATATTTCCACATGGCAGCTGTGAGCTCGACTCTCTGAACATGCCAGAATACCTGTTTTTTTTTTGTTTGTTTGTTTTGTTTTTTGCTAAACTGAGTTTTGAAAGCATGCCTTGTTCCTCAGGCGACAAGGAAAAGCGCAGACACGTGTGATGAAAATGCAGCAATTATGAGTGAAGGAGGTAGAGAAAGGGAAAAGGTAGGAAAAACAGGGAAGCTTGGAAGGTCAGCTCACCTAAACCCCCCTCAGAAACATCACTCCCTATGAGTGCACAGAAGTAGGACTCAGCTCTGTAAACGGCACTTTTGAGGCTCCACCATGTGTGTTTGTTCAGCTTTATTTCAACATAAAAGCCTCTGTAGACAGAAAGGTTACAATCATTTCTAATATACGACCTGTATTGTTCATTTTGGGTTTTTTGTTTTGTTTGTTTGCATTAGTTCATTTTTTTTTATTTTGCTGTTTGAATGAATAATGAAAATACAGGTATTTTACTTGTTGTGTTTTGGAGGTTTAAATAAAGTTAATGAAGCCATTTCTTTCTAAATTTTCTCCAACTTTTACCTTTTGTACTTTTCTTTGTCAGAGCTGAAGTGCAAAAAGTTATGAGCCACAGTCATGCACATAAAGCATGAGGGTGAACGTGCTGCAGCTGGTGTAGACTTGGTGAACATTTGAGTTTTGAACACACATATGTCTACATCTATTCACTGGTTCTGATAAGTAAAACATTAATTGCACATGGACATGTTAGATATTATTCTAATTACGTGTAAGGTTGAAACTAATAATCAATTAGTCGAGCAACAGAACTACTGTTCTACTACTTCAATAAGTGATTCATAGTTCTACTTCATTTTCGGGCAAAAAATGGAAATGGAAATGGAAAAAAGAAATGGAAAAATGGACCGAGTTTTTTAAATTTGAGGATTTAATCATTTTCATATGTGTCAGCAGACTGAATATGTATTTGGTTTTTGCATTCAGTCAGACAAAATAAGACATTTGAAGATGACACATGACTTTTAAGATGTAATGATTATCAACAAGAATAAACTACAAATGAAACTCGGAAATCATTAGTTTCGTCTACAATAAAACATAAATCAGATCCTTGATTACAATCATATTAAAATTGTCTTTGTACAGATTACACTCTGTCACGCTGACAACTTTGGCCTCGTTGACCTGTTGGAACTAGCATCTTTGCTGGAAGCAAATATCTAAGAGGCTACGGTCAAATTACCCCCTGAGTGTGTGAAAAGGTGAGAGGCACAATGTTGCTGAGCAGGTATGCAAATTCATAATCATGGCGTCTTATCTGGTTGACCTACAGCCCCAAGTGCTATGTAATGGGATGGGAACGACACAGGATTTTGACAATGGACTGTCAAGGCCCACGTGTCAAATTTTGTCGAATTGTTGGCCTTTACTGTTTTTAACAGCAGAAGCAGCAGCAACAAGGCATCGGGTGTTTCTTGTCGAGATAAGCCTGCATCCCTGACATGGATTTGTGAAAAGCCACATAATTTGCACCGTGCTGCTTTCTCATTCACTTTGGTAAAACTATCCCACACCTTGCTCCTGTTATTCGTAGCTGCTGCCTCCACCATGTCGACTGTCGCCTGTCTTCAAGCATGTGCGCACATTCCTGTGTGACGATTGTCGGTCGTTTTGTCAAAAAAAAGTCCCATCCCTAATAATAGGGTCTGTTTACCTGATGAGGTAAGCAGAAATACCCTGTAAAATTAATTTAGAAGTGAAACTGTAACAGGCAGTAAATTAAGTTTACACAGGTCACAAGAACAATACAGGAATATTTAGATACTCCTCTCTTACTGACTGTTTATTATTTTAAACATATAAAAAGGTCAGTAAAATATCGTACGCCTAACCCATAAAATGAAAGTAAGCTGTGAAGGCTGCAATTCTATTGATTAATCTGGTGATTTTTTTAATCAAAACATTAGAGAATAGTGAATAATGCCCATCACAATACAAGCAGACTTCATCAAATGTCTTGGTTTGTCCGACCAATAGCCAAACCCTGAAAATACAAAATTTATCAGAATGCAAAACAAAAAAAGTGGCACATTTTCATGGCGTGTAGTTTATTTCACTTGCATAGATAGATAGATAGATAGATAGATACTCTGGATTGACATCTTCACGGTTAAAGACATTTCTGAGCTCTACAACAAAGCACAAACTGAGTTAAGAAGCTGTTGCTTTATGACTTTTGCCACCCACGCTGATCATAAAAGCAACCATTGTGCAGAGAGATATTTTAGATAAAAGCACCATCAAACAAGGTGCCTCTGTAAATAACAAACTGGGTAACCACCCAGCAAGAAGATGCCAAATAATGGGTCACGCGTTTGAGAAAGTCACAGCACTCTGTCAGATCTGAAAGACGGTTCCCTGCTCTCATGATATGTGATTGACAAGGGATTTAACAGCAAGAACTTCTGTCAATAAAGAAGCTATGTCAATGTCACAACCCTTTAATTGCTCACAAAGACCATATCAACTCAAACATGCCCAACTGTTTGTAGCAGTATCCAAGGTTTAGGATGTTACATAATTTGATTAGCAACGCCAATGTTTTCTGAACATAAAAATGTTGTTCACAAACAATCTATTTCATGTGATAAAACCACAATGACACAATCATAATAGTCTGATGAGGTTCCAAATCCACTGCTGTAGAACAGGAACTTATAAAAACAAGTATGCACATAAAAATCCCTGCGCTTTGACAGGTTAACAAACGTGGCACAACATACACAAGACGAAGAATAGAGTCTCAAGTGGGATTTTACCTATAAACCCCCATTCAGTCCTTAAGCCACCTCAGAAAACGCTGTTGAGCAGGCCTCGAGGAAAGCCGTTGTTTTTGAACAGAGGGGAGAAAAATGTGATTTTCTCCCTTTAAGATAACCAAAAAGGGGCCATTTGCCCATAAAAGTCAAAAGAACATGCAGCACAACACGAAAGACCAAACATGTTACAAGCGACGGGTTTTGAACTGCGGGTGTTTTCCTGAAGTTGTTTTTCCTGCACTGGGCTCTTTGATGTTGCTGAGTGTTGAGTAAACTTCATCCATGCACACACGTGACTATATATCTCTGTCTTCGCGTCACGCACGCGAAACTTCCCGCCCGTGCACAAGTTTAATTTACATTATTTTTAGGGCCGAGTCCTGATACAGGGGGAGGCTGAATAAACTGGACAGAGGGATGAGATATGACCCAGGAGCTGGAGGAGTTCTTCTCATAACGCAGTTATTAGGAGTTGCCGTGGGAGAGGGAGGAAAAGGCTCAGTGGCAAAGAGGGACGTGACCCTCTGCATGGGGCTAGAGCCTGCAGCCATGCCCGAGTCAGGCAAAGTCCCAGCTGTGCAGCTAAACACCACTGACAACACAACCCCACCCACACTCCTATGGGAGGCTGCAGCACTTGGCGCAGAGAAGAGGGGTTTGTTGGAGTATTTATGACTCAACTTTATAAAAAAAAAAATCCCTCAGAAAATCAGGCTTTTGCTATGTTAAAGATGAGCTCAAACGCTTCAGCAAAGACTGGCAAACATGTAAAGTCAGTGAAAGAACGGTGAAAATATGTCACACTGATATGAGCATTCTCGTAAGCGGAGGGTGTTAATTTCTGCTCGGGTTACACGTAATTGTTACCATGAGCGCTGAACAGTCAGTATAATTCAGGATCTGGGTTCGCCCGTTCAGCTGGGTGGCGGTTGATAGCATCAGCCTGCAGCTACAAAGCCTACCTATCTGCTCAATTTCACTTAGCAGGGCTCAAGTTCATTGACTCAGCCGGTTAAATAAAGTGTAGAATTGGTTCCTGAAGCGTGACGCTGGCCAAGTGAACTTTGCCATACTCGCCGTCAGGTCTGTTTCTGTCTCAGCTTGTCAGCTGCTGCTAACAACACGGGCCCTGTCACCCTCCAGTGACTTTCCCTGGGGTTAAGTGAGCAAGTCCACTGAGCAGATCAGACAAGACGTACAAGGGACAAATAGAGGAGGACACCATGCGTGACAATTTACATGTCTGACTGCAAACAATATTTTTATATTAGCCTAAACCGGTCGCTTATTTAATGTAGTTCTATTTTTGTCCTCCTTTTATAAATTTCCTGTCCAAAAAAACATTACCATACACTTTACATATTAATATACAAGATCGCAAAAGGAGATATATTTCTAATCATCATTGTGCAGCTGTTCAATACCATACATGGCTTTGATCCACAGTCTTCCCAGCTGCTGGTTGCCTGCACATTCATATCTGTGTGCAGAAAAAACACTAGCAGATTCCTGTGACAAATCACAACCAACTCCTTTTACATACCGTACGCTGGGTGCGGGCAGTGACTGCCCTAAAGTGAACTTTCCTTGATCAAAGCTTCCTCGAGTACATATTCTAATATCTTAGAAACACCTAACTAACTTAGCATTGGTTCATCACAATAAACATATTTACTTTATCAGCACTGCTAAGTTAAAAATAAACTAAAATCATGAGCCAAACGATCCCATAGTGAGTGTTAAATTATTGATGTATTTTGTTGTAGTGGTGCTTTTTTATGTTGTGAGTAGTGAAAGTGCTGCTGAATCTCACTACAGTTCCAGTAGCTCAACTGTACTTTCATTGCACCGTGGAGTTTTGGGCCACCGGTGTCAGTTTCAGATCAGTGAGTCTCTGTTGCAGCTGTAGATGTTGTAGCCTCTTTGTGAGCTCTCTCAGCCGTGAAACGAACATCCCAGAGACTGCAAACATGTTTGCATGTTGCAATCCTAGGTCAGTGATAAAATGCCAATGCGCTGCCCCTCCTGGTTTCAGCTGCTGAGATTCATTCACTGACGGCACAGGAAGTCGTAGCGGAATATTTTCCATTGTTTGGTATGGAGCTTTCTGGCTGACCTCGGTCTGAGCCGGAGCCGAGGGTGGCCAAGTGACAGAGCAATGCCTGTGGTGCAATGTCACCAAGTACATTTGCACAATCGCAGTTTTAAAAAGGTAGTTTACTTTGGTATTTCCATGTTATGCTACTTTATATTTCTAATCCACTACATTTATTTGACATTAGATTTAGATTATTAGTTACAAAATACAAAACATTATACTGTTTTATTAGAGGTTAAGCTACCAAGCAGTTTGTAAAAGTTTGTGAAGCTTAGATGTTAACACATCAATAATCATAATCTAGTTGTATCATAAATAGTGATCTTTGTGGTTGCGTTGCAGAACCCCCCACGAAAGTTGTAAGTACATTTTGGTTCAAATACTGTACTCTCACTAAAATAAAATTCTGAGTGCAGATCATCTTCTTGTAACAGATTTTTTTTTTTTTTAAACTTTGGTATTAACACGAGTGAGAGCTGAGTACTTCCTCCACCACAGGGGCAGTGTGTGAAGAAAATAGCATACTTAATGTAGAAAATAGATAGATTGAAGTGCAGCACTTCATTTAGAGCTTGTTTCACAGCTGTAGCCCGAATAAGAATGTGGGCTAAAACTTTTTAACAAGTTAACTGAGTCCGACTCAGATGAAAAGACATGACTGTGTGAAAGTTCAGAATGAATCAGTCATCACACCTCACCACAGTGCTAACCAGGAGGTCAACACAGCGGATGATGGCTAGCTGCTTCTTATCAAGGCTAAAAAAAATGTTTTTAAAAAGCTGAGAATATTAAAGGAGACCATTAAAAAGCTACAAGAGGATGACAGGCCTGCAATTATCATGACAACTTGAATTTCCATAGATTTCAGCATTTTTACTGAAGCAATCACGTGAACGGAGTCTGATTCACAACAGCGTGACGCAATAAGTTCAACGAAAAGTTCTGAAAGGATTAACCATTTCATAAGTGGAAGTAGTTACACACACGCACACTTCAACATAATCACATAATTACAGGAAGTTATATGTTGGAGGATAGGAGATAAATGATGCTATCTGGATGGCCTCACTGGGTTAAAAAAAAAAAAAAAGAAAGAATAAATAAATAAAACGTGTTCGGGCACTTATTAAACATCCCACCTGATGCAGCAACAAACCGTGGTACCATCTGTTTGGCGCCGCTGTTTCAAACAAGTGAATAAACCGTTATCAGTCTACCAAGCCACAATGACTCACGTCCGTTTCCTTGCATAAACCTGCTCATTGTAAGACACTGGAGGAGGTGGTGGAGGGGAAGGAGGGGAGGGGGGGCAGAGAGGTTCACTGCTGACATGAGGAGACACTCGAGACGTAGCTCACTTGAGAAAGAGAAGAGGAAGAAGACAACGGAGGAAGCGTTTGACAGAATTCGAAAGCGGACATCAAAGCAAAAGCAGGAAACTTCGGTTCTTACAAAACCTGCGCCTTTCTCAGCTGAAGACGGAGAAATGCAAAAAAAAAAAAAAACACCCTGAAGAACTTTCATCGCCTGCATGGATGTTAGATTCAACTTGCAGAAGAGATATGACCTCAGTTGGCCTTTAGAGCAGGTTGAGCTCATGTACGCTTACTTGTTGAGAACTTCTGCAACAACAAAAAAAAACTGTTGAGAGCGTCTCCACTACTGAACCTGCACAAATCAATATTATCTTATAAAAGAGCCATAATCTTGTTTTATAATTTATCTAATCTGAGGGAGAACAAATAATCCAAATTTTTTTTAAATTGCAGCATGACCAAGTGCAATATGCAAATCTTAGTTTGCATATTGCATTTTTTTTAATGAAATTCAAAATTTTCCTCTAAAAGTGTTACACATATCAGTCAAAGTTTTTGACTTTTTTTGCATAGCATTCATATCAGTGCAGAAATGCCCAAGATGCATTTTAGGTGACTTGAAATTGAATTTATGTTAAAATTTATGTTAAAAAAAAAAAACCTCAAATATAGATAATGATATCAGCCTCAAAAACATTATACTGGTCTCACTTTAGTATCACCACCTTTTAGCCTTTGCGAGCCTCAATTGAACAAGATGTTAATCTGAGCAATGTAGCATCTATTTATTCAAAACTGCAAAAACTGAATTTAATCATCTTTTAATCATGTTCAAAATCTTAAGCCTGCCTGCATGCATTGTTTTATACCAAAGGCACTCAGGCCAAATCTCCCTCAGATATGCACTTCATCCTAGAAGTTATTTGTCTCACCGAGACAACCGCTTTGGAAGACATTAGGGACGGATTGGGAGAAAAAAAAAAAAACTATGTCAGCAGAGATTGGTTAAAAAAAAAAAGCTCCTCGACCCAGGAGACGCTGAGAGGAAGCCAAACATGAGCACCCCCTAAAATCCCTAATTCACTCTTTTCTTCTACTTGGAGCCTCTCTTCAACTCTCTCAGCCAATCTCACACTGTCATACTATCACACACACACACACACACACACACACACACACACACACACACACACACACACACACACACACACACACACAC
>JBAJHX010000106.1:12428548-12464945 GCA_037176925.1 Amniataba percoides
ACACACACACACACACACACACACACACACACACACACACACACACACACACACACAGACACACACACACACACACAGACAGAACAGAACAGAACAGATGAACAGTCACAGGCACCAGTGGGCCAGATCAGTCGACGACACCCATTGAAAGCGAGCGAGAGCACAGAGAGGGGATGGATGACTCAAATGCAGCTGCCTGCCATGCTTTCCACACATCCTCATTACTCACTATTCAGTCATCTCAGGCTCCGGGGGGCCCAAGGCACTGAAACCCTGTTGTTCAGCTCTGGCTTCCCACTCTGAGAGACTAACTGGCTGTGACACACAGCTCCACATTTTGAAGAGCAACTGGTTAGCTTATTTAGAGCTGCAGACATTTATATCCTACAGACTTCCAGTCAGATCTTCTGCTCTTGTAGCTCTGGTCTGCGGTCAGCTTTCATGATTGATTCATCATTAGCATTAGCATTACAATGTATCAGAGAGGTAACAAGAACATGCAAGAGAAACTCTGAAATGTGGTAACTTCTGCCCAGTGGTTGTCCAGAAATCGCATCCGATGCTAGCAAAGAAACAGTGCTGTAAATAGACCTTGAACTTTTCTCTCTTTCACTTCCTCAATTCTGTATCAGAATATCTGACATTACTGTAAACCAAGAGGAGATCACAAAATCAGAAGAGGACAAGAGAGGACTTCAGAGGAAAACGCTTGAGTTGTCAGGAAAACATACTTAAATTTGTCATTGCTAAGAACAGATTTGAGTCCTTTGACAGACTGACATCCGTGGCGTGCTGCAAGCTGCAGTTACAGGTCGGCAGCAAGAGAAGTGCTCATTTGTCACGACACAAGAAACAGCCAGAGTGAGCTTGTTAGAGGAAGAGCTAAAGGCTACAGGTGTTTAGTTTGGGTGAACTTCAAGTTAAGTAGCTGACACCCTCTTGACATGCTATTGTTAAAGTGTGCTAACAGCCTGTGTCACTGAGCACTGGGACTGCAACTCACAATTATTTCTATCACTGATTAATCTGCATGCACAATTTCCAATACACCAACATGTTGTCGTATTTCCAGTCGTCTAAATTCATCCACTCTAAGCTGTCTTCTTCTTGACTGTCTTAAGTAGGACTAATTTGCCATTAATTCAGGGTAAATTACAATGTTTTCAACCAAAAAATGTGGCCAAATGAGGAGCTTAATGGAATCAATAAGCTTTGGTCACTCCAGCAACAGTAAGACTGAGATGGTATGGCTTTGTGATGTGGCAGGGCTCAGTACTTCTGCTGTATAGCATACACACATTAGACTGACGTCAGAGCTGACTAAAGACTGGCTCAGAACTACATACCAGTCTAAACATCTTTGTAAACTGGCCCCACTTTTTACTTTGAACATAAGTCGGAATCAAACCACGCTAACTTGCACATTTTCGGTGAATGTACGATTGGTTAATTTCTGAAACTGTTACCACCTATTGCCCAAGTTACAAAACAGACACTAACACATTACGCAATCCCTAAGCATAGACGACCCCCCCCCCTTCTTTTCACCACGTAGAAAGCACTGATAACAAGGACCTGTCAACAGGTTTTCTCTTTGGTCAGAGGGCTTCCTTTGAAAAATGTCAGTGCATAATTGACATACTGAAACCACACCAAAGAGAGAGGAGAGGGGATGTAACCTGCTCTGTACTGAGACCATTTTGGAAAAGAAAAAGACAACAAACACTGACAGTTTGTACACACCGTCCTCATTCCTGGAACAGTCTGCAACATACTCTGCGGCTGATTCAGTGGCCTCGCTTCCAGCACAAACCGAGTTAGTTATGGTAGGCCGCCAGGAGCGTGGTTGTTTACTTGCTTTGGCAGGTCCACTCTAATTGGAAGTGATCCCCTGACCACATCTTGCTGAGATAACAGGGTGGGTCCTGCTATGCTAACTTATTCGACCACTTTGTCTCACACTGCCGGCCTCCTCAGATCTCTAAAAAGTACAACAAACTACGCCTGTTTGAAAATCAAACACAATTCACCACCTCACAGCGCGGAGGGGAGCGTCAACTTTGGCAACAGGATCAAGTTAAGTTGAAAACGATTAATGAGCACCATGAGGGGAGTTCCAGGAGACATCATTAAAAGCCAACTCCGGTCAGCTATCATGTTTGAAAAAAAAAAAAAGAAAAAGATACTGATGATTGATTTTGAAGAGAAGTTCAAACTAGGGGTTCTCACTTGATTAATCAAACTAGAAAAGACAATGATTTGAAATGGGAAGAGAGACATTGGATCAGCAATTTAGAGGCAGAGGGAGAGAGCGTTAACAGGTCAGTTAGGGATAGGCGAAAAAAAAAAAAACAGCAGCAGCCAGAGCAGCCGCATTAGAGGGAGACAGACGGGAGGCAGGGTCTGTGGTCCGGCCCAAACACAGAGCTGGTGCTGACCCGTCGGCTCAGGCTGCAGCCGCAAACGTCCGACAATCGGGGCCATTCAGGGCTCCTGGAATGTGTCCCCTGGAAGTTCAGGCAGGTCAGCTATCTGTGGAAAATAAGCTGCTCCCTTGTTTCCAGGCATGCAGCAACCAAACTACAACCCCCAGCACAACACACACACAGCACACACCCCCATCACAAACCTGACTCTCCATCCCACCCTGTCCTCACCCCCCCTTTAAACTGTCAAACTGCCAAATGCGCTAAGTACGAGTACTGAACACGTGCAAAATCATGCTAACAATCAATGGAAGTCAGCCTCTTCTGCAATTAAATTTACTTTAATTTTGTTCCCTGTTGTTAAAAAAAAATCTAGAATAAAATATGTCGATCAGTAACAGCAGATACTTCTGTCAACTTGCTGACATGCCAAGCATGTGAAACACGAGCCTTCACACCTTCTTAAGTCATGAGCAGCATCTTGTCCACCTGCACAAAAAAACACACGGCAAGTTTCTTTTCACGTTCCCAAAAAAAGCTGAAAGGTGAAACACGGTAAAAGTGGCGACAGCAATGGTGCGACAGTCTGCTTAAGAGAGCCGGAGAGAAACTAGATGAAACAGCATGGAGAAAGTACAAGAGACCAATTAATCCTTAAAGGGATTTGACAAAAAGCTCTTAACTCCCTAAAATACTGCGTGCCGATACATATGCCCCGGATTCAGGGCTAGACAGTGATGACAAAAACAAATGTTACAATATTGTGAAATAAGTCTCGGATCACAGAGAGATTCTTCTTTATACCTGTGAGCCATTCCCTCCTCCGCGACTGACATGCAAAGCAATACTGTTGTGACACACAGCTGAGAGCCATTAAGAGCTAACCATCTAGATACCTGCTAAGCTCCTACTAAGCCTCAAGTCAATCTAGTGTTAACGTATATTAGCAGGCGGCTGCTTTAAAGATTGCCGGCAGCAGCTGAGGTTGCCATGCTCGACACCGACTAAATCGACTTTCAACCAGTCAAACCATTGTTTTCCCAACCTGCAAAAGCGGCTGCACTCGCCTCTGCTGGAGGTGGACGAGTCACAGTTTCCAACCAGGTCGAACTCGCGCTCCCTTCGCTGCTGACCTTTTCCTTAAAGCTCCCAATCAGCTTACAACTTTATGCGACATTCAGTGTGTGTGAGGAGAAATTAATCTTGTGTGTATTTGAGTTTCCACAATTCGTGCGGTGACATCATGTGTCGGCTATCAAGTCGAGTGAGTGGTGGTGGTGGGGGGGCTGGTATATTCTGCAGCAGGTTTACTTTTCTTTACTTGGCCCAAGTTCATCGGCTTTAATCTGGCGGAAGCAAACTTAACTTTTATAAAACAGTGCAGAAGGTGCATTCAATTCGCCATACTGAGTAGGAACAATAACCGCCACCCAGGCTCTTGCATTTCACACTCTCCCACAACAGACTGCGGCTGTGCTGGGTCACTTTCAAGTGTGAAGGTGAGTATGCACAGAGGTTAAGGTAATTTTAAAAAAGCATGTAGATGCGAACCTACTAAAGGTCATTCAAACTACCTTCCAACCACCCACGTAAGATATTCATTTACTACAAGATTAATTACTTGTCAAAAGTAACAAATACTGTAATCCTTCTGAGATAACTACCATGTTTAGCACTGGAAAACAAACAAGTCAATTCACCAGCACACAGAAACTGCCTCAAGAAAAACAGCAACCAACAGTATCAGGCTGTTATGGAGACTGAGGGAGGATGAAGGTTGTGTAGGCCTCCAGCTCGCACTTCAGATAGCCGAGGAGGAGTCGGGTGAAAGCAAAGCGGAGTCGTAAAAGCTCCCTCTTGCTACCATACAACTGAATCCAGGAATAAGTAAATAATTACCATACCAAAGTGCACCAATTCAGGAGCGTCGGCCCATGTTACACAGGTTCTTCTACTTTTTCACAGAGCTCGATTTGATTCGAGCTGATATTCAAAGGGTAAAATGACTCTACATATAAAGAGGGATACATTATATATTTCCCTTCTATGACTCATAATGTATTATTAAACTTTCCAGCACCAACAAGTGAAATGAAAGTGAATAGATTAGGTGTTTTGAATGCACCTTATTCATTAATCAATCACATCCTCCTCTGGATTAAATACAATAAATTGTGTACAAGAATGAATTGAATTTCTCTCCACTATACACTTAACCTAACACTATTATTCTGCTTGAGAAAATCCAATTTATTATGGATTAATAATTAACATGCCTAATTGAGACAGCACAAGGGGAGAGGGAGGGCCTGTCAGGGAAGAAGTAATTGAGTTAAAGGCCAAGTGCTCCTTTTGAAGGAGACCAATTTGTCCCAGGGGCAGCTTCGTCACTTTATTTGGCAGAGAGGCAGCGTGCTGAGCAGAGATGCTAACCACTCCAAGCTGAGGGGAAATCATTCTAATCTCGCGACTCCACCCCCACAACGCTTTGTTCCACTTTTGTGATGCACCCTAATTCAAAACAGAACCAAACAATGAAACTTGGAGCAGATTCCTCAACAAGGCCGAGCTCGTGTGCAGAACAATGCACCTCTGACAAGAGGAGAAAAGTTTGAAAATATGTGTCCCTCTGTACCGGGGTGTGTTCCTTATTTTTGGTCCTAACTGAGATTTACAAGAATGTTATGAGTTAACAAGGCATTTTAATTACAACTGATGATGGTTAAAATGATGCCTGTGACTGCCAACTTGCCTTTGGGCCCCACAGTCTCCCTCAAAACTGCACTAGTTTTGAGGTTAACCAAAATTCAATACGTGTGTGTATATACATGTACATGTATGCAGCAAGCAGACTCCATACAGAAGAATTTATGAAGAGACAAAAGAGTTCTGCTATTCACATTATGAAATGACCTGATACTTCTTGATATAAATGTTTTCATTGTGTAATTTTCATTCATGATTAAAAGACTGTTCCAACTTTTGTCCAAACTTGAATAAAGGTCTACAACACATGGGCATGTTTGTGATTTGTCTGGCTCACTTACCACAGTGTTATTGTCCAATGACTGGTTTATAACTGCCAAGCACAAAGATGCATTATACAAAACTTTTCGTGCGAAATTATCAGCAAGTGAAACCCTAAAGAAGGTTTTTAACCAATATTCATAACGGCAGAAACTCTTTTCATATGGAGCGGATAAAAGCTTGTATGGTTGAATCAGTCAACCAAGTTTGGTGTTGACTTACCATTCACCACGTCAGATCAGGCTTTTGAGATTTCTGAAGTCCAAATTCCATTAAATCTGGCACACATTAAATGCTTTTCTAAAAAAGGCTTGATGCATATTGACCAAAAAAGCAGCTCAATGGAAAAGCTGTTACTTGGTTATTACATCACAGCCAACGTCAATGAGGACAAAATTTGAAAGTGCACCAAATTTCATCCACAGTTTTTAACGTCAGCGGTGTTCCTATTGGCAGCGTGAGGTAAGCTGTAGCAGTTTCTCTAATCTGTCCTATACAACACAATGAGTGGTGGTCCCCTGGACCTTTTGTTTCTATGAGGTTTTCTTTTACGCCACAGGTGTTTTGAGGTTTATTCGCCAACAGCAGCAATACGAACATTTTTGTTGAAAAATGCCTACAAAGTAAGAAGCACCACCAGTTATCTAACAATCCTTTTGCACATTCCCAAACACAAAAAAATGCATGGAAATTATGGACAACAGCCATGGACTAACTGGCCTAAGAATGTCTTTATAAAATATTTTTAATTATAGCAGGCCTGTGCAACCAAGCGAGACGCCTTTCTACACTTGTGATAACTCACATGCAGTTTTAAGTCTATACAGTTTACCATCTTGCGTAAAATGAGGAAGTGTGCAGAGAACAAGCAGAAGGAGTTTAAACCTCTAACAGGTTAGCAACAAGTCAACACTTCGTTAAGCTGATGTGTCAACATGGACTCCTAACAAGGAGCCTGAGAGCCGGAGCAGACGGTAGACATCGTCCTGCTGATTCAGTCTGGCCATGTCATCACTGCCACAGACACAGCAGCTTACGTGCCTGCTATCAATGCCACAGGTGTGTGTGCATGTGTGTAAGTGTGTGTCTTTGTGCCCGTCTGTCTGTCTGTTCCACCTCCCTGACACGTCCTGTCCTGTCCTGCTGCCAGCATCACCATAGCTACACAGACAGCCACTGATGTCACACACACACACACACACACACACACACACAGAGGGATGACTAGGAAATGGGCACTGGCTGTTCCTGTCATGAAATCAGGGACAACACACATTGTTTCTCTGCACATAATCAAACCATATGCGATGCTGCTGGAATAAAGGCTTTCTTGGTAAACAATGATTAGCTTCATGAATATCTTGACTAAAGATGATGAAAATCAGGCCTCAGTGTGTGCACGCACATAGACACACACCTCCTTCTCTGGCTGCACCATTCATAATAAGCACTGTAGAGCAGAAGAGAGCACACAGATAAACACTTGAGGCCACCTACATAAATACAGGACAGACTATGCACGTGTGCGCGTGTATGTGGACTCCAGCTCTCATCTAGGTCATTCTTGGCTCAAACATCAGCTCACCAACACTTCTCTGCTAGCTTGAAATGGCAAAGAGTGGCAACACTTCAGCTCAAGCTGCGCTAGGACCGTCTGACAAATCCTAAAAATAGCTGCAGTGTGTGTACATTAGAAGAGTACTGTAGGTAAGAGAAGAGTCGGTATTTACAACATTTAAAAGTTGTGAGTCTGGGACCACTGCGCAGGACGAGTGTGTTAACCGTCTCTCTGTGGCAGACAGGCGAATAAAAACCGGCTGCCTACATTTGGGGAGTTATTGCCTTCTCAGCTACCAAACACAGCTACTGCGTGTGTTGCAACTTATCCAAGTGCTTGTTAACGCCCCCTAAACCCAAACAGCCTGAATGGTTGAATGGAAGCTTTAGGGAGGGGGCTGTGGGTGTCTACAGAAGAGAGTTACTATCCAGTGTTTTGTGGGTTGCCTATTAATAACAAAAACTGAACATTTCTCCTGTCTCTGCCCATTTTCACTGGCTTACCACCCCACCATTCCCTCCTTCCTCCCAGTCTACAATGTTACAGTTACAGACAGAACTAAGAAAAATGTGAGTTTTTGTTTTATTGTTTTACACCCAACACTTCTGGTTATAGCGTGCTTAATTTTGGCACTGGTGAAGGGAGAGGCGTTCTCCACAGTGTAGAGTATGACCACACTGCTGTAGCATGCAACAGGAATGTTTAATATGAGGGCCAACTTCCAGATGCGCACACACTACCTCCAACAATATATCAGTGCTGCTCCAGGTGAACACCTTTTCTTTCGTCCTTACAGACTGAGGAAAACATGTGACATTATATTACTTATTGCTGAAGATTAACCCCCCAAAAAAAGCAGTGAACAATATTACCGAATGGACTCGTTTAACATGAACTTTTACTTTTAATACTATACCCTCTTACCTGTCCTCATCCACATTCATGGTAATATGGATGTCAAACAAGCTGTTGACAGAAGGAGTGGGCAGGCTGAGGCCCTCGCTGATGAAAGGCTTCACCGCATCTTTCCCTGGTATCACACCGGTACTGGGCTGAGATAGGGCATCAGACTTCTGCCTACTATCTTCTGTCTGGATGCTGAAGCCAGAGAGAAGGCCTGTGGTGGCCCCTCCGTGGGCTCCCTGGGGGTGGACAAGTCCTCCTGTGCCAGGCGCCTGACTCGGCACAACTGCAGCGGTGTTGGTGGTACTGGGCACTGTGGCAGGTGCGTTCTGGACACCACTGTGGGAGGTGGTGGTGACGGAAGGTGCAGGGGCAATGCCTATCCCTCCTGAAGGCTGAGTCTGGTTAACGTGCTGCTGTTGGCCACTTCCTGGTAGGATGGAGGCCACGGCTGGGGCCGCCTCTCCGCCCAGACCCTGGGCTCCCGGACCAGCAGAGGTGATGAGAGGCGATGGTACCTGGCTGGTTGGAGGCCCCACAGGAAGGACCGGCATGGGAAGGGTCTGAGTGCGATAGTCCGGCTGTCCAGTGGAGAGGCCGGAGGGATGAGTTGAATAGGCAAACTGCTGGGCCTGCGTGGCAGGAGGCATTATGGGAGACTTCTGCTGCATGGCACCTTGGTGCACACCATTGAGGCTGCTTGAGAGAAAGGTTTGGGGAGCGACAGGCTGCATATTGACCTGAGCCTGCTGCGGCTGCTGTGACGCTGTACTTGTATACCCAGTGGGCTGGAAGGCACTTGCTCCGCTCCCTATCTGAGGAGCCAAGCTGTAGCCTTGCTGCAGAGGCTCTGATGGGTGCGGGTGGGCGGGGTGCCCCACGGAGTATCCACTGTCCGCGGTGTTCTCCACAGCCTGTGCAGAAAAAGCACTACTCGTGACCGCAGAGTTATTGGTGGCCCCCAGCCCGCTGTCCCTGTCTATACTGTGATCAGGGGCCACAGTCGGCTTTATACTGTCCACAGTTCGATTTGAATCCGAATCTCTCTCATAAAACTCAGTGCAAGTCCACCTGCCCCGTCTGAAGGGCTCACCGGTGCCATGGTCAAGTTTAATGACCCTGAAACGGGAACTACAGCTGGTGCTCACAGGAGCGGTGTGGGCCACAGCGGCAGCAGGGGCCGTATTGTTGACTGCCGGGTGGGTGGTTGAGCCTGATACAAAGGCTTGAGCTGCAGCTGGCACACTTGCTCCTACATTATGTGGGGTGACACGACCAGTGCCTACACTTTTATAAGAGAGCCCACCGTTGACAGGAGCTGCGGGAGGCGCCTGGCCCTCCGGAGGCTCCCCCACGTTGTTTAATGTTTCCTCGGATGAACTCCTGTCACACACCCGGGAAACGTCAAATATCTCCGACGACACGTCCTCCGTCCGGGACTCGTCCGGGTCGTCCAGGCTCTCGGTGTCGTCGGTGATGCTGCTGGCCGCCACCTGAGCCTGTGTGACACTCGTGATCTGAAAGCAACTTTTCTTCTTCGCCGGCATTTTGGACATGGTTGACTTATCTGCGTCAAGTCTCCTCCGTTCCCCCCGGGACGAAAACGAAGCGCTCGGTCTTGGGGCGACTTGATTTTCACAGCAGAGGGATGTGACACAGACACGTACCGTCACAGGACATTTCCATACCGTTCCTCTTCCTCTCTCTCTTGCTCTCTTGTGACGAGGAAAAGTGTCACAACCAGGGCCGGACCCTGTGGGACTCGCAGAGTGCGGTGTCCGGTCACAGCTCTCCTTCCCCGGCTTCTCCTCACAGCCGCTCGGCCTCTCTCGTTTCCCGGCACCGGAGTTGCAAACAGGCCCTTGTCAAACTTCTAGCTCGGCAGCTGCCACCGGTACTTTAGTCTGAGGCGGCCCACTCCTCTCCTCCTCCTCCTCCTCCTCTGTATCTCTATTTCTCCTCGACTAGCTGAGTTAGCTGCAGTTGGCTAGTTTTTCTTTTTTTTTTTACCTCGGTACCGGCATGTCCGACATCATGATGTAAACAAATCCACCGGCTTTCCAGAAAACAACACGCAAACCGGCGGCAAGCGGGGGAAAACGCCTCAGAGTCGGTGAAGTTGAGCCTCTCGCCGTACGGACAGCTCACTTTTGGCAGCTAGCTGACAGATAAGCACTTCACCACAGCGGCGGCGAGCTAACACGCAGCTAGCTCCACAAGATGGCAAGAGCGAACTGCATCCTGGGTATCGAGGTCAAACTATGTTTCGAGTCATTAAAAAAAAAAGAGATATTTACAATCTTGCGGCGTAGCATTTTTTAAAATATTATATGGCGTGTGTTAAGACGTTAGGACATTTAACATTTTAAAATGAACTAAATTCATTTTCCGCGGTTAAAAAGTTTTTTCTACAGCAGTCGTCACTTCCGGTTTCAGCCGTTAGAGGTAGTTCAGCAGCAGACGTCACAGTTTTGGGGGATTTATGTTTTTATAGGCTGGTTATTATATAATTATACTCTAATAAGAAAGTCACATTGTAAGTTATGAGTATAGCTTGACAAGCATATGTTTGTATTCAGTTTTGCCCACGCTGGAGCCATCGTAGAAATGATCGTCTGAATTCGCCTGAGAAAATGGAATTTTTTTTTTTTTAAATCTGATCTGTGTCGCAAACTTAAGTCTCTGCCCGGGACTAAAGTCTTAATTATTCACTCAGCAAAAACGCATTCAAAAGCCACCGGTGACTTTAATCATGTGAGTCATGACAGGAGTTGTTTTTGAATGAATCACTTATCTCCGGGAAATCTTCGAGCCCGTATCTGACACGTGACTGTGCAGGCAGGCCTGTGTGAGCTGATGATGGTGAAATAATAAAATAAAACAAAAAATAATAGAAATAACAGTGCGTCATCAGTAAGGTGCATAATAGATAGATAGATAGATAGATAGATAGATAGATAGATAGATAGATAGATAGATAGATAGATAGATAGATCCACACCCTATTAATATTAGTATTAATATTACCAAATTATATTCATCATATAAGCAACATAAGGACAATTATGTTGGATTTGATGAGGATTAAAACAGAAACATAAATTAGAATAAATGCCGATGTGATCAAATGATGTCAGTTGTTCCTCTGCAGTATGTCAAAGTTAAAAATGAATAATTGTCAGGTCATGTAGGTTATGTTGTAATGTGGCATGTCAACATTTTTTAAAGGCAAAATTAAAAGTATTTACGAATGGCCTAAACAGTCCAAGGTTCCTAAGGGGTTACTAGAAGCTGAATAAAACTGAAATCATGTGAAATAGATGACATTATCTCACAAAGATGTCTGATAACATGTCATGCATAACACGTAACAAAACAAAGTTTATCTGCTGTTGTCGGCCACCAGTGTGCTCGGAGCTTTCAGAGTAAAGATGGACTGACAGGGTTAAAAGACACTTATGAACCACTGTGTTAACGCTAGGCCAACTAAATTCAGGTTTATTCAATTAAACCCCAAAAAATAATATCACATTAGAAAACACTGGCTCAGCACAGGCTCACTCTTTCCAGTATATTAGTGTTTGACTAGGGGCCAGTTCTCATATCCAGTCATGTCCTGGAAGCAGGAAATGCCTCTTACATGTGGCCCATGACTATGGTGACCCCTAAGGGCTTAAAACAAAACACATCCAGTCATTAGAGAAAAACGCGCTCATCTATATTTTGGTATTTGCAGCATTTCCCACCACCTTTAACATTTGTTTTGTTATTAGAGGGCACACATTTTAAATATGTTCCAATTTGTTCCTGACAGACAGACGTGATCCCCAGTTTCCTTTGGTGCATCCCCGTACATCTGATCTGACTTTCTCCAGAGGCCGAAGCTGTATGATTACTGCGCCTTCCTTCAATTGATTTTTTTCATTTGACGTCTGACCCCTAGCGCTGTTTGGGAAGGATAAAAAAAGATTCATCACTGCACTATAATTAACCCATTATCTGCAGCGAGCTTGCACTGAAGTGAGACAGCGGTTACTCCTGCGAGGACAGAAGATTTTCCCAAAAATGACAAATATGTGACAAAGAGGTAAAGGGAGTTGGTGTCTATGACACACACACCTCTTAACATGAGAGTGTAACACTGCCCAGGTGATTTCACAGTTCACACCTTGATGCATGTGACCATAATGACTCATATATAACTCCAGCAGCTCTCATAATATGTAAGGTGTGAGTGACCCAGAGAGGTTTAAATTATCTGGACTCTCCCACCATCGATAAAATGGATCAAAGCCTTTGGATGAGAGTTGACGTGATGTAAAATAAACTGCATTTACCATGGTACTTTTAGACACTGAAGTAACTTGTTTATCTGGTTTCATCCACACTATTAATGACTTTATTCCCTGATGGTGACTCATTAGCAATGAACTTGTGACTGAGGGATATTGCTTCAATGAAAGCCATCAAAGGGCTTGTGCTGGACTGCAGGACAGTTTGTCATAAGATCAACACATGACACAAAGAAAGAAAAACAGGTCATGATGTTGTCCTACAGTATGTCTGAGTGATGTCAGTTTTGATCGCAGTTAAGGAGTTGTCCTTTCTTACTTACCACCTCCAAGAACATTGTTTTCTGACAAGTCTATAGGTTGACAATATGACTCAAAAACCTGTAACAAACGTCATGAAGCCAGAATAAAAAAAAAAAAAGTTTTACCATGGCCGTTAACTATGATTGCAAAGATCTTCAGTTTAAGTTCAGCTGAAGACTTTGTTGCATCTCCTTCCCTTCATTTCATTTCCTGAATAGGCAAAACTAACAACAAAATAAAACATGTTTTCTCATGAACTACTGCTCTTTCTGTAGTTAAATAGCTTAATCTATATACTAGATTTTTATATTATTTCTGTTATTTAAATAACTATTCAGTGTAAAATCACACAGATGTTAAAAACCAGTGGTGGAAGAAAAGTACACAACAATGTAAAAACTTCTAAAATAAGTCCTGCACAAGTATCAGCAACTACTGTATGTAGGATAAGTAAGGTAAGTACTCATCTTTCAGCCCTTTGGACGCCCTTAGTCAGTGTCATATTATTATTTATTACATTTTAAGATTATAAAAAAAAAGTAAATATAAAGCACTGTGAAAGCTATACCATATTATAATATAGTAGCACCTTGAGGCTGAGCTCATTTAAAAACTTTATTTACAGTTAGGTGGTTTTATTAAAGAAAGAAAAAGAAAAAAACTAGTCTTTCATAAACTACTAATATGGTTTGTCTGTAAAATTCTGATTGCAGAATAATGTGTAACTATAGGTAAGTAACAGTCCTTACGAAAGTTATTTTCCACCATTGCTCAAAATAAACGTGACTCTTTGTGTTCAAATCAAGGAACTTCAGCCTGAAATGAACATCTCTGGTTCGTTTTTGGCTCTCACAGCTACAATTTAGAGTTCACAGAGAAAATCAGCGTGTGAATGGTACACACAATCAAGTCAAGTCAAATATATTTTTTTATCACCACAAGTCACAACAACCACAAAATTTGTACAACTTCCCATCCCGTTTCCCCTTTTTTTTTCTTTTTTTTTCAGTTTTATAGCTTTTAAAAATGACATAACTGTGTGAGAAGGGGCAGTGCAACTTGACCAAAGTATTTTCACGTTATTACGTGTTTATTACAGGGCTGATGAACAGCGAGGATGAAAATAGCTTTTTTTCCGTATTATTCCCCTGACACGACTGACTAATCATTGAATTACACTGTTACATAATGTCCGGGTACCGACTCACAAGGTCTGTCTGACAAAAACAATTTCATGCAGTCCTCAGATAAGGCAGAGGAGATGGAAAACAACCACACACAGTCATAAAATATGCAATTTGATTTTTATTCCTGCTGCATCCCATAAGGGACACAAACACAGATAAAATGTCAAAAGATTATGACTTAATTCACATTGTACAAAATGTTAGATTACTTGTGTGGAAATTTAATTAAAAGAGGCGCTTTCGAATTCGGTGGGTTTACGAGCAAAAGCTTCTATTTACCACTTTGAGGACTGTGCTCCTGAAAGGCAATGAAAAAGTTGCTGGATTACTGATTTCGAGCAGGACACAGCTTACAGGCCTTTTAAATAGTTTCGAGATTAGATGTGTTTTTATTAGGCAAACTTTACTTCTCACTGCTCTCTAACTGGACCTGGAACCAACTCCCTCTAAAAACAATGTTGCGACATCAGCTCCAATAGCCCTCTATACTTAGATGCCCTCCTTTAGTTGTGGGCCGTGCGTGGGCTTTCCCAGCTCTAGCCAAAGTGTTTGTGTAGGTGGTTGTGTTTATTTACTCAGGTCTGAGGGCGAAGACTACCAGGCTGTGCTGCAGCGCGTCACCATCCGACAGCCGGGCCCACTTTCAGGGTGCCACCGCAGTAACAAGACCAGCGTTGTACCGCTGTATTTTGGGGCCCGGCGTCGAGCCCAGCGGTCACTTTTTAGGAGCCCAACCTGGGAGACCTCTGGCCTTTAGCAAAGCGCTGTGGGGTCTGAGAGTGCACGGTCAACAAACAGACTGACCAAACATCACTCAGCGCTTGCTAAAAGAAGGGTTTCCCCAGAGAAAAGGGCACAAGGGGTTGGTTCAGGGCAACTTGACCAGCCCGAAAGTGGAATAATGAAATATGCACGTGAGCCCCGCACATGTTTGCAGCTTTATTGGGCCCCTTTTCCACAGAAACACACATCGTCTTGTTAGTTTTGACCTGGACCATTTACTTCCCTGTGTCTGACTTGCTAATAAAAGTAAGCGTCAAATAAAGTTAAATTACCGTTACGTGCGTACGCGTGTGTGAGTTTCATGCAGCTCTGCCTGTTTTTCGTCCACTGAAGCCACATTAGTTCCAAATATACACGATTCACAGAACGGGTCCTGAGCTGAAGTCTGGTGTATTTTTGGAGATCACTGGGTGTATTTTTCTGTTGAGGTATGCATGTTCATCCTGATATTTTTCACTACCTCACAAATTCCTTCAGAGGTAGCGCATTGGGGGAATTCATAGTTCAGTTATTATACAAGAGATTATGTAACACCGTATGTGAGCTGGACATATGTTTGATCCAAAAAAAAAATGTCCAGACATATGCAGTGCGGAGGGAAGTAACAGTCTCCAACTAGTGTTGAAACACAGACATGAAAACATTTTGAAGCTCAGCAACTTTTTTCTTCACAGTCTCAGTCAATATGGTATTGCAATTATATAGCGTGTGTACATTAACCAACAAAGTAATCCTCATTTCCCTTTGAGACATATGTGTTGCAACATCGAGTGCTTGCACGTCAACAGGCCAGTAGGATGGATCAGCTTGCGTAATATCTATTCCTCTCAGCTGCCCTCACAAACTAAGACAGGTTCAGATTATATTACATTACAAGTTTACAAGTGAAACTGCCAGGCCCTGACTTTAACCTGGAATCAGTGATTCACTGAGCAATGCCCATTTTTAGTGAAGTCATCTTAGGTTTCAAACTGACACACAGAGGAAAGGATTGGAGCCGCTGAATGTAGAAAAATATGTACGTAATTACAGGCATTAAATGGCACACAGAGCAGAAAATAACGACTGAAGATCAGACAGAGGAGTTTTTAAACTTGCACGCTAAAGGCTCTGAATGGTCAACAGTACACGACCTCTGCCTTACCCAGTCATGTCATGACAAGCATAATCCAGGTCATCAAAAAAGAGTGATCACAAGACCTGAATTCTTCCAGAAATACCAACCAAATGTCTGCCGGGAAGGATACAGATTGGTGACTAACAGAGAAAACAACACTTGCAGGATGTTTCACCACCATGACCCTCCAGAACAGCTTCAGTCCTCTTTGGCACTGATCACTCTCATAAATAAAAAGTATAAAGTATAATATACATAAATATGCGCCGCATATGTACAGCTGTACATTAGGAGGACCCTAAAGGTGCTGATCTGGCACATTATTTTTAACAGTCTACAGGTCTAAATTAAAAATATTTGCTCATTTTACATTTTTTTTAATGATGGACATAGAGAGTAGCACATTTATCTAAACTTTCTCAGAGGTCTCCTTATGAGTTGAATGGCTGTGAAGGCTGAGTGATTCATGTCATTTTCATGCTCATCCAATCATCGAGTGACCCTGTATGCCCGTATCAGCATCTGCATTGTTGTTAAGGGGCCTGCCATGAAACAAACTCCCCACAGTATCAAAGCTGTGCAACATTTTAAAACGTTTTTTAAAGACTGACAGACCAATGTTTTTCTAATTTATCAAAAGAATTGTTTCAACTTATACTTTTTATAATTTGTTTCATTTTTCCATGCCTCACCGTTCCCTCGTAATTCTGGTTTTGAAAGGTACTATGAAAAATAAACTGAGTTACAAAGGGTTAGATATACTGATTTTACATTTCATCAACAATCTTATCTCAAGAAATTGTAATGAGGCCAAAATTAGATTATCTTTAAATTCCCTAATCACCAAAATCACAAGCTACCGAAAACAAGGAGTACAAAGTTCAGGGCCCTGGATTCTTAAAACCCTTACAACACAAGCAATAATACCAATTACCCTGAAAAATGGGAGCAATAAAGGCAGAGAAGGTGAAACAACATTCCTGGTGAGGACAGATTTTTTAGCTGTAATCCCGAGTGAGACATATTTCTGATTCACTGTGTAAAACTGTGGCAGCGACAGAGGGAAACAGTAGAAATCTCCCTCATTCAAGCACCAAAGCACCTAAAGGATTATCCCTCCTCAGACAGTTTGGGCCACATCAAGTGTATGTTTGTGTTTGTTTCTGCGTGTGTATGTGAGATAGAAAAAGAGACAGTGACTCATGAATGTGGATACGTGTTACTAAGCATGGAAGCGGCGATGTATGCTTACACGCCCACAGAGAAATGACTGTGTATATTTTCACGGGAATGTTAGAAGTTCGGAGTCAAAGCGGAAACAATAACAAAGCAAATCTAAAATCCACTCAAACTGTTTCCTCTTTGGATTTCTGGCATTTCGTCGATTTGGCCACATGACGTGATGCAGGTGCCGGAACAGGGAGAAGGTATAAAGGCTCAATTGTGACGAAAAGGAGACATATTTTCAGGAAAATTGCAGTGATTAAGTCCCACTCCATCTCCCACCTCATGGTCAGATGTTTATCTTAATCATTCAGCAGAATCATACTGCACAACTTGTTCTGACAAAGACAACTTGTTCCACGAAGATGATTTGAATCAAGATGATAGATTGTCGAAATCCAAACAAACCTCCCACGTGGAAACAGTTTGTTTCAGTGTGTGTGTGTGTGTGTGTTTATGCGTGTTTATTTGTATCTTATGCGAAAAAAAGTCATTGTGCCTTTATTTTCAAATTCACTACTTCTCACCCATGAACACATACGTAACTATAAAATACAACACAGAATACATATAAATTTGTGTTTATCTGTGCATCTGTGAGTGTTAATGTGTGTGTGTGTGCGTGTGTGTGTGTGTGTGTGTGTGTGTGTGTGTGTGTGTGGTAGAACAAGTATTCAGATGTTTTACTTAAGTAGAAGTAGTAGCACCACATTACACTAAAAGGTAGCCAGTTAAAAGTCCTGCATTCAAACTTAAATCTTATTTAATCTTATTAGTATATTAGTTAACATGCAGATCTTACAGACTGTTTGTAACATCACTGTCCTGTGAGAGAAACATTTCTGAAAAACAGCCTTTTTTCAGCTTTGTAATTACACATTTTCCAGATAATCTAAGAACAGGGTTTAAACTGTTTATCTAAGAAGTAAGAGACACTTAAAGAAACGTTCAATCGTTCAGCTCATCAGGAAAATTCAAATAAACAATCAGTTCATTTGGAAAAAGCTTTTAACAGGTAACAGGAAGGACATGAAAAGTTATAATCTGAGAAGTAACTAAAGCTTTCAGACTAAAATATTCACTTCTGAGATGTGGAGTAGAAGTATGAAGCTGCGTAAAATGGAAATACTCAAGTAAATTACACGTCCCTCAGAAATGTACTCGAGTAAATGTTCTTAGTTACATTCACTGCTGATAATCACCTGTCACTGCCTGTCTGCACCTGATATGTCTTTATTGTCTTTGTTCTGTTTTCCTTTTAGTATCCAGTCAACAGGCAGGTTTAAGTGGCTCAGCTCACCTTAAAGTTAAAGGTTAAAAGGTGAAACTTACACTGACGAGATTAGTCACTGTAGAAACAGTAACTAATCTCCTCTTTTCTCCAAAGCACAGATTCCAACGAACTTAGCAACTGAATTCATGTGATGCACAGACTGCAGGGCTGCAGCGAGAGGTGGAACCAGGTCAGGAGACACGAGACAGTTAGTTTACTCGGAAAGAAATCCATTAAACATCGATAAGCTGGAATGCACCTATTTTCTTTAAGCTCCCAGGAGTCAGGGGCTACTTAGGCTGTTTGTGAAAACTTTTGATTTTGCCTATTAAAAAAAAAATGCTGATGTCTGGTGTCTAGTATGTTTGGTATCAAACCCCAGAATCTTAAAATAAACTGTCACCAAGTTACAGTCATTCACTCAGAAGCACATAAATCAGCAGTCTAAATTATTTTTCAGTTTATTACTCAGTCTCACAGCCATGCCAACAAGATAAACCAACATGGTGACATTATACCTGTTTACATTGTCACTGTGAGCATTTCAGCATGCTGATGTTGGCATTTAGCTCCAGACCCAAGTGTGCCTGAGTACATCTTTGCAGAGCTGCTGGCATGGCAGCAATTCTCTGTTTCATTTCGTAATAACTAAATAGATGCATTCCTCATGAAATTGACTATCACAGGCAATTTGGGGCGTGTCAACCATTTTATTACTTGTCAAATTGTTTCCACAGTGGCAGCACGCTGTGAGGCAGAATATTTTTACTCCTACGTGAGCGTTACGCAGAAGACAACAATTGATCATTCAGATCAAATCTCTTGAGGTGGGGAAGTCAATGAAAAAAATCTGCTGTCTGAACGTAATGTTGTTTTCAACAGGTGATTCAGTAGATGAATTAAAATCTAAATAGAAAAATAGTCAAATTAACTCTCTAGATAGTTCTATTGACTATCTCTCATTCTGTCATACAAAAACAATTAAAAGTTATGTGGTTTCATTATCCTCCTATATAAAATTACCCCCACACACACACACACACAGAGGTTCTGCTGCTACCAACCATCCCCATTTGTGTGGCAGCGAGTTGTTGTGTCAGTTCTTTCAGAGCTGAACTCTTTTAATTGGTGTCATTACTTTCAGTTGAATTCGCCGGCAGCTATAGCAACGGTGTTTGTGAAAATAACCAGGTATGGCGAGGTCTATACGTCCAAGCTCATTCCTTACTTCAATCACCTGCTCATAAAAGTGCGTGCATTTGATATGTGGGTCATCACCGCCCCAACTGACTCAAAACTTTTGCTTGGAACAAAATATACATGCTGTCTTCGCTGGCTAGATTTCAGTATTAGATTAGCACATTTAATCACGGTACAGTAGAATAAGCTCCAGCATTAAAACAAATGTCAGCACGGAGAGTTGAGAGCAAATATGAAAACATACCTTTTCTTTATCTTGTACATTTAGTAGAATGTACATTTGGTGATACATTAAAGATGAAAAAAAACATAAATGAAACACAAAGTCAATGTCAGAAATACGCCCATAAGTCTTCACTTTGTCACCTAGCTGCCCCCTCCTCCTCCCCCAGTGTTTAAGCTTAACTCTGACCTTTGACCTGACAGGCCATAATATCCCCCTCTGTTTATTACAGCAGGTGTGCTTCCATCTTTTAATCTTCTCATTGTATTCCAAATCCTGAGCGACTTATTTTCTTAATTGCCAGGCTTGAGGGGGATTATGGTGTCTTATGGGAGTCTGAGAGGCCAGCAGAGTCATCAGGAGGCTTAGTGCTGGGTGAGAGGTGGGTGTCACGTCAAGTGTGCGGCCGATACTGGACCAGAACAAATGGGACTGTAGGTCCATAAGGTCAGTGTTCGGAGGAAAGACAGGCCGAGAAGAAGAAAAACGTCATTCAAGCTTGGGGTGTCTCTCTCTAGGGTTTTTATAACCTTTAGATTAAAGGGTCACTTCACCAATTTTACACATGAAGTTCAGCTAACTCATCACAAGGTGAACTACTGAGATTGGGAGAACAGTTGTATGATGTATTCAAAGTAAAAAAAAAATTTAAAAAAAAAAAAAAACTTTCAGCTTGAGTGTAAGACTTTTTAATGTAAATTCTGTGTTGCAAATTTGAGATATTTAGTTTGAAATAAGCGGGTGCTCAGGAGTCAAGAAGGCTCTGATGACGGCATCATGGGAAAAGGATGTGTTGCTTGCTGCTTAGCTTTGCAATAATACTTGAACTGAAAGCAGAGGATGGGATCAGAAGAACATGACACGTTTTAGAGATTAAAAACATTCATATCTCGACCTCTGCTGCTGTGAATTTTACTGTTTATCTGTCTGTTTTCTTTTAGTCAAAAATTCACTGTTAACCTTTCCTTTTTTGTGTTTTTTTGCTGATAAGACTGTGAATATAGAAACTTTTTTTGTTGCTGCTGTTCCCAAATTACAGTAATATAAGTGTAAATAAATGTTTTTTTCATCTGTAGCTGAGTTAAGATCTTTCATTCATATTTGTGTTGGTGTATGATCTCGAGGAAAGAAACAACTCCCGACTTGCTCAGGTAACTTCAGAACATTGTCCGTTAATAAAGAACATGATCTTTCAATCTCCTGCAGCAGACTTTGGATGCCAGTATTGAAACCCAAGCAGTAATCTTGTAGAAAATAATGGTCTCCCACATTGTGCCGGTGTTATTTCACCGGTTTGTTGTCACACAACACTGAGTGTCAAATGATGGTGCATATCGGTATCAGTTCTAATGCAGCTAAATGTCTTTTACGTGCCGATACATGACACATCCAAAAGCGTTCCTCTGAACAGCAAGAGGCACTTTAATTTTATATGCAAATGTACAGGAGACACTTTGTGATGTCAGAGGCCGGTGTGTAGGTAGTAAAATCAAATTCCTTTACACCATGTTCAAGTCAACTCATGTCTTCTTAGAGTTTATAGGTAAATGAGAGAGGACTGGCTGCATGAGTGTCACTTGTTAACTGCATGTGAAATGCTCAACAGTTTCTTGGGAACAGTGATAACTTTAAATAAACTTCCTCCAGACTTTCCCACCCTACCTGCCAGGTTGGTGTCTTCTGGAGAATCCATGGAAATGATCAGGGATAAAATAAAAACAATTAAAAAAAAATCTTGCTTTGTGGCTCTTTGTTTTTCATGCCTGGGGCATTTGCGTGTGTGTTGACCTGCCAAATGTTTTCTCACCAGTGGCTCTATTGCACCATCTGTGTCACATTGTGCTCATGACTCCACTCAGGTCAGCCCTGGCTTGTAAGTGAGAGCTGCACTGAACCATTGTGGCCACAAGGTGTCGTCACTGAGCAGTGGAACAGCACTGCAGACACTGAGCTGTGCTCTCATGTCCAAGTTCAAATTTGATTAACTGGTATGACTGCTGTTAAATGCATCATTGCCAAATCAAGATGTGCAAGGTAGGAACATTCTTCATAGTGTGATAAAGGCAAACCATTGACAACAAATGATAAAAAAATAAGAACTGAACATTTTTTTAAAAATACAACATATGATGGTCAGCAGCATGGTCAGAGGTAAAGAGACAAAAAAGAGAAGCTCTGCCACATGTGATGGTATTACTTGGTTCATGTTTGCGTCGTTATGCCATCATGAAAATCTATTAATAAATCAAACAGCAGCAGAAAATCAAACTTCAGACTGCTCAGCCAATGCAAACACACAAACACGATCACACAGAGTGCTGCACGTTGCAGTGGCACTTCCCATTCATAATTCATTTGACTTGCAAATGACAGCCGCTCTTTTAAGGAGACCTTCGTGGTGGCTGTGAGGCCGTGTGTTCAGGTCTCTGTGTGTGTGTGTGTGTGGATGGTGGTTGGGAAGTGGGCATGTGTGTGTACATGTTTAACTGTGGTGTGGTGTTTCATACTTAAACTGTAAATGCGTGTCCATATCAGTGGGTGTGGTGGTCAAAGGACAAACCAGGTGTTGAACTCTTGACTCACAGCTTTTTGAGGGGAGGTCATTGTCGAAGAAGGAGGGGAAAAGAAAAACAACCACAGCGTCTCTCTCGGCGCCGGGCTGTCACAAGCGGTCACCTTCAGAGTCATGAACACCTGACTGGAGGCATTTGGACAGATGTTTGCTGGGGTAATCAAATGAGCAGGAAAATAAACAAAACACAAACACACTGCAGTGAAGGCTTTCAGTTCTGTGTTTTCCCCCCAGAAATGAACCAGTTTTCCCTCACATTTTGCTCGAAAATCCTCCAAAGTTCACCGAATGAGTTGAAAAAGAGTTCACTTCTTCATTACACTTAATGAGAGTGAAGTGTCGCATTATATGATGGATGCTTTTATTCTGACTGCAGCAACACAATGAGGAATAAAACTGTGAAACGTGGGACGTGTAAAGAGCAGTCTTTTGCAGTCCCCTGCGCATTTAAAGCACCAAGGTGGGAAAAACACCTGTGATAAAGTGTTGTCAGTAACATGAAATGATACAGATTTAACACAGTAGATGTGACAAGCCTCTTGACTAAGAATTGTGACTGTCTCCTGGGGGGAAACTGGGATGAATATGCTGAGAACAATACAGAGACCATCCAATTTGTACCAGCACTGTCTCAATTTTCTGCAGACAAAAGTGTGTGCCATTTGAAAGATGCGGCAACATTTTGCATTGACTTATTAGAAGGACGGGAATGAAACATTATGTGTAAAATCTTGATCAAATCTTTTGTTCTGTGTGGTTCTCATTTTAAGAAAAAAAAAATGATGTTCTTGTTAAATGCACAAAAACAATCCCATCTGCACGAATCCCCTCAGCTTTTGCTTTCGCTGAGCATCAGGTACAGCGGGTCTCGTGGCTCACAGATCTGATGCAGTTTGGATTTTCAAACTGTTTTGAATAAATGTTAGATAAAGCAGGCAGAGTGTAAAAAGACAAAGAGAACAGCACCACCCACAGAAGCTCAAAATTCACCAGAACAGAAAATTCAAGGGAAACATCATGCTGATTTCTTTGTTGCACAGAAACAACCTTGCAAACCTTGCAGATGACCACAGGAACGCTGCTGTACATCCCGAGGTGATGTTTGTGTCGCGAGTCACAGTAATGCTGCGGGCATGAGTCATGAGCTCGGGGAGAGCTGCACTAAATGGAAGTATAATGGTGCTTGGGCCATGCTTTGGTGTAAAGATGTGGAAAAAAAAGAACTCAATTTATTCATTAGGAGGATTTAAAGTGGTTGTCATTTCACAGTTTTCTGCCAGACAAGCCCTCCTTAGTTACATAATGGAAATGTCAACACACAAGAGTTTAGTTCAAATCATAATAAGAAACATTATAAAATAGACAAAAAAGAGAGACTTTGAGCAAAGCAGCGAAACCGATCGGACCATGAAAATGTCCATCCAAAGTAAGACTCACTTCATCCTCTGCTATGAATCATGACTATTCATCTGTGTAGAACAGTGGGGCTTTATACCCAGTCTGTACATTATCATACCACGCTAGCAGTGTAAGCAGGACTGGATGTACAGTAGTTTGCTTCCCCGCAGAACAACAACTGTCCTTCCTGGTGGGTTGAAAAAGAAAAGTCCATTTCACTTTTTACATGTATTAATAAAATGTCAAAATGATAGGTCCTCTATAAGCGCTTTTGAGAATTAAAGTGTGTAAAATACAGTTAAAATTGCAAAAACTCCTTTGTCTATTTTTTTTTTACTGTAACTGACCTTCTGTAAGAAAAACAAAATGTGGGTGTCGGATGATTCACATTCCTCAAGCCTTTTATGGAGAGAGCAGGAGTAAAAAGGAGGTTTACGAACCAAAATGAGGAACAGGAAGCAGCGAGGCGGGCAAGGTTTCATACCAGAGCAGCTGAGCCACTCAGGAAGCGCCTTCGCTGCACGTTTCTAGCCACATATGTGTCACTTCGATGGATTTATTTCTGAGATGTATTGATGCTGCAGCCAGACATTTTTATGTATCAGTGTATCATTGCTGAATTAAATCCGATCTTTACTGTTATGATTGTAAATAAACTAGACAAAGAAGGATATGAGTTTTTCTTCATTCTGTCCATCACAGGAAGGCGAGGCCTTCTGGTCGCTTCATCGCCATTCAAATCCATACTAACCCACTGCCCTTAGCATGCTACGTAACTCCATCTTGTGTGTGTGTGAGTCTGATGACTATGTATCATGTGCATTTGCATACCTGCATTTAACAAGTTTATTCATATGAGAAAATGTGCATGTGTGCTTTCCAGGCTTAATTTGCATGTGTGTGTGACATCCACGCGTTGCAGTCATGATCAATGGCAGTGTTGATCCATTCCACAGATGGGGGTGGGGGGTGCAGGCCTGTGAAAAGACTGCCTCATTGTACGCCCGCTCTGTCTAACTCAGCTGGCTGTGCAGATGGACCACCTTTGATCTTCCGTGTTGACCTGTCTCAGGGGTCAAAGGTTACTGGAGCCAGACCAGCTGATTGTCACATGTTTTCTACCAGATTGCAATGACTAAGAAGAGATATGTTATCCAATGATGGTATTTTTCCAGCTCTGCCTTGACCTTGTTGAGTAAATGTGCCTCATAAACACTTGGTCATTCCATGAAAGTGCCTCTGAAAGTCAAATCTTACGCTTTCCCCAATATATCTCAGATGTGTGCATCCTCTGACTCCTCCCTCCAACCCTCCATCCTTGCAGGCCAGTATTGATTTCCTTTGTCTGTGTGACAGGCCCGGGACCCTTTGAGCAGAGAGGAGACATTTTCTAGGAACACACCAGCGCTCCATCTTCCCTACCTGCTGCTGCTCAATATTTAATGCACTGCACCCGCGCTTCTCAAGGAAGGAATGGCAAAATAAAGCTCGGTTACTTTTAAATCATGGTCGTTATGCCGCGATCTGTTTCGGGAGACACACGCAATGAAGCGCTGCCAACTTGTAAAGAGAAGTATGAAGGATTCCTCTATATCCGTTTTAATGCTGATGCACAGCAGCATCGCTCACCTTGTTTAATTAAAGCAGGTTCCCAAATGGTTTAAAAATGTCTGAAAACAAAAAAATATATCCCAAAATGATGTGTTTGGAGTTTTGTTTGAAATCCCAAGCTGGTGGTAACCATGTGTCACAGATTGAAAACATTATTTATGTAGTGATCCGTCTTATTAAAAATACAGCAGAGCATATCGACCTTTCAGAGTGTTCATCTGTGTGAGTTAAAAATAGGTCCACTTCTTCTACTGCTATGCAGGACAAAGAGTGAACTGGGGTCATGAATAAATGATTTTGTCCAATTGAGGTGAAAAAACGGCTTGAATTGTGTTCAGACTGTATGAGACAAAGGCGAGCCTCCTGTGGAGCCACAGTAAAAGTAAAGTCTGCAGGCCGATAACTTCATGGGTTCACACCCTGGCAGGCAGCTGTGATTCTGACCTTTGACCTCTTCCCTGTTGGTTGCTTGTAATATTGATCATCTTGGAATGAAAAAGCCAATACTACTCCTGTACTCATTTCAGTGAAAACGTATTGATTATCATTGGACATACCTGAGTTAGGAGTGTTGAGAAACACCTGTGTTACAATTGAACAAAGGATAAGGGTTTTATGGCCTTTGTGACTTTCAGAAAATAGACCTCACATAGTTCATTAAACCAACATTGTAGAAATCATTAGTTCTATACATGTTTTATCATTATTATTATTAAAAGTATATTATAATAGGCCTAAAAAACAATGAACTGATTAAGATCAAGTAGTATGTAGCCAAACCTGATATACCTAATTTTCCTTTGTGTCCGACCACACCTTTAATGAGCTCGACTTTAGCATTGGGTGACATGATCCTTCACTGCAATAAACATACACTGTCCAGCTTCCGGAAATACTCAATAAAGACACAAATGTGTTAATCTGCCACTAAAAATAGTCCCTAATCAATGCACTATTTCCTCCTGTTTACCTGAGTAAGGTCTGCAAAATGTTCCAGTTCCCAGTTGTTTTAGAAAGATTATTCAGAAAATGAAATGGGGCTCCGAAAGTGTTGAGAGATGGATTATCACCTGCTTTGATCCTTTAAAGACAGTGCAGTGCTTCTGTTTTTGCAACTTGTGATTTACAGTTGAGCTCAGTGGCTTTAAACACGTCTGGGTCTTGTTTACAACTCCACATATGCAGCCTGTGTCAAGATCCCAAGCTGCATTGCCTCGTTTTATGGGGTCACGGGCCATAAAGGCACACAATGGCAGCCGTCTAACGTGTAAAAGTACTTGTATCACTGCTGTCTGGCAAAACCTTTTACTTTGTGTTTACCTCCTTGTTTTCTTAAGGTTTTCTGCTTGGAAATGTCAGAATCAGATTTAATTAGGTTTTCACAGAGAAGGAATTTGCCTTGTGTGTTGGTGCATAACAATAGACTTGCTATGTAGGAAAATATGTGAAAAGGTGAAAGCAAGTACTGCAAGTCAGGATCACAAGTGAAATATAAAAAGAAGAAAATATAAGAAGAAGAAAATATTTTTTTAAATAACAAAATAAAGATAAAGACATGTACTATTGCCTGTAATTTAATGTGGAAAGTGGAAATGTTCGTTAGTTGAACAATAATGAACATTTACAATTTGCAAAACAGAGCCCAGAGATGTTCTTTGATGCAACGCATTGAATCAGGTGTGTAGACTGTATGTTAATGTAATGATGACTATAGATGATGGAGAAGGTGAGGATGGACTCAATGATAAAGGTCTAGAAGTGCACCATCGTTGTCTTTGGCAGGCAGAACTGAGCTTCTTTGGTGAGATCTTGCGATATGATGCTCCAAGAGAAGAGAAAGTCACACAGTGTGATGGGGGTGGATTAGACATCTCTCCTCTAATAATCCACTGTCCATTGTCTTTGGCGTATTGAGCTCCAAGTTGTTCTCTCCCCACCAGGTCACTAAATGTTAAATCTCCCACCTCCAGGCGAACTCATCCCCACCAGAGATGAGCCCAGTGTGTGTTGAGGTGTAGGCAAATGGTCCAGGAGTCTGAGACACATTTGGCCAGCTGTGTCTCTGATCTTAAGCCTGTGATCCACCTGCAGGTGGACACAGGCACATTGAGCTGGGAGAGCTTGTTCTGTACTAGCGCTAGGACGATGGTGTTTAAAGACAGAGCTGAAGTCCAAAAAGGCGCTAGCGGATGAAGTGGAGGGCCGTGCTTACCACACTGTCTGCAGACACATTGGCCCTGTAGGCTGTAAGTGGGACCAGGAGTGGGTCAGTGACCAAATGACTTTAAAACCACAGAGGTCATGGTGATGGGTCTATAGTCAGTAAATATTGTAGCTGTTTTCTGGGGGGGCAGTGGTTATGTTAGGGGTCTTGAAGCAGGCTGGCATGCAGCATGTCTCCACTGAGGTGTTTATCATGTCTGTATGTGGAGGCTAAAAAGGTGGAAAAAGGACAATGTGTCTCAAGGCAGCATGCACTTCAAATTGTAAATCAGGTGCAGGCAGAGGTGTGTGCATCTGGCCAACAACAGCAACAGCAGTCAGAATCAGAGCGTGCACCGTACTGACCTCTTCTCTCAAGCACTTAAAAGGACGGATTTTGTTTTTATCAGGTGGCAGTGCCTTGAAATCACATACTCAGACCTGCAGATCTGCAAAAAGGCGAGGAAAAAAAGCTGAAATAGCCTGCAGGAAAACCAGGGAATGACTACTTGCTGTGTTTATCTCTGTGTTATCCAGCTGCTGTGATGACAATATGTGATGCTAATCTCCTCGTCCAAAACCAAGCCTTTTCTAAAGCAAACAAGTTGTCTCTTTTCTGTATCCCCATGACTCATGCGCAGCCTGAGTGGTTTGGCTGTGAGTGGTGCTATTTTGACAGAGCAGAAGTGCAAAACAGAGGTGGCCATGGAAACTGACGGTATCCAATAGGAGACTAGCATATGGGTGTGGCTGGCTGATTGACAAGAGTTTCTGACCCGCTCACTTCCTTCTGCCTGGTCAATTAATAACTTTTTCTGCACTCACTCCTGCCGCAGGGAAGGAGAAAAAGAAAGAATTCAATGGAAGTTTCTACGTAAAAATAAAACTGTCACATGATGACTGACTTCAAGGCTCGGATGAAGGAAACTGTGTGTGTGCCAAATGCAAAAACATAACCGCAAAGAACTAGGCTCAGTGAAGTTCAGCTATTTCACTTAAAATTGTAGTTTGTCACTTAGATGTATTTTTATAATTCTGAGTCTGAGTGCAGTAGTGGAGATCTTTGACTCAAGGAAAAGTACCAGTACCAGGTTATATAATACTTTTCTATCAGTTGGTTGGTTTGTAAATTATCTTAAAAAAAAAGTGACCCCTTCACAATGCATATTTTGTCCAACAAATAATATAAAGAAAATATAAAGGGGAAATTAATTGTCATTAAGATAAATGCAGCAAATCCTCACATTTTCTATCAAAGGACTTGTTGATTAATTGACTTATTGTCACAGCTGTAATTGTGTATACTAATTGGGAAATTTAATGTATGACATCACATTTTATAAGCCCTTTGTTTGTTTCATATGCAGAAATCACGTGTGCGACTTTGTTAATTTGATAAAGCTGTCAGATAAGTAAGTAAAAAGCACAATATTTCCCCCTTGAAATGTGGTGGAGTACAAGGAGAAAAGGAGAAGGCAGCATGACAAAAACTCCAATAAACTACAAGTATTTCAAATAGGTACTTGTGTAAATGTACTTAGTTACATTCCACTTCTGTCTGAGTGTAAATTATTCTCCCCTTAATTTTTTAATCTACCCAGGGTCTTCAGACTGATTTAAGTTCACTTTTTCAAGTGTGTGAAACATTTAACCAGCATTTTCAACACTTTTCAACACTGTCCTCCTGTGACGCTTTGAGCATGTCTGTTTTTCATGTGCGTCATTTCAGTGAGAGTCCGGTTGATCTGCTCTGACTCTCTGACTCTCAGCTGCAGCTGATTTGCCATTCAACAAGGTGCCTAACTTGTGTTTGCTCTTGTACACCTGCGCAGTAGAAGTAGCTCAAGAGCAAACCAGAATGCTGAAAAGGGGACAGATATATGAGATAAACACACTTGTCAGTTTTTCATTTTCAATAAAAAAATTATATATGAAATGAGATTTTGCAATCTACCTCTGTGTTCTGCTGGTTTTAGTTGGTACACACTGATGCGTGGAGGAGATGGAGGCACAGCATGGTCATAACCAGTCATGTGATTACCTTCTTAATGGTTTCCATGGAGCGAGCACAAACACAGATACATACAGTACATGGAGGCCTGGTATTTTCCTGGTATTTTGATATAGTCCTGTAAGTCACAGGTTTGATCCAACAACAGACCTCTGCCTTAAGCAAGTCATCACATTTCTATAGGTTCAACTCATGCATGCAACATGCATTACAACTAGAACATCCAGCAACAGTGCATAACAGACTGTTTGCACCCTGGTGTGCTGTTATATGATGTGCTCTTGTCTGACAAATGCTTGTTTTAGTTTAGATATTTATTTATGTTATTTTTAATACAATTTTAGTGACATTTGTTATTATAAAGATGTATCCTTGCCTGAAATGGTGCAAAACTCACAGAAAGGAGCCTGTGAATAAACCACACAACGTGCCTGCTGCTTGATTACAGCAGGATGCCCTGGAGTGTAAACTATGCTTAAAATGTAAACGTACACACGTATGTGAATGTAGCTTTTCTCCAGCCCCATGCTAAGAGTGACTGCCTCGCACATTAAAACTTTTCTTTAAGGTTTAGTTCATATCCTTCCCCAAGTGCGAACTCTGTTTCAGACCATCGTCCCAAAGATATGTAAGCCACTGAAGATCCAAAGCTTGACATCAGCAGAGTGAGAATGTATGACTGCCAATCAGTGTTTTACCTTATGATGACCTGAGTGTTTCCACGCTTTGGAGTGCAAGATGGGTGACCCTGATGAAAAGAGGAGGGGGGCATCCAGCATCAGTGACTCAGTAACATTACTTTGAGCAAACAAGCTGTCCAATGTGTCCAGCTGATTAACGTGAAGAACTACATAAAACTGGACTGTGAAGATGAAGAAAATGTCAATAACCACTGACATAGAGCCTGGCAGATTTCATAAGGAGACTTCAGCAGTCATCATAACGTAAGAAAAGAAGCATGAATTGTGTATTCAAAACTCTTTTACATACCTTTATATTAAAATATATCACACGTTTGCTTTGAAAATGAAATCTAAGAGATTTGCATTAGTCTGAAAAAAGCGACTAAATCCTGATTTACACATTTAAAACTGTGTGAATTCGCATTTCCTGTTGTTTAATAACACCCCCCCTCCAAAAAAAAAATCTTTAGTCATAAAACAAAAAAACACAACAGGAAGTTAAAACAGATCTTTGATGTAGTGGAGGAAAAAATAGGCTGTCCAGCTCATTGCCACGATGTATCCATCCGCTGCGCAGTATATGAGGGAATGAGGCGGCGGGGACCAACCACCACCCAGGCGGAGTGATTTACTGAGGACTACACCCAAGCGCTTGTCGGAGTGCAGCGGCTTCTCTTCGCTACCGAGACCAGAAGAAAGCCGGGACGAGACGGAGCCGGGGGGGTGCTGCTTACTGGAGGCCCGCTAAACCACTGACAAACACTGCTTTCTCGTCGCTGAAGATACGTCTGTGATCTTACTCGACCCTTCGTATATATTTTTCCCCCATCCTAGAACTAATTTCACAAACATGTCCTGGCAAAGCTACGTGGACAACCTGATGGCTGACGGCAGCTGCCAGGACGCGGCCATTGTTGGCTACTCGGACGCCAAATACGTCTGGGCATCGTTTGTCGGCGGTACCTTTGCCAACATAACGGTTAGTATGCTCTTGTGTGTCACTGTGTATGGTTACATCGGAGGAAAATGTGCGTTTTTCATGCCGGCGCGTCTGTCTGCAGGGGCAGGCCTCGTTGAATGAGGATAAGGGAGCAGTGTGGTACACATGGTGGTCACACACAAGATGCATCGGCACGTATGCGCCGCTGCTGGCTAACTCACCACCAATCCTTTTATCTCTCTACAGCAATTATAACACGAATTTGCAAGCCGATGGTTTCAATTATTTTTATTTTATTTTTGCTTTAATGAATGGTCGCTAGAGCCGCTATTGACGAGCACGAGCGGGTCTAACGGTTCCGCGAGCTCGAGCTAAAGGAGGTAGCTTAGCAACGTTAGCGAGCTAGCGTTAACTGGCGCTGTTTGCCTATGCTACCGGTCTAATAAAAACGAGCGAGGACAAAGCGTAACCAATTAAATGATTTATTGTAAACCAGCACTCAAAGACGATGCATTTCAAACTTGGATTTTTTATGTGTTTTTTTTTATGTGTTTATTTCATTTATTTGATGGAAGGGCGGCGTTAACGTCGATTAGCAGACTTTGCTCAAATCAGGCCGGTCAAAGCCGTTGGAAAACCGTCGTTGTCTTACGCTGGTGGCGCAGAGTTGGCGCCGTACTCTCACGCTCCCTACGTGCTGACGCACCAGTGCTCCTGTTCGTTTTTTTCGTATTCCGCTTTTGTGAATAACACCGCCGCTACCGCCCATTATTTTTCAAGATGGCGGACACACTCCCAGTTTCTTATTCATTTCGTCCACGGGAGCTAATCGAGGCGCTTAGTTTCGGGCAACACCCGTAGCATCGGCACACATCTCTGCGCTGTATTTTAAAAAATTAGCTACCGCACACGAACCTAGACGCTTTGCTGTATAGTTTGCGTAAATCTAATTTGGCTAAACAATCGTCTTCGCCGCTTTCTTGAGCCTCCATTTTGTCTGTAAAATAAATTAATAGTCGGTAATTTTTTTATTTGCGTGTATTTTACCGCAGAGCGAGTCGAAATGCTAATGTAACAGCGCATTTGGTCATTTTGAGGATTCAGTTTGCTCTGAAATGTTAACCTTGCCACGCAGTGAAGTATGAGTTAGTCTGGGAGTGTCCGCTTGGTAACGCTGAGCTTTGAAGACCGATTATATAAATTAACTCGTGTTTTCTTGTTGAAGCCGGAGATAATTGCTGTCTGAAAGGCATTAGCCAGGCTGTTTTCCCCTCCCTCCTCTTCAAGACTTGGTGATTCAATTTGCTAAACAAAATCGGCTGAAGGAATGCAGGAAGCTAAACCTGAATATGTGAAACTGCAATGCAGTAATATAACATTGGTTTCCCAACAGAGAGAGCCTGAATGTGATTTAGTAAGATAACCAGGCCCCCTCATGTAGGTGGCCGCCATGCTTTGGTTGTCTGAGCCAGTGGAAATCCTTTTTTGACTTTACTTTTTTTTTCCTGAAGGGTTTCATGTGTGCCATGACTGTGCACTTCTGGAGTTGAGGGGCGACACCTTTTGTCCAGCAGACTGGCTTAAACAATAAACCTGCCTTACATTTTTTTTTCCTTAAACATGAGTGTTAACAACTTTATGCTGTTTCTAAATAAAGTAATATTAGTAGCAGTCAGGCCTGGTAGGAAATTGCAATAAGCTGTAGAGGGCCTCTGAGATTTAAGGGCTAGTGAGAGTATAATGGAGCTGTGTATTAAACAGACTGTGTACTTTTAAAGAAATATATTTTTTTACCAATACATGATTATAATGTAGTTGGCACAGTTGTTGGGGTGGGGGGGCATTTGCCACAAATTCAACTGTCCTAATAGTAAGAATAAATCTGTAAACGCCAAACTTTTAATTTATTGAAACCGTGTTTAGGTTAAGGGATACATTTCTTAAGACATTCAGGAAGTTTGGATTCATTTTTTCTTATTGTGTGTTGCAGATATTGAATGAAAGCCTGAGCCCTTTATCATGAACACTACTGTCCTGAGTCATCGTTGAAATGAATCATACCAGTTCTTATTGTCTTGGCTAGTTACAAAAACACTCTATTGTTTTCATACATGTATCCTGTCTCAATAATAATATTTATTTTATTAATACTAGAGCCCGCCCCCCCATACACATAATGCTATTCACATCCAGCTGCTGCTCTAATGTTGAGTGTTTTAAACAGGTGCAGCTGCGGAGCATGCTTTAAGTTCTAGATTACCAAAATTGCATGCAACTACTATGAACTATGTGAAAGGTCTGCATATAATAATCTTGTCAGTAGAGACTGTCTGCAGCATCTATTTACTCCATATTTCTTCCCTACCTCGCAGTGCACATTTTCTGAATTTGTGTCCAGTGTGAGCATCCAAATGCATGTGTCTTTAAAAGTGCATGGTTTATAAAACCTTCAGAATATCACCTTGAAATGTCTTGACAAACCAAACTGTGGGGCTGCAGTTCTCTGTGTGGGAGTTGTTTTCTGTTGTGAGATTAACTAAGGAAATAGCTCAGTTTACTTGATTTGTACACATGTAGATTTTTATCAGGTTTTTTTTTTCACACAATCATTTATTCGTAGTTAACTAGAAGGATACTTCTGACCACTTTAGATTAGTGGTGTACAAAATGTACAAAGCATGAGTAGTTTTGTAAATTATTTTTCTTAAAGTATTTTTATTGCTCAATAAATTATGCAAACACTAACTGGGGTCTTGTGCTTTTAATAGCATTAAGGTATTGCTTGTAGAGGAAAAGAAAATTGAGAGCTCAGAGGAATTAAATAGTTTATTTGTGTGGCACTTAATCAGCCTCAAGGTTTCACAGCACCCGTACTACAGAGCAGTAAATGAAAATTATGTTCAGCAAGATCAACAAATGCTCCCACAGATCATCATTAGAAAAAACAAAACGTCACTGAAGAGTCACTGCTTTAATGAGTTTACTTTTTACATGAAGGTTGGCAGCAATGCACATGTACCTGACTTGTTGTTTGTCTCCGCCCCCAGCCTGAAGAAATCGACGTGTTAATAGGAAAGGACCGGGAGGGATTCTTCACCAGTGGGCTGACCTTAGGCAATAAAAAGTGCTCTGTAATCAGAGACAGCCTCCAAATTGACGGCGACTGGACAATGGACATCCGGACAAAGAGTCAAGGAGGAGAGCCAACATACAACGTTTCTGTAGGCAGAGCTGGCAAAGGTGAGCCCCATGTTCAGTGTTGTTGTACATTTTAGTAGTGCTACAGTGAGACAGTAGCCTGCTTTTGATATAGTGCCATTAGTTTAGCTACATTTATGACCTCTGTGTTGTCCGTGCATGTGGGATAGTTCTTGATCGCACCTTTCCTCAATATATGACATCCACAGGTTATTAGCATTTGAATGTCATTTGAAGTAGAAGTATATCTCAGCTAAATGTACTCTGTAGAAATATTAAATGTTTTTTTAGAGCTGGAGATCAAGAGGGTCATTGGGTAACTTTCCCCCTGCCCATTATCGCTATATTGCAGTTTAAATTAACCTGGATTTTTCATTTTGTTAACATTGTTAAGGAAAATTAGAGATGGGTGACTAAATCAATCCTTAAAAAAATAATACACATTTCTTGCAGTGTCCACCCTTAGTATCTTTTTAGATATTTTTTTCTGTCTACATAGATGCAATGTGTCCATGCTCCTGATATAATTATTGCCCTTATTGAGTTCAGTTAGTGCAGATTTTCCAATTAAATGTAAGTTTCCAGGTTTATTCTCAGTTTTAACTTCCATTTACCCCAATGGATCTACAATGAAATATATGAAATATAAATGGCATTATCCCTTGTTGAAATGGCATTAGATAAAGCATTTTAATTCATTTGTGAGTACTTTTCAGCCTAAAGTTCCACAGCAATGAGCTATTGTACAGTTGGCTGCAACCTCCACAAGTTGGATGTTTATAACAATAAAAGCTGGCACATGATTTGTGCTTTGCAGAGCTGAAACGCTTCAGAGGTCACAACTCACTTATATCTCTTCAACTGTTTAAAATGTGTAAAATTATAAATGTAATTAGTATTTTGTGTTAAATTCTGATTAGATAAATTATATAAAATCTGGAGAATGAAAAACAATCTTCATATATTTACAGTGAACACCTTTAAATAAATAAATAAATTGTTGCCAAAACAGAAAAATGTGGCTGCACTTAATTCTCTATCATACAAGTCAGTGCCAATTTAGGACAGTCCCTGTGGGGTGGGGGTGGGGGCTTGCCTGAGAGTTGTGCCAGTTTTGATGTTGCCTGTATGGGCCCCGATGCCCCATCCTCCCCTTTTCCCAGACAGCACTAAAAACATACAGGTGAGGCTGTAACTGGTTCATATTCTCCACACCAGGCTTGCTCTTTGAGCCTGGATTTCCCTAAAAAGGAAAAAGAAAACTTCCTGAACTGCATGTGTCTTCCTCCTTCCTGGTTAACACACCCCTGTCCTCAAAAGTATGAATCTGTTCCCCTGCTCACATGCTCCCACTGTGTCTGATAAAATGTGTATTCAGGACTTCAGGGCTCTTACATGTATTGAGGAGAGGTACCACAAGCATGCTCCTGTATCTGCATGTGTGCTGCATTAGTCACAGTTGTTAGTACTCAGTAGAAGCTTCACTTTCCTATTCTCTGCTGCTGGCATGGTGTACATTGATTACAGATGAAACAGCAAAGACTAGTTTCCCCAAGTGGAGCGTAGTCAAGTCGGATTTAGTGAACAACAAGCTGGTATGAGTATCACATTCTACCAAAAATGAGGAAGGAGGCTCATTTGGCAATTAACCTAAATTTACCTCACTAATTGACATGACCTGTCAGACAGTTGCAGTAACATAGATGTATTCTTTTCACACAAGGAATCTTTATGTAATCCAACCACCTGTTGTATGAATTGTGTTTTTTTTTCTATTTACTGAGGCAAGAGTACAGTCATACAATGGCATCAGGGCAGATTTAGGCAAAAGAACAGTGATATAATACCATATTATCTCACATTTAAAGAGGAGGCCCTGATCTGTTCAAGTTGGGATTTGGTTTGACTCCAGTCCAGTAGTGCTTCCACAGACAGGAAATCCGAACATGTTAATGCAGAGTCGACATACAAATGTGCAGCTCTGACCCTCTGTAGCAAACAGCTTTGCATGCAGTCTTTACATTTACTCTCTCTGTACTCACGCTTTGTCTTTTTAAATGTAATGTGTGACATCTTGTTTCACCACCAGCAGCACTGATAAGAAAATGAACATTTAGGCTTGGTGCAGCCTTCAGGCCAAAGTGTCGCTGTATGCTTTTTTTTTTTTTTCCCCCCGCCCTGTGCCATTTTCCTCCTCCTGTAGCTGTCTCGTCTTGCCTGCTGCTTTTGGCTCTGTGCTCTTCTCTTTTCACTTGTGTGATCTCTG
>JBAJHX010000106.1:12472931-12487956 GCA_037176925.1 Amniataba percoides
TATATATATATGCGCATATACATATACATATATATATTTAATATATAATGTTGGTATTTCATGTAATCTACTTGGCTTCGTCATATCACTGCGTTGGTCTGTACTCTGACACTATGCAAGTCAACAGTCCTCGGCACCAACGTCACCCAGATATTTATCTGAACCTGCCAAACAGTAAGTTTGATAACTTTCACTGGGGCAGTGTGACGTTTGCAGTTGACCGCAAACTCTGAAAGAGAACTCAAACGAGCCCAGTAGAGAGTCTGGTTTGCAGTGCAGCGATCTGTAGCAGAAAATACTTCACAGTCTGGTCCTGTCATTCCTCACCACGGAAACAAATTATAGCACTCCTGCAGATCAAAGAGGACGTTTCCCACTCCTCATTTCATTCATTAGTGTGATCTGTCCGCATGAGAATAAAGCAAATATTTGAAACCTATGAATGAAACACATGAAAAAGCAGCTCAACAAAACCAGTTCTGCCAAAGTGTTTGCAGAGGAGATTCAATAGATGCCTGATTAGGATTATTACTCGTCTCCTGTCAAGTCTTCATGTGCTTTTTAATGTTTTTAAATCGAGTCAGCTTTGAAGTTTGGTGGTAAAACGTGTTTTTCAAACTTTCCAGTTCGTGTTTCGGCCATGTGCGTCTCTTCGGACGCTGGGAATCCCTCGCATTTACATTTTGGGGCCAGTAGCACAACTTAAAAGCGCCGCTGTGCAGCTTCTTCTTCTCCCCTCTATTTTTCATTAATCAGCCAGCCTGCCAGCTTTCCTGGCTCTCAGAGGAACCGCGCTGTCCTACTGAACTTCAGATGAGCAGCGAATGTGCGTAACAGAGCGAGAGCGACTGAAAGAAAAACTGAGGAGGAAAAAAAAAAAAACACTGCTTCTGCACAGTCGGACGCTGCTTGAGCCGGACAGACCGGGGCAACTGGCACTGAGGCCAGTGAACGAAGAGGCAGAGAGAGCTCCTCTGTACTGACATCAACATGCCTCACACACCGACGGCTGAGACACTGCAGCTGCTCTGTTCAGTGTGTGTGTGTGTGTGTGTGTGTGTGTGTGTGTGTGTGTGTGTGTGTGTGTGTGTGTGTGTGTGTGTGTGTGTGCTCAGCTCCCCGCCTATGGTTTAGGAGCTGAAGGGAGGGGTGGAGTGACTCATCACAGGCAGGGAGGGATCAGACTTGAGGTCGGAGGTCAGAGAGAGAGTCCATCCTCTCAGTCAAACGGAGGGTCGAAAAACAGCCCCCCTTGTTTCCTCAGTTCACTTTGCAGCGTGTGTGTGTGTGTTTGTTCGCTGTTTCTGGCTTCAGTGTCTGATAGTCACTGGTTTCTGGTGAAACTGGCAACCCACAGGTCCAAACCTCCCTGTCAAACGTCAGGCTTTCAGCCTAAGTGGGGATGACGCAAGGCTCTGCAATAAAGCCAGAGCGTAAGTCAAGTTAATGGCAGAGCGGCGCTGTACGCTGACAGCCGTGGCAGCTGGTATTACATAATCCTGTACATTGACACAGATCTTATGTTGCACGCTGCTGCTCAGACTGGTATTGTGCACCAATTACACGGGTACCGTGGTTTTCATTAAGGCATTGTGCACCATGCACACAGACTCCCTTTGTGTGAGCCACTATTCATTGCAGCCTGCGCGCTCTCGTTTCCACACACACAAGTCTGACATTAATCTGTGCCATCAAAGTCAATCAAAAATATCACTGGCTAGAAGGTAAATATGTGAAATGTGTGAGGGGAAAGTGAGAAGTGTTTGCAGAGTTGATTGATAGATGTCTGATTGTGCCAGGGAAGGTAGATGGAGGGCAGATCCACTCATCAGCAGAAAGGCATCCTGCCATCGCAGCAGCAGCAGCCGAGGCTGTGGCTGATCAGCTTGCTAACATCTTCCTGAAACGACTTTGCTTACCCAGAACAGACATCACACTATGTTGCATTTATAAACTCTTCATGCTGAGGCAGGAGCAGAGCCTTCACAACCACAATCAATATCATATCTCCAAATCAGGAGCCAGAGGTCAATGACAAAAACATACATAGATGATACTATAAACCAGTGCTGCCAATCAATACATCTGAGCGAAGCAAACACACTCAAGAAACATACTTTTTATTTATATTTATTTATCATTGATTGAAATGGTATAAAGAAAAAAGTGAAATACCACTGAGACCATAACTTTACTACTAAAAATATATTGATTGATTTTCTTGGGGCCAGCATCCAGTGGCCACTGTTGGAACAACAGCTCCAGACATTTTGCATAATGGCTTCAATATGCAAACGTTCTGACTGAATCCTGCAGATCTTTGCAGCAGTTCCAGTATCGTCATGTCCGACTGCATTTCCAAAAATGCTTGAAAGAAACAAATACTCATGCACTGTGTTCTTTTCCGTAGCACGTGGAAAGTTGCGGACTGCAGCTTTAAAAGCAACACTGATATCACAGTGTGCCCGTTCACAACGGCTGCATCTGCTCAAAGCCCCAAGAGTCCAAGCTCAGCATTATCTGTTGCAGCAGAGGCCAAAGGCACCATTAGGCATCCTTCCCACTCTGTACTGCGCGTGCACACTCGCACACACACACACACAAACACACATACACAGATCCCCGATTTCAGGCACGCTGCCCAAAAACTTCAGGATGGGAATTGGAATGGCAGAAAGTCTTGGGACCTGTGTGGCTCTGAACTGTCTCACTCAAATGCTAAAGCTAAAAATTCCTCGTGTCACAACATGGGGCCAATGAAAAAAAAAAAAAAAAATCACATTCAGCAGGCTGTAAACAATGACCGCTGGTGGTTTGATGAGATACTGTAATGGCGGCTTTGCTATTCTACCTCGTCCTCCTCTCTGTATATGCATGAACGGTGAGTCTGTGGTCTGTCTTTGTCACTTCACGTTTCTGCCCATGACACATTGTTGTCATATGTGTGACTATTAGCTCCTTTAATTATGCAATAAAAATAAGTACCATGTAATAAATATTACTGTTAAAAATGGAACTGGCTTGAATTATAAATAAAGTAAAAAAAAAAGCAGTCTCAGGGCAACGTTAGATAGACTGTAGCAAAGCTCTCGTAGCCTTTAAGGTCAGGCAGTAAAGTCTTTTTATTTTCCTACTTTTGCAAGACCTGTGCACAGACCTGTTAAATGAGCGATCTTAACTTTTCAAAGGCTGAAGATAAAAACAAGTCATCACCAGCTCTCGGGTCTAACACTTCCCAGAAACTGCATCCTTGGTTATTTTGTAAAAAACACTATATTTCTGACCAGTGCATCGTCCACTGTTATTGACTTCATTCCTTTGACTCCACACTGAAAACAAAATGCTCAAATCGGCTCTTCCTGATTTTAGAGGTCTAACTCTCACCTGGCGTACCCGCTAAACAACCGCCAACATTAAAACCCATTTTGACAACAGAGGCACTGTCTCACCTCCTGCTGCGGCCCTCCTGTGCTCAAACCAGGCCACTCGGTCACTTGCCAGGTTAGCATTGCTCCAGAGCGCAGGGCTTAAAAGGTGATTAGGTAGAGATTTGGTCTCCCCTTCCTGTGTCGCCAAACCCTCTGACTCAGCGAACAGGAGAGACGCAGACGCCGCCCTGGAGGCCCTTTCCTGGACATCTGAACTCCCTGCAGCGGCCAAGGTCGGCTGTAGCGGTGCCTGGTGGAAACCCTGAGTCAGAGTGGGCATGCAACCGCCGGAGCGCGCTAACCACAGAGCCTGACGTGACAACAAAACAGCCATCTGAGCAACGCATGCCGCTTTTGGCCCGGTGTTCTGCACGTGCATCTGTTGCTGCCAGGCGGGGGAGGAGCGGCTCGGCTCATAACCCCCTCAATTAGCAGCTTTGCAAGGGGGCTGCTTATTATGCGCCACCTGTAGTCTGTGAAGCTTCCCCGTGTTCCCCTGCACAGCTGATTGTAGTCAGGAGCTTTCCAGTCTGCAATGTACAGCTGCCGGAGGACACACACACACACAACGACACGAAAAGCCTCTGAATACACAGACAAAACTTGTCCACAGCACAAAGAGGATTTGCATCGCAAAACAACGCGAGAGCCCGTCTGACCCCCATGCAGAGACAGAGGGTGGGAGGCTCGAGGTAAAACTCAACATACTGTACATCTGCTCCACGAGTCTGAAAACAAAATACACTCGTCTTTCAGCCCCCGTCAGGCCTCTGGCACGACAGAGGCCACATTCCAAAGCATCAGTCATGTGTCCAGTCTCAACAGAGAGGAGCTCTAATCTGCCACGGAGGGCTTTGTGGAAAAAATCAAGTCCATATTAATCCGATTAGCTCAGAAAGGTGCAGAGCTCCAGGGAGGAATGATGTGTCGTAATGCAGTGATGACATCTCTACTCAGGGCCAAGTCATGTGAGGAAAGAGCTGCGTGGTAATCGCGTCGTTACAGACTGAGGTCAAAGTTTGGAGAAATGATTTTTTGATGTTTGTTATTTCAGAGAGGCTTCTCAAACATTTAAATCTTTTTGTTTATCATCGTACAGTGTACACAGAGAGTGGCACCTGCAGCGCTCACTGCATAAAACAAACTAAACAGGGCCTACATTTACATGTCCACACCACAGAGTGTTGAATTTACGATGTAAATGGTGCAGTCGCAGGTAATTTGCTTCACTTTGCCTCCGTACCTTTCTTGTACTTGTGGATGGGAAGTTTCTTTAACTGATCTTTCCGCAGGCGGCTTCTCCGAGCCCTGTGTCGATCCTGGACAAACTTGGTGATCTGCGAGAAAGTTAAAATTCTTTGAAATCACTACACAAGACACATCAACACCTTTCTTGTTCAGGCATGGAGTCCAAAAAATTGTAACTGTGATTTCTGTCTCCCAAGCAACAATGCCGTTTATGGGAAAAGTGAAGTGTTTTGAGGCCAGGCTGGATGCCAGACTTCAGCCTGTAGCTGTAACACTACTTCCAGTGGCAGGTTGAAGTCTGGTACCTGACAAAGAGCTAATTGTACTCATAATGTTGTCTTTTTTTATATCATTAAATAGACATCATGAAAGTACTGGTTGTCAGTGTTGCTAGTCTTTTAGACTACCAAATATTTGCTACTTTACTTTTCAAATCATTATACTGAAAGAACTACACACCTTTAAAAAATCTCAGTTGTGATTAAAGAGAACCTACCATGAAAACAACAATGAGGATGAGGCAGATTCCCACGATGATGAGGAAGGGGATCAGGTAGTATTCCAGTGGCAGACTGAAGTCTGGCATTAGGACCAGGTGTCCCCTAGAAAAACAAGCAGAGCGCCATTATCAGGTGTTTGCAGGTAATACAAACACAGCAAGCGTGATCTCCACAGAAGCCGTGCTTCGTCACGCCTCGCAGTTTTGACCACAACATTGTTGATATTTTAGTGCAGGTCATATAAAATAAACATTTTACACTGTTAATTACTGTAAAGGGCTCTACTCGTTTCGACAGAACTCGCTCTGCAGCAAACGTGTTCCTGCACCAGTCAGATCTGTAACAGCCAATTTTGTCCTTGCTGACAAAACTCTGCCGATACCATGTTTGGTGCTCATTCCTCAAAAAAAAAAAGACTTGGGAATAACCCACATGTATTTGGATAGTATCTGACAAGTAATGCGCATGCACGCACGCACACACACACACAGAGCAGCTGATTTAACGTGAAAAAAATGGTACTTAAATGCTGTGACTCTCTGGGCTCCTCTGACAGGCTGAGACGTTTCATTACCACCTCAGCAGCAGTGACAACACATCACAAGACAAATCCTCTGACTTGATCTATTACACTGCTCGTCGCAGGAATGATTATTCTAGGACAATATTAGATTAAACCTATATGAAGGAGAGAGCAAAGAATGGTTGGTGAAAAACGCAGCCGTCTCTTTGCAGGGTTCCGCTGAGAGGGCAGTGAAACTTGCTTCTGTTTCTACTGATGGGAGGAAAAATGAGATGTGGGTTGAGACTTACCCTTTGTCATACATGTAGTCCTCTTTCAGAGAGTTGGCAGTGCCTTCGCTCACAAACACAGAGGGAATATCTATCTGCTTCATAACATCCACTGAAAATAGAAAATACCGTATTAATACGTCACGTGACATATCAATGCCCGTCTCTATTGAACGACCTTGAAAAATGACATCATGTAATCAGAGAAAAACATACGACTTGTTCTTTTAGTGCATGAAGAGGAAGCAGTTCTTGTAATGTCTCAGAACTGGACAAAAACACTTCATTCAAGGTCCACTTATGTCCCTTTTCTGGATATTTTAAACAGCAGTTTTCTGCAAAAGATCAGTCAATTAGCTTTTTAATCAGAATAAAGTGCCAAAATATTTTGATCTTCACTTAACTGTTAAGTCATTTTCAGGTAAAATGCTTCAGTCACCTGACAACTGGAGTAACAGAGTGCATAAAAACATCAGCATGTGAGATCTACTCTTAAAAACACAAAACAGGGCAAGAAGCCTTTCTGGATAATTTATGACTGTGCTGCACCCCCTCGAGTGGGAATAGTAGGTGAGACACAGCGGCATGAAAACCCCAGATACTATCATATCACACAAGTGGGCTAAAGCAGGGACAATGTGGATTCATAGGCGGGGACTGCTGCGGTGCTGCAGGGCATCACATCCCTCCTTGAGTACATCAAGAGACACAAGATGGATCTGTAACTATAAACCTGCACCGATTTATGCTCAGGGATTAGGAGAAAAACAAAAAAAAAGGCAAATCATGTTTCAACAGATGCACACACAAGCAGCCGTGTGAGACGCCAAACGTTCATGTGTCGGAGTACAGAGAGGAGAAGAGGAGCTGGTGACTTACGATCATTGGATCCCATGCTGATTAAGTCATCGGAGTCCACATTGTGAACAATGGCGGCCCTGTAGCCGGCTTTCTGCGCATTGAGGACCTGCGAGGAGACAAAACATTTACGGCCTGATTATTACACCTGGTGATTATTAGCAGGCTGCCATCAGCTGCTAACACAAGACTAAAAACAGCACTAAGTGACGGTAGTCTGTGTGATAACGGGGGAGGGGTGTGTGTCAGATAATGTGACCATCTACACTATCTGATACTGTCATCAAACCAAATTAAACATGACGTGCAATCTATTCACTAATATCATATTTACAAATGTACCACTTCAACTTAAAGGCTGATCTCTGCTGCTCATATGAACTCATTTATGGTTCTGCCTCACAAACTAAATTCCCATCAGGGCGACAAATACTGCGGTTTTCTGTTTGTCAGTAGAGGCCACGCACAAATGAAGGCTGTAGCTTCACAGTAGCATTTCCGTTTACGGCAAGCATTTGCATTTAACACCCGGACAGCTCCGTCCTCCATTTTGAACGCCGTCTGCTCGTCAAAGCTGACCGAGCTGTGACTGAAGACACAAAACAGGAAGCAGTCAGTGATGTGAAGGAAAACAAAGGGTGCACAAAGATGTTAAACTGAAAGGTTGGAAAAGATGTTCTGTTACAGGAAGGAAAGACAAATGCCTAAAGTCTGCACACCGTTTCCTCTCATTAAAGAAACATCTCACATTTTGCCCGTAATGACTTTGTATCCGCCACCTGTTCCTGTTTGGATGTGCTGAAATCTCTTATTTTCTATCACACAGTGTCTCAAGCTCTGATCCTCACAAAGACCATGTGCAGTGGAACAGAAACACTCCAGACTGCTCACTCATGAAAAGCTGCGACTGTCTGCTGAGAGTAATTTAAGGCATAACCTGGAATACAAATGCAAACCAAAGACCAACATCACCACTGAAATAAAATAATAATAATAATAAAAAAGAGGCTGGTGTCTCTCCCACATTGATTGACAAGTTTTCTAATAAAAGTACAGAACAAACAAGAATAAATGTTTGTCATTTAAATTAGCTGTCAAGAAAACAAAGTCATTCTTCCATTTCTCATAGAAATCTTATGTAACAACTCTTAAAAAAATTCAAAATTTAGCATCTATATAAATTCATAACGAAGCCAAATCAGATCGATATTTCCATATTTTTTGTTTGGACACCCCTTTGTTCTGACACACACTTAATCTGTAGCCTTCTTTTGACAAATATAAGATAACATCATCCTCAGTAATCTGTTGGTTTTTTTTTTTTGCACTTGTCTATGTGTGTGATATATGTGTTAACCTTTCCATATTGCCACTGATCATGGATGCCTCTTCAGAAAAACAAATCAAAGTTAATCCTCGCACTGATGCATAAAAACAGATGCTACAGCTTTCACCACAGTGTAACCCGTTTGTCATGTTTGTGTGTGTGCAGCTATCATCCTCCAAAGAGGCGATTTCTTTTTCTTTTTATATCTGTCAGCACTTATATATTCAAATTCACAGAAGCTAGTCGGCCGGGGCCGTGTCGAGGCTCAATTATTCTGGATAAACACCGTCAAATGACAAATTCTGGCTGACTTAAAACGTTTTTTGAACCCCTCCCCCCCCTCAGTGGGAAGCCCAGAAACGTAGATTGAATGTTACATAACACAGTAGCTTGCAAATTGCTGTAGCAAGAAGTGCCACGAAAGAAAGTTGTGTTGTAAATGTGATAGTGATTACATAAATCTAATGAGATACCCATGCTGCACCGGCAATAAACAAACTGAACACGTTCAAAGGGTCCAAATGTGTCTTTACTCATTATGTGCTGAGGTAGTCATGAGTGAAATAAGAAACACAAACACACCAGCATGAAATCTGGAAAAAAAGTGTCCAAACACCCAGAAAATCCTGTAAAATCTCTGATATTTTCAATTAAACTTTAAAGCAGGTTGTGCTCCCAAAGCTACTGCTAGAGTCACTAAATGATGGATTCAAATGGTGTGTGTGTGTGTGGCATCATGGATTCGGGAGAAACTGACGTAATGAGGGTCTTCCACCTGTGAGCGTGTTTTCGTGGCCCTGACGCGGTGTTGTGGTAGCAGTATCCTGTGCAGCCATTGTTGCGGCCGATCACTCACAGCAGATGTGGTGGAGGAAATAGGATGTGACAATATGATCCTGGAATGAATCATTATGTGCTCTCACACGCAGACGGGGAGACACAGATGGAATAGTGAAGGTTTTCATCTGACAGTGTGGGGAAAACCTATTTGCATCAGATCGCGTAAACGTCACTCAAACTCGCACATGAAAATAAAGGGAGCGAAGGTGGAGATGACACTTCTATCGGCGCTGCAGGAAACCATGTTAGTATAATGGTGCCTAATTAACCCTGTAAAGCCCAAACGGAAGAAGGAAAGAACAACAAGACCCACATTTTTAACATCGTAACCAAAAAGCTACCTAGTGTTGCTGGTTAGGTATGAACCACCATTTTGTTGTATCATTCAGTCTCATATCATCTTCACATGAGCCGATTTCCGGCCCCCATTTTACTGACATTTAAATCCTCTGACTGCAGGACACCACCAACAGTGAGAACAACTAAAGATTTTTTCGAAGTGCTGATTAAAAAAAAATCTCTAACTATGTTTGATAATGTTGTCAAGATGGCAATTGAGATTGAGAGAACAGTACATATCACACCTTTTTAGAGCCAGCACATTATTACAATTTCTCTAAAAACAAAAAAAAAAGTAGACAATTTTTTGCTGTATAGGAGCAGGTAAGGGAGGGGGGAGGAAATTGAACAGCACTAATTAATATTTAACAAATCAGGAGAATCTAAGGGTGATTTTCTGCCTTCACACTGCTGCTCCCTGAAGCCACTGAGGAAACGCTCATTTTAATTATTAGTCAGAGAACGTGCCCTCCTGTGGCAAATTAACACCCGATCCAAAACCAGACAGAGAGAGACAGACTACGATATGCAGCAGTGCAGGAAAAACTCATTTATTGAGTTCTGGTCAGAGTCTGGTTAAATAATGGGTGGAGGGGGTGGGTGCTCACTTACACACCCATCTGACCAATCACCAGTTGTGTGAGTGTAGTGTGCAGCTCCGCAATGCTTCTTTATATGAGCATTGTACTCTATTGGGATGCAAGGAAATCCATTTAGACCTGTGAACAGCGCAAAAGTGAGTGTGTGTGTGTATGTGCGTGTGTGCGTGCGTGCGCGCATTGTGGAATGGATGCTAATATCGAACAGCACTGTCTTTTGTGCGTTCCTTGTCATAGTAATTTTATGCACAGGCATACGTGAAGCAGCGTGTATGGCAGCCGCAGCATTGTGACCCCATGTGTTCTTCTTGTGAGGGTGTATTGTGTGTATGTATGAATGGCCACTGTGTGCGTCTAGAGGCAGGGCCGTCTGGATAAGAAACACACACACACACACACAAAATCCTGTATCCCTGTGTGTGTGTTGAAGAAGGAAAGTGAGTTAGGTGGAAGGTGATCTCCGTCTTGCCTGATAAGGATGTGATTATACAATGTGTACATTTTATAGGCGTTAATCGATTAATCAAGGAAAAGGAGGCTGATAATATGATAAGAGGAGGATAATATGGCTTTAATATCACGATAACATATGACGTTGATGGTAACGTAATGCACCATCCACTGTCGAGTCAGTGCTACTACTACAGTATAGTCATGACCTAAATACATCGCAGTATTGATGGATGTTACATTGAAAACAGATATGGCACATTTCCATCACACCAAGATGTAAACCGGTTTCATCTGAATAATTGTGAACCACGCAAGACAGTGAATGAAAATGATTTGTTTCAGCCTAAGAGCAAAAAAAAAACAACAAAAAACACACACACACACACACAAGATACCAGGAGAGTGAACACAGATTACAGATTAATGTGTTTAAGGCTCAGTGGATGCTAAAACATCACACAGTTGTTTGTAATACTTACAGTTCTAGTTAATTATCACAGTGACAACCATTTTACCTTTCGTTACAGCAATTACAACTTCAGCAGTAGAAATGCAGCGTTTAGGGTGCACAGTAATCTAGCAGGAATGCCCGCTTGCATGTTTGTGACAGAGCAAGGCAGAACCTTGACAGATGCCTTTCACTTATCTAGAGTTCCTTGTAAAATAAGTTAAATACCACAGTGCTTGGCATGGATGTGGTATCATGTGCATGTGGTGTAGTTTGCATCGTATTAAGTTAAGTTAAGACTTAACAGCCAGGCAAACAGGAAACTACCGACACAGCTGCCACAAACCAAAATTGTGGCCAGTCAAAGTTAATTTGGGTCATTAGTGAAGCAGTGAATTTGTCCTCTAACAATCATCATTTGGAGGCCGTGCTTTATTTCCTGGAATCTACTTAAGCTGGTAAAATGTAGGTACTGACAGTAAAAGGTGGAGAGAAAAAATGTGTTAACTCTAAACAAAGAGGCCGCTCTGCAATTTGATTCGGCGTCTCTACGAAGGGGGGGGGGGGTGTTACAGTAAGAGTAAAGAGCCATTTTGGCTTTCAGCTGTCTCGATGCCAGCGTGTGGTGCGGCCTGTCTGCCTGGGATCTGCAGAGGAATTCAACCTCTGCTGCTGGCTCACCCTTGTGTTTGCATGGGCAAAGATAAGGACATTCAATGCATTCCTGAGAGACTGAAGAGAGGGAGAAAACTAGAGACGGTGAGGCAGAAAAAAAAAGAGAGGGATAAAGGGAAACTGAGATGTGAAACCTCGAGGAAAAAAAAAAAAATCGATAGAAAGCGAGCGTGTGGCTACAAACACGAACACGCACACAGAAGCTTACAGCAAGAATGCATCATCACGCTCTTCTACCTTCTGCAGACCAGCGTGCTGAGCTGCAGCATCATCTTCCATGTCAATTCAAAACAGCCTTCATTAAACCTTTTAATTGCCGCTACCCTCGTGGGACCTCGTATAAAGATCCTGCTGTTCTCCTTCAGCATCATATCACTCCGAACACACCCGACTCCATTATGATGGTAAAAACAACTAATCTAAAATGAAGATTTCCCATTTTGGCTCAACTTAACCTCGTTGATTCGCAAAAAGCACGTTGACTGAGAGGCATTGATTCTGTTTCTTCACAATACTCCTGTGTTTCAAGGTTTCATATTATACATACAGCAGCTGCCCCGCGTAACGCGGAACTAGTCAAAGCGGAAAAACAGTGACTAAGTGCCTTTTCTCAAGGGTATCTCCACATCTTATGTCATCATGTGACAGCGTGACTTGGCTGCAGAAACTTCCAGCTCTACTATTTATTTTTCTGCCACCCAAAGTCCACGTTATTTTTCCTTTTTTTGTGCCATCAGGCCCTGGATTGAAAACAAAGCAGAAGCATAATAAGCATCTGATGCTCCTTTTCTCATCGTAGCACCCTGTGGTGTGCTGACCAAATTTTGACTTGGCCTGCAGCACAGAAGCTGTAGGTTCTATTCATGAAGATGACCAATTATGGATTTTCAAAAAGGCAGATTGAACTCCGCTTAATTGGCTGTTGTTTTTGGAGCCCTGCGAATTGACTTAACAAGCTTCAGAAGCTTTTTGTCAGGGGGTTAAAAACAATCAAATCTACACTAATCGAAATCTAATTTTTTAAATAATTGTCATTATTAACTTGTTTGGTGGATGTTCTTTTCACCTCATATTTCCATTTTTCCATATTTCTTTCTGGTTCCACCAGGTGAAGGACTGTTGCTGCTTAACATCTAAGGAAAAGCTAAAAGTGCTGACTGTGCTCTGCAGGGGAATCCCAAAAAAAATTGGTTTGCAAAGGTGGTAACAGCTGCCAACATTATAAAAGGCTGCAGGCAACCCTGATCTGATCAACTCAGCCAAGCAGTGTATTTCAGGCAAACCGTAGAGCCAGTTTAGACCGTGACAGAAGCAGAAGCTGTTATAATTCAGCTTTTTGACCATAAGAACCTGAAGTCTGAAGAGTTTACGTGCCCTTCAGCAAGAAGGCTGCAGCTGTTTGAAGGCCAACAGCGCTGGACTGTGTGTTTGTATCAAGCAGCTTCCTGTGAATGTGTGGGACTGAATGAATGTGAAGGAAGGTGCTGACTTTCCAGTCAACTGTAAAGTGGGAAAAAAAGTATTTCAAAGTAGTTTTCTACTGCACTATTGATGTGTGTTTGTATTTATGTGACTCCCACTGGTCACAGTTGACTAGAGGTGTGTAAACAGTGCCACCTGGAGCAGCCCGACTCTCTGGTGGACACGCTCTGTAGACCTGTTTGTAAAGAGTCATTTAATATCATAGATGGTTATTTTTTGTCATATCAAGGTACACACATATATGGCTTTAATAATAAATTCATTGGCATTATCTACCTGCAGATATAATAAAAAAATAATTGGCCATGATATGAAGTATGACTGAGGACAGAGGTTACATCTGTCTGTCCACTGTGCTGTCAGACTGGTGGACAGAGACTGCTGATAGCATCACTAATTATTGCTGCAACACCACTGTGCATGTGTGTGTATGTATCAATAATTACTGCATCTTCACTCCTCAGTCTGTGTCTGTGTGTGTGTGTGTGTGTGTGTGTGTGTGTGTATCTGCTGCCAACACTGCACAGTCTCAGTCAGACTGTCCTCCCCTGCCTCTCCTCCTCCTCCACTGACATCTTCCCTTCTCTTTTCCTCCTCCTATCTTCCCTCTAACCCACTTTGCCAGTTTTTTTGTACGTTTGTTTTGTTTTAACATCCGGTTTCCTTCCACACTCCTGTGAAGTTCAGGTCGTCACTGTTGCCGTCACTGGTCCATATTTGCATGGAGCAGATTTGACCTCAGCCGTGTGTAAATGAGTGCGAGCGGCACGAGTCGTGATTTTCTCACACAAAATTCGCTGGATCTGGATTTGAGCAGAAACAAAATGTCATTTTGTAACCGCAAATGATGAAACCTGTGGATCCGAATGGGCTAATGTAAACTAGTTTCTATGCCTTCATCTGTGTTCTTTGGACATTGTTATTCTATCGCTGCCCAGTCTTTGTGGGAGGGGGGAATTTAGGAGCGCTTGATTTGTTGTTGGCATATAAAAAGGCTGTTTGGAGGCCTGTAAAAGCACACCTCCACTGGTTCAAATGAATCACCCCCCCAACCATCTCTCTCCTTCTGTCTTCCATTTTTCTACCCTCATTTCTCCCATCTTCTGATGCATCCTAATGTCTGCTAACTTGTCTCCAACACCTCCACCCCTTCTCTCCACAAGCGCTCTCCTTCCACCCTCCTCTTGCCAACCTTCCTCTTTTATTTCTCCTCCCCTATTAGTTCTCCTTCCTCCCAAAACAATTCTTTCACTTCCTACCTCTCCTCTAAATTTAACCTCCTCCTTCTCTCCTCTCTCTGCCCTCATTACCCTCATTATATCACCCCGACTGCCAACTTCTCCAGAATTCTGCCCGGCCCCTTCTCTGATATTTCCACCCTCCCGCCTTTTACTCTCTCGCTCCCCTCTTTCTCATCCGTTTTCCCCACCCTCCTCCTTCATGCCACCCGCCCTCCTCTCTCCTCGGCGCTTCAGTGGAATGCTGCGCAGAGCGGAGCTGGGTTTTAGTTTCAAGGTCCAGATGGCTGATTAGATAAAGAGTTCAATAAAACGGCAAACTGCAACGAGAAGCCGTGCACACCGATAACGCAGCTGCAATTCATGTAACTCACTTCCCGGTGTGCGAGACAGACTATACTCGCAGCAAGAGGTGTTATAAAGATAACTATAGCACGTTTTAATGATGCTTCCCTGCTCGCGTTTGTGCACAAAGGTGAGGAGACTTTTGTTCTCATGAGTATGTGGATAACCATTTTAAAGATACGCATAACGAGAGAGAGAAGTTGACAAGAACAGAGACAGTGTGATCTGCAGGTATTTGTGCCAACTGTGCATATACATGCAGGTTGTGTGTGTGGGTGTGTGTCCTATAGGCCAAAGGGCGCAGGCTGAGCTGTTCATTTCAACAAATAGAATTGCAACAGACATAACAGCCCTGAAGAAATGACACAGATATGGCTGAAGGGGGGGGGGGGGGGGGGGGGGGGGGGGGGGGGGGGGGGGGGGGGGGGGGGGGGGGGGGGGGGGGGGGGGGGG
>JBAJHX010000106.1:12498086-12517396 GCA_037176925.1 Amniataba percoides
GGCCGGTGTCTGCTAGCAGCCAGCCGATTTTCAGTGAGTGCATCCTGCCGGCTGCCACGCTGACATGACTCCAAAACAGCAGCTGAGCCACATATGGAAAATGACCGCAGTGACACATCAGATCTGCTAACAAATCAAACCATGCCGCATAGCACAAGAGCCACTGGCTGAACGCAGCGCCTGGAACCAAAAAGAACCAACGTGTGAAAGGTCAAACTCTTGGATCTTGGAGAGGCTGCGAGATCTCACATCAGGGAGGAGAAACATGTGAGGAATCACCCACTGCCCTCAGCACCGTCACCTCTGGGTGCCTCCTCCAGTGCAGCTCTCTGTGCCTTGCTGCTAAATGACATCACTGTGCTACTGCCTCACATTCCTCCTCCTGACTCTGAAATCAGTGGCACGAGCGCCCTCTGTTGGGTGGAGAAAGAAAAAAAAAATCTCAAGGCATGTGCCAGAGCTGCAATATGCTGAAAGAGGAGTGTGCGGCGAAAAACAGGAAATAACTGGGGAAGGAAAGGAAATCCTGAAAACAGAGACTGAACGGAGACTGTGATAAAGATATCATTTTAAACATTGCGATTTTATCTTACCACCACCTTAAACCGCTAATATAATGCCAGCGTCTGTAGCATGGTGGCATGGGGGCTTTTTTTGCAGCAATATCTTTATTTTTAGTATCCTGTAATGCCTCCTTTAGTCTGAATGTGGTGGATCATGCCTTTAAGCGAGTTGTGAGTACATAATGCTCTGTAACAAACGTCACTAAGACAATTCACTGTGTATTTATTAGACTTGAAAAATAAAGACACTGTCCCTGTGAATGCTTGTGTTGAGCCCTTATTTTCCTTTACTGCAGCAGTGATAGGCCAAGGTGTCCAAGTTTGGAAAAACACCAAATGAGGCAAGCACAATGTATTTAGCACAATTTATTAAGCACAATGTTGAAATAATGAGGTTTTGTTTTTTTCACACATTTGTCCATGATCCATTTATACAGTGAAATAGCTGTCAAGTGTCAAGGAGAAGAGGAGAGACTGTGGTGCGAAGAAAGAAACATTAAATTTAGATGCACCCGTTCTTTAGAGGTGATATTAAAAGCATGTGTAGCATGTTTGGTGTGTGAATGATAATGGAAACCAGAGGTTTCCAGCGGAACAGTAAATTGGCTGAATCATCAGTTTACATCCCAAGAGAGTCTTTTTTTTTAAGGTTTAGCTCCCATCTGTCATCATTAGGGAGTCAACATTATTTGTAGCTACAGAGGCACTGATCAAACTTTTCCCTCTCCAGTTTCATAACTCTTATACAGTTTCCATCTCATTCTCTGATCATCTGAACTCATTACTGTCCTTGTGCTGCTGTAACACCCAAACTTCTCTTCAGGAGATCAATAGAGGATTATTTTACGATCTTCTCTTAGATACCACATCTCATAGAATCTGCTCATACCAAATGTCGACCTGATTTAAGTGCTCTTGTATTTCTGAATCTAAGAATTTCATACCACATGTGCATGAAATCATTTAATGTTAAGCAACGGAGGGATATGAATAGCTGTGGAGTCAGCAACCCCCCTGACTGAGTGAATGTAACAACAGAACTGAATTTCATGATGAAATGATGAAACTGTGTTTAATGAGGATCAGTCAAGTCATGGAAATACCCCAAAGCTTTTCTTTATTTACTCAAAGTAAAGATTTTGAGATTAAGTCACCAAGATTACACCAAGGTTAAGAAGTTCTACACTTCTTAACCATCGTGGAACTGCAAGCAAGTCCTTTAATGATTTCTTCTTGTTCTTCTCTGCTGTTCTTTCTTCCATGTTTCAGCGCTAACAGACTCAGAGGGTTGTTGTTGAAGAAGGGATTTCTCTGGTGGGCTGTTTCAAATTACTGCACGGTGATCACACTTGATCCTGTCACTAAAAATCTCACTTATAGGGCTTGTTGGAAGATTTTCTCTGGGTTCAGATGGAGAGAACCAGAGGAATTAATAACTCACTCTAGTCAGACTGGGGCTTCCCGTAAGCAGATTAAAGCGTGTGCGACTCTGTGCTCAGATTCACTAGTGTACAGATTCCCCCACTTTAACCTTTCTTAACCACTTCCAACCCCTCAAACAGCTGTGTTTTTCGAAACAGAGTGATCACCTCTGACAGATTTTGTGCCCCCTCCAGCACTCAGCAAAACTTTGACTGACTGCTTCACAATTGGGGCAGATAAAATGCAAAACATGCATATTTTCTGTTTGTAATGTTATTCAGAAAAACAGTAAAAGTAAATGATAAAGGTTGGTCATATATTTCTTAAACTGCTGAACTGTCCAATGTGCATTGATATAATACTAAATAATAAACATTATGCTATTACATTAACATTACAGTATCACCTCCGTCTAATTTTGAACATGGGAAAACCGTTCTCACACTATGTTAAACCACAACAGCGAGCGGGGGAGGCCACAGAGGTTGGCATCAGACGAGCAAAGAGACTAACATCTGTTGTGCTTTGCTCTCTGCATCAAGCACTTTTACATAACATTACAAGTTTTTATTCACAATATTTTCTACATCTTCGACTGAGAGCCTCAGGCACTGATCCTTGACCTTCTCACTGAAACTCATCCCATCACTGCTGAAATGCCAGTGAAATGGGACAACTGCAGTCTTTAAAGTGTGGGTTTGTTTCTGGTTCACATTCTAGACTGTGGGTGTGGAAAGTGACGAAAATATGCCTGAAACCATGTCATAAAGATAGAAACATCACCGGGACACAAACAGGAATGATCACCATTTGCTGTATGATGAGTTCATTAGTATCATTACCATTTACCAGAACCAGACGCAAGACGAAATACTCATGGAGGTTATCGTTTGCTGACAGCAAAAGGATGAACAACGCTGTAATTGCACACTCGGCCTACAGCAAAATGGAGGCGGTTCTCAGAGTAAAGTCCACAGTGCTACGAGACTCCTTGAAGGCCTTTTAGGTGTTTAACATACATTTGTAACCTTGTATGTTACAAGTACGTGCGACAGCATGATCTCTAATGTCCATTTATAAGTTTTTAGAAGTTTAATGAAGACGCAGATGCAGATGAAGACTGACTTCCTTGAATTATAAACATTTCATTCACTTGACATTATTGACTGCACTGAGTCACATGCAGGGTTAACAGACAGACAACGATTCACTTAAACTGCACGTCTTTGAACTGTGGGAGGAAAATGGAACAACTGGCTCAACGTGTCTGCAAATCTGATGGCAAAGACGTGAGATGGGAGGAGTGTTTCCTGCCGCCTCTTTATAACCACACAGAAAACTTTTCCAGCAAACAAAACTTCAACCAAATTCTCGTCTCTACAGTTTGATCAGAGCCTGTGGAAATAACTGCAGATGATTTGTGCAAAATGATCAGCTGATGGGAGGAAGTCTGCTGCTTCGATAGTTACAAAATTAGACGACTATTTAAAAATATTTGGAAGCAGTGTCAGAAGTAGTGGTAGTGTTTCAGGAGTCCATCTATTATTGAACAAGTACTCACATAGAAACCAAGATTCAAGGGGTACTGACATTTTTACATATTTAACAGGGCTGGTGACTTTAGCACCGGTCAGTCCCAGGCTTCTTCCACTCTTACTGCACCGTCCAAACCACAAAGATTTTCCAAACAGAACCCCGAGCATTTCTTTCTGAGCCTGCGTCTACAGTTCAGTCTGTAATTGTGGAAGCGAAAGTGGGGACGAAAATGGAATAAAAGAGCCAAACAGCAGGGAGAATTTGCTGCAAAAAGGGAACACAGATATTTTAAGAAGGTATCGATTCTTAGCCAGTATAACAACTGACTTAAAGTTCACCTGCTGTATCTACTGCAGTCCAGTCTCCATTTCAACTTTACTAAATTCATCAACATTACTTCTTTCCAGTGTCCATCCTGTTCCTTCGGATACTGTCTGAAATAAACAATGTAAAACGCTTTCTGTGACTTCAAATCTAAATTTGAATCTTTTCTGACTTCATGTCAAATGGCAAGTTTCATTATGCAACATTTTGACTCCACCTTGAGCTCTGATATCAAACTAGTAATATGCACAAATCAGACATGAAACAAAGCGTAACTGTTGTAAACTGTGGGTGTACATAGGCTTGCAGCAGGCTTGCGTTGAGACTCACTAAACAGCCCCGGTTGTGTAAGAGGTAACAGGAAAGGCTCTGTTCGAATTCCCGTTCCCTGTGGGGAACCCTGCCGCAGGGAAACAGGCTTGTGCTGCCTTGTGATGCCAGAGGTTTCTCCAGGCTTTACACAGCTGCAGCAATGCAAGGCCATACGAGGCATTAAATGGTAAACAGAAACTCTGCAGGTGTGTTTCCCTTTAAACTCTTCAAACGTCATCGTGTGAGTTCAGTGTTACGAATCATCTCAACCAGAGCCTTAACTCCTAAAATATAGCATGGGACCTTGACTCATGTGACAAGGCTAAAATTGACACTGTGGGACTGTCTTAATGGTGTAATGATGCTACAAATAGCATCCTTAAATTCAGATAAGTGGCAGTAATTATGAACTTCCAACTTGCGCATATACACAAAACTAAGCACAACCTATTTTGCCATTAGCTTGTTTCTGTTCCCCAAAAGCCTTTGTACATCAACAACTGGGCTCTTGACAGTGAGACACCACAATGACCAGCTTAGATAGCAGACATGAATCATCCCTTCTGTTTGGGAGCTTTGTGGATCAACCAGTGTATCCCCCCCTCCTCCCGTCACCCTCGCCACAGTGCCAACAACTACACAACACACATCATTACAACCCTCAAAACAGAGCAGTAATGCTCAGGAGAAGTTTCATTACGTGTTATTAAACTTCAGTGGAGCTGAAAGTCCAACCAGCATTTAACTTCAGTACAGATTGGTGCAACACACATACGTCCATGTGACAATGATGTTATCCATGTTTTTCAAATTGATTCTGTTTTCTGCAGATTTCAAACACAACTAATTAAATCTTTACCAGAGTCAGAAACTATCAGTAACACTATAGTTGTTTGTAGCGAATCCATGTGTTAAAATACATGAAAATCAATTTGGGTGAGACGGAAAGTTCCAAAAGTCTTTTTTTGCGGAGCTTCCCTTTTCTTTACATCTGATTACAGTTTGTGTAAGTAGCTTTAAAGTTGAAAAAAAAATGTAGTCACACTTTTTGCACTCATTTTCACAGTTTCTAAATTTCCACCACCTCTAACTCAATGTCAGTTGGAATCGGTTTCACTTCTCTGTGACCTTTCAAAGGATGTGCGGGTTTTTTCCCAAGCTTCTGCTAATTCTAACCTTCTTCTTTAAAGCAGTTATTTTGGATATTATCCCATCTACACATGATGTTTTCATCAGAACAACAATACGTAGCCAGGAATATTCCCTTTCTCTTAATAAATGGTTAAACTTAAATCTACTGGAGCTGTACGGTGGAAAAAATATCATCAAAGATCGAGAAAACTTTGGAATGTTTTACTCTTCATTAACTCTAGAAACAAATCGGCTCACGATTCCTGAACCATTTGCTCTCACCTTCAGTCCATCGCTGGGTAGCCGATAGCCAAACCGCGCAGGCAGGTCATCGAAGTTCTCGGTCTTGTTGTCAAATGAGTACTGAGAGATGGAAATATTAAATGTCATTAGTTCATCTAAACAAATGGATGGGGTAGGAAGTGAGAAATGTAATCATCCCCTGCATATTTTTGACCGGTGGGGGCGCATTACTCACCGCGGCAATGTCGGCCTCCACGGGCAGCTGATTGAGGAGGGCGAAGAGCTGAATGGTGAAGATGGTGTAAATCTGCGTGTCGGACAGCATCAGCATTCCCAGGGACACCAGCATCTTGGCATCACGTTACAACCCCCCACTGCTATGCCACTCACTCATAAACACGCACAACCATACACGCACACACAAATGACCATGCACGCCGGCTTGCAGTGGAAGCCTCTATAGACCGCCCGCTGTCGTTACACCTAGAAAAGACACCAATGGATTTTACTACATAAATTAAATAAAGCACAAGAATCTAGAACATTTATTCGCAACAATGCTCCTTTCAGAAGCACCGAATGCTCATTCTTGTCATGTACAGTTTAATAAGCTGTATTACATTATTTTCAGCCACTAAAAGCTTTTACAGTACTTGTCCATGGAGCAAACTGGTAAGCATATGGTCAACAATGTGTAGGGTAATGTGATCCTGCATAGGGTGGACTTAAGCACTCAACTCGGTAATGTAATTCTCTACTGACAGTGATATTTGTGGGGAAAATTGTATTATCATTATTCTATAGGTAAGGTCAAGGGGGCCTACAATAGAGCACCATTCATATGATGTAATGATTTTGTCATGTTAACACAAAATATTTCCTATTTGGGTCCTAACTAGTACTGTGGACTGTTTCCTGTTGCCTTCAGGTGTGTGACTCACGCGATCCTGCATCTTATGTTTCGGTAATCTCTCTCCTCATGTCTGCACTCTCTGAGGGATCGTTTGAATTTCACGGCGCAGAACATGTTCGATGAACACGTGCATCAAAACCAAATTTCAACCTTCCGCAACAGCGTCGACAGCAGAGCGGACATTAATTCAAAGAGCACAACCTGTTTAAGTAATGTAAAACGTTTGGTGACCACAGAAAAGTTATCTTGCGGCTTGCTCTGATGAGGCTTCACATTCTCGTCTGTTATGTTTCCTGGCCGGCCAAAAGAAGTGAGCTTCAGGCATTACATCAGAGCATAAGGAGTGCAAGCTCACACAGCATGGAGGGCAGCATGTGATCAGGTCAGGAGAAACCAACACCTAAGGGCTTGGAAATCTTTAGACCACTAAGCTGTGTTGTCGAGCTGCAAAGTGGGGAAGTAGGATTATGGTCTTGGTCTGATGTGTGCATTTTGTTAAGAGTTGGGACTTTTTCTAATGAAAATCAATACATCATGGGTGTGTGAGAAGCTGCTGGATCTCCCCTGTGAGCACTGTACTGTAGACTTCCTGTTGTTTTTAATGCCTCCCAACATTTATCTAACTTGATGTTAATCTATTGCACTGTAGTAGCAGTGCTTGAAAAAGAGGGGGGCGGCTGAAAGATAAAGCTTTAACTGCACCTGCCCTCATTAATTACTTAACACCACACCGTGTCCGAGCATCTGCACTCACTGAACTGGCTCGAGTAGAATATGTTGTGATTTATTCTGGCAAAACATTTTCAGACAAATTTACTCTTCTTTTTTTAAAGCCAGCACATCCTTGAAATGTAATCTGTGACTCCAGATTATCACGACTGTCAATTCTGGATGTGTTCTTGAAGTCACACCTGCATTATGCAATTCACTTGGAAGTACTGAGGTTCAAGCCTAAGCTCTGATCACATCTGTGTAAAATGGGAGCGAGGTTTCGTTACATAATTTTCCATCTCTACTGTCCTACTAATGCTGCTTCTTGCTACTTTTACCACAAAACACCACCTGACATACTGAGCACCTTCAGTGAAGTATGTCACTGTTTGACAGTTTCACCTGATTTCGTCAGTCAAGATCTAACAATACCAGCTATGTGATCATCACCATTAGCAAGTTCAGAGAGAATCTGTTTGTCATATGTACAGTTAAGTTAAATTTTTACCCATATCTTTAAGTAACACGTGCGTAAGATTTAGTGCCGTCTAAAGGCGAGGTTGCCAACCTACTGAATACCCCTCCCCTCATCCCTCCCTTTCTGGGCTTGACAGATTAACTACAGTGGCTTTCAGGTGCATTCGTGCTGGGCTCGTGCTGACTGAAAATCATAGAGACGATTAAAGAGATGATCAACTTTTGGTATAGATTTTCTTCCGCCAATGTTAAGACAATTCTAATTTACTTATATTAAGTAAAACTACTCTCTAAAATCTGCACCCAAGTGACGGGTGAATTTTAAATCCTTAATTTCAAGCCAGTTTGCCATCTCTTTTCTAAGAATCAGACACCATGTAATTCTGTACTCTATAAGAGGACTTAATGTTGTGGTTATGATCTGAAATGGGATATTAATGGTAAGATAATAATGTTAAACTGAACATAATGCTGAGATACTGACACACCAAGCGCAGAAAGACAGACGTTTACAAGGGAGCCAGTGTTTGAGTAGAGGGGACTTAAAAAGGAAATAGAAATGATCTCCACCAAATTCAAGCTGACACTTCAATGTGGAGGGCCTCTTTGGAGCCAGTTTATCTGTTCTGGGCTACTGTAGAAACATGCCAGTGCAACATGACTCCACAGGAGAGAGACCACTACCTATGTACATCTGAGAGGCTCATTATAAGCTGACAAAAACACAAAGATACCATGTTACAGCTAATTATACGCTGATAAAAACATAATAATTAATATTACGTTCCATTTCTGCCGATAGATTTACCCATATAAAGATGATGACTAGAAATGAGCAATATTGTGATGTCTATGGCAACACCATCCCAATATTCATAACCTACCAGTGTATGATAATTCACACGGGAGAGAGACAATAAATACATCTAAATTCAGTGTTGGAGATATGTACAAAATAGTCTACTAGAGTCTTTTATATTGCAGTGTTGTTTTGGTTATATTATGATAGAGGAAATTAACGGGAAACTAAATTGAGGAACTGTTTACACAAAAAATAACAAAACGTCATTATCTGTTTTTGGTGGAATTAAATACCGAAGAAGTACAGGAACTTTGTTATATTGATGCAAAAACACAGTGATAACAGTGATTTGCTTTATAACAGGGAGAGTAGCACTGTATAGTCATTATATCTAAATCTCAGTATAGATCATCACATCACTAGACACTATTACTAATTTCTTTAAATTAGTTTTTTTTTTAATTACACACACGTCTGCCTACCTGCCAGGTGTCACTTAAATTCATTCTCGATGAAAACAGCAGCTTATATATGCGAATCAAATACAGAATCCTGAAAAATATTATTACAAGAGCTGCCCAGACGATGAGGCAGCATGAGACAATACACTGAGACTGGCCAAGAAGGATTGTCTTTCAGAGGCCAAAGAAAAAGATGGGGAAGTGAAAGCAACATCACCAATGACAACTGCAGACAAGAGATGACTAAACATCAAATGACCGCAATCACATTTTATTGCAAAATCATTTTTAACAAATCAGTGAGGAAACAGTGACATGGCTGTACGTGCAACCCAGTGTCATTAAATGATAAAAATGACACTGTCAGCAAACATAAATCCCATTAAAAACTTTACACCCCCAAATCTCAGTGACTCATTTTGGGTTCACACACGAAAGTGTTTTCGTTTTGGGGTTTTTTTTACAAAAACAACCAGCTGAGTCAGTGACAGCCAGTCCGAGCCAACTGCAGATGTCCGGGCTTTGGTTGAACACATGAATAAATGAGTTGTGTGTGTGTGTGTGTGTGTGAAAGCTTTGCGACAGAGACGGAGCGTCCTGTGCCCGTGTTAGCATCATGCTAACGCTGGAGGGGGGGCAGCTAGCTGGCTCTTCGTGGGTGTTTACCTTTTATTTCTGCCCGCAGGTTTGTCTCGTCCGGGAGTTCAGCTGCTGCCGGGGACATTGCTCTCCTGCGCCGGGCGTCGAGTCGAGCAGCGAGGACTTATTTCAGGACGTATTTCATCTCGTTTTAGCGCAGGTCGAAGGAAATATGAACATAAACGTTATTACGGTTTAATCCCCTCCGCGAGCTGCTGCTTTCATGTGAGAGCCCGAACTTCCGCCACACGCGCCGCCGTGCCTCTGGTTGGTCGAGTCACCTGCCAATCAGCCCGAGTCCGGAAATGACTCCAGACGTAAACACATCCACGTGACGGGCCCCCACTCGCGCGTTTACTGCCTTTTACAGTCGCATGAACCGCCTGAACCGAGCGGACAGGCCATTTTTACTGCTTTGTTTCAGCTGCCTTATGAGATTACCAGACGGAAGAGTGGGATATTTATAGAAACTGTATATTTTAAGTTCGAGACAACAAGTGGATGCTCTTTTTTCATCAGCACAAACGTTGTCATACTCCACCGTCTAATAAAAACAGTATAGAAAAGAGTTGACACTTTTAAATCTCTAGCACCCTCTATAGTAAAGGGGGTGCATCTTATTGTTAGGGGATCCTCAGTGTATGATCTGTGTTCAACTATCTGAAATCTTTTCATGTTTATGCCAAGGACCAGTGTTGGAAAGGTTTACTAACTATGTTAGTTTATTACATTCATGGGGTTTGCATACAGACACAATTGTGCAGATAATAGTTATATCTAATCTTAGAATAAACATTCAAGGGGGCGTGTGTCCTGCCTTTTGATAATTTCCTGTGATGGATTATACAAGATTCATCTACGATTCTGTTTGTATGTTTACTCTGTGTTCTAATTCGAGTGCAAAAAAGCAGAAATCATCACAACTTGAAGGTCTTGAGCCTTGAAAATGAACTGAATCAGTCTTTGTTCCAAGTCAGGAATGAGCACAAAACCTTTGTGCACAGCTTCAGACTTTAAAAAGGTCAAATGCAAATTAGCAGTACCATGTAAAACTATCAAAGCACATTTACAATTACTGTGACGTTCCTCCAGCATGGTGTGAAACCAGTGGGTAGTCCCTTTGTTTTCCAGTAAAAAGCAGAGGAATTGACATAAGACTGTGTTGGGGTTGGGGCCAACACAGTCTTACGTCAAAGTGGGTCACAAATAAAACAGTTTGCACTTAACATACGGCAAGTTGTTTTGGATGGTTTTGGATTGTTTTGGAAATTATAATAACATGTTTAAATAACATATTAACATTCACTCTGTGCCTGAGATTGCTTTTCACATATTGCAGAAATTAAGATGCTGTATTCTGATGTGAATGGCTAAAACTTTTCTGAGTTGTTCAGAAATGCTGGCGTACAACCTCTCCGGCATTGCCATGTGATGCCTTCCTCAGATAATAAGTCTCTAACAATACCTGAACTTTGTGACAAAGAATCCAGGCACGTGACTTGACAGATCACCTGTACAGACTGCACAAGACAAAATCAATCTCCAGTTTTGTGGTTCAGTTCAATAACTGGTAGTTAACACGTGCATCAGAACATTTTATTGCATGTTTACATGTGCTGAAATAGATTCATCCCTGTGGTTTACAATGAACAACGTATAGGTTTGTGTAATATTGTACTATTCTGCATTCTGTTTTTTTTCTCTATAAAGTCATTTGAGACCTATTAGGATAAAGAGATACTGAACTGCTCTTGAAAATGTGCCTGCATACAAGTTCAACATACAGGGTCCAAAGGTGTGGTGGGGCCCATGCACATTTCTTATAATCATTTTAAAATGTAAAATGTACCCTTAGAGACTGCCTATTCATGAGGCATTTTTCCTGCACTTTGAAATTTTCCTTCTTAATATTATTTAGAGGATTCTGTTCTTGTCTGTGACATGAGAAAAATGTACCACCCATGTAAACCTTTGATAAAGAGACCCTTCCAAAATCCAAATGTACATTTTAAATACTCTCAATACTAAGCCAAAAACAAAAAGAACAAATCCTGGATTAATCTGCTTCTTTAGAGATATAATTCTTTGATAGCTACAGTTGAATGATGTGCATTTAAAAGTTGTGTCTTTTATTGACTTGTTAGATGCCACTCTGTGTAGCTGTGTGCCTTCCCAAATCTTCCCTGCAGAACTCCCGCCCCCTCCCTGCAGTGACTTTGCATCTGACAAACACACCACAAAAACACAGAGTCCTCTGCCCCACCAGAGCACCACAGAGGAGCCAAACGGACGGAGGACAGATGTCCTGACCATGAGGGTCTGCATCTGCTTCAGGGGCTCCTGTGAGCCCTTTGACGTCCCTCCAGATCAGACTGTGGGGGCCTTAAAGCAGAAGATTAAGGTAAGAAAAAGCTACAGTACTGGTCCAGAGACGCCAGTTTTAATGGACTGTAAGCTCCTGGCTAGTTTTGCCTGCATTTTAGAAAAACAGGCTTCTTGATTTAGAAGCACTTCTAAAAGGAAACACGAACATTTTGAACATGGTTTATAAAGAATTAGTTTCTTGGTCAGACTCTCACCTGCCAGTCAACTCTTGGTCATGCCCCCATATCCCCTCACCCTTATTCTTCTCTGTAGAAAAGCTTTCTTGTGCAACTCTCAGATGACAAGGAGATCCGGCAGTACCTGGAGCTCAGCTATGGTGGCGCAGTGCTGCAGGACAGCTGGGCTCTGTGCGACGTGGGCATCACAAGTGGCAGTGCCATCCAATGCCTGATAAAGGTATTAAAAAATCAGAAGGGTTTAGTGCTTTGGAACTGTGCTGGGATTTGCAGGAAATACAATCAGCTTACAATGATGCACATTGAGAGAGGATGCTGAAGTGCTTATTTGCTTTAGCTATGCACTTTAGAAGCTATTTTTATTAAATCCTTTACACCTTTGTGATGCATTGTTGGCATTCATATTTTATTTTGCAAAGAAAATGATTTTTCATCAAGTTTCAGGGAGGACAGAGGATAGTTATACAACTTCTATGCTTAATTTTGTGCTTATATGTACTACATACAATCAGTGACAATTCATTTTTAAAACTTATTATTGCCAATCTTTTCTCTTCGCAGCCACTGAAATTAGTATTTTATGCATACATATTCATTGCTTGGGATTATTTCTCATCAAAGACATCCTTCTTACAGCAAGTGAAATTTGTCATAGACTGGTGTGTTAATAGGGAACAAGATGTTCCCATGTGAGCAGCAGTTTGGAGGGAAATGAGTTTATGACTGCCTGAGATCTTTAGTTTGTCCCAATTACTCAGTTTTTAGTACTAAGACACATTCCAAGCTCATCACCAGGCAACTTTGTATAAAAAGTTAACAGCATTAAGCGTGTGTGCGGGCGTGTCCCTTTTTTGGCTTTTGTCATCCCCTCATAAAAACTGTTGTTTTCTACAGGCGTTGTAGTGCTCTGGTCCACTTTCATTCTTCAGCCATTTGCAAGTCTTGTCCTGGGTGATTCTGCTTTGACATTTTCACATCTTTTGCTCATTTCAAAGACACATTTTCCCCCCATTTAATGGGTCATCCCTGCTTTTCAAATATGTGCATTTATATACAAATACAGAGCTTCTGCAGATGGATGTATACAAAGATTGCAAAGAGCATGCTAGGCTCTGTGCTTCCCTCAGCTGAAATAGTACATTCAGCCTTTTCAAGACCTTTTATTACTTTATTAGATTGTACATAATGTCAACCACTGGGTGGCAGGAAACTCTTCTTTGCTCTTTGTTAGCTTGCGATTCATTTACTAATTATGAATTATATTAAAACTACTTAAAAGTTATCCAATGTAGAACTATGTTGGTTGTTTATTTCCTCCTTTCATCCAATCACAAAATCTGCAAACAAATAAAATGCAATTTAATTAGTAAAAATGAGACAAGAGTTTAACTTTTTTAAGATAGACAGAAGGATTAATCTTGTAACTGCAGTTTTTCATTGGTCCTATCTATTGTCATTGTGCCATTATAATTTTTTTTCAGAATGAAGAAAGACCTGTTTTATGTGTGTTCAGCGCTGTGACAGGAGAAACTTTACCAATCATGGGAAGTGAGGGTCTTCTGCATATGTCCATTGCTACATTGAAAACTGTGGTGTCTCTGCAAAGTGGCCTCCCTGTCAGCACCTTCAGACTGAGCACACTGTCAGGCGTACAACTCTATGACTGCAACCACCTCCAAGATTATGCCATTGAAGTCGGTATGGCCTGCTTTCTGCCTGTGTTTCAGTGTGATGGATGTGTGTAAAATCATCTTGTCAAAATAATATACGGCTATATTGTTCACTTTCACATGAATAAAACTGTGTTGCAGGGTTGTTTTCTGCCCCTCTCCAAAGCCACGCACTGACAAATTGAATTTAAAGTAAATTTAAAGTGATCAATTTGATTTATTTTGAAATGCGTAGGTTTTTTTTTTTCACTTTTCAATGAAGGCACCACTATTCGTTTGGACACGTGGGACGGGTGGGTGGAGTTCCTCCAGGGTTGTCTCCTGGGTCACAGACTGACAGTCCAGAGCCACCTATCAGATAAGAAGCCTGTAATGAGGTGACAAATTGAATAGAAATAAAAGTGTGAGAGAAGCGTTGTTGTGCAGCTTATTCATATTCTGTGTAAGGTCAAGTTACAATCTGACACTCAAAAGCAAATCTTTCTTTTCCTGCTCTTCCAGGTTTCAGCTTCAGGTAGCACTCTGCATCGCTGCCTCTTTAGGCCACCTAGATCTGGCTGACTGGCTGCTGGAGAGGGGGATTCATGCTGAGGAACCAGTGGGAGTCCATCCGTACCGCCAGTGGTGCCACCAAAGTGCCCACCCAGACACCCTGAAGTGTCCCATCCACCTAGCTGCAGAGAGAAATCAGCTCCTGATGCTAAAACTCTTCATCACCAAGAACCTTTTATCACTGGCTTGTCGGGACCCTGGAGGTCGTGACCCTTTGAAAATTGCTGTTCAGCGTGGTCACAGGGATTGTGTGCGCTACTTAGCCAACAAGCTGTGCTCAGTAGTATCCCTGCCAAACATGTCCCTGCCCATACGTATCTACCTCCAGATAAAAGGCTGGGTGAGTTTGGGGCAAAGAAGGGCAGCTTTCAATCGATGCCAGTACAACAGCACTGCCTTCAAAGCCATAGTGGGGGATAAATTGCTGGTAGACGGCTTCAATCAGCCAAATATGTCGTCCAGATCCAGGAAAGCTGTGGCCAAACCGGATAAAGGTATCAGGGCTAAACCTTTGCAGCCCTTACCTCCCATCAGCAACTCACCTGTGTCACACCTCCCCTCCAAAAAGGCACCACCCCAACTACCCAGCCTGCAGTCTGTGAATGCTGGTGACTTCAAAACACCAAGAGAAAACGCCATATACTGCCTGACTATTGCCAGGTCTCTATCCTTTGTACTAAATATACTCATGTGCTTTAGAAATTCTGTCCTATTCTATAAATGGGTCTCAATAGTGCAATTTTATTTGAGGTTCACAGCAAGTCAAAGGGAGTTAAAGATTAAGTTATAAAATCAGATTATTTGAACCATACATATTTTTTTCTGTAATTCTGTCTGTTACTAATTGCTGTAAAGGCGCTGTAGGGGGCTTCTGTAATGTACTACATTTGACATTTTGTCCTAAATGATTTGGTGGAAAATCTAAATGACTCAGCAGCACAATAAAAATTTCTTTGTCTTAAAAACTGGTTGTTGCTTTAGGTAACATACAGAATAATGACAAGAGTGTTAATCTTGAGAAACACCTGCACTAACCAAACTTCTGACACAAAAGAGAGGCTGTCAGTGTCACAATTAACTGATTAATGATTGATGAGGACGTACAGATGTTAATCATGTACTTGACAGCTTTAGTTTCTCTCTCATGTTTAATGTGTGTTTCTCTGTTACAGTATGTTCACAGAGAAGCCTTGGTCGAAGCAGCTCAGCATAGCACGGACCCTGATCAGGAAGCGTGTCCACACGGTGGAATGATACTCAAAGATCCTGGATCCTGTCCCATCCAGATATCTCAGCCTTCAGCCCAGCTACACACAGGCCATCGGCTGCCTAAAATACTGGTGACAAAGAAGAATCCTTCAGAGAGACAACTGAGGAGTTTATCTCAGGCTTAGGTTGTCACTGAAAATTAAACCTGTCAGTCTTTATCAGCTGACATTTTATTAGTTTTCACAGAAAGAGAAAATATTACTTACTTACAGGAAATTTAAAAAAAAAATCATGAACTGGATTTTGTGTTTGACAAAAGCCCAAGTAAGGACCAGCCTGAAGTAAAAATGACTTGCCTGATGACTGATATTCAAGGTTAAAGAGCATTAACATACTGTATCTTCCACTCTCACTGAGTGTGTAAGTGCACAGCTACGCAGTGAGATAAACGCACTTCAAATAAAGCTTGAAGGCAGCAGATTGCTTCTGAGGTTTTTACTGGAATCGACTGTGAAACTGTGAATGCAGCATTAGAAAACAAATTCAGTGATGGTCTTTATAAATTTAGTTAAACTGCTAATTAGAGTGTTGTGTTAACCGTAAACTGGTCACAGAGAAAAAAAACCTGCTTATCAACAATCACATTACAGCTGTAATAAAAGGAGCAACTTCTGATAATGCTCTAAGGAAGAATAAATAAAAGATAACTGGAAACGCATTGCTGGAAACGCATTAAATATGTCATTAATATCTTTACCATGCACACACTTGACTATGCTCAAGCTTTGATCTGTTGTTCAGACCTGAAATGAAATCATATATAAATGAATGAAATAAATGAATCATATATAATTGCTTTTGTTGTTTTGGATAGAAGATGCTGATATGGGATATGAAGCCTTTAATCAAATATCTGATTGAGAAATGATTGAGATGTTTTGGCTTCACTTTTTTGTTGCCCATATTTTTAAACACTATGGTTGTACACTGCTTTTCACCAGGCAGTGTGGGATACTTTGAGTCCACCATGTAGTGTGTAATAATTTTCACTGCACATTCAGACAGCACCACAAAATGTAATTTCAAATAAATGTGCTATTGATCAATATAAATTTAATGGCGTGTGTAGTCAGTGATGTTGCACTCTGCATTAGAAATTTCTGATTTAATCACAAGGTTGCAGAGATTAAGAAGAGTAGAAATCAAGATCAAAATGAGGGAGAAAAGGCATATTTGGATTTCTTAAAGCAACTGGACCACTTAGTACAATTAAATAACAGTGGAGAAACAAAACCAGTAGGAGGCAGCAAAGCAACTAAAAAGATACCATAACCTGTTCAAACTCCTCTCTGCACCAACACAGTTTATTTCCTTCCACTGTCACTCTGACCAAAATTTAGAAGAAGAAAAACAATTGAACAGGGCTAATATATATATATATAATTGTAAATAATTATATTATACAGACATATAAATATGCTGGAGTTTGTAGTGACACTGTATTAGAAATTTCCGAGCACTCAAAGGCAGCACTTGCAAATCTCGTAGGAGGGCGAGAACTTTCGTCTCGAAGTCTCGCGATACTGTGAACCTCGCCGCCCCGCCAGTCGGTGAACAACCGGAGAGCAGACATGCCGGATCGCCGGTGCTCGTAGGATCGGTTTCTCCTGACTTCACGGACTGAGTTATGACGGGGGGCATGTTTAACACGCAGCCTGGCTTTTGGTAACTGAGTCGCGAGAAAACCACCGAAGCGGAGGATCAGCCGAAGATTACAGAGTTTGATCGGAGTGACAGTCGGTCAGTCTGGAGGAATGGCAGCTCCCCGGCCGATTAAAGGCATCCTGAAAAACAAAAACACCGGGGCAAATGTCAAATCGCTGCCCGACGACGTTCAGGCGGAGTGTCCCGAACAAACCCCGGCTCTCTCGGAGGATGAGCAGCAGTAAGTTTTCACCTGCCGGTCACCGGGTAACGCCAGCTAGCTAAACACTTGTTAGCCGCTCTACCGTCGCTGAATATCTGCAGCGTAAACATTTGTTTGTTTGTTTGTCTGTGTGCGTGTTTGTGTGGAAACTTTCCGGTGTCTCCGCCCTGTTAACATCCCGACTTTGTGTGTGTGTGTGTGTGTGTGTGTGTGTGTGTGTGTGTGTGTGAGAGAGAGAGAGAGAGAGAGTGTGTGTGTGTGTGTGACCGAGAGTGTGTTTAATCCTGTCAGGTTAGCTTGCTCGCTAATGTCATGACAGGTGGTGGTGTGGTTTTGATGATTGTTAACTTGTGTTCGCATTGTTTGTTAAAGACGTTAAAAAAACCTGAAAAAACGTACATAACTTTGTAATAATGAAAAAATATGTGCGATATAAAACTATATGATAGTGAGCAGGCAGGCAACGTGACCATAAAAGGGCAAATGAACACCAACATAAACAGTTCACTGCACATTTACTCTCCTTTTCCCATTTTATTATTTTGCCAGTGTCATTAGTTTGATGCCACTGTTTGCTAGTAAGTTTGAAACACCCAGCACTGCATTAGTAAAGTATTTAAACGCACTGTCATGTTTTTTTAACATGTTGCTTACACCTGCACTGAAAATCATACTGACAGAAGAGGCTTTGTGCACATAAAATGTCATTGTCTGCTACAAGATATATTAGAGTGGCTATTTCCAACATGAAAATGCCCAAAGCCTTAAAATCACAAACATATTTTAGGGAATAAAAAATACAATCAGGTAAAATATGTGGCTTTGCAGGGCTGGGTGAGCCTTGCGTGTGAAATCGACCTGACCCAGTGGGTAGACAAAAGCAGAGCTGAGTTTTCTGCCCCCGAGTTAGATCTCCGGTGACAAACACTAGATGCTCCATCTGACACTGACAGCTGTGTTACAGGCTCCCGTCTGCGTCCAGAGAGGCAGCATTAAACCAGCCTCCGCACGGGACTGTTCTCATCTGACTGCGTTGAGGAGCGCCGGTCAATATTCATCGTTCTCATTATAAACGGCTCCTACGATGTTTAGTCCAGGCGCCTGATGGATTGGCGATGAGGATGTGTCGCGTCGCCCGGGATGACTTTCATCCTGATGTTGGCCAGGATGATAGATTGGCTCGTTCATCTGCTCACAGCAGAGGACTAAAATATCATTCGTCTTCTGTGGCGATGGTGACGCCTCAGATGAGGTCAAAAACATCAAGAGGGAAAAAAAAAACTGGAGTATGTCAACACTATCAGAGTTTAGGGGCGTGGCTGGGCTTTACAACGATGGGCCGATATGCAGATTGTGAAAGTTTGCGTGAGACTGTCCTGCCTCAGGATCAGGGTGACAGAGGGTTGTTTTTTCTCTCTCAGGAGTCTTGCCTTCTCCCTTGCATTGATATCACCAACTCTGACACTTGCACCATGGCAGCGAGATGCAAGGCCCGAATCACCAAATCACCCTCTGCTCGCTCACAGCCGCCTCTCGTTTCCTACGTACAGATCTCCCTGGGCTGTTGAATGGAAGTTGGTTTACTGTCAGCGTAGTCAAATGCTGCGGCATTATAATTTTTTTTTTCTTGTTCATTGTTGGATATTTTTAGCCACGCATGTCATCTGTGAGCACACCTGTGAGTAACTGGGTGGAAAATGCCCAAAGGAAAAAAGGGTGCAGGGTCGGCAGGAAGTTGTCACACATTTAATGAATTGCTCGTTCAGATCCCTCGAGGGTCTGACCATTTCAAAGTGCCCTTGAGCAGTTGCACCTCACTGCAAAGCACATCTGCAAATATGCTTTTAAAAAAACACT
>JBAJHX010000106.1:12523630-12543932 GCA_037176925.1 Amniataba percoides
GTGTGTGTGTGTGTGTGTGTGTGTGTGTGTGTGTGTGTGTGTGTGTGTGTGTGTGTGTGTGTGTGTGTGTGTTGACATTACAGGGGTGTCTCAGCAGGACTGTAATCCAATATGTCAGGGTGCTGCAGGGAAGGTCACCCTTGTCACAGACCTCTCCTCCGTCTCTCCTTCCTCGCCCCCTTCCCCGTCTACGTTTCCCCTCTGGGCTCTCCTTCCCTCCCTGCCCTTCATCCCCTCTGTCGGCTCGTCTGCTCCGGCCGCCCGCCTCTTCTTTGCCATCCGTGTTTCCTCTCCTTCTCAGCTCTCCCTCCTGTGCCTCTTTTTTTTTCGGGTCTCACCTTCACTGTTGATTTTTTCTCTTTCAGGATGGTGGGTGACGACGACGAGGAGGGCGCGCTGAGCGACTCGGACGGCCACAGCGGCCTTGCAGCCGACGACCTGGCGTCAAAGTAAGAACTGGTTACAAATAGGAGGGGAGACGAGTACAAACCAAGCAGCAGGGACGATTTAAGTTGGCTCAGTTACATTTTTCCTACTACGCCATATATACCGGTGCAGCGCGTTGCCTTTTAGGTTTTTAGCGAAGCAGAAATGTAAACAGGAAAAAGGAGAAATGTCTTTTGTGCTCTCGGGTTTGGCCCAGATAAGCCGCTCCTGAACACACTCACAACGTCCTCCAACAGGAATGTGTTTGAACAATAACTGATAAAGGTGCATTTACTGTACAGCCTCCGTCACCACTTTACTGCAGCATCACACAAAGAAACATTTCTCTTAGTTTCTCTATATTTATTTTATTTCCCACCTGGTATATCACAGCCTAGCCAGTTAGCATCCAGATGTGACCCCCGCAGTTAGTGGTGGTGTAATGGAGCAGCTGCAGCCTCCCAGGCAGAAAGTAACACACACACAGTCAATCAAACTCACTACGCGCACACACACAGTCGGCAGTACTCTCCCAGACTGCACTGCTGCCTTTGACGAAGCTCCGGGCTGGATTTACTAAATGCACCTTGACAAACTTTTTCCTTTTTTCAGCTGAAAGAGAAAAGAGCTGTGTGAATCATGGGTAAAGGTCAGCGATATACCCCTAACGAAATTACATAAATTAAATCAAATTTACTGTGTCCTCAGCGGTATGTTTCACTGCAGGTTTTTTCTTTTTTTTTTTTCAATCTGTGGCTTGAAAAGCACTCAAAGGGAGTGAGCACAGTTTTACTAAAACCTGCATGTTGAAAATTTGGAGAACACAATTCAATTGAATCTGGAATATACTGGCTAAATGATGAAACAAAGAAACAAGGCAAAATACATGCCACGTCACTGTGTGGAGGTTAAACATCAACTGCCTGCATTTCTTTGTTTTCATAGAAATGCTTCCTGCATTTTTACTGTCCACAGCACTTGCTGCTGATCAATAAACAATGGCTGTATGGGTGTTTCCTACCAGCCTTGATTTCCATGGGAAAAGGGAGTTATGCAATACAAGGAGTAGCTCTGAATAACACCAGACATTGGTGTTACAGGGATGCTGCTCAACAGCTCTCGAAAATAGCAGTCAGTGTTATAAGATGCATTTTTATCTATTAAAAAATGACGCTTTGCACCACAGTGCACAACAGCCGTATAGTTGCAGTCAAAAGAGAAAATACTTTACTCTGTGTTTGACAAGTACAAGTAATTTTATTGGTGACATTTTGCTTTTTTCAATTTTAAACACCAGTTTTACAAGCATCTGTGGAGAGTCCAAAGCGTCAGAGCTACAACACAGAAAAAACAGAAGCAACAAAGAGTTACGTGATGCTAGAATAAATGTAAACATCTTCAAACTTAAATTTTGTGCGAGGCTGCTTTGCTGTCTGCCTGAGAAAGAAATGTGTGCGTCTGTGTGCTAGTCTATCAATCTCAAACTCAAAGAGCAGAAGCCTTAAAAGCTGCCACAGTACGTAGCCCCAGTGGAACTGTTCAGTCTTTTTCATTGAATATCCAAAGAAACACAAAATTAGGAACGAAAACTTTATTAAAAAAACAAACAAACAAAACAAAAATTTCATCGAAAAAAGTGAATCACATTATAACTCTCAGACAAGCAGAAAGGAAGAAAGAGGGTGAATAACATGTTTCTGCATAAAGCAACATATATCTGCCACTCTTCTCTCTCTTCTGGATGCTAATGGCAGCTGGAGTGGTGCATTCGCTGTGGGCCACCGTGCTTACATAAGTGCATTGATGCAGGGGATGGGATGAGGCAGTTTGAGTGCGCCTGTGCGCGCGCCGCGGAGAGGATAGTGATTAGCTCCGGGCCCGCAAGTCAATTAGCCTCCCTTTGTTTACTTTCACACAGAGTGCCTTCCATTGTTTTACACTCGAACCCTGCAGACAGAACAACAGCTGCTCTTTTCCTCCATCCTCTTGTTGTGCAATCTCTCCCCAGCGTCCGCTCTCGAGCTCTTCTCTCATCCATCGCTTACCCGCCTGCCCCTTTCTTAATTTTTTACCTCCATCGCTCACACCTTCTCTCCACCTTCCTGTCCCATCCGCCTTTTGATATTTGACTCCATCATCGGCTCGTGCTATAATGAAACCGTGCTCCTCCTGGGTGAATCAGGCCGGCCGGTTCTGGAGCAGTAGTACAGTAAGTGGGAGCTTCCCCGCGGCAGTTGTGCCGATTCACCACCATCCGTTGAGCCATAAACCATTATTCATTTTGTCCTCTGCTGCTGAAGCTCTTTGTGAGTGTGAGAGATGAGAGAGGGCCGTGGTTGCGGGGCGCGCGGGTGGGGGGGAGATAGTAACTCGTTATTTTTGTCTCACGCTCGAGTACTCGCATCTCTTCACTCTTGCTGCGCCTACTCTCTCCTCCCCCTCGCCCAGTACCTCTCCATCTGTATTGCTCCCATGTCTGTTTCTCTCCACAGAAAGCCTTTTCAGAAGTTTTTTTTTTGTTGTTGTTGTTTTTCAAATTTAATCTCTCCACTGTAACTTTTGAAGGAGGCCGTGCCCTCGAAAATGGGAATGAAAATGACCTACAAAAACAGCAAACAGTCATGTCTCTTTATTTCTCATCTCGTGTTTCATTTTCTTCTAAGGCTGGTGGCAGCAGAGGGCTCCGAGCCCCGCTTCATGAAGGAGGAAGAGGAGGAAGAGGAGGAGAGCAGCGAGGAGGAGGAGGAGGAGCTGACTCCCGAAGAACAAGGTAAGCACGGAGATGACTTTCAAGCATCCACGCCCGCCTGCGCATCCTCTGTCAGCACGGCTCGACATCACGTGACCGCGACGACGTGAAACAGCAGAGTCATAACTCGACCGAAAGAGCCGCGGTATCGGTTTCCACGGTAACGGCTGCCTGATGCTAACGGACGTCACCTGATTATAAATCCAAAGTGTCCTCTGCAGCTGCAAGCGTGACTAAATTCAGAGCGACAGCGCGCGGTGAAGTGCTGGCAGAGAGGGATCGGTTTGGGAAAGTAGCTCGAGTGTCGACTCAGGCGCACTCTTGACCTTTTGCTGACCTTTCCCTCAAGAGACACTCACTCACACACACATACACACACACAGTGACAGTTCCCTGACCTTGCCTTTTCATTTGTGTGTTGTCAGTTGAGCTGCAGCGCGCACACACACGTACGCTGTATACCTTCAGCAGGAGAGATTTTTTCCTGCAGAGATACCTGTTTCATATTTATATCCATGCAGGTAGAAGCGCGGCAGCGGTCAGGAAACTGCAGATCGATGGAGTCCGGTCGCAGAACTGCAGCCTCAGCATTTCTCGACTCGCTAGTTCCAGTCGCGCCAATTTGTGGCACCTATTGGAAAGTTTAAACATCAGTTTTACAGTTGCTGAATCACACTGAAGAGAATGTGGGAACGTTTTCCCCTAAATGTTTCCTCATGTTCGGTTCTGTGTGTTGTCAACACATAATACGAGACAGAAACAATAGTGCAGCCATTTCAGGACGAGCGTGGACAGAACAGGAGAGCTGTGTGGGCTGACTTCTGCGTAAAGAGCTGCACTTCGGTCGCAGGATGAAATGACCTCATTTCAACCCTCGCTGTTTGTTTTTCCATCTCCACCTGTCACAGATGTGCGCACCATTATAATCCTGAATGTCAAAACTAACACATCACTCACACTTTGTTAGCCTCGCATTCAGTCGAGTCAGTGACGCCCCCTCCTTGTACCTTTATATTAATGCAGTTTTTGTCCATATCAAGGTTGCAGCGAAGCCTTGAAAGTTATTGTTTGCCAAAAGAAACCTCCTCAGGCGCCTCACTGTGTCCCATTTTGATTTCGACCCCCCCCTTTTTTTTTTTTTTTTTTTAAAGCAAATTTGTCACAGAAACAAGAGGAGATACAGGAGAAAGTTTCTACTGACTCACTTCAACGTGTGAGCGTGAAAAAAATTTGTGATTGCTTCTCGATCTTTCCATCAATGAGGATGAAAAAGTTGTTCCACTAATATAATTAACCCACCCCCAAGTTCTGCATGCACTCCGTCTCTTTTGGCAAACGAACTTCAGTTTCAAATGTTTTTTTTCCTCCTGCAGCCAAAAAGAAGCATTTCCAGATGATGAGGAAGATGCACTACAACGAGGGCCTGAACATCAAGCTGGCCCGCCAGCTCATCGCCAGCGAGCTGGAGGACGACGAAGACGCGGACGAAGAGATGAGGGACGACACGGAGGAGGCGAGGGAGGACGCGGAGGAGACGGAGGAGATCAGCGTCGACCCGCCGCAGGAAGGTGAGGAGAGGAGGGAGGCAGTGAGGCGCGCGCCGACATGAATAATATGGACAGTTTCCAGTCTGACAGTTTTTCAGTGTGTTGGAAAGAGGCGTGGTGGTGTAGTACACTTTGCAAAATAAAGCTGTGGCTCAGAAGTAATGGCTTTCCGCACTGATGCGTACTGTCGGCGTGGATGTTGTTAGACTAAACTGCCGGCTGCTGTCTGTTTGTGCCGCCCTGTGGTTCGTTTACTCATGTCACTGTGCATCAGGAGGATGATTTAAATTAAGTGCTATTATACCGTGCTGTGTACAAGAGCACAATGGGTAGTACTAAGGGACTGGGCTTTACCGATGAGTTTAAAAGAATCACTCTGATCTTCTGTGATGCCAGTGCAGTGAACCTTTTTTGAGAATGACAATGATAATGATGGAGAGAGGCTTCTGTAAGGCAAAAATAATGCTTTGTGCAGTAGTTACTTCTTTGTCAGACTTAAAATATGCAATGTCTGAGCATCTATTCATGAAAATTGTATAATATTGAAATGAAAAATAATTCCAAAATGGAAAAAAGTGTGTATGAATCTCAGAGGAAGCATCAAAAGTAAAAAGATATTATCTTTTCTTCAAACACTGAAATCACTTGAGGGCAAAAAAGCTTCCTTACTGCAGATTAATTGTTCTGATGATATGTAACCAGATGTGGAGTGTTCTGTTTTTTTTTGTGGAAGATACGTGACCCATTTTAATCTCAAGTCTGTTCCATTTCCACCAGCTACTCTTTGGAGGATCAAAGTATAAAGAGCAGAAAAGAAACTGGGGAAATGTAACATTTCCATTTTTTCCTTGCTCTCTTTTTAATATTTCAATATTCTCGTGTGTGTTTGTCTCCCGTCCGTCCTCCAGCTGATTCTCTGGACTCGTAGATGAGGCCTCTGTCCCGCCTTCAGCCCCGCGCGTCGGCTCAAGAACCGGACAGACGACTGCCGCTGCGCTCTGTGTTTTAACGCCGGGCCGCACAGCAGACACCGCTTCACCACCCACATAACAACCCTCAACAGCCAATAACCTCCCGGTCACCTGTCTGTCTCTACTATTCCTTAGAACAGTGCAATATAACCTTCAAACACAGTCCTTCTTCTTTGTTTCTGTTTTTCTTTTAAAACTCCCAGAATCAGTGCAGCACACAAGAGAAGACTGTTCGCTCCCTTCCCCTCTTCCTCCTCTTCATCTCCTGTTGCCAAGAATTTCCTCCCCTCCCACCTCCTCCGAACTGGCGTCGCACTGAAGAATTCTGACCCTGAAAGGAGGATGAAGGCCTTTTAGAAAATAAAAAACAAACAAAAAACACTGCTGGATAACCAGGACTCCCGTCTGGCTGCTCCACACTCCCCAGACCACAGAGCCGAGTACGTCAGGAGGAAGTCTGGGGAAACCCCGCGGCCCCGCTAAAGGCACATCTGAGACACGATCACGGCGCTCGTACTGGGCACGCTTCAGACGGCTTTTATGGTTTTGTTTGTGCTTCGCGAGCCGCCGCCCTGCTGCGTTTTCTTTGCTCCCGCAGAACTTTTTGTGATAAAAGTTGGACACACCGTGACGATCACTTGTGTTATTGTCCTCTTTTTCTTTTTTTTTTTCTTTTTTTTTTCCAGAAGGTTACCTGGTAATTCAGGTAAGGTATTCATATTGGCACAAGGGCGTTAGGGTAATTTGAATAGATACTTTTGTATGCTGTGGTGTCTATGCTTGCAGTCATCTTAAGATCAAGTAAAACGACAAACATTCACATTGGCACTCTGCTGACAGGACCTCCTACTTGTATGTACCCAACAGAAGCACACTGAAAGACCTTTTGTTTCTATCCAAATTGAATCCACTGATAAATTTAGTGTATAGGTCATCTATTAAGAGATATCGTTTTCAGTACAACATTTTAAAAAGTTTTGTTGAAGAAAATCCAAAATATTCATTCAAGACTTACTCAGGCCTGTTGCCTCTTGTTTTTTAATCCCAGGTTTTGTTTTTGTTTTTGTTTTTTTGTTTTTTTAATAGTCCCTCATATAAAGATATAATACGTGCTACTGATAACCATGTCCCGTCTTTAACAAGCTGCAGCTTCCAGCACCAGGCTCCATTGTAGATCCAACAAAGAGGAAACCCAGCGCTCAAGCCAATCTGCGTATTTAACATCACACAGGGAGCTCCACCGTTTTGTGAGTCAGTACATTTTTTTTTTTGAGGTACAATCATCTAGTTTGTGTCTTAACTTGTCACCTGGCTCCGGCGCACTTGTTTATTTAATGTTGTCTGATCTACTTGAGCGTCTTGCACGATGCAGCCTCGAATGTCGAAGAAAGAGTGGATGCTACTGACCGTGTTAGGCAGATGTTTGCGGTGGAGTTAACCACTAAGGCTTAACGGAGGAGTTTCAGGAGTTTCAAGGTTGTTTTTTTCTTTTCCTAAGAAGTCTTAAATAATGAAAAGAAAAGTATTGAGAGGGAAAAAAAGACCTGGTGCCACTTAAATTGCACACTTAAAGGTTTTTTGAGGATTTGTCCTCTGCTACACACTGTATGACATGAAACGTACATAAGAACCCCCCCCTCCTCCCCTCTGAGTACATTGTGTGTTGTGATCTCTTCGTTTTCTTCAGACCCTTTAATTCCTCACTGTGATTTAAAGTGTTGAGCTCTAAAGATCATAGACCAACGGTATGACTTCTGCAAACGTCCTTTTGCAGTTTACATTTGTTTGTTTGGTTGTTGCTTTTTTTTTTTTTGTAGTTTGTAGAATTTGGTGGCGTTTTCTGTCCACGACACAACTTGATCACCCTTTTTCAAACATTTCCACCAAACAACCAGCTCACAAGCCGAGTGCTTCATTATCACATGATTATCGTCGAGGAACGGTAATATTACCGTTATGTCTTCTGTTTTTGGTCACCGAATTTGTAAACAAGACGAGAAGAGACGCTGATCCCATCGGTTTCTCTTCTCACTCGAGACGAAAGGGCAAGATCGTCCAAAACATGACTGACGTGATCACCCGGTCGGTGGTCAGTACCTGTCAAATGTGCCTCTTCTGTATTTATGTACGTGTGTAAAATGAACAGGCTATGCTTCATGTTTTGTTTTTTTTGTGCCGTTTTTCTTTTGCCTCAGTGTCTAACTTTTCTGTTTGTTTTCGCACCACCTCTGCCCTGTTTGGTTCCTTTTTTTTCTAAGGATGAGAGACTGTTAAGCAGACTCTGCACTGTGTCTGTCTCGAAACGACGCGGACGTCAAATCGTGTTTTTTTTGTTTTGTATTTCCGGTTTGCATGTTCTTTAACCATCAGGTTGTGCGCATTCTGTTTTTTTTTTTTCGTCTCCCGTCATTAAACAAATGTTGTTGGAAAGCAGCAGCTGTGTGGCTCGTGTTTGATTTGAAGAGTCGGATGCCAGAGCGATGCAGAAAGTCACGTTGAAGCGTGTAGATTTCTCTCTGACACTCAGAGGCCTCACATGACACAGCTTTTCTTTTTTTTATGTTTTTGTTTTTCCTCTATTTTGTCTTGTCATTCAAAATGACAAGTTACTGTGTGTGAATCAGACCTTATTATTGTTCACGTTTTTATCCATAAACACAGTTTTTATCCAATTAATCCACATATAGCATAATTAGCAGAGCTCTAAAACTTGCTAATGTTCAATAATCCATTAAAAACACTAATTTTCTGTCTTGTTTCAGTTTTAGTTTGTTTTGATTAGTTTTTAGTCTATAAAATGTCAGAAATGGTAAAAGAGAACCTGTTTTGTTAAAACTCATATGTCTTGTTTTTCCATTTCCACTTCACTGTCACAGAGGACTAAAGAAATTGGGAGGGGAGGAGATGGGGCACTTTTACCTAAATCCTTACAGAAGACATAGAATAAGATAACAAAAAAAAATCAGTTATGAGTAATATTAGTAATAGAAATATTATAATCATACCTGTACATTGTATAGAGATGATATGCCTGAAGGTAAAAATATATCACAAGTAGAAAAAGTAAAACAGTGAACTGTATAATAATCCCTGCAGTACATTACCACAAACAAAACTCTGTCATCAACAGAAGCACTTTTACAGTAAAGAAGTGTTATACGTATCTGGAAAATAAAAACCTAAAATCAACTTTCAACACTGAAGTGAATCTTTAACTTGAGTAAAAAGTCTCCGGAGGCGGCAGTGCCTCTCTGTGACCACCAGGTGGAGCTGTAGCACCACGCAGGTCTCCCTCCTGTAGGATCTCTGGTAAATCTGACGGGATGAAGCGGGGAGCAGTGCCGGCGCGCGGATTATCCCGCATGTTTGGTCCGCAGCGGGTTTACAGCTCAGATTTAACGCGTCTTGTTCAGTTCCTGCTGGAGGGGAAGGCGGGGTCAAAGGTCACAGGTCAGAGGTGTTACGTTATTGACGGTGGAGCACCTGCAGAGTTTGTGTGTGTTAAAAAAAAACCTTGAGAGGAGAGTGAGAGAGGAGGAGGAGGCCGTCCTGCCTGTAAATCCACTGGATCAGGAAGCGCCTGTCAACTCACACCAAGATAGTTTCGGAGAACAGAGGCACCGCTCCTTCTCGGTTTTCTTTGCTGTTTGGTTAATCTGTAATCAAGATGGATTACAGATTGAGCAACAGTTTTAGCCAGAGCTGTTTTTTATCATTATTACTAGTATTGAGAATACTGAGTCTCCTCACTCTACAAGTACTGTAATGAGAAATCAAAAAGGAAATCTCCAAAGGTTTTAATTAAGTGACTTTATTTCCTTTTTATTTATTTACCATCTCTAAATTAAGTTCCCATCAAGAGCGATGTTTCGAGGTCATTTTTCCTGCAAACGAACAGGCTATGCTTCATAGACCATATGAAGACACTGATCACATCCACACTTTAACATAACTAAACATGATAAGCTAAAAAAAGTAATAAAATCCACCTCACACAACAATGACATTTGAAAAGAAATCCATGTGAGCCGTCACCACTGAATCCAGTCACTGTTGATCAAATTAATATCATTCGATTTCATCAGCTGACTCATACTCAACATTTAACAATTAAAGTTGCATCAAAGTGTTCTTCACACCCCATAAATGCTATAATAAGTCAGGTGTTTTGTCTGCCTAAAGGATGTAAAAATGAAACACTGAGTCTGAAAATGTTGGACTGAGATGGTCAAATACCCACGTGTGCATTTTTGTTTATATTATGTTGGTTGAGATTCAGGAGAGTTCAGTTTGTCATCCGCCGAACAATTTTCACATTCAATAAACCCTGGAAGGTGAACTGTGTGTACAGGCCTGCTTTTATGAGTTACAGTTGGGGAATATAACTAAAGTAGTTTTATTTTACTTTTCATGCCACTTTATCATTCAACTAACATCACAACTCAGAGGGAAATATGGTACTTTGATTGGTGGGATTAGATTATTAAAAAAACAAACTATTCTGAGTATTCAAAGGATTAATGGAGACAGTAATCAGCAGATTAATCCAAAGTGAAATGAATCACATTTATATACAAAACGCTTCAAATGAGCTCCACCTCAACCATCTATAGTTTTATAGTTTATAGTTAATCTACATTTAAATCTAAAGTTAATCTAATTAGTTTTTTCTTTGTTTTTTGAGTAATAGAAATGTAATGACTGAAATGTAATGTAATATATAACAGTAACAGCAGCCATTTCTCTGCACTGTGTATTTTTATTTTTAATACTTTTAGAACATTTTCCTGATTATGATTTAATATTTGTACATTACATTTTAAATGCAGGGCCTGTGCTTGTAGCTTTACACTCTGGTATTAATACCAGAGTGTGAAAATACTCTATTACACACCACTTTTACTCAAGTAAAAGATCTGAATGGGGCGTGCTTAATCCACCACTGCTTTCAAACTACCCCCACCCCCTTTTTAAATCATTCGCTCTGTTAATGTTTGTTGTAAAAAAAAAAGAAAAAAAAAAAAGTACAACTCATGTACTTAAAGTGTGCGGTCAGGGAAGCTGGTCGCAGTGATCCCTCCCGTCCCGGCAGAGACGATCTTCGTTTGTATTCCCTCTCTGAGCTGAAGCTGCGACACTCTGCTCTGTTTCCTCCGCTGACCGCCGCCTCTGCGAACTCCTCCGTCGGTCGTTGTGTTTTTTCCCCTCTTCTGCCAGTGTGTGTTGTAGAGAGGAGGGGGAGTGCAGTCTCACGGTGGGCTCATAAGGGGGGTCGTTTATGGTCGCACCCCCGCCGCTCTCTTGTCGGTTAGCTGCTGGCCTGCGGGGGCTAACCGGCTAACAGAAACAAACGGCCGGCCGGACGGTCACGTTAGCAAACAAGCTAATTAGCCCGAAAGAGACCGAGCCTGGATTACTGCCTCTAATCAAACACAATCTGCGGTCTCACTCCTCTGCGGCGACATGAAGATCACTGTGGATTTCGAGGAGTGCCTGAAAGACTCCCCTCGGTTCAGGTAAGTGATGACAACAAGTATTTTTCTTTTTTAAATTTTATTAATTAAGATTTATTAGTGTGTCGAAGGGGGTGTTGGGGGAGTGTCCAGTTAGCCGCCTGCTGCTAACCTGAGCTAATCAGCAGTAACCTAGCAAGCTGCCACTTTTTCTATTTTAAGTCTGCAAGAGAGCTGAGGCCAGCCCGGGGGAGGCTCTCTGATGGGGCTGCAGAGACATAAACAGAAATAAAACTCACTGACCGGCACACACGAGCATTGTCAGTCTGATCTTGGTGCCTGTTTTCTGCACATCAATTATGTAAAGATGAGGATTTGTATTAAAAATGGATGTGCCAGTAACCTTCATTTGCCATCGTTTAGCATTTCAAGCATGCAGTATGAGACTGTAACAACCCAGCCCTCCTTTTCTGTTGTGTGATGTGTGCTCTATTTTTTTAAGGTAGATATACTTTATCAATCCCAAGCTGGGAAACTGCAGATTTACTTGGATGCAATTACTCTTAATCAGCTTGAACTTGCAGGACAGGACACTGGTTATTTTCTGGAGTCATCATTTCAAGAATTGGGGCCATTTAAATGTCAGATACTGGAAAAAAGAAAATGTCACAACTTCCCAGATCCCATGTTGACGCATTCAGATGGTTCAACACAATTTAAGTCTAAAATTGTACAAGACAAAGAAAAGCTGCAAATGTCAGAGGATGAAGCTATTGATTTGTGTGCTTTCGCTTTCCAATTTATTTCAGCCGATTTGGTTCCTGACTAATTGTCTGTCAGTCGACCACTCGATTTATCCCCCTTCTTCTCTCACCAGCCATGTCTGAAGGCACATCCTAAAACTTAACATCCGCTGCTTCTCATTGTTTCATCTAAATGATAACTGAATTGTGTCCAAATCTGCTCTTCAAGTGGAAACAAGCTCTTCAGCAGTTTCTTTTTTTTGTTGTTGGGTGGTGGCCGTTCATGTGATGTATTCCTGGCATCATCACTCACAACTTCTTCTTTTTTTTTTACCCCTCCGCCCCCTTTCTTCCTTTCAATTCATCAAACCCAAATGTTGTGTAAAATGGGATGTTTTCTCTCAACTTCCTCCTCACTCGCTTTGCATTTTTCCAGAGATTTGAGAAAGCGCCACCCTCCTTCCTCCCTTCAGTCCCCTCCACCACCACCCCTCCGCTGCTGCTGCAACATCCTCTCCCACAAAAACGAGGAACAGATGTTAGAGAGATGTTTGCAGAATAATGGAGGAGTTTTTTTATTTCTCATTTGAGCATTTTAGAGCAGCAGAGTAAAAGAAAGCATCCCAGTGCTGTGTCCCTTCATGTTGGCTGGTTTGACCCTTTGGTGACACACACACTCACCCCCCCTGTGCATTAACAACCTTGCTGGGGGGTGAAGAGCTCAACCTTGACCATACTTTTATTAACTAGGTTCAGCCAAGCAGTGATTGCTCCAGTGTTTGCTTGTGTGTCTTGAAAGAATGTCAGTCGGTATTCAGGCCAGTTTTTTAGTTGAATTTACGACGAGCAGCAGACGCACTTGCTTTTGATTGATTCCTGATATCCGTGAGTGCTGAGTCACCGCAGACAGTTTGAAGCTGTGTGTGTCAGTGATGTAGATTTTTATCAAACGCTAGGAAACAGCTCCGGGTTGAACCGCAGATGGTGGTTGTGGTGAACATGCATTGTGTATCTGTATCTGAAACTGAAACCTTTAGCTAGTGACTTTCAGCCCATAAATAACGCACTCTTCTCACAGACATCAAATGATACTTCTTCCCTATCGAGAGTTGTGGCTCTATCCTCAATTATTAATGAACAATAACTAAGGCCAGCATCAAAATCTGTATTAAATGGAGACAAACAGCTAAACCTCAGCAGGACTCAGGAGATGAAGTCAGCTGATGATTTCTGTGAAGAGACGAAAGGCTGCAACAATATCAGTAGATTAAGCTGGAGAAGTCGTACTTTAATCATTCTTATTTTGTTCATGGAGTTTGGTGATTTGTGTTATTCCAATGTAACTCCACCCATTCAGCCCGAGGTGGTTTAATTAACCTGAAGAAATGATACCTGTACAGGTTTGCGCGTTCTTTTAAAAACATGTACAGCTACACTTATGAAAGATACTTGTCAGACTACTGTAACCAATTCAGAGCTAAAACGACAAATCCATTAATGAGTCATTTTTCAACAACAATCCCAAATGTCCGTGACCTCCAGTATCTCACTTGTGAGGATTTGTACATTTTCTTGGCTTCATCCAAAAGTAAACTGAGCATCTATTTTGACCTTTGGGCCAGATAAAATGAAACTTAAATCATAATCGACACAGCAGTTCACCTTTTAGTCTCTGCAAAAGTGAGTTTACTCTGGCCTCTCCTTTTGTTTTCCTATCGTATCACCTGGAAAAATGTTTCCTGCGTGGCTGGCTGAAAGTGAAAATGAAAGAAAGTCCCAACAATGTACATATATATATCCCACACAGTAGGCGTTCACTCCAGTCATTTCCTGCCCCTGACTGAACTCTTACTTCTCTCCAGTATAAAAAAACAGAATTTGAGTTTATTTAACTGCAGCATTCCAAATGTACTACAGATAGTTGTTTATATTGTGTGTCTAGCTTTTGAACCACATGAAACCACACAAAATTATCTCTCCATTTGTGAAAGTCTGATGTCTAGCTGATCTCCATATATATTGTTGAGAGCCCTTTGTCTTTTTAAGGGACTCATCCCTCAGAGTTTCCTGTCTTCAGGTCCACTGTAGGTGTATCCTGATGGGACAGATGAGACGTTTTCACAGCACAGTTTTCCACCTCGACCACCATTGTTTTACTGTTATTTTTCCATCCCCCAACTCGTTATGTTTGGCCAAGGACAAGGACAGAGCGGGAGAGAAAGAGAGGATGGACGAAAACATGGGATATACACCAGCGTGGAGCAGCTCTCGCTCACTCAACATCTGTTTCCATTTTGGTGTTTGCTTTCAACTTTGTGCCAGAGAATATAGAGCCCCCAAATGTGGAGAGGGTTGTTTTCAAGTGGTAATTTGGCACACCCCACTTTTTTCTTTTTCTTTTTTTTTTTCCTTTTTTTTCTTTTTGCTCTCATCCTCATTTTAGTTGGGAAGCTGACTTTGGTCATAAACCATGCTTTCAGCCCGGAGCAGAGATCCACTAGTGCAAAAATTATGTATTTTTGGCAGTAAACCCTCGCTGCCTAGTTTTCCACTTGAGAATAGACATCAGACTCAGCCTTTCCTGGCTCCTCTTCAACTATGAGAGTTGAAAATTCCCCTCAGAGGACTGTGGCTTCTCTCCCCACATGTATAGGAGTAAATGTTTTGCATATTTAATTTGCTTTTGTATCTTGCAAAGTCTCAAAAGGCAGATAGAATTTGCAATATATTGTTTCTATTCATTGAGCAGTGTGTTGTGTGTTTGATGAAAGTTGGTTTAGCCTGATTTCCATCCAAAAGAGAAACTTTTGAACGTCTGAAGAGAAGGATTGATATGTTTTTTTTTTAGGAGACGTGAACTGCCTAGAAGTGGGTTAATTTCTGTACTAATTAGCATCTTTGTCACCTGTCTTCCTTTGCTTTCTGATCATGATGACATGATTGCTTGTCCCCGATCAGTTTTGGCGATTCTGGGCTTGGCCGAGTGCCACCATATGAAGTCATTGGTCGAACATTCCTGGTTGCAGCTTCCCCTGAGTCACCGACAGCAGCTGTAGAGGCAGCAGATCCCTGGCAGTCTCCTCTAATACAGAGCCCAGAGCCTGATGAGGAGCACTCGAATACCCTGGTTAGTTTCCCCTGGGAGTCCAGCTGCAGGCTCGTTAGCACGCTGTGCTTGTTGCCGTTTCATTTCATTGAGCCGCGGTCCATTTCCTTTTAATGGTTATTAATAAAGGCAATTAACAGCTAATGAAATCTGTAGACTGAATGTACTCCTGCTCTAGTAGTACTGCTAGATGGTTGTATTTCAGTGGGGCAGAGTAGTAATTAAAATAACTTCAATGTGATATACTTAAACTTCCAGGTGTGCCACAGTGGCTGCTCAAAAAAAAAGTCACTTTTTTGTCTTTGAAGCAGTTTAAATTACAGCAGAAATAACTAGTCAACAAGACTAGGTATAGGTTAAGATATAGGCTTTGACTCTTGGAACAGGAAGGTAAATTTTTCACCTACTTCTAATATTTGCTGTCCATATGATGACTCCTTGAACTGATAAAATATTCAGTAGTTTAATTGATAATTAAAATAATGTTCAGTAGCAGGTCCATTTCCATAATGTACCTTTGCCCCGGCTCCGAGTCATTTAATGTTAGCTATCTGCCTAAAGAGTTCAACATTTATATTCATAACGCAGCTGCAGACTCCACAGTCAGCCTAGAGCAGACTCGCTTCATAATGACTGTAACTACCCACATTTAGATGTGTCTGACAGTTGAATAGCTCTGTATTAAAACTTCCCTTTGATGTTCTCTAATTATATTTCATGTGGCCCTATAGTGTTTCGTCATCTCTGAGACTTAGCCCTAGTTTATAGCTGTAAAAGTTATTATTTCTGTTGAAGATATTTAATGATTTCTCTTCTATGCAATAAATATATAGACAGATTAACATATTAGCCCGTCATAAGCTCCTCATTCTTATAGATGATGAAAACACCGTATGACTCCCAGCTTCTTCTCAGCCTGTTGTTTCCTTCCTCCAACTTGACATAACACGGGAGGGCTTTGGATGTGCAATAGATACGCAATCAGCCTCAATTGTCATTCAACAACATGCAGAATTTCCCAGAGCCTGTGTAACTGTTTATCTTTAAGTAATGACCACATTTTGTATATGATGTCAATGCTCGTGCGTTTAACGGTGGGTTTCACCACAGCGGGACTCCCCTCTCGTCCCTCGTCTCTATCACCGCTCCTCCGCTCTCTAACAATTACAGGATCTACGTCACAGCGCTGAAGCTGACCCCCATTCTTTGTGTTTCCATCCACACCAGCAGATTCAAAGTGTTGCATTGTGTACCACTATCACACTGTCTTCTCAGTCAACTTTAACTCACTGCTTGACTCATAGGATGTGCGTCTGTCTGTATGTTAAAGCATTATTGATGACAGAAGCATCGGAGAGACGAAGAGGAAACACTACTGGAGACTACACAAAATATAATTAGAAAACATCAAAGGGAAGTTGTAATGCAGAGCTATTCAACTGTCAGACATATCTAAATGGGATTAGTTATAGTCATTTTGAAGTAAGCCTGCTTTGGGCTGACTGGAGTTTGCAGCTGTATTATGCAGGGGAAATATAAAATGGGATTGGAATCTGTTTTGGCAGCTTCTTAACATTAAATTACTCAGTTCTGCAGCGCGGCAAAAACTGTATTATGGCATCAGAGCTGCAGCTCACCATTATTTTCATTATCAGATAATATACACGTTATTATCTTGATGAAATGGTTGTTGGGGCTAAGATTTGTCAGAAAGCCAACGGGAGTTTCCTGAAGCCCAAAGTGACGTCTTTATAATGTTTTTTATTTTTTTATATAACTCAAAGATATTCAGTTTACCATCACATGGAATAGAGAGAAATTGAAATCCTCACAATTAAGAAACTGGAACAAGTTTATCTTAAGCATTTTTACTTGGTGATTCATCTTCTGTCTGATCATCTAATCAATTAGTTGAATCATAGTTTCAGGTATGTATGGTGTTCATAATAGGATGTTAAGATATAGTACTATTAAAAACACATTTACTGTCAAACCAGCCCAAAGTGCAGAACATCTGCATAAGCAAATATCTTCCAATGCTGAGGAAAGTGAAAATACACCAGGAACAGATGGCGTTTGGTGGTGTCGGCTTATGTCTTTGAAGTGCCGAGGTCTTCGCCTTAGAGGACTCCATTGTGTTGGCAGCGTGGACGGCAAACCTGCTCAACTACCTCACTCCTGCATGCAGAGCGCACACACAGCCAGCTGCCAAGACCCACGCCGAGCCAGAGAGGCGGCGCTCTTTGTTTTGCACCGTGGTCACTGAATCACTGCGAAAGAATTAGGTGTCTCCGCTTTTATAGAAGACGTTGCTGTGGAGTCAGAGCGCTGACTAACAGGTGGAGGGCAGCTCAGCGCAGAATGGATCTAAAGCCTCGTCTGTTCCTGGAGCTAATTTCGGTTGGCCATTGGCAGCGTCAGAGTTTTAGTCACCTACTACTAAAATAACACCACTTAATGTAGATGTTTACTCAGAGAAGCTACAATAACACAATACAGAGATTTTACTCGATCCCTAGGCAACCCCTAACTGTTGTAGTGTGTAGTGTGTGCTGATCTACAGCAGGTGTATGTCATAGAATACCTATAAAAGTATATTTTCACGCCTATGGAATATTTATGTTACATTGCTTCGTGAAAAATTTGGGCATGATTGTAACAAGTAATTTATCAGCCAAAATCATCAAAAAATTACTGGTTCCAGGTTCTCATATGTGAAAACTTTGACAATTTAAAGACATCCCTTTTACGTTTGAGACCATTTTTTCCTATCTTAATGAAGTTATTCTTTTAAAACAGTCTAGACCTGACTCATTCAGTCCTCCAAATTGAATATGATAAGATAATATAAAGTAAGATAAAACCTTATTGATCCCACATCAAGGAAAGTCACTTGTTACAGCAGCTCAATACTAAGACAAATGTGAAAAGTACAAAAAGCAGATTTAAAAATATAGAAGATAAAAATGGCATAAATACACTATAAACTGAATATATGATATACATCTTCCATAAATACAGACTATTGTTATGCTGGATGGATAATAAGTTGCACATAATAGAATAGAGCAATAAAGAAAATGGTCACACAAAAACTTATGTTGACAGGTACTTGGTGACTCTTGATAAGGTACATGTTTGATAAGTAAATAGGGCAAAGTGACAGTTTAAGAGTGGTTGTATTTGTCTTATACTATCAGATATTGGTATTCGCTAAAATACTGCCTGCTATATACATATACAATATACCAGACCAATGCGATCAAGCAGGTGGCGTCTCTTGTAGACATACAGTATTGTCGACCTCTGTCTGTGTCCCTTTGCGTGATCTTGGTCAACTTAAAGTGAAATAGGACCCAAACATTCCCGCCGTGATGCTGAATTGGCCTCTTTCTCACTGATGTGGTTTCCAATGCAGGCGTTTCTTCTTCCTTTCTTCGTGGGCTGCAGTCTCCTTTCATACCGCACGTCTCTCTTTATTTAGCCCCAGCTTCACCCTCACACCCAAACAGCACTTAAACAGGATGTCTTAGTTCCCCAATTTATATTGTTCCCTGTGTGTTCCCTAGTGAAAAAAAAGTTAGTAATCATACATTATGCTGCTGTTTCTTTTTACTTTCCTGCTGGAATTTATTCCTCCCATCCAAGCTTTGTCACAGAGGGAGAGTACTCTCTTAGCTGTAAAGGTCAACAAATGTGGTGGATATGAATTGTCTTTGGGGCTGAATGAGTAAAACCAGACACTATGTAGTCACAGCAAATATACTGGAAGCTGCCTACAGACACCCAGGAGTGTTTACTTCTTTTAATAAGGTTATTAGAGGTTAGAAGAGAATCAACTTCAAAAAGCAAATTGTAATGACACCTAAAGCAGATTTGAGCTAGAACAAGTGGTGTGATAAGTTTACAGAAAACAAATGTATTGTGACTTTTTTCAATAACAATAACATAATAGTTAGAAGTCATTTTGGACCCAACATTGGACCTTTGATCAGACAAAACAAGTCGTGCAAAGATGTTATTCTAGGTTCTGGTAAAATGTGATTGGTATTCTATTGGTCAATCAGTTAGTTCATGAATCAATAAAGATTCATTCTGTACCTAAAGAGAAAACATCAGAAAGTTAATAGAAGATGTTATGTTTGCAAATTCAAAGTTACATGTAAAGCAACTTACAGCCAAATTGGTTGCTAAAACTGTATTGAAAACATTTTCTATGAAACACTGCTTTAAATAGAAATTAAATAGAAAAACACAAAATACTGTAAATAAAACTTTAAGATTTGTATGTTTGATAACATGAACACTGTCAGGATTCAGGGCTGAGTCCCATGTTTCAAAACAAAATGAATGGTGGTCTTGAATAGCATATTATGCTTTAATGGAATTTACTTCAATGAGATTTGCCCACTGATTACATCTCCACCGCACAAGGTCCTCCACACGTCTGCTTTGGCGACTGCTGGTGCTTCTTTTTAGTTTAGACATGAGATGTTTGGCCAGAGTCCCTTTGCACTGAGAATACCTGCATCAGGCTGTCTGCTTATCACCCAGACTGCTTTATCACACTGTGGCTTATTGACGCCGTAATGTAATGTTGAGACAACATTGTATCACTGCACTGAGAATGTGGAAGTGTGTCTGAATGAAAACAAAAGCCCCTCTATTCACTCTTGGCCTCGTTTAAAGGGGGTTTTGTCAAGGGGAGTTCTTCCTTATCCAATGGAGGGTCAAAGGGTGTCGTGTGTACAGATTGTGAAACTAGCTGAGGCACAGTGATCTGTGATATTGAACTATATAAATAAAATTGATTTGACTTAGCTCTTGTAAAAGAAATCTTCGGCTACATGTTCTCATGCTTTCAGTTGATTGGTTTTTGCTCCTTTATATGTGTTAAAAAAACAAAACTTAAATACTGATGTCTTTTCCTTAATGGACCTTAGTAATTGTCATGTAACATGAGAACTTTGGATCAAGAGATTGTTTGTTTATTGTTTATTTGAAGGTTTGTATAAACCATGTGATTTCTTTTTAACTATGTTATGTACTGCAGTGGGCGGCACAGTGGTGCAGTGGTTAGCACTGTCGCCTCACAGCAAGAGGGTTCTGGTGTCGACTCCCGGTTGAGGCAGGCCCTTCTGTGTGGAGTTTGCATGTTCTCCCTGTGTCTGCATGGGTTCTCGCCGGGTACTCTGGCTTCCTCCCACCGTCCAAAGACATGCATTAGGTGAATTGGCCTTAGGTGTGAATGTGAGAGTGAATGGTTGTTTGTCTTCTATGTGGCCCTGCGACTGACTGGCGACCAGT
>JBAJHX010000106.1:12570414-12585417 GCA_037176925.1 Amniataba percoides
AAAAGATCGAAAATAGACCATTCATTGACAGTGCGCCTTATAATCCAGTGCGCCCTATAGTGCGGAAAATACGGTACATGAAATTTGAACATTATCATCGTTTGTTTTTGTTTTCTGACACTCACTTCCTTTCCATCTTTTTTTTTTTTCTTGTCTCTCTTGTTCAGGACTTCTCGAATGACGACACCAAGCTGGAGTACAATGTTGACGCAGACAATGGCATCGCCATGGAGGGTTATCTCTTTAAGAGAGCCAGCAATGCCTTCAAGACGTGGAATAGGTATGACAGATGCGGTTTAATTAGCATCTTTTATGAATACATTTAAATTTAAATTCAATGACAGGGAACAGCTATAGCAGATGGATTATAGATTTCAGAGGGCAAGTGGCATCAAAATTTAGCATAGAAATATTAAAGGTGCTTTGAATTTTAAGGCATCAGCAAGTATTTCAAGTTTGCTCTGATAAGGAATTTATTATCACTGTCACTGAATATAATCATGTAGAAGGATGTGTAGAGGTTAATACGGTCAGTTGACTTTAATGAATCTACTCATACCTCTTTCTTTTAAAGCTGACCTGTATAACTCTGGTTGTACTTAAATGTACAGTATATACCCAACCATACCTCTAGAAAACATTCATTGAACAAATATGTCAGATTTAATTGTTTTTACCACAGTTTTACTGTATTTTAATGTAAATGAGCTCTCTCTCTCTCTGCGTTGCCATTATCCACACTAACACGTCAAAGCAATTTATTTTTAGTGGCATCACTAGCACCTTCACGTGACTCTTGTTTGTTCTCGTGATCTCCTTTCAGGCGTTGGTTCTCCATCCAGAACAATCAGCTAGTTTACCAGAAGAAATTTAAGGTATGTCAAGTGACTCCCCACACACTGACCACAATCAAATATGCATGTGTTTGACTCCCAGCACTAATAACCCCTCGGTGTATCTTTAACAGGACTTACTAGCTTTATTTAAAAGCTGTAATAGCCTGTTCTGAACATAGTTTTTGTAGGACAAAGAAGTGAAGCATCATTGCATTGAACATTTTACATGTTCAACTCTGCCTGTACATTTGTGCTTGAGTGTTGTATTTATCCAAAGCCTCTGTGCTGTGATCTCAGGACAACCCCACTGTGGTGGTAGAAGACCTGAGACTATGTACAGTCAAACACTGTGAGGACATAGAGCGTCGCTTCTGTTTTGAAGTGGTATCACCTACCAAGTAAGTTTGAGTCACTGAAATATCCATGATTATATCCCATATTAGTGTAATGAGCACTGGAATATGGTGCTAAAGATGGGAAGGTGGAGCAGCACTGTACTCAATTGCTATCTCACACTCACACACACTCAAGCACATGCACACACTAATTCAGCAGACAGCAGTTGCATGATGCTTGTGTGTCCCAACAGGAGCTGTATGATGCAGGCTGACTCAGAGAAGCTGCGTCAGGCCTGGATCAAAGCCGTCCAGAACAGCATCGCCACTGCCTTCCGCGACAAGGGAGACGACGGCGAGGTAAAAACACTGAGTGGATGGTTGAAGGGATTATATACTTCAGATAAATAAATCCATAAATAAATAATGAGTTGAAACTTTAATTAAGCTATGTTTACATATGGAATACAAGTTATATAATACTTGTTTACGTTCTTTTTATTTCCCCCTGTGTATACTCTGTAGACTGAACGTTAAGTTTAATTTCATCCTGTCCCAGCTTAATGAATCTTCCTCTCTCATGCCAGAAGTTGGATAGGAAGTCGTCCACGTCAACAGGGAGCCTGGATTCTGGTGGGGAGCCGAAGGAGAAATCACTGAAAGGAGAAAGTGCCCTGCAGAAGGTTCTGGTCATCCCAGGAAATGCCTGCTGCTGCGACTGTGGCCAGCCAGACCCACGCTGGGCCAGCATCAATCTGGGCATCACTCTGTGTATACAGTGCTCTGGCATCCACAGGTAAAGAACTTTTAAATAGACGCCTTTTACATTAAAGTGTTGTGGAAACTAATAAGCTGAGAGAACTAATATATACTCAGTTTATTTATTTGTCAACCATGTGCAAAACAATTCAGGTTATCCTCCTCACTATAACCTGAGTGGTCTCATAGATTTAAAGGATTATAAATTATTATTATATTATACAAGTCATGTATCTCACAGCCCTTTCACAGTTAGAGCAACAGTAATGGCGTTGTGCTTTTTAATGCTTCTTTCATCTGCAGGAGCCTGGGAGTTCATTTCTCTAAGGTTCGGTCTTTGACTTTGGATACATGGGAGCCAGAACTACTAAAAGTGAGTGCAAATAAACACCAAGTTTTAACTGAAAGTTCAACTTCAAGTTCATTCAAGTGCTGTTAAAATGAACATACCAAAGCGCATGTGTCATTACTAATTTAATTTCACATGTTTCACAGTTAATGTGCGAACTGGGAAACGGAGTGATCAACCAGATCTACGAGGCTCGGCGAGAGGAGCTAGGAGCCAGAAAACCACAGCCAGGAGATCCAAGGTACAGGCATGTTATTTACTGCCAGATAGTAAAGAAATAAATCTGATGAATAAATAATTGAATGCTTATTTTTAAATGAATAGTAGTAAAATGCGGTATGCTGACTGTTTATTCACAAACAAAACCTTGTTCTTCTTGTTCCTAACAGACATGAGGTGGAGGCCTACATCAAAGCCAAATATGTAGACCGCCGGTTTGTACGCCGGCCGTCAGACGAGGAGCTTCGCAGCAAAGTGGTTTCTCTGAGCAAACAGGAAAAGAGGCTGAGCAGCAGCTCCGAGCATCTGCCCCCAAGACCGCCGCCACCCACCCCGAAACTCCGACCTGGATCAAACGCCTCTGGACAGTCAGGTCAGTAGAACAAACATGACGTGACCTTCAGCCTAAGAGATTGTGTTTTCTGTAACCTTTACCTCATTTTTTAACTCCATGAGTGGCAGATAATTCAAAGAATCACACTGATTTATAGGAAGATGCTAATCCTGAAATGAATGGTGTCTGGTTGTGATTAGAAAGTGTACTTAATTTCATCTGGATGGATGTAAAATCACTACTTGGTTTTGCCAAGCTGTCTGGATCAAATGCAGTAATGTTTAAACATCACCACTTGTACTTTGGGATAAGTCATGATGAGTTTTGAAAATAGAGAAATTAAAAGTCACGTGATAATGTTGTGTGTTTTGTTGGATTAGTAGTTTGTGCCTCTTGTGTTGAGCCCCCATCTTCCTGCAATTCACCAAAATATGGATCCCGTTTATGGATGAGGGGTGGTGTTTTATGAAGTACAGTTTTAAGGTGGAAGCTTTCTCAGTGTCTTAAAACCTTTTTTTTTCCCCACAAATTCAAAAGGCCAGTGTCATTTGTGATTGTGGCCAGCTTTTCTACTGTTTGCTTTATTTGATTTTTTTTTTTTTTTACACACTGCCGTGGAAGAGTGTCTGCCCGTCGGCATACTGTGTGTTCTCTGTGAACAGCATATGTCTAAGCCCTTTCTGCTCCCATTGCTTCTCGTAGTCTGTCTCTTCCAGCGTCGACCGAGCTGACAGTCTAACTCTTTCCTCTTGCTCAATCTCTTGTTCACACTCTCTCGCTTCCTCTTTCTTTCTCTCTGTCTTTCTCCTTCTCTCTATCCTCCCCTGGCTGCTCTGTGCTTCTGGACTAACCCCTGCCCTCATCGCCTTCCTTGAACACCCCCACACCACCACCGTGCCACTCAATTTACACCCTTCGCCCTCCAATTTCCAAACTCCCATTATCCCTAACGTAGCTGTTGCCAGCGGCTTGGAGGCCCGCCGTGACTCTCTCTTCTGTCCTGACGAGCTTGACTCGCTCTTCTCCTACTTTGACAACTCCTCCAAGCTCAGGAGCAGTAAGTACTAAACGCTCAGTGTTTCGCTTGCTTCTCCATCCCCTCCACCCATTTTGTATTCATTGCTTTGGGGCTGTGGACTAACAACCCGTCACCCACTCCTCTGTTCCTCCCTCATCTGGACTTTTCTAACGGACCATCCCGTCATGTTAATAGCATTGCAGAGTGTACCATCTTTTTTTTTCCCGGGGGTGGGGAGTGTTTCTCTCACACATGGTTTTGGTCAGCGTCTGGTATTTGCGTTTTTTACTGTCTCATCATTTGTTTGGTATTTAGGGACCTGAAACCTAAGGTGATGGTGGGGATCTGTCATCCAGTTCTCTTTCTGTTGAATTCAGCTGGGGACTTACTTATTGTATAAAATATCAGGACCACCTGCTGTTTCTGGTAATCACAAGGAAAGAAATTAGTGGCTGTTAAAAACCAGCAGATGTTCAAAAGGGGACACGTGGTTGCGTGTGATGATTTACCAAAACATTTTCCACCACCCAAATAAACAGCATTAAGGTGTTCCTTTTATTTTCTACTCTCAGTGAATGTGTGTGTTGCTCCACAAGTACTAATTCAGAGCTGTTTTACAGTAAAAAGTGCAGACAGCGGCATCCAGAACAGCGCCGATGGGAGCAGGGAGATGCTGGCCAACACGCCCTCCAGTAACAGCCTGGCAGATGCAGGTGAGATGCAAACACTTGCACACCTCCGTCATTACAAAGACACCTTTGACCGCCATAGTAGCCTAGTTAACGAAAAAAAACATCTTTCACAAGTAATAAAGGGTGATGCAAGAGAAAAAAGAAATGACAAGTTAAAGAGTTACAGCTACCAACAGCTTCCTCTATGCGACTGCAAAAATGAAAAGAGAGGGACGGGTCAAGGTCTTCAAACAAGCAAGTAGCTGCAAGCTACCACTTGGAGACAACTGTGGGCTAATACACTCCCCTAATTCTTGTAAAACGCCCCTTTTGAAAAACCTGAGTTACAAGACAGTTGAGGTTGAGGACAGTTGAGGAAGTTTTCTCCAGTAATTTAACGCATTTGTGGAAAGCCTTTATAAAGGAGATATCAATTTCAAATGTGTGCCTACAGCTGGAAATCTACAAAAGGGAGACTGATTACAATACATATATGAATCAGAAGTGAATCTACTTTTGTTTAAAAAAAGGATCCTTGTGTTTCCACTCACATCTCTTTTCCACCTGTGTTTCAGAGGCTGCTGAGTCTCCACCCATGGCCATGCCTGCCACACTGCCTCCTCCGTCACCCTGTAAGGAGGTGGTTTTCTATGAGCCTAAAGAGTACAGCCCTGGCCTGCAGCTCTACTGGGCCTCGTGTGCCCGCAGTCTGCCGGACATGGCGGAGGCCCTGGCACACGGAGCTGAGGTCAACTGGGTGAACACGGAGGACGACAAGAGGACGCCACTCATCATGGCGGTGCAGGGGGTGAGCATCGCCACATATAATCCAGTCAGCTCAGTATCATTTAGCAAACTGAGGGCGCAAATGAAAAGAAAAGGGGAATTTATGTTCTTCCTGGACTGTTTGATTATTTAATTAGAATTTAATGAAAATGTCATTCATGTGTTGTACATCAATGATATGAAGCCTGTCAAGTTGGTAGTGATAAGTGTTCAAGAGTTAACACTTAAAATACATACAATAACTTGAATGTTTTGTCACTGTAAAGTAATACAATGTGTTATATTAATGTTTAATTTTAGGGTTCGCTGGTGACTTGTGAGTTTCTGCTCCAAAATGCAGCTAATGTGAACCAGCAGGACGCTCAGGGCCGAGGACCGCTCCACCACGCTACCATGCTGGGACACACGGGGTCTGTCTCTCACATCTCATCATCACTGCTTCATTGAACTTTTACTCAGAGAATATTGACGGGAAGCGACACAGTTTATCTGGTACACACCCTTCTCTTTCCAAAAGAAATAATGACAAACTTCTCTGTCTGTTTCAGGCAAGTGTGTTTGTTCTTAAAAAGAGGAGCAAATCAAAATGCCGCAGACATCGACGAGAAAACCCCCCTGACAATAGCTGTGGAGGCGGCCAATGCAGACATCGTCACACTGTGAGTGTTATTATTAATGGTATTCTTATTGTTCTGTATTTACGTAAAGTTATTCTTCCACACCATTAAATATGGGCTGACAACAAAATTATCATCTCAAAAAACACTGAGCAATGTTTTCGTTACATATTAAGGCTCAAAATGTCAGAGTCAGAGCTTTAGAAAGTTTGTGTTTTTTTTGTTGTTTTTTTTTTTTTTTTAATTAAAGGATCATTTATTTATCATTTTGGTCTTTATAACTACTTGACAGGAAACATCCTCATTACGTTGGAGGGAAACATTTATAACACTAACCAGCTGTACACTATCACGTCCACCTTACAGCAGGATTTGTTTTTGGCAATATATGTTTCATGTTTCAATAATAAGTTAAGAACAGTGTAAGTGTCTTTCCCAGCTTAACTGTCTGCATTAACCAAGGAGTAACAAATTTTTCCACAAGGGGTCACTACATGATCATTTTTAGATCTTTTATCCTCTAGATGTTACACAGTGGCCTGTATGTTATTTAAGTATTTCTCTGTAAACAGTTCTTAATGTGCAATAAAACCTACTCTGTTTGAAAAGTGAGTTTATCTTTTAAATCCAGCTTGAACCCTGACATTAGAGTGACATTTAAAAACTTTTATTACTGACTGTGACTAATCTGTTGTTTACCATTTTTCTCTCCAGGTTGCGTCTGGCCAAGATGAACGAGGAGATGCGAGAGGCGGAGGGCCCCTACAGCCAGTCAGGTCAATATAACACCAACAGCCCCACCGAGATGCAGTACAGGAAGTGCATGCAGGAGTTTATTAGTCTGCAGCTGGATGAAACTTAATAACCGTCCGCTCTGATTAAAACACAGCGAACTGTGAAAGCAGGCTTATCAGAGGAAATGTAAAGCTCAGGTTTCAGAGTTGGGGTCAGTTGGCTGAAAAATCGCGTTAGGACAACCTAACGCAGACGATTCATTCTCAGTGGTAGGATTACAACTTACAAAACCATTTTTTTTTTTATTAAAATCCTCCATGTTAGTGTAAAATTGATCCACCAGTTCAACTAAACTGAGTCCAACTCTGTCAGTTGTGCTCCTGTGTCCTTCTGTCCTGCTCTACTGTGAGTGCTGCTACCATCTTAACTTCCCAGCTCCTGCCAGCTGCTGGGCCGGCTGCACCGCGCTGTGGTGTAACATCAGGTGCTGTGGACTGTCAGTGTGACGGGGTTAAAGCCATCGACCCTGGACATTACTGAGGAGTTTTGTTCCAAAGTGGAACATCTGCGTTTTCGCTCAAGTGACTGTTACTGATGTAAAATTACAGATAGCACAAAATGAAAAAGAAACAGTCTCACTCTTTACTAGGTAGCGTGCACTTTCTCCCTTTAAGTTTAGATGAAACAGCTGTTGCTGATTGCCTCTATTTTAGAGGTGTTCAGCGATTTATAGAACGTAATGACAATTTTTTTAAATTAGTGTTATGTCTCTGCTATCTTTGCAAAAAAAAAAAAAAAACCTACCCATAAACTGCCGCTAGGATTCAGTGACACTCAGACCTCAACATGACGACAGTTTTCACTATCTGGCAATAATTGTGACTTTTGAATGATATATACTTTTTTTTAATAGTCGGACCAGTCAGGAGAAGGCTTAGTGTGTGTCTTGAAACCACCAAGTTTCATTTTAAATTGACCTGTCAGAAGTCATTTATGCACATTCCTACTAATGGTTATGCAACTGCTGTACTTTTTTTTTTTTTCCTCCTGCGATTGTACGGTTCCCATTTGAAGTCTTAACTGTTTTCAAGGCCTGTTTACTTATTTGAACTGTTTCTTGTCCAAACATAATGCATCTTGCTGTCGTGACATAACTGGTTGAGGGGAAAAAAAGTCTATTTTAGAGCAGTTTTGTTTTGTAATGGTTATTCTAGGAACTGCATAATACGAATACTTACTGTACATGTTGTAAATGATGTGCAAACGTACATTTCTTCATAGTCTGACATTAGACAGAGTTGCACACGGGCAAGTGCCGCAAGGAGCTCTGTGTTCACATCCTTGCTTTTCCTTTTTTGACTGTATGGTATTTATTCTCTCTTAGGACAATGTTGTGTCTTGGTTTTTAGTCGGTTGGAGTCCAGAATTGTAAGATGATGAAGGCCTTTTGGTGCCATTGATTGTATCGAATGTTTGTGGGCTTTTTACCCAACCACAGACAAACTGTTTGAGGATGCCGCATCGTCAAGCAACAAGTGCAATAGTCTAGAAAAATATCCACATGTAACCATATATAGATTTTTATCACCTGCTTGTCCTAGCTTATATTTATCCTAATCATACGGGAGCTTTGCAAAAACAAAAGTGAAGTAGATACTCAGAGATGTGTGAAAAGCTCACTTTATTTAGAGTGAATGAATAATTGAAACATACCCCAGTTTCATCCCACACATCTTCGCTCCATGCAGCCCGAAATCCTCAGAGGGCAACAAAAGCACTTTGATTTAACTCGTTTCTGCTCATTTGCGTCGATCGAGTGGCGCCCCCTAGTGCTGGCAGCACAGTGTGTGACGTTACGAAGGGCTGACCTGTGTGGAGCACGTTGGGTAGTTAGAGTAGGGTTTGCTGATTGTGTTGTGATTTTGTTCGTGGTAATTGAGGTCCTTGTATCTTTTTAGAAGTAGAAGCTGAGGGGTTTCTTAAGAGCTTTTACATTATAGGAAAAAGGGACATTTATTAGTGTTGATCACAGGAGGGAAATTTGTCCATTTGTCCTGGAAAAAAAAATCTTTGGAGGGCTAGATGTGCTGCTTTAGCAATGCTAAAAAGTGAAATATGCTTTGGTGATTTTTCACTTTTTAAGAAAAAGTAAGGAATGTGTTTGGACCTGAATGACAAAGAATGATTTTTTTCTTTAGCGCATGCAACAGTTGTTGATAGGGAATGACCGGCTGCCGTTGCCTTAGAGGTCAACAGCACTCAGTGATGGTGAGAGGACCAGAGAGTCTTTGGCAGGAGGAGTCTCAAGTGCGAGCTTCCAGCTTCTGAACGATCCGCGCTTCTGCTTGCTTCGCGAGGCGGGTTGCTTAGTTGTCAGCATCAGCTCGCCGCCCTCTTTGATACCAGAGGGCCTGTTCATCAGCGCCTCCAATCACTTGATGAATGATGGGACTGATGAGGGATATTCAGGGGTAATGAATGTGAAGAAGAGCCAACCTCTCCCCCTCCCTCTTTATTAAAATTACAGCTCCCTCGACTCGAGTGTTTCTACCTGATTGAGTGTGTAGAAGAAGTGCAGAGCGGTGGATCTCAGCCTGCGGGTTCCTCTCTTTAATGGCCATTTAAAGATTGACTTATGAAATCTGGAGGGAAATTTATATGTATTCTAAAACACAAAAATAATTATTTTAATATTTTTCATGAATACGTTTTTCTTTAATACATATCTGTCCCATGTGGTCTTCTAAAAATGCATTTGAGGACATGAAAAGGAAAATTTACAGCTGAAACTGAGACAGATTTAGAACCGCTGCCCGGGTGTCGGAGGAGGCTCTCTCTCCTCTGTAACACACTGTAACTCACTCCTTTCTTTGTTGCTCTCGTGCTCTTCTCTCTCTGTAAATTCACTCTGTTCGTTCTGTATTTTTGCTTTCTTTTTCTCACTCTCGTCCCCAGAGTTTGTGCCTTTCTTCTGTTCTTTTTTTGTTTTGTTTGTTTCTTCTTTTCTTTGGGGTGCTGAGGCCAACACAACAGTATTTTTGTACATAAACTCCTGCACTTTAAACACAATACAGTTGTTGAAAACGACTTTCTGTGGGCTCGTCTTTTCTTTCTGACTCGATCTCCGGTTGCTAATGAAAGTCTCTCTGGCTGATTTTCCTCAAGCATTTGCCTTTTTGCTTCTTCTGCTCTTCCCTTTCTTTTCCGCCTCTTCTTCTGCATTGTTCTGTTTCTTATTTCGAGCCACGCTGACTCTCTGACAGGTATGGCTGACTTTTTTTTCCCTTTTTCTTCCTTGTTCTGATGAAACTGTCACTGTGCATGTCCTGCTGTACACCTGCATGACCAGGCAGTAATGATTTCCTATGTTACTGTGTTTGTGATGCAGTTCAGTCTTCATGACTTCAGTTTCATTTCTCAGTATTTTATTGAACGGACTTGCAGCAGGTTGATGTGGCCTTTTGAGTAAAACACTAAATTCTTATGAAATGTTCAAGGAGGAAGTGTGATAAGTGTCTTTGTAGTAATATTTTAGTGCATCAAAGTAAACTCCCAGTAAAGGAAACTCATACTTGTATGTTTTACTGAAAGACACATTGTGTCCTTGAGAAACGTTCCTGTGCCACAGCGGGAGATAAAGTTGGAAGTCATTATTTTAACTGTTTTTCGACAAAGTTACTGTTGTTAGGATTACTTAAATCATGCTGTCCTGTTCTCTGTCTCCCAACCTTTTTGTGGGTCCTTTTTCAAAATGAAGTAATTTGCTGTCCCCCCCCTCTCAAAAGGTTTTATTAGAAGGGACTGAAAAGCTCTTTCAACTAAAAGAAAAAGACTAAAGTGAATCACAAGGAAAAAGCAAAAATGAGAGGAAAGTCTGAAAAAAAAAGTATGCTAAGAAGCACTGTTTTATCTGACTTCTCTTTTCTTTTTTCCCTTCGTATTTGTTGATGTCGCATGTCCTCGTTTCTCTTGCAGGAGATGAAACCTACCAGGACATTTTCCAGGATTTCACCCACATGGCCTCCAATGACCCAGACAAGCTGAACCGCTACCAGCAGTACGATCCGCAGAGACCCTGACACAGCAGAAACGCCGTCCTATTAGCACTCAGAGACGCTGTCTATTCAACCCAAGACAAAAAATACAGACGTTTTCCACTTTCCCTCCAACATCGCTGAGCGTTAAAGCCGGCTAGTGCTTCCACAGCTGGACTTGTGTCACCATGTCAAAAGTGATTAGAGCCCTCGTTGAAAGCTGCAGGCGTTTCACTCAAGTGAAGGGGAACTTCTGTGAACGGCAAACCTCACTTTTTAAACTGTGCTTCCTAATAGGATTTATTACAACAGCTGAATGGTACAGTGTTAAATCAAATGATAACTGAACTGGGTCTGAATGTAGAGCTGCCAACGAGGCTGTCAGTTATTTTGACTTAAGTTTAATCTTTTATTTCACACAGAAGAAATTCAAAAACTATTTCTTCTGTAAGATATAAAGAAAGTGTGCTGCATCAGAGCTGTAAAGAGGTAAGTGCATGGCAGCCTGTTTAAAAACGCCTTGCAATGTTTAAGTGCTTACTTTTTTTTTTCCAGTAGGATTCTCTATATGAGCATAGGCAAATGCCACTGATCTTTTTTTTTTTTTGTATCAAAGTTTTGCTTTTGTGAGCTCTCAGCTGCGTATACACAGCAATATTCTTAAACTTTTAATCACTTTGCACAAATCCTTTTTTGTCTTCAATCGCCACTGATGTTTACCAGTTTTGATGGTAAGGCTTTGACATGTTAAACAATGTACAGTGATTATAGTAGTAAACATGTTGATGTGTCTGTAAAGTTACTTAGACAATAGTCTTTTTTTATTTTTAAGTGCAAGTTATTTTCAAACACATTCAACATTTCCACGGCGTCAGTATCTGCAGTACGTGTCAGCCAGGCAATCAGCCCCTTGGTCTCATGATTTTGTGGATTTAAAATAGCTTCGTAAAATGGCGTCATGATGAGATGATTGTTAGTTTGTAGATTAAGTCTCATGCTGATGTGAGATTAAAAAGTTAAGATGTAGAGGTAAAGAGCTGTACAAAACTACGGATCTTTAGAGTATGTGCGGCTCCTGTTTGTTCATCACTCCCCGACATATTTGAAAGAGATCAACTAAAAAAAAAAAAAAGAAAAGACTGTTGTCTTGTAGATTTCTTAGCGCTCATGATGGTGATGAATACTTTAAAATTACAAATGGCAACTCTGGATGTTACATCACTTCCTGTGTATCCTTCATGCGTCAATGGTGGGTCCTTCCGCAAACAGTTAAAACCTCTATGGAGAGATAATAACTGGATATAAATACAATAAATGGCTATTGCTGATAAATGTTCGCCATAAATAGCATCAGAATTTGAATTTTGATTTCATGAGGATTTAATATGTGAATGCTTTCCTGTGGGCAAATTTTTGCATACTGAGCTGACCTGCTATGCACTCGCTTAAAGACGAGATGATACGCTTGAAATGAATCAACTAGAAGTTGAACGCTGTCTGTTTCCCTGTAATTAGAAGTAGATTACATAGATCTTTCCATGAGACGTCCTGTGAAATTATTAAGAAATTGCAAACTTACAAAATGAAGTGTACATACGTTATGCGAAATGTTCAGATGTGTTTAAAAATAACTCACATTGTGAAAATTTAGTAAAAGTTTATGAGTTGAGTTGTCATTTTTAATGTGTTCAGTTGTTTTAAGAAACGCTTTGACTTAACTATTGTTTGATTTGTCTTAGACAACACGAGGCAGCGTCACTCAAACCTTCAAGTCCAGAAATGAATTCTTCAAATGACGTTCTGCACTGTGCTGTAGATCTGTGATTCTTTTTTTTTTGTATAAAAAACAACTGTAAGATCTCCACCTCTCTTTGACTTTAACAGTACATATTAAGATATAATATGAAGCACAGAGGAAAACTTTAGCCGATGCAAGTATGGGATACAATTCTTGTACATTTTGTACAGATGCTTTTGAATTCTGCAAAGAACTGAAGTATAAAGTTAGTGGTACTTGAATCATTAAATAAGCTTTTGTATATGCTGTTCTTTGTATCCTTTGGTAATTTTAGCCCATTTTATATTGCCTGTCTGTATACCAGTATACATGCATTGTATATTCTCCCTGTAATATGTAAGAACTTCAATACATATGAACCGAGGAGTCGTTGTTGAATGTTGCTTCTTTTTTGTGTTGCTTTGTGTCAAGGTTTAATTTCAAAAACAAGAAAAAGAAAAACATGATTTTTTATTTTCTTTTAAATCAACATTGAAATCCTGAAGTAGGTTTGCACAAAGTTTAACATCGCATCTATTTGTAACCACAATTTTAGCTGCTGTGAGGAAAATAAAATACAAGATTTAATAGCAGAAATTAGTTGAAGGCAAAAAGGCGTCTACAAGTCTCTACCTCGTTTTAAAAAGCCATAAAAGAGTCCAATTTCCCCTGAGAGCATTTCCTCTTAATCACAGAGTTTTTCACGAGTAGGGCATTCATTCATTCATCAGTCCGCCTTTGTACTCTCGGTCAGTTAACAATAGCACAGAATTAGGCTATTATGTTTAGCTTTTATAAACAAGATAATGATCCAATTTAACGTGCTGTGCTTACAGTAGAATAAAAAGGGTATATATAATACTTTTTCTGGCCGAGGCTCAGGCCCTTCATCTCATTTCATCTCACCTAATTTCACCCTTTGTACGTCATAATGAGTAAGAGCGTTAGTCAAAATCTAAATTTACATTTTAGATGAACACTCAGAATCCCGATCTTTGATTTTTCAAATACGGTTTAATGGGTGATTGTCAAATAATTGTGTCTCAGAAACCATTACATCTGCAGATAATAGGTTTGTAATTTTGTACCTAAGTACACGTGCATGCATGTGGTTTAGAATAGAAATGCTAATTTTCATTATGTTTCTCTTTCCTCCTTTGTAACTGCTTCTCAAGCCTTTCCTGGGTTTGTAGGTTATGTAGAGAAACTGCAGTGTAACATTTCTGTCCAGCAGGGGGAGGGCTGCTTTCAGTCTTTCATACTTGGAGGAAACATTTTTGACCTGCGCACCACAAACACGCGGCCGTGATCCTGAGAAACAACTTTCTGCAAGACTGAATTTCCTTTGGGTTTTAGGATTCAGTCACTTTATTTGTTAAACCTCATTTAAACTCCGCTACGAGCGTTTGTCTTCAAAGGTTAACATTAGAGCCTCGTAGGTTTAGTTTATTGGTAAGAGGTGAAGTGATTAAAGATGATAAACTACAAACACACAGAGCAGAAACTAAAGTCAGCTGAGCCTTTGTGCTTAATTTTTTTTTTTTTTTAAACATGAAGAAGCTTCATTCATGTCTTGAATAAACACTGGTGAAGTCGCGACCTTCTCCCAGTGCCAATCTTGATACATGCCTGTGGATATATTACCCAGTCCCATTCCACCTTTAATAATTACAGCATGTTTATTTCTGCTGCTGTTTAAATGAGAGGCATGCAAGCCAGCAGTGCCCACCACTTGAGATGACTTATAGTTGTCTGTGTGTGTGTGTGTGTGTGTGTGTACAGCAGGCCAACGTGTGTGTTTAGTCTGCCTCAATGTTCCTGAAAACGCGTCGGCTTTCTTAACAATGAGGGCGTGATCGTAATTCATCCCGATGCGTCCGGACGTGCTCAACATACAGAACACTTCCTGAACCAGCGAGGTGTGTGTCTCTGTGTGTGTGTGTGTGAACTGTGAGGTGGGAAAAACGAGGAAGGTGAACTGGGGTGACACCAAATAAAGACTGCAGCGTTTGAAAAAGACTTTATTCCCACGGTGGGAATAAAACTCTGGTTTTAAATGCATTAAAAAAAAGACAATTTTCTGAAATCACACATTTCTGAAATATCAGATACTCGGCGTGTGAATTGTTGTCTGACTCATTCTGCATTTTTGAGGACAATATTGGTATTTATGAGTACATACAGAAGTTTTCATGATTTTTTTCTCCTCAATATATTGGCTCCAGTTCTAATGTTTGCTAGAAGATAAATCAGTTCTTAGTGGAAAAACTACAAATAAATACAGAAACATAAAAAAATGTCATTCTTTTTGTTGGGCAGGAAAACAATTAGGAAACCAAATAAAAGGTTTTTCCTGCCTAATGAGGAATTTATATATCTATATATATTTGTCATGGTGCCTTCTGAGGTCAAAGGTCATCCGATGCGCGGCGGTCCGTCTGGTCCGGCTGCTGCTTCGCTCGCTCTGTGAATGGGCCACCAGCCGTTTTCCAGGAAGTCTGCGGTTTGCTCGCCTGTGGTGAAATGAAGGGCC
>JBAJHX010000106.1:12596407-12632347 GCA_037176925.1 Amniataba percoides
CATCTCTCCGCCAGTTGCATGTGCATGTGTGTGCCTCCTATATATGTATATGTAAAATGTGTGTACAATAAACAGAGGGAAAATTGTTAATTTCCCCAAGTGGGATTAATAAAGGATTCTTCTTCTTCTTCTTTAAGGTTCAGCATGTGTGAATTAACCGAATTAGTATAAAATAACACAAAATATTAAATATTTTAACGCAACAATGAGACGGGATCTCATTATGTATGTGAGGCGTGTGATGATTTCAGTTTATATGGTGCTTTCAGTAGTGCATGCAGTATTTGCAAAGATAAAAAATGTGTGTGAACTACTTACTGTAATGACAATAATGAAGATGTAATGTTGTACAGATGTACCATTTTTCAATTTGTTAAATTAAGTATGAACAAACAAGTAATAAATGAGCAAGAATTAATTACAAAGTAAACAATGGCTTAATTAATCAGTTCAAGAGAGGAAATTTCACATTAACTTTTGTTGACGTACGTGATAGGCTTTCAGTAAACCTCCCGACACTGAGCAGATTTCAAGATAAGTCTGTAAAACCTCTTCACTTCCTAAACCCGTCTTTGAATGTTAAAACAAACCCTTAAATGGAAAGCAGCGTTACAAAACTTGAGACGAGCAAAGACACCATTCTGGCACTTGATACAAGAAGTCTTACAAGTAATACCCCGAGCCGGGGTTGCTGGACACGAAATCAAACAGTACTTCCTCTTTACAAGACGGCAGTGAGCGCTTATTGAGTGACTGCGTGTCGTCCTGCCATTTACTGCGGAAAACTGTCAACGTTTACAGCAAGACCGCAGCCGCCTGGTTTACAGGACTGTGGAGGGAGGGGAGTTTCTCTTCAACGGCGGCCAAAAGCAACCGACCGAGACTGGATCTTGATTTGAGCCATTTATTTTAAAGGGAAAACTCCTCTCTGAGGTACTTTTACCCTGTTAAATATCTTTAAATTGATGTGTAGTACATTCCAGATGTTACCGTGTGCGTAAATGTTGAAATAAATGTAAATGTGTAATTCAGGTGTTTCCCAAGAATTCGTAGACGTACACCTCCTTTTCTCTTTTATGCAGAAGGACTAAAATTACAGCTAAATATTTAGTATTAAGTTTGAGACTGCTGAATATCTTGTAGCTCTATCTGGAAATAGCATCTTGATTTAATATACCAACAAAAAACACCAACATAGTGACAGTAATAAATGTAACATGCTTTCATGCCAAACTTAGTTTGTTTGGATAAAATAACTGAACTGAAAAGGTTCGTCTCTTGTTTGTGGTAAATGTGATCCAACACTGCATTTCAGTGGTTCTGCTAAATGACCATTAAAATCAATCTGTAACAAGTAAGCCTGTCACCACAGGAGTGCAGGGAATTCATGTGGCAATAAAAAGGACTTAAAATAAAGTTGTGTACTGCTGTGTGTTTTTTTGTAAATCTGTCATTGGAAAAAATAGCGACCACACATTAATTATCGCCAAACTACAAAAGCAACAGTGCATCATTTATTTCTTTAATTTGAATCATGTAAACCCACCAAAGCATAAAAGTCACTTCAAAGCAACTTTTCAAAATAAAGTTGGAAATTGGTCCTTTTGTTTAACTATCAATCAAACCAGCCGGCTCTTGATTGGGACGCTCTGTTAGTGCGAAGCATTTTAACTGCAGGCAGGCACGGACAGAGACACACGGACAGACAGAGGCGTGTTGTTACCGGTTTGAAGGGCTGGTAGCGGCAGGTCTCGGGCATGGTGAGGACTTTGAGTTGAGCCGGCATCACTCGGGCCGGGTTTTCCAGGAGCTGGAAGTTTGGTTCTGCCTCCTTCTTCTTCTCTTTCTCCTTTTCCTCATCCTTTTTCTCCTTCTCCTTCTCCTTCTCCTTCTCCCCCTCCTGGACCTCCTGTGACAGAGAAGCAGCATTTTCTGCATCACTGCTACGACTGATAACTTTTCCAAATAGTTTTTTTTATATTCAGATATTTCTTATGAAAAACAGCTGATCGGCTGCAATAGTAAGTTTAAAACCACCATAATAAAACCTATAAGTATCTAGTATTAGTATCTATCCAGTGACATTATTTGACAGTTTGGAGGAGATATGAGTAAGAAATCTTCATTCTGTTGTGATTCAGTCCTTTCCTGCTCCGACGCCCTTGGTGTCCAGTGATTTGTTGTGCTATCAGGCAGACTGTAAAAACCCATAAACATGACACTGAAGGACAGAAGATGCCAGGCGAGTTGGCGATAAAAAACAAGTTTCGCATTTCAAGACCAAACTGCATCATCTTCTGCAGACACACAGAAACTGTCCTTTCTCCTCTGACGCTGTTTCTAATGTGAAGCTTCAGTTGAAGCATAGACAAAGTCGCTGAAACACTTTACTGTTCAAATCTGACCTGCTTAGTATTTATTATATCTATTCATTTAATTAATTTTATATTCATTTAGATATTTTCTTATCTGCAGTTTGTAAATATTAAAATACTGCAATCAGATTAGGTCTAATCCTAATTCAGAACAAAAATATAATGTTTTATGGCTGCAACAAACATTTATTTTTCATTACTGACTAAATTAAATCATAAACTCTGCAACATTCAGTTTCTTTTATTCATCCAACAGGTCACTGAATTAGTCATTTTTAATTGAAACATAACTTTACTACTCAGTATCATTTGTCTGTCTCATGGTTTGAGGACTGCTGTTTCATGACATTGTTCATCAAATACCTCCATTTCCATCTCATTCTACTCAGCATGTTTTACTGCTGATATATTTACTGCAGAAATAAATGATATTTCAGTGAAGTTTTCAGGCAAAATAGATGAGCTAAATGTTAATAAAGTAGTCAGAACCAAAGTCAGCTCTATAAAACTGTCCAGAAAATGACAAGCAGTGAATTGTGAACTGTCTGAACCCTGAGTGAGCGGATGAAAAGTCGGAGATGTGAGCAGGTTGGACATTTCCAAGCTCGTCTCTCAGCACCGGAGTTGAGAAGTAGCGTGACGGAGTGGATCAAACACGCCGCTAACGCCCAGAGAAAATCCCAGTGAAAGTTAAACTGGCCCTGGACTGACGGCGTCTGTCTGAGAACGCCGGGCGTGAGTGAGTGAAAAGATTCAGACGGACTTTGAGAAAACAAAAGGCAAGTGTGTGCATGGTGTCAAAGAGCGAAAGAGACTCTGTCAGATTCCCCATCTAGTATCCAGGTAGTTGAGATTTTAATCTGCACACCAAAATGGTATTCAGTGATGTGTGTAATGAACGTGTGCAGATAAGGTGCACGTGGTAAGAAAACAATGCTGGTGAATGAAACACGTACAAAAGCCACAACCAGGACACAAACTACCAGGTGGTCTACTAAGACTGAAGCCACTGCACTTCTGTCTCTGTTGTCCTGGATTAAAACTTGGAACTTTCTTATGTAATAATGTCTTAAAAAGTGAAATTAAATAGGTAGTTATTTACATACATTCATTTGAGTTTTATCTATTGTAGCAGACATGGCTAAACCCCCAAACTAACAACAATCGACAGAATTCAATCAATTACTTTGCGGAGTTGACTGTGAATTTGGCCTGAAATGAAAAGAGTGAAAGCAAACCAGGAAATAAAAGTGCATTTCCACTCACCACTTCCATCTTCTCCTCCTCCTTTTCTTTCTTTTCCTTCTCCTTCTTCTTGGCTTTGGCTGTGATGGAGAGAACGGCGGTGGATACCTGCCATGCAAAGAGAGAACAGACACGTTTCCACAGTGTAAGACAATACCATAGACACTCAGACCTTCTACAAACATGGCTTAAAATGTCCAAAACTAGTCAACCACAAAATAAACGCTGCTTGGTTTTTTTAATCACATTCTCCAAGAAGAGCATCTAGGATTGTGAAATGAAGCAAGTGAGAAAAATAGGCCAGAAATGCTGAAATAATAAATATAACGGGCAAGAAAATCAAGAGTCTGCCAGACAGGGTTCACAATTATTCACAGATCAATATGAAGCGAGGTCAGCTTTCTTCAACTAATAATTTAAGAAAAAGGAAAGCAAAACAAGCTGATCTGTTGTGGCGCCTCCATTCTCACCTTCTCCTTCTCTTTCTCTTTGGGGACCTCCAGAGCTGGTGGGTAGGCGAAGGTGGAGGGCTTACAGTTGGAACGGTACTGCACCTTAGGCATCTGAAGAGGAAGATGGAGGAAAAGAAGACGTTTAATAACTTTGTGTAACATGGCCATGATCTGCCCTTCAGACCAGTCGCTGCACCACTTTGTACAAACCCTCTAAAATGAATCCTTACAACACGTTTGTGGTTCCCGGAGGGTGAATAACTCTGGATCTTTTCCATCCAATATGACATTTTGTGTTTTTGAGTGAAATGTAGGGCAGACAGTAACTGTAATATTCATCAACTACTAAGTAAAAACTGCTAATCTTTAACCCAATGAATCTTCTGGTCAATAACTTCTCAGACAACAGTGAAATATGTTAATCGTTATTCCCTAAAGCCCAATTTGATGCACATTCAGTTTACTGTGACAGGAGACAAAGAACATAAACAAATTTGCACAATTGACAAACACAAAAATAAATAAATAAATAAAAAACAGTTGTTGACTTAATCGAGTGTTTATGTATTTAAGCTTTATCAGACTAGATAATAATGTTGTTTAGTCAACCATGTAGTATGAGTAATCTTCAAGCACCATTTACTGGCACTTAAGTCGGCCCCAAGTTGAGATGGTTTTATCAACTGCTACATCAACAATGAAACTCAAGAAAGACAAGTTTGTTGACGGCATTCTTGAACCTTAACACAGCTTTATTTCTCTATCAATGAGGAAATCAATGGAAAGCGCAAAATACCGGCCTCTCTTTCTTAGTTATAAAGTGTTTACCCGTCATTACGGTGGCAAGGCTCAGATCAAATGTGAACGGAGGATAAGTACGAGACAAACATCCATAGAAAGTAGTTCTTTTCTATTTTTGAGAGAGAAAATGTTACATCAAAACATTTATCAGCTTAATGTCATTTCAAATGTTATATTTCAATAATGACTTCCTGATTTTAGATTCTACAGTTCATCTGGTGTAATTTTGGTGTAACTAAACCAACAAAACACCTCTTTCATATTCATTTAGTGTGGCACTCTCTGAGCCAGTGTTTAATGTCCTTTAGTACTTCTTTCTTTTTGTTGCTGGTCTCTTGCAGATTCAGTGTTTTACCAGCCTATTTGAACCTGCTGACGGCAAAATGTTGTCTTTTACATAAAGGGCTAAAAACGTTAAAGTTCCCTGCTGAGTTTCTGTTTGTATCTATGAGACATGTTGAATGTATTTCCTTACTCATAAAACATTTGAGGAGCCCATTTTTTTCTATATTTGTTTTTTATATCTTGTATTATTCTTGTGCATGTCACTGGTAGGGTGTGAAATCACTGACAGTGACAATTCACTGACACTAATAGAAAAATATCTCCAGAAATTCCACAGGAAACATTTAATATGCTGTTGACATTTCTTGCAACACTCCCTTTCCAGTAAATGCATAATACATGTTAGAGAAAGTAACTGCAAGTACCACTGAAAATAACTTTTCAGATTAAGATGGTGTAAAATTTAAACTTAACTGGTTGGACAGAAAAAGACAACCGACACCGATGTAATCTTACGTAAAAATGAAAAAGTGCTCTGTCAACTTTAGCCAGACAAACATAAAAGAAGATCTCCAGCCAGAGTAGCACCAGGTGTCTCCTGTTTAGTGTGAGCCTTCGAAATTAAAACACTGACTGACTAAACAGTCTCAGAGCTGCGCAAGATGTGACCAGACCTTCTCATTTTTTTTATCACCTCGTAATTTAGCCCTTTCACTGCAGTATGGATGCAGCAGAGAGGCAGCAAAGAGACTTCTTGTCTCATCTCAGAAAATAACCTCCAAGTTTGCTGCTTAAAAATAAAGTCAAAATGCTAAGGATGTTCTTTGTCCAGTGGTGAGGGGTTAAGTCTTCAGGCTGCAAAGTTAAACAGGTGCTGACGAGCCCTGGCAGAGTGCAGCACATGGTCTATTACCCTGCTGCCCCCTCCTTACTCCTGCACTCCATCCCCGGTGTATTATTTGGGGCTTTACACCAAATATATTCTCAGGAGCCTTGTAAAGCGTGGAATGCACAACACGCAAAAGTGTGTGGGTGTCAGTGATATCAGCCGCTGCAGATTCGGGGAGCAACGGCGAGATAATGCCCATCTAATGTCAGTTTAAGACCCCAATATGTCACAGTGATCCCTTGGCATCAGTGTGCGAGTGGCGGGTGGCCAGAAGAGGCCTTCAGTCAGGACGCCCTTGTTATAAAGAGGCTGCTGGTGACAGTTGTTACCAAGGCAAGAACCTAAATATTTTCTGCACTAAACACAGTGCCAAACACTAATTCAGCATCCAAATTTAGCAGCCGCACTTTACTCCCCAAACTAATTATATTAACTTATCAAGGTTAGTGCATCATAATTAGAATTTTTTTCTAATCACACTACATGGAGAAGATATGTGCAAGATAATCTACTTGACATGGGAGATGACATATGGTGCCAACGAATAAAAGGAATTTCTGACGCCACTGCGAGCCAGTTCAGTACCTTGAGGTCCTTGTTGAGGCCGATAATGGCAGTCGGTGTGAAGGCCAGTGACAGGAAGTGAGAGAGAGGGAACCAGAACCAGAACTGGGTGAAGACCAGCAGGCCGACCATTGATGGCATGTGAGTGTGACCGGTCCTGGACTGCAGGGAGATGGTAACGTTACGTCCACCTGCACAACAGAGGGCAGGGGAGGAAGAGAGAGTTTCAGTGACATGGCACCTCCTTAATACAGCCGTTCACAAGTTAAAAACAAATGTTATGAAAGGTAATGGAGACATACAGCTTGTGATTATTGCAATTTCTCGAGGATTTACTAAAATGTGCGTAGGCATTTGTTCGCCTTAGTTCAAACTCCAAATCAACATCTTTTTATGTCCACTTCATCTTTGACTTGCAATTGTGTCGCCTCTTAGAATAAATACAGTCTTAACAGATCTTTATACTTTGTGGCACTTTCAAAGTGAAGCGCAGATGTTGAAAGACAAACTGCTTATATGATGAGGTGTTTGTTTTTACCAATATACAGAGAAATATATTAGGTTTAGGTTTACAGACTAAATATCCCATTCACATGTTTCAGCTTGTCACAATGACCAATAAAACAAATAGTGTGTAGTAAAAATATAGTAGAGAAGACAGAATGGATTTATCATATTTCCAGACTAGAACAAACTTTAACGATGATCAAAATCTCAAAAACACTTTGTTGGCAATCAGTTCAGAGGAGGTAGATTAGTAACAGTAATGTACAGTAATGTTATATCTCTTTGACAGAAAACTGCTGCATTACACATTAACTGCTGGTGGCACCATTTTGATTTTAAAAAGAAGGGCTGTGTATAAAATGTGAATCAGGACAGGGTTTAAAAAGCGCAGAGAGCTCAGCAAACCAACAGAGTGATGAAAAGGAAAATGCATGCAGGGTAAAACCTTATTTAAGCTACAGTCAGTTAAAATACAGAGACCACAGTGATATGAGAATCTACAATACACTCAAATTATACAACAAGACTTGCAGTTTGCAGGTGATCTGAAGAAAATGCTAAAAAGTGAAAAGGGTTTCAAAAGGAAGCCAAAGACGCAACAAAATGTACTTCAGTTATATTTTCATCATTACTTTTTGTGGGAATCTCATCACAGACTGTGAAACAAACCCATTTCAACTTGGCACATCAATTGCAAAATGAGGGAGTGGGAGGTTAATGAGGGCAGAGACCAGGATGGTCACCACCCTGGTGAGGTTGTCTTTTGGCTTCAACTTGGCTGATCTGCTGATCCCAGGGAGGGATTTATATCACAGGGACAAACCGGTGAGCCAGTTAAACCCAGGAATGCATTGTCTACAGCATCCTGCATTTAAATATAAAAAAGTAATTCATTACCATTACATGTGAACTACACAGGAGATTAATAATAAATTTACATCACAAGAGGCGTGACAGCTGTCCCATAAATAACAGATGCCAAATAACAAATGCCTTTACCAGCTGTGCCTAAGTATATTATCGAGTTAACCTAAAGTTTTTTTCCAAGGAACAAATTAGTTTTTAATTCATTTTTTATCTAGGCTTTCTGTTTCATAGTCAAGAAAATGTTCTGCTACCCACTCACCACATGGTCACAATACACACTCAGGTGCATCTAGCTAAAATTAATGTGGTCCAATAAAGCATCCCTGTGATAAATCCGACCTTGGGGAGGATTATAATGTTCTGTTTTTGCTGAATCTGCATTGAAGAGGTGTTCATTCACCTTTATGGTATTTTTGGAGGCTCCAGTGGTATTGAATTGTTTCTAGTGTTTTGTCCAATTCATGTATTTCAAACTAAAATGAACTAAAAGAGATGCACTAAATTAGTTTTAGATAAAGTGCATGAGGAAGAAGTCAAGAAAGTGAGGAAAATTTTTCAATAGAGAAAGCTTTCACAGTTTGGTTTTTAATTGGTATTTTATCATCCCATGAAGTGGGATTCAGGGTTTGATGTTCATTGTGGCCACTTATTATGAAAGGTATGTGCAATATCAAATAGAAATGTGTTCAGTCTTAGTTTTTCTGTGGCGATGATGAAGGTGATTAACACAGGGTCAAGAGTGCTCCTTGGAGCAGCACCAAAGGGTAACAGACCTCCCTTGGCCTGTCTGGGACAAACAATAGGGAAATACAGCAGAGGGGAAGAGAAAGGGAGGGTGAGGAAGAGAAGATAGGAGGCAAGCAGGATGAACCTATCATTTGTACAAAGATGAAGAGGAAAACAATTCCTTAAAGAAAAAAAAAAGGATTGGTTACTAGGGAGTTGCCTTTCCAGCGAAAAATGACATATGTCCGGACAAAACCAGTGGAATTCTCTGCTGTTTTGCTTTCTGCCCACTTTCTACTGAGAACACTGGGATGATTCAGTAATGGGACCTTATCTTGACATCTGAACCAGAGTTAAAATCGTTCCAGTCCCACAGATTGAACGTGGGCCAGAATGAGTCACGAGGTCTGCTCACTGCACCACAAGTTTCAATGCTTAAGAGTCTCTTAAAAACTTGAGAAGAGGTTGAGAGCACTTGACTGGCGGGTTCCCCCCACCCACTGTTGTTGCCAACTCTCAGTTTGGTGGGCCAATTTTCACTTCAAAGGGTTGGTGAGGGAGGCGGGGGGATAGGAGCGACTCCCCAGAGGTGTTTTATGACAATATCAACAATCTACCTGCTTGTTTACGTCGCTTTGAAAAGACGAAACGACTGAACGCAGTAAAGCAGAAAGGTTGAGCACCTCACTTATATAAGTGAGAGAGAAAGCACTAATGAAATCTTATTAATGGATCATATCAATTAGTGAGGAGCAGTCTGTAAATAGAGGCCGTACATGTAGGGGTAGGAGAGACAGAGTGTGAGAGAACAAGAAAAAGAGACAGACATTTCCTGGGTAATGAGCACCAGGGATGGTGAAACTGAGCTCTAATCGCTTCCGCTTGTCAAATTAAATATAATTACCTGTGCACCTCAAAACACAAAAACCCCCTCGAAGGACCAGAATGCTAAAACATTCACACTGCGTGAGCTTGAGCGTGTCTGACATTCGAAGAAAAGTGGTATGTTTCATGGATAAATTTGTTTAAACTGTAAGCTTGGCGCTGCGGGAGGAGGTGGAGGGTGATTGTATGAAAAATGACACCGGTGGTCTGGGTTTGTCTGGCTGGTCTCACGCAGGGTCATCACGGCGTGTTTGCTGAGTTTATTGCGATTAATGTGGCTGATCCGATATATGATTGAGGTCCTGTTTGTCATCAAGATAGCTAATCTGTGCAGAACAACAGACGCATCAAATAGTGCTGCAGGGGGGGTGGAGTTAATTGACAGGCAATTTTATGACTGATGAAAAATGTTCACAGGTCGCCGCAGCTCAAAAACACATTGGCCGTATTTATGCTTTGAAGTAATGGTGCAAATACTTGAGATAGGCTTTACTTTGTGTAAGTTGCAACACCTCATAGTGTATTTAGACAGCAGTGTGTAAACAGAGCTGGTTTCTTTCTTAGCACAGAGGGTTTTATGTTAGTGCTAGAAAATGAGTTTCTGCTTCTGCCTGCGTCGAGGGTTTGTGTATACATGTGAATATGGGCGTGCTCTGCTTGTGTGCGAGTGTGAAGCTCACCATGTGATAATGTGCAGCTCTCTCAGACCTCACACACACAAACACACGCTGCATGCTTGTGTCCACAAATACCCGCACAGACACACAAACACGGAGGCTATCAGACAAACAGTAATCACCAAGGGGAGACCGACGGGCCATATGGCTGAGAGCATAGCAGAGCTGAGGTAGGAACGCCAGGCACTAATGCACCTTAGCATGATCTGTTCCAGAGACACGGTGCACGGGTGGTCAACCCAAGAGGGTTACTGTGTTTGCTTCAGTGGGAAAGAAACTCAAGGTATGGCGCGCACACACACAAAACCGCAAATCCACATTACACTTAGAGCAGTTCACTTTAGAATAATTAAGAATTTGGGTCGTTTTCGAATCCCCCTGAGGGATGCAGGAACAGACGCAGATAGGACCACATACCGGTTTGATCTCTTGCTCAGTGACAGACATGGATAAACCTACTGCTCACTGACGAGATCAAGCTGGTGTTTTTACAGCTGGCAGACTTTTATCTCCAACTACCAGCCGGTATAAACGTGTAAATATGTCTTTTGCACTTCCTTCGAGAGACTGACCTGCATCAAGGATTCCCTGGGCCAGGATGGCACCAAACTTTGCCATAACATCATCATGTTTGTCGTTGATCACCTTCGCATAAAGCTGCCTGAACTGGTTCACCTAAAATAGTGAGGGGAGTAAAAATATGTTAGTGTACATTCACAAAACGGTCATTATTTTATTTATGATACTTGGGATCATAGGTTTTTTTTAGTCTGAGAATTATAGAATATGATGGGACCTGACTTCATGTGAAATTTTGAATCCTTCAAAAATGTGGACTTCACCTTAAATGAACTTGAGCTACACCAGGGGCTCACAGGTTAAACAAAAAATAAACTATGTTGGAGTCGAGAGCTTGTGCAGGAAAACATGTTTGGAGAACTGCGTCTTTTAAAAAAACAAGGTTATGTGGATGTAAGTTAGGAGTATTTATATCTTAAAGACATCTGTTTAAGGCTTGATTATGGTTATGGTTGCATTTTCTTTTGCCAAGTCTGTTTCTCCTTGTCAAAGGCTCTACAAATTAAAGGGTGGGTATATGTGTCAATGTGACAGCAGGTTGTAATGTAATAAGTCAAACTTGCAATCTGTCAGCACAACATTAAAAACAAAGCCACATCAGCCTGTCACACCCACAATGATGGTGAGCACCTGTGGGAGTCTCAGCACTAACAACATATCTCAATAGCCACGGTGACACTTTGAGTAAACACTGCTCTGGACTGTCGTCATCTACTTTGGGCAAATTTACCAAAACTAGAGGCCTAAGATGTCTATCTAGAACTACAAAGTGGAGCTGGAAATTAAAATGACTTTGAAATAAACAGTCATGGATGTAATAAGTCCCGACATTCGACTGTTTAAAAAAAACTGCCTCTTGCACAATCCTCCATACTGCTGTAAGGACTGTTGCTGTGCAGATGAGGAGACTTTGAAAATGTGTCTGGAAAATCTTAACAGTCTATGACAAAGTATGACATGCTCCTAGGGTGAGTGCATGCAGGTTTGTCCAGACGAGTCACTCTCCAGTCTTCCAGTCAGACTTCTCACCCCTCCCTTATAACAGTTCTGATGGTTTCTTTTTGTTCAAGTCTTCCCCTTTTCTCTCACCACACTCTTTTCAAAGGAACACCTCTACTCTCAGTGGTATTATGCATAATTTTTGGAATCGCAAGGACATAATGTCATTTCGCAGACAACCAACAGCCCACCCAGACAATAAACAGAAGTGCTCTTTGTGCTCTACACATTTTAACAAACCAGCTCACATTTAAAAAGGAAATTTCTCCAGTTGATGTGGTTATCAATGCCGGCTTTAAAACAATGTCATTGATAACAATCAAGGAAACTGGTTATTTCGATTATGAGTGAAAATCAATCAAGCAAGTCCTGACAGAAAAAATGAAGCAAACATTGTGCATGTACCTTGGGACAGGTGACTTCGGTCTGCTGGATCATGATGAGGGCAGAGGCAATGAGGGCGCCCTGTCTCACGTAATTTACTGGGTCGTTGGTCATGGGCTCCAGCAGATTGATGGCCTCCTGGGGAGGAAACAGCATAACAGAAAAGTTGGTCGTGTTGCTTAGGTGTGTACTCTCAGTAAACAGCTATATGAAAACTGCACAACTCTTGTGATGCTCATAAACAATCTGTTACCATGTTGACTGCCAGATTATGCAGCGATGAATTACATTATTTGGAATGGGAAATAAAATTAATTGATTGAAAAAATGTGGAGGTTAACAATTTGATCAAATGATTTTCCTATATGTGCATTTCAAGATCTTCCACTTTTCAGTGAGGTCAAATTTCACAGGACAGCTGTACATTTCTTCAACATTTAATTTACTTTACATTTAACTTTAAATCTGCAAGTACTCAACATCAACAGGCGCCACATGAGAGACCATGTTTTGTTTTGTGTCTGTCAGGTGGCTAAACTAAAATGCAAAATAAAAACAACAATGATGAACTGACCAGCGCTAAATTTTAACACAAAGTCGCATGATGATTTGCTTTTATGTGTTTATAAAAAGAGGTAATCATAACAATGACCTCTTCAGTCCTGTAGTAGTGGCTGGAGTGAAATCTCTTTTTTTCTTTTTTTATTTATCAAGACTGAAGCAGATATTAAAACAAACTGAATGTTTTCTATTTCATATTCAGCCATTTCCAACAGAGCAGAAGAGTGCAACAGGGGCAATTTTGTTTGGTTAAATACAGGAAAAGGGATTATCAACAGAGGCAACCAGACCACACAAATTAATGACATTAGTGTCCTCCATATCTCGTTACCGGGGGCAATTGAGTAACAGTAACATCAAGCCCCGCCTCTCTCCCATGATCACTGAGGACCATCTCTTTCCTCCTTTTATTTTTGCACCATCTTTGTTCTCAGCTGAGCAGTAATGGCTGTAACTTACACCACCAGACCCGCAGGGAGGCGTCAGCTCCGCCGAGGAAAGAGAAACAAACTAGGATGATGACAGTGGAGGTAAAATAAACCATGTTTCATCAGTACTCTCAGCTTAGCTGGCTGAGACAGCCATGTACCAGGATGATAAGTTGGAGTGTAAAACCAACACCAGTCGACCACATCCTGTTCCTGATAGGTTGTCGGGGGATTTAATTGAGGGTATTTACTGTCAGGCCCAATCAGCAGAGCAGGTCAACACATAATGTGGTTGCTTATGATCCACTTAATCCACGTACAGCGGTGGACTGTTTTCTTCAGGCTTGTGCCTCAGCCTGAGCTGAACTTTAAATTACATTCAATTCAGGACTGCGAAAACTGGCCAGAAGCTTGTGTAAATAAATGGAACAGTGCAGAACACACTTTAGCACGACACAATTTCCATTTTCATACATATTTATAAAACTGTATCATATGACAGTATCCTGAAACACTGAAACGGTTCTTTTGAGTCGGTTTTTTACATTACTTTTGCATACATATTTCTGGGTGAACAATGCTTCCACCATATTCACTAAACAGAGCTGTTTTTAAGATAATCATTAAAATGCAACATCAGCAAAACAAACAATACAGAAAGGTCAAAGCAATCATAAGCAGGTCTTTCTTTTAAGCATAAAACAGATGAGTGCAGTCCAGTAAAAGTATCCAAAACACAAGGTGTATAAATGATGGCACAGGAATGTGCTCCCTCTAAATAGGTGACCCACTTCTCTGGCCACAACATCATTACTCTCTCTAAGGACCTAATGTGCTTGAGGTTTTGTTCTGGAAAAACCAAGCAGTGGAGCTTTGGAGCTGATCAGCTCAGTAGCATGCCTCGGCCTGATGTGGTCTAAAACATTCACTTTGGTGCTTCAGGGGTCGGATGCAACGAGGCATGACTCTGCTTTGGATGTGCCACCTGAGACTGATCAGCCCACATAGTTAAGACGACTCAGGAACTGGCAGCACCCCCGACTTCTGTCTTCTTCACTCTCATTCTGGGACTTCAATGAACCCAAGCACGATGACAGGCTACAGCCTGATGACTCTGCCCAATTGGACAATTTTATCAGCAAATCTCTTATGAACTTTCCATAATGAATTAATTCCTCAGTTCTGGCCATGCATGAAAATCTAAATAAATAGTTCAATAGGTGCTTACTTAATTTTTTAGCAACTACATATACTAACCAAGATAATCCTTGAGGCAATTCAATTAAACTTTGATAAGATTTAATAAAAAAATCAAAACAAGATGGCAGTTTTGTATGATCATCCTGGGAAAATAACCTTGTCTGTTGAGCAACAGCATTAGACCAGTTCCATTAAATTATTTAATTAAAACAGCATTTGCTCTCTTATCTTTTCTCTGCAACTTCTGAAGAGCCAAAGGAACACAAGTCTGTACCTGCACATCTATGACAACACTCAGAGGTGAGTCAGGTCACGTGGCTGTTCTAAGGAAAACCCTTGGTGCAGCGCCAATAGTCTTTGCATCTGTGACGCACGTTTTGCAAAGGCACAAATACAGCACATAGGACAATTGAGGACAGTAGAAGCAACACTGCCTTCCCCTTTTTCTTTTTCAGAGATTTATGAGGAATATTAATTCTAGTCATTAGAGCACCAATTCTAACGAGCATATTCTTGTCCAGACAACTCATTAAAAAAGGAACTCATTATTTACATCTTATTTTATTACTAGCAACAAAAAAATAAATAAGCGTGTTAATTTGATGAAAGATCCAGTCCATTCTGTTCACTTGGGTGTATTAGTATATTTAATGGGGTCCGTAAGATGAGACAATGTAAATTCTCAACTAGTGGAAGAGAGAATAATGTCTTAATTTAAGTTAAGACGCAAGTTATTATGAGCTTATATTATAGCTTTTTCCCTTTCGAACATGTTAGTGTTAAGTTGTTAATAATATAAAATACTGCTGTAAGCGTTTCACAATAAAAATCTGCGGTGAATTCTGACAGCAAAAATGCTAACCTACTGCTGTGCTTTTATTTTGAAACACTGTGCTGAGTTTAATTACAGCAGCTCAGTACCGTGAGAGAAAACTACATAAAGTAACTGCTTTTTAAGCCAGAAGAGGAGGGTTATTGGAGGAGAGCCACTCACCTTGTTGCCTGTCCCGGCACAGCAGATGCCCAGAGCCATGGCAGCGCCGCAACGAACATGAGGGTTGTAGCTCTCTGACAACAGAGACACCACACTGGGACACTGCTCGGGGGTCCTGAAAAGAGACAGAGAGAGAAATTAAGTCTTCAGAAGAGACGCTCAGAGTTAACCATCAACATGATGAAGAGTTTAAGGCAAAGTGTGGACTTCATCTTACCCACAGTGATCATAACACAGACTGATGAAAAGACAGAAAGATCCTGCACTGATACCACAAGTTATGATATAAAGAAAAAGAAAAGACGATTACAGCAGAGTGGAGGATAAAAGTCACCATCTAGTTTATGTGTTCAGATAAAATTTGGTTGTTTGGTTTGGCTGTGGCACAATGCGTACAGGGTGGGTTTAAAATCTACGCCCATTCACAAGAATATGAAGACTAAAAGCTCCACTGAAGAGATAGGTGAGGTGATTTGTTCCATTTAATGTAAAGTGCTTTGAGGCCTTGAGCAACACAGCCACATGAATCACTACAGTTATCTTGAGATGAGGGAATGTTTGCGTGGGCCATCTTTCAAAATGCTGCAATTTGTGTGAATATGGGGCTAATTTGAAGAACACAAAGAGCTAAAAAACTATTAGAACAATAATTTTGATGCCACAAGTGCAGTCTCTCTGTGATGTCGCTGTATTCACAGAGCGCCTACGTGTTCAAAGAGCAGAGCGAAAACAAAGAAAGAAAAGTGAATGACCATGGGCAGCTTTGATTTATGTTTCTGAAAACTCTCCAAGTCCTTATGCATTTTCTCCCAGTGGTGCTGCTGCAGAAGAGGGAGAACAGAAATCCCTGAGCCAAGCCATTTAAGCCAGATCTTTGGCTCGAGGGATAATTGTCGCGGCTCGACATGATTTCCTTCCAATCCTTGTGCTTTATAAACTGTCTGCTTGCCGAATCAAGTGGGAATTAAGGGACACTAATTAAAGTATGCAACAATCTAGTTGTAGTTCATTACAAAAAGCGAGAGCCTGAAAAGTCAATAGTCATAGTTTGGTGTTGTGGGTTATCTTGAACTGTCCAACAGAGATATCCAAATTAGTAAGAAAGAGGAGGAAAAGTGTAAGAATGTACGTGGTGATAAGTAATCTGTTTTATGTCCAAGAATGTTATCCGACGACTTTCTTGTGCGCGGTGGTGTTGATAACTCCAGTGCTGCCTGGTCCTGACAGACAATCTGATTGTTAAGATTACTTGGTGCCTTCGAGGCAGATTGAACCAATCTGTGAAATATAAACGGCCATTGGGACGGAATCGTCACAAAAATAAAGATAGTAAGAAAATAAGTCTACCTATTTAGAGTGTTATATGTCCAGTAAAGAAGAGAGAATAGATGCCAGTCCATATTTCTGTAGTTTTGTTTTGAACACAAGCTTGCTGTATTACCACAATTTACAAACATGTCCCAACACCACTGCAACTCAAGAGACTGCTGTGGTTTCTCACACAGAACTGACACATCACTGATTGGATAAAGAAAGAAAAAAAGCTTTTGAAACAGTTGGCTTTAGTTTGTGCATTTAGTTTGTGCAGTGATACCAAAGAAACAGAAAAGAAAAAATGAAAAACAGCCAAACAGAAACTAAACAACAAAAATAAAGAAATACTGAAAAGCCAACCTAATACAGTTGTTGATCTATAGGCCTCTCAGCAGTCCATGAAAGTATAGAGGGTCCCTCCATCTCTACTTAATACACCGTACACAAGAGTTCTGCTTAAATGTTCACAAAGTTCAGTCAGGAGGAGGGACTAAAGATATGATTTGGGTCCTCTGAACCAATAAAGTCTTGAAAATGATGTCTAAAGAATATAAGCTTTCCTGGATTTTGTGATTAGTCCTGTGCATGGATACAGTGGCGTGATCTCAAAACATGATCTCCAGCAGTCTGTTTGGAATTAAAGAGCTCAGCTCAAACACTATACAAGGACATGGACCACAAATGGGCATCACTGGGAGATCTAGATCACCGTTCGGTTTCACCAAGGGGGATGGAGGCTGTTCTGGTGGTCTGCATCCATACTTGGATGCGGAGTACATTGTGAAACCAGAGACGAGTCCGATTTTGCGCTACATAAATAAAAATGACTTTACCTGACGAACATGCAGGTTGTGAATACCTGCCTTTGCAGCAAAACCACACCATGCTATCTATTCATCATATGATGAAAAAGGTAAAAATAGCAAATGTTTGAGGGGTTTTTGTACCAGCTAGGCACTCAAGACATAATTACATAAGTTTCTAAATCGATTGGAGACTATAGTAGCTTGAGGCATAAACTTAAGAAAACTTTCTTGTGTCTTTTTCAAATAATTTAATCTAAAGTCTTTTCAACGTTTTGAGGGTAAAATTAACTGGAAGAACTCATTAAAAGAGGCAATCAATATCCAGCATTTGTTTAGTATGAAAAGGCAGTAAATCAATGATGTTTGTACGGAAAATCGAACCTAATTGTTGATGCACTTAAAAACCTCACAATGAACTGAAAGACTTTTGAATAGATAAGAGGGAAAAAGGAAAAAAAGGATATATTTACATAAGGAGCTGCTTAAAAACACATTCAGCTTGCTCTGGAAATTTGAATCTAACAAAATGATCACTAATTCTTTGGAAAATATAATCATCTTATCCACCATGACCTGAAGACAATGAACCCTTCAACAGTGTAGCTACTGTACTGAAACCCTTGTATGAAATGTGTGCTTTAAGACTTTATTGGTCATATGTGTCATATTAGAAATATTTACTTAAAAGGTTACAAAAATGCCCAGGGCTTTCATTCCACTGTTTAATGTACTGTGTGACCATATGTGCATGCCTCACATTTATTATGGTGTGAGTGACAAGACGCTGATACAGCTGCTGCTTAATAACTCCCTCTGTCTACAGGTCCCAGGCGATGCCCTGGGAAGTAACACACACGGAGGGTCAGAGAAAGAAGCAGGCATATAGCTTTGCTAAATAAATTTTAGATAGATTTTGCCATGTCAAATGTGATTGTTGTTAATGCATACACATTGTAAGAGAGCAGATCTGATTAGCTTGCTTCCTGTCTACGGTCACCCAAATACGTCATTAAAGTACCTGGACAATGTTACATTAAACAAGCCAAGAGGCCGCATGGCTTTTTCAAAGTGCGCAAAATGTACAGATTTGACAACTAAGGTTGCATTCTGAGCCTGCAAGATTGGACATCATTCATAAAATGTGCATGTATGGCATGGATTTAATGTGCTGTGAGCAGAAGTCTGCATAGTGCTAGTCGCTCACCTTCAGCTGTTCCTGAAAAGAATCAGGAAAAGCCTTTTGTAAGAAAATATGAGAGAGATGGTGGAGGTTGGCTGAGTGATCTCAGACTTCCCCAGTGATCAGTGAATCAGCTTTAAGTTTGGTTGCTCACACCAGCTATCATGAATGAAACTTGCTTTCTTGTGACAGAGAGCCAGGGAGTTATAGACACAAAACCCACTTGAAAAAGGAAAAAAGGAGCACACACAGGACAGAGTCTCTTGTGGGGGTCTTGGCTGATGTAAGTGAATTAGGGAGTGTGTTCCAGCCAAAACATTTGGTCTATGGACTGTTCTGTTACGAGGACACCTGAGGGTACATACACCCAAGCGGGGGTTACTGGCTGTATTTCACACATTGTTTTGCATAGGGAAGAATCACTCATCATCTAGTTAGTGTAAACTCCAGGGATCGCTTATTTCTACTCTTTTTAATGCCATGCATCTGCTTTTAAAAACAAAACAATGAGTGCACACTGAGAGAGAAAAAACATTTGAACTTGTTGAGGCAGGGAGATCAAAAGGACGAAACAAATGTGGTCCACATAAACTAGACTAAACTTGATTATCTGGAGGAAAACAGGATTGCGTTTAAATGATCTTTTCAGCCTGTAAATGTACACTCATGAAGGACGAAATGAAAAAGCTATGGGGTACAAGGCGAATTTTTTGAACACCTTACCACACAGAAAGCTTCACCCCATACACCACTACGACATCCCCCACCACTGCTTGCTTCGAATGGAGGAGAGAACAGAAAGTGACAAATATAAACAGTGGGACGGCTGTGTTGAGGGAAATTACCTCCCAGAACCACTGGCTCATTGCCAGCACAAAGACATTCATCTGTTTTGTGCAGCGTCTGACTCACGGGCAAGACAGAGGGGAGGGGAGGAGTGAGAGAGCGAGACGGGAGAGAGTGCAAGCTGATCCCAGGCTGCGAACGAGAGGCAGCCGGTGGGAATGTGAGAGAGGCAGAGGAGCCACAACATCTGAAAGTTTCAATCCTGTGATCGCAGTAGGTGATGCGAAGCAAGACTGGGGGTTCCTCCAACATGTGGAAGCAAAACAAATTCCACATCATGGACTGCTTCAGACAGAGACAGATTTAGGTTTTGCCGCTGAGGGAGGGCAATCTCCGTCACATTATTATTTGGGAAGGGTGGAAATATAAAGGTGAGATGGGTGGTTTAAAACATATCACACTCAGGTGGTGTGGAAGGATTGAAATGCGCTAGATGTTGAACTAGATTCTGTGCTGGGCAAAAAAAACTGTAGCTTTAGTGTTTATGAAAGCAGAGACGCAGCTGCTTCGGGGGGAAAAAAAAACTCCAGATCTGAAACGCCAAAGAGGAACTTAAGTGTACAACAACTCTTAACGTCAGGAGAAGGTAAGAAACTTCACAATTGCCGTAATGCTATTTGATATTGTTTTGTGAAGTGACTTTTTTTTTTTATTTAATCACTTTCAGTTTTGTGTAATCTATAGGTGTGTACATCCTTGTAGGGTTAAGTTCAGCATATTTATACTGTAACGGATGACAAGTCATTTCCAATACCTCGTGGAGGCTTGAATCCTTTAATGCCTAACCTCTTTTTAGAAACTGGAAAAAAAATCTTCATACATTCATGTACTACTGTTGATGGAAAACAGTAATTGATATTTTAAATTTTTAAACATGTATGCATATATAATATGTATACTGTGAGTGTTTTTCCTTATTTCCCAGCTTGCTAAATTTCTTTACCCTAATGTGGAAACAAAGATGTTTGCCACAGGAAAGACCCTCTTCATTTGTTACAATAAATGTCTCATTATTTCGCCATCATTCTGACAAATTAAAACAAAGGAGTAATAAGTTATTGCTGTTTCTTTAACAGACCTGTTTGTTCTTTTAAGCGGACGCAGTGTATGAGGAGCGTATCAGCTGCCCGGGAAAGTGAGGACCTGTGCTAATATCTCACTGTGGAAGTACTCATCACGTTGGGATTACTGCAACAGCACTGGAGTCCGAATTGTCGGACCCTCCCCACGCTTTTTTTTTTTTGCTCCAGTCCGGGTACCAGATCGTCAGCAACTCCTTTTGGTTAGTACACTACACAACGGATGAAGTATCCTGTGCATTGACCCTGAGCTGTCACGCCCTGCCCCGTGTCCTTGCCTGTGGGACCCAGTGACCATGCTGACCGACTGTCCAACGCCAGAAAGATCAGACCCCCAACCTACGCTAAGGCCTGCTGTTACCTCTGCAGCACCATGTCTCAAGCAGATTCTCAGCTGAAATGGGCTGCCCTGCTTATTGTCGTGGTTATCATTCCCACTATTGGAGGGAACATCCTGGTCATTCTTGCGGTCTCGCTCGAAAGGAAGCTCCAAAACGCCACCAATTACTTTCTGATGTCGCTCGCTGTGGCCGACATGTTGGTGGGACTGCTGGTGATGCCCATTGCCCTTGTGACTGTTCTCCACGGTAAGTTTGGCGCTGAGGGATTTGTGTTTGAAAACCTGATTTTTCATTTTTGTAACAAACCTGTCCAGTACAAAAACGTAATATATACAACTTGATTCTACTTGGAAGAACCATGTCCATGCGCAATCCCCAGATACATTCTTTGACACCATTTTGATGAAATGTTTAGGTGTAAAATGTTTGTAACCTGTATGAAGAATTTTAAACAGCTTTTAAAACCCAGTAAACCATTACTGACAAATGTTCACGAAAACAGTGTTTTAAAGTTAGTGTGTCTGTGGCATAGAGTTTAACCAGCTAAAGACAATTTCTAAGAAAATCTATCTATCTATCTACTTTCATTAGAAAAACAGATTGGTATACTTTAGCAAAAGAGGATAAATATAGTTTGTGAGCAACACTAGATAAACTCACAACCAACTGTAAACATATTATTCTAGATAAAATATAACAAGAGATTGTGCATCATAAACATCCTACTTCCTCTGAACTATTGGTCTAGGGGCTCATTACCCATAGGAATAAATGCTGAAAAAAGTTTTAATTCCAGAGACAGTGCTGTGTAAATACAGCCATATAGGAACCAGTTTTGACTGCTATTCTCTGCGTTTTAAAGCATTTACAAAATGGAAAGCTAGTGCAAAGCTATTACGCCAGATAAATTCAACTGTAGAATAATGAGCTTGATCATAATTGTCTCACGCGCATACAAGAGGGGATCATAACATGACAAGGCCATCTGCATCTGGCTCTCACAGGGAAAAAAGAAAAAAAAAAAAAAAAAATCAGGTTTTGCATGAGAACTGGTTGCGTTACATTCTTTTTGTGCAGCGTATCTTAATGCAGATGCTATGTTAGTAAGAAATGCATTTAATGTACAATTACATCTACACATTGTTATTCTCCCACGCTCTAATCCTTGGTATTGATCAATCCACAAGTGTACTTCTCTGTGACTGAGAAGAGTACAGCTCAACTTAAATGACAACAATTTCACTTTGTGGTTGGTAGCGTGAGATGTTAGAATTTGTTAATCAACACATGAAAGTTTTGAAATGGTATTCACTTACATTTATTAACTGGTAAATAATAGGGCTGCCCCTTAAAAGTTAATAGCTTAGGTTATCTGACAAGAAGAAGATTCTCATTTCTTAGTAGAAACACTGCACTTTTTGTGAGCCACCTAACCACAAAAGTAATTGTGATGGAAGTACACAGGGGCAACACGAGGCAACACGAGGCAGAGTAACTGCACTCATGTCAGTTTGTTGCTCCAGCACTCTCAGCTCTGGTACTGAAAGTTAATGAAATCAGCTAAACTGCTTTGGAAAGAAGTCAGCACACGTTTCTCTACTACTGTCGAGTGTGACTACGCTGTCAACAGCCCAGCAGGAGACTGTATGATGCATCAGGATTTTAATTGAACAATGACCAGGATGCACAGTGACTTTCTCTGCTTGTATGGAAGTCTGATCTTTCCACATTACATATTACAAACAAAGGTTTACTGTGATAAAGCTATTCTTTACATTCACTGAAGTGACACTAACTTGGCTAAGCGATTAACAGTTGTCATGTGAGGTGGTTTTAAGAAAATGTTGTTTACCACAATAAAAAATATATATAGCAAAGAAAACTAAAAAGGTGTGAACAAATTATGCACAAAATTGACAAATGAAAACCAAAGTCAGATTATACTCGTCATGCTGGTCAAGAGAACATCACTCCTTTTCTGTGGTGAAGCAAACACTCCACACATATGACACATAGAACAAAAACTACCACAGGGATGGTAGAAATATGGGTTTAGTTAAAAGATCAAGCTAACTGCAAGACCACAAAGAATGCAGTATTCAAGAAAGGGTACGCAAAGTTCAAGAAGCTTTAAATCAGAGCAAAGACAAGAATGTGACTGGATTACAGTTACACCTGTAACGGCTGCCAGTCATTTTTCACATCTGCTGGGCAGATGAAGTCAAAGCATAGCGGGAACGCCTTGAAAATGTAAAAGATCTGTTCGTTTAAAATGTAAGCTGTGCAAACAGACACTATGGTAAACTTAAAACATAGCAAAAAAAAAACAAACAAAAAACATCAACAAGACACATGATTTAGTGTCACACCCGCAAAGCATCATCTCTTAACCTAATAAACTACCAACTGTGTCGTCTCTTTGTCAGCCATATTAAATATACATTTTCTTCACAGGTCTCTTCTCACTTTTCTTTAAAGAGCTGTGGGTCAGAGGATGTTTTTGTAATTCGACTGTTCGACTCGCGACTTGTCTAAAAATAGAAATAGATATAGTTTAGATAAGCTTTGCAGTTCCTAAAAAGCAACAATCAGAAACTGATAGACATCCATTGCCCTCTGTGAACCAATTTATATATGCTGGCATTTGGTAGAAAAATTACATTTTCATAAATAAACCATGATAAAGTAACAGCAACACAGTTCTGTTGCTGTTTCTTTAAGTGACGTTATCCCTTTAACACGGGATTATAAAATGTGAAATTGACATGAGGGCAATTGCAAAAGGCTGACTGCAATTTAAGCATTCATACGTTCTTAATTCAATTAAACTAAATAAAAATATGTTCCCGTCTGCAGCTACTTGGATCTTATAAGCTACACTGTTTATTGAATTTGGCATGGGACTAAACATTTCACATTTAACAGGTACAGAGGATCTACTTTGAGAACAAGTAAAGTATTTGTCAATGAATAGTCCAAGTTTTCCAGATAAATCCTCATCATAACTATGACTCAAAATTTCCCCCAAGTGTGTCAAGAAAGTGGTGCAAGGAAAGAAAGGGGAGGGAGGGGGCATAACAAAAGAAAATTATGTAAAGGAATATTTCCAACAACAGTCTTTTGTAATGCTAATGGTTGACGGGACAAAAGCCAGAACTATAACTTGCCAATTTTATGCCTGGAACTGAAAATAAACACTACTGTTGAGCATGGTCTCCAGCACATCTACATAAAGAGCTTTTAGCTCCATAAACAGTCAGTGAACCCTCCTTTTTCCAGTAAAGTCATTCCTCACAGAGATAAACAAACACCAATCTTTTGCATGAGTGCTATTTCTAATCCTTTGCCACTGTGGTACATCTCCCATAACTGGTAGTGTGCAAGTTCTTTTGGGAATAAAAATGGGTTATACCACATGCTTAGAAAACATCATCAACAACAACAACAACAGTAAGACACTTTGTTGCCTTACCAGACTAACTTCCTTCTCATCTTCTCTTTAGAATCTCAATGGCCTCTTCCAGATCCCCTCTGCCCCATTTGGCTGTTCCTCGACGTGCTGTTTTCTACAGCATCCATCATGCACCTATGCGCCATTTCCCTGGATCGCTACATTGCCATCAAGAAGCCAATCCAGCACATCCAGTACAAATCCAGAGCCAAAGCGATGCTGAAGATTGCTCTGGTGTGGCTCATATCCATTTGTAAGCATATCAACTTTCTATTTCTTAACTCTTTAACCCAAATTTTATATAACTACTGAAGTTAGGACCATGATGAACTTATTTCTCAGGAGGACTCTGATTTCAGACGCTCGACAGAGCAGGTTTACAGACCCATAAATATTTGGCAGATGCAATAAAAGCGGATGCTGCATAAACAGCAACCTGTCAGCACAGTGTATGTGGGAAGGAGATGGGGTGGTTTAGGGGATGGGATAGTAGTGTTACTTAATTGGTCACAATGAATCTTCAAGATGTTACAGACTCTGTCCTAAGGGGATGATCTAGTCAATTTCTACGACAAACAGAAATTTATCCAGTGTTTCCAAAACAAGCTGCGCTATTGCTGTGGCTGATTAAGTGCAAAAAATAAGGCATGAACCCCTCCCAAAAATACCTATTCCTATATCTGTTCTCAGAAGGTTTAATTTAATTGCTTGCTAATCCACTTAATGGAAGTATCATACCACATTGTCACCTCTGTTATTTTAAGAATCAGGTCTCTGTATTTAAAGGTCTTGTACAAGTGTTGGTTTATTGTTCAAAATGTACTAATCACTTTAGCGTTAACAAACTAAAAAGTACCTTTAGGTTATTATGTTTAAATACACTATAATGTTAAACAGGCAGACAGTGTACTTATTGGTGAATTTGGCTGAATTCACAAAGGCATTACTGCTCAATGCCCAAACCAATAAAAGCACAGTCGGTTTGGCCGAAGGGTTCAGTTTCATTTGAGCCTCATGTCATGACCAAAACCATAAGATCAGATGGATGAGAGGAACAGCGCTTAACACTGCTGACGGCAGAGGAGCTTTTACCATAAATTACCACTACTACTACAATAACTGTTGGAAATCTTAAAAGCAAAACATTATCCTTGTTATAACTGTTAGGAATTGGTCAATATTACAAAAAGCAAGATAACTGCCAGTTTGCCAGTACTAATTATTCTTGTCATTTTGCCAGGTATTGCAATCCCAATTCCTATCAAGGGGCTCGAGAAGTACCCTGATTCCAGTAACACGACCTTCAGCAGTAACAAAACATGCCTGCTGAACCCGGACACCATCCCGAACTTCATCATATATGGCTCCTTGGCTGCATTCTTCATCCCTCTGACCATCATGTTGGTCATCTACCTACTAACTGTCCAGGTGTTGCGCAAAAAGGTTTATTTGCTCAGGTCAGGGGTCACTCAGCGCTTTAGCTATCCAACAGTATCTACAGTTTTTCAGAGGGAACGGGCTGCAGCTGCACCTCAGGCTGAGCAATCGGAGATGCTGGACAGCAGACTTCACAGGATTCAAGAAAAAACAAGTGCTGGCAAAATGAACTCTCCTACAGGAGATGAAAGGTCTTTCAGGAGGATGTCAACAATGGGCAAGAAGTCAATGCAGAACCTGAGCAATGAGCAGCGTGCCTCAAAGGTGCTAGGCATAGTCTTCCTCCTGTTTGTAGTCATGTGGTGTCCTTTCTTCATTACTAACATCACCTCAGCGCTATGCACCAGCTGTAAACGTGAGGTAATATCCCGCCTCATGGAGATCTTTGTTTGGGTGGGTTACATATCTTCAGGTATTAACCCACTGGTCTACACCCTATTCAACAAAACCTTCAGGGAAGCATTCACACGCTACATCACCTGTAATTACAAAAGCAGTGCAAGTCATGGGCTGGAAAGGCAACCGAGACCATCCAACCGGATGCTTACACGGATTTCATTCAGATCATCCATGGCAGAAAACTCTAAGCTGTTTATGAAGCGGGGAATGAAGAATGGCATCGGAGCAGTCAGCTACCAAAGTCCACTGAGGTGCCGGCAAGCACCTGTACAGTCATCAAATAGTGTTGTGCAGGATACAATGATTTTGACTGAAAACGAAGGCAGTAAGCTGGAAGAACATGTTAGTTCTCTATAGAAATACCAGACAAATTAACTCTTTTTTTTCTTTTCTTTTTTTTAAAAAGAAAGCACTTTAAGTGGGTCAGATTTAGCGTGCAAACCTCTTTTTTTTAAATCTCTTTAGTCACAAATTAGCCCCACAACAAATATAACCAAAATTGCTCATCAGACCTTGCTTTACACAACACCAATAAAATCTTATTGTCATTAAATTCTGCTGATGTTTATTTACATTAGTATTTTTTTAAAAGCAAAACCCAGAGTTTCAGAGAATTTTTCATCTGTAAGTCAAACTCCTCTGATTGATCTGTTATTGATCTGATTGATCCGATATGTGAATATATATGATCAAAACGTTGCTCAGTGGGCCTTGAAGACAAGCCATATTAACAATGTGAATTCTCAAAGACCGCAAGCCAGTTCATAGTGTATCAGAAGATAGTTTGAGTTTTCAAATGTGACAAAATTTTAAAAAAGAGACCACCTGAAACAGGTCAACCTATAAAAAAAAGAACAAAAAAAGAGCAAGACAAGGATATTCTTGATGGAAACGTCAAAAGTTGAAAGTTCAGGCCAGTGGACAAAGGAATGAGAAATGAAGTATAGTGATAACCTGGAAACTCTCTGTGAATGCAGTATACAATACATTACTATGCTGATCCTTTCAACTTGGGCTATCTGAAAATGCTGTAAAACATCTCAGAACACAAGCTTATATTTTGTTGGGACAACTACAACTCTACTTTTCATATCTTTTCCGCAACAGACACATAATGCATTGCACTCTTGAAATACTTATTGTATTTGCTGGATCTTTGAGAAGCACTATTGTATGTGTAAAGCAGCCTGATGTTTTGATATGTTAAATGGTTTCCAATTAAAAGACTGTATATAGAAATAAAATCCAGATTAAATGGGAACCTAAATGCATTGAATAAAACATGTTCTGTGTTGCTACACCGAAATGAAAAAGTGTTTGAAGTGTTTGTTCTTTTACTGGTAATGTCCACTTTTCATGAATCATTTTAATGAAACACAACAGGACTAACAGCCAAATAAATATTGTAAATTAGACAGCCTCCAAATAGCAGCAAATAGCAAGGATGTTATAGAGAACCATTTTTTTTACAATCCTTTATGCTTAATAGAAGTTTTTAGCCTTTTGTAGGAAAGAATACTGCAGACATCAAAATACACAACAACTTAAACTGCCTAACTTGAACATAGTTGGCAAAATAAAGACAGTGTCTGATCAATGTTGCATGAAATATGAGATCTGAATAAGGCTCCAAGAGCTTAGCACAAGAGTTTTGGTGTGTCACACCCGTCTCATTAACAAACAGAAACTTGTTGGTCAAGTTAATTTTGAACAGCAGAGACTTAAGATATTTCAACTCAAAGCTGCCTTCTTGTGTGCAAGAGTGCATATTGGGGGAACAGAGTTATCCTTGAACCATTAGTGTGGGAAGCTGGAGAAGAGGAGGCCAACTGAATTGTTCTGGTTCACAAGTCTTTCTAAACACAGTGAGGATTTACACAAAGTTTATCTAGCGGCCAATTGATCACGCAGAATATCACATAGCCTTTTTTGGGCTTAAAAATGCACACCCTGACATTTGTGCACTGCCTAGGCGGTCTGTTTAACACTGCTCTGGTCTCTGATTGGTAAATTCACATCAGCATAAGGGAGACAAACCCCTATAAATAGCCAGGGAAAAAAATGTGACAGTGACAAGTACATCCAATTTTCTCTGACAGAGGAATGCCTTCCCTCTACACCACAAAGTCACGTCAAATTTGTCAACAAAAAAAAGCATTATTAAATATAAGGGCATTGCAATGATTTAAAAATCTGTGCATTTTTAACATGCCAGTGTTTTTGGTCCTTATCAGATAAAGACAAATGACTGCTACATCAGTGTCATATTTGCAGACATTGGACAACCTTGTACATTTTACTGATTATTGTACAGTGGAGTCCATTGAAGAAGTGATTTTCTTTAAAATTGGCTTCTATTCCTATTCTAAATTAACCATACTACCTTTATGCTGTATTTAATTTCTTAACAAGAAATAGTGTTTATAAGCACAAAAAGTACAGGAATCTTGGCAAAGAGGGTGCGGCTACAAAGAGGAAGAGCTTCGAGGGAACTGAACAAGAGTGTTTATAGCACAAGTAATTCAGAGAGGCTCTTACCTGAACAAGATGAAGCCAATGGACTCAACAGCAGCCCTTCTCACGTCATCATTTACGTCGCTAACCTTAATTAAAAATAAGTAAAGGAGTCAAATGACCATCCTACAATTACCCATAATTATGTAGCTCTCTTATGGCGCCAGTTGGAGGAATGCACTCCTCCACTAACATTAGCTTGTATGAGGTGCCACCTACAGGACAAGTTGTTCACACCTTTGAAGTATGTTTCATTAGCAAATGTAGCCGCTGAAGGTGCAATGAATGGCACACGCATGACTTTTTTATAATCTCATAATTTTCACTGCTTCCTTAATTAAGTATTGTAATGCAAGTCCCACGGTGAATTCAGGTGCTTGTAATAATGTGTACTGCTTTTACTAAACGATGTCTCAGCTAAATGGATTGAAAGCCTTTAGTACAGCTTCAGCACAAATATGAAAACACTTGTGCTATGTGAAAGCTGATCATTCATAATGACAGTATTAAACTAATTTGAATTATGATGCAAGCCACAGTTGTGCAGCCCTTGTTGCTGTGTCACTGAATACGTGATAAGTCTGCCTTCCTCTCAGTGAAATAGAGTGTTGTGAAACGAGCCAAACAGATAATACTTACAGCGACATGCAGCAGGCGTCGGATGGCCTTGTTGTTCCCAGAGCCACAGTAGGCCATGCCCACCGTGTACATACCAGAGCGCCGAAGGATGGGGTCCTGTCACAGACGGTGAAAAAAAGCAGGACTTTGAAACTTTGTGTCTGGATGCACAACTATGATGAACATAGTCTGAGTCATTTCCCACAAATACACACACAACCTGGGTCATATGAGTGCTAATGGAAAACAGTACATCAAACACAGGAATTGCACACTACCCTTGCACGGTTTATGAACAACAGTGGTCTGGTAAGACACACTGAGAATATGTCTAATACCTTTTCATTTCCTTCCTCTTGAGATAACTAATGCCATTCCATATGTGGTGTGTGGTGTTGCTACGTGCATTAGCTGCACCAATTCGCTGAAAGAAGTACTGCAACCTTCACTGTTGCTGTAAAATGAATGAATTCTGAACTTGTTATATACACATGGCATGCTTTCTGATGGCTTTTCAGCTTGGGTTAGAGTTACCTTGTCTCTGCAGAGGCTTTCAATGAGGGCATCAGCCTCCTCCATACGTCCATACATGACCAGGGCAATTCCCACTGCCAGACCACGCAAGATCTTCTCATGCTGTGTCTCCTGAGCGTAGCCCACCATGTCCTCGATGGCCTGGGCTGACTTAGAGCCCAGCATGACTAGACCCAGGGCCAAGCCCGCAGCTTCACCTGAGAGGTTACATGAGATTGTCAGTATGGCTTTTGTTCTTTTTTTTTTTTTTTTTTTTATTTAAAAATCCACCAGTGTTGTTTGAGAGGTCTACACACCAGTAACAGCATCATCCTGGTACAGGTTAGACTTGAGGAGGTCATAAACATCCTGTCTGGCAGTGCCCAACGCAGCCAAACCAAGGCCAAGGGCACCACCATGACGGACAATCTGTGAAACAGAGGAATAAACCAGAGCAGAGGATGAGAGGTGGGACACTGAAACATGAATGAACTAAATACTGAAGCATTGCACTTTTTGTATTTTTTTATTCTTTAGTTGAACAGGTGAGCTCTTTTGTTTTAGAAATTTGGCAAGTCACACATATATTTCATAATTAAGTAAAAGGTTGCAAAACTCACATCATTGCTGGCGTTCTTCAGCTGACTGAGCAGGTAGTCAATGATGTCCCCGCCATGGTTGGCATGAATGAGTCCCAGAGCGTACAGGCCTCCTCCCTCCTGGTAGGCCGAGCCAGGGGAGGTGTCTTTAGGTAAGTACGTGGCCATTAACTGGAGAGCCTCTTTCTCGTGACCCTGAAAACCACAGCATGTTATACTCAAAATTAACTGGAATGAAATTCACTGTGCTTTTGGATTTACATTATATAATCATTGTAGTGACATAGATTTACCTTGTGGATGACACCCAGACTTGCTGTGGCTGTGAACTTTGCCCAGTTGGTGGCTCTTGCAAGCCATTCCAAGTTCTCTCTACAAGTGCCAAAAAAATTAAAAAATAAAACCATATGAAACTCCATATAAAACTTACTTCCTCCAAATGATATAAACACTAATTTCTCTATGCAATCTATGAAAGAAATTAAAAAACAGCCTAATTACCTGAGGAACTGGTCACTTGTGGTTCCTGTGTGCATGAAAGAGTTGGCTATTACTGTGGCTGTGTGGCACACCGAATTTCGGACCGCATCCTGGAGTGAAGGAGGAAAACATGTATCAAAGCTCAGGAGAAAGCTATGACTGCATATTCTGCTGTTCAACAACAGTTTATCAACTTATTCTCTTTAAATCATTCATCTTGTTACAATATTACCTTTGTGTTTTTAAGGATCATTAGATCTGTGTTATTATTTCGGATTAGGAATTGCAAGTGCAGCTCAATGGCCATCTCCCCACTTAGGATTTTGATCATCTTGGCATTCTGGTCTTTAGGCTCATCTTTCTACAAAAGCACACAGGAGTGATATGATGATCAAATCACAGGATCTCTATTTAAAAAGGAGAAAAACAACAAGTACCGGGTATCTGGAAAGTGCTGGATTACAAAATTATCTGTCAAGCTTACAGTTTCTGGTTTTCCAGCAGGGGAGCTGCCAGCCTTGTCATCTGTCTCCATTGCATCACTGCAAGAAACACACACAAAATACAAAATGTTCAATGTTTTAAATGTGTTTAAATGTACTCCTTTATGGAGGTTATTATGATAAGGTAAAATCACTGCAATTCACAGATGCTCACCAAAAAAACAAAGTTTGTGTAGTTCAATCCTAAATATCTGACTCTTACATGAGCTTCTATACGGTTTGTTCAATATTCTGCATAGAGCCTGAGAACTTAAACATTTAGTTTAATCTTTTACTGCCATATTTGGAAGGGTTTGATTAGTAAATTACAGCCTCATACATAATCTAAACAGATGTCCAATGCCTCTATAAACCAAGACACAGTGCTTCAGCCTTGGTTAGTAAGTATATTGTATTATAGTATATTAGTATGTCTTTATTCTCTTCTCCTGCCAACCTGTCTTTGTCTGGTGTGGGTACAGTGCCCGTGTTTGTAGAGCCGGGGACCGCAGGGATAGGTGTTCCAACAGTCCGCAAATTCTGGATGACAGAGGAGAGGAACTGCTGGCTGGCGCTCTCATACAGGTCAAAGCAGATCTGGTAGGCCATCAACAAGTTGTCCTCCTTCACTAGCTTCTCCAAGATGTCACTCACAGCCTGAGGGTCATCCAGGAATATCAGGCACTAGAGAAGAGAGGAGAAAATAATGATTATAAAGAGATTTTAGGTTGTTACTTGTTTTCCGTTCTCTTTTGTTTCCATTTGTCAGCCTAAAATATGTATTCAAATCAATCTATCACAAGAAAGACATAAATTATGTTGGTCAGATTAGTCAGGGAGATTGCACATTAAGTGGCTTTGAGGATCTGATTGTTACCTGACAGACATTGATGAAATCAGGCTTCTCCAAGTTCATGTAGAGTTTGACCAGCACTCTCAGCACCTCGTTGCGGAACTTCTTGTTCTGCATGAGCGACATGCACACCTTCAGGCTGTAAGCAAGGAGGCCACTCACGTCATTCTGCATGGGAGGAGGAGGAAAAAAAACAATCAACATAGATGATGACATGCAAGAAATAATTCTGTAAAATCACCAGTAATCAAAATCTAGACTCTTGTATACGAATAATGCCTGTTTAAGTTATGTACTGTGAAAATGGGTGGAGATTTAATGTACTTGGATAAAGTTTTAAGTTTTGGGGCATTATTATCCAGAGTACGCTAGACTCTTCTGCAAGAGTTTGGGTTATTCTATTGAGTATTGCAGCTAGTAAATACGCAAAACTAATCTCAAATCAGCCATGAATAAAAATAGCTGCTGACCGATTCTAAGATGGTCTTCTCGAACATGTCAAGTCGCCTGGTCTCCAGAGCGATGCCAATGGCCTGCTTGTACTTGTGATCATCCAGGCAGCGCAGAAACATTTTGTTGACAATCCCCTCAAGGCGGGGATCGATGCTTTTCTTCTCTTCATCCTCTGGCAGCTCGGCATTCTCCACCCGCAGCTTGGTGTAGTGGTCAATGCATTTGGCTACACACAAAAAGGATAAAAAGAAGATTCAGTGACATAGTTAGTAAATGTCTTATTCCATATTTCATGCATTGCCTTTTGCTGAAGGAGTGAAAGTTTTGTTCAATCAAGTTATGTACTTCAGACTACCAAGAGTATCCGTATCAGATTTTTTTGTTCAATCACTCACCAATGATAGTCTCCACATATTCAGAGTCATCTGTGACGTTGAAGAGCTCTCCAGCACCGAGAGCATAGTTCAGAGACTCCTCAAAGGCTCCAAGGTGGTAGAAAACTTTAGAAGCCACAAGTGCAGCAAATGCTCTGCTCCGAAATGTCTCATCCTCATACAGGACCTCGCTGCATGTTGACAACAGATGGTTAGATTAAGCTGAAGAAAGTCTAGACTAGTCTAAGACTAGCAACAGATCTTTCACTTCTCAATGACAATGAGCAAATCTAAATTATAATAATTCAAAGCAGCAAACTTTTAAATCACAGAAAGAAGCTTAAAGAATCTCTGACTCAATCATACATGCAAGAACAACATTCAGTATATTGTGTGATTATTAGGCAAACCGCACCTGTTACATTTAATCTGTATCCTAATAAAACTTGGAGCTTAATGTAACATTCAGTTATAATGTCTACTCTCATCAATAGTACTTACATTTTATCCACTGATCCTGAGATCTCTGCCCAGAAGTCATTTACAATGGAGTCCAGCTTATGAAGAGCAAACTCCTGCAAGTGAAACAAACATGTTGCAGACACATAATTAACAAACCAGTTCTGTGTAAACTTTTGTCACATTACAGTTTTGTTATGACATGAGAGCCAACTTAGTTTACTTAATATCTGCCATGATTTAGGTCCATGAAGAATGCAGTCTTCAAGGTGCAGTCTGTACTGAGCTTCTGTGCGATCATTACTTAAGTCTTGTAGATTGTAGAAGAATAACGAAGCTGATGACAACCACTAACTAACCACTAAATCTGAAGTTGACATTATAAGGCACATAAAGGTGATATAGTCTCTTATTTTAATGACCCAATACATATTGGAGGTCAAGCGCAAATGCAAATCAAATGCAAATAAGCATCTGACATGTTGTCATATTGACATATAGGTACTGATGCTTTACTACTGGAGGCTTTACTACTGACTCTTTATTAAACTAAAGCAGGTAAAAACACACTGACATGAAATCTCTACACTTGTGACAAGCATTTGATACCACATTATGTTAAATTATCTGCATCTTGGACCTGTTCTTACCTTGAGCTGTGGCTCCTCCTCATCAAGGAGTGAAATAATTCCAGCTAACAAAGGAAAAAAAAATTCAGAGGTTACTTGTTTCACAAAGTTAATTTTATCTTTCTTTTCGTTTTTCATTTGAATATCACAACTACATTGACACATTGAAGCAAACAAGTAACATAAGCAACTCAAAGCATACATTATATTTCAAAGTCATCTTTAGAATTAGCATAGTCTATTGGCTCTTTAAAAAAAAAAAAAAATCATACCGCAATGATTTTGACAGCATTGCATCATGAGTTACAATTCTAGAGGAAATCAGTGAGTTTATTTCCCAGTGAAAGGAATAAAAATTATGTTTTAATGTTTGCTGCAATCTATACCAAACAAGCATGCTCTCTTAAATCTGGAGGATATTAATTGAATTATCATTGTTATTATTACTACCTATTTTCCCTTATGAGTGTTTTATTTATTATTAAGCATAGTTGTAAGGAGCTAGAGACTTAAGAATTTCATTGTCAATGATTTCGCAATGTTATTGTTCTGCAATGACAAATAAGTTCTTGAAGTCTTGATGATCAGAACAACTCATTATAATTAAGATAGGACATATTAAATGACATCGAAACATACACACGTTATAATTAATAACTATCATATCCAAGATTTAAATCACTAAATTCGAACACCTTCTTAAACAAAGTTAAACAACTCACATCCCGTTCAAGATACTGAGGACTGTTAGCATTAACATTTCACTAAGTTCTCATGAATTCCTGCTTTGTAACACCCGAGCAGTGAATAAAACCGTATCCCACATATACCAAGGACATAATATAAAAAGGTGATAACTTTCTGAAAACTATTCGTGTGTATTTATTCAGTGTCGCCGGCCGCCTGTCACTTGCTACATTAGCTGTGTGACTCAGCTAAATCAATGGCAGCCGGCTAAAGCGGCGGCTAACAAAATAAAAACACTTCTACGACTCACCGGCGGATGTTATCATGATTGGCTCTTTGTTCCCTCCTCAGCCCCACGATCCTGCTTCGACGGTGGGATTCCGTGCGGGGTTTCTTAGTAGGGAAACGAAGAAAATAAAAGATTTCTAGTGTCTGAAAAACAGCACAGTTATGGAACCAAACGAAGCCGCTGCTAACTCCTTTTTGTCCAAGTCCCTTTCGAAAGGACCTCTGCATGGGCTAGCCTCTTTACAGCCTGATTAAAAAACACACACAAATGTAATATTATCCATTTTATTCCCGTGTATTGTATCAATTCATAGCAGTTCCCAGATTTAATATATTATCTTACAGATTATTATTGTAGTTTAAAGTAAAATTAGAAATACAGCAATTGAACGTCTCCGATTTATAGAAAGGCGTTTCTAAAGGTGGTCTAAAGTGAATCAGGTCTTTTGGCTGTCTCTCCATCAATAACGTGTGTTCATATTCATTCAGGCAAATAAGTGTCCCTGAAATTAATCAAGTCCTGCGATCATCTCCGGATATAAACTCGCCTGTCAGTCAGTGCTGAGCCTACTTACTGCGAGGCTTTGAGTCCGGTCAGTGTGAGAGCAGACAGGTGATACAACTTCCTTACTTCTGACTGCATCAGTTATTAGCCTTTCAAATATGCGTGTGTGTGTGTGTGTGTGTGTGTGTGTGTGTTTATATATATGTGTATATGTA
>JBAJHX010000106.1:12632447-12643493 GCA_037176925.1 Amniataba percoides
TGTGTATATGTGTGTATATGTATGTGTGTGTATATGTGTGTGTATACAAGTATGTGTATATATATATATATATATATATATAGATAGATAGATAGATAGATAGATAGATAGATAGACAGACTTATGTGAAACACAAATTAAGTTTGAAGAAAAATTTTAACTTTTAGGATGACTGTGGTCAACGAAAGCATGAAGATCAGGCTGCAGACTACTGACAGGAGGAAAAATGTTTAGGTTGATTCTCATAAATGTGTCCTTTGAAATAACAATTTAGTACATTTAGATTGTTCCCTTATAATAAGTTCAATGTTGCAGTGTTTTTGTGCCCAGAGCAGATTCATGTTTGCCTATTTGACTGTAACTGTACACATATCTCCTATTTCCATTCAATTCTGTGCTGTCATTCTCAGCTGTCGGTTGTGACAGAGGAAGCTGACTGTGAAACATATTGAACAAATTTAGTTTTTTAGTGAAATGAGGCTGTTGAAATGAGGCAGCTGAAAAACAAAACAGAACAGTAGCTTTCTGTCGTTTTACATGTTTTCATGCTCTGCATTTGTTCATATACAGCTCAGCAACATCCCCGACCCCTCAGAGTAACTGGACCTCACTCTGAGACAGCGTGTCGATAAATAATATATTCAAACAGTTATTTCACAAACGGACGACATGCAAGTTAAATTAACAACATATTTACACCATTTACATCAACACCTTAAATCACATCTAAAACTATATACATATTTTATCTACCTATCTACCTTTGCAGTTAACTAGAAATGATTCAAATGAACTAGCCCAGAAGCCTTGTCAAAATAACATCCAAAGCACCATGTTTAATTAAATCAAATATTCAAATATTTTCATAACTCTGTAAGAAAATTATCTCTGTGTGAGTGTCCCTTGTTGGCAGATTAGATGCTCTCCTCCAGAGATAGCAGTGCCTGCTCAGCGTCATGCTCTTTTACTTCCTCCAGGGGGGGACAGATGCTAATATGAAATGTTCTTTATCTATGTTGTTCATTTTCAAAGTAGGAATTCAAAGTTTTGTTTATATTATTATTATTAATGAGCTCCTCTCAAGTTTCCTCTCACAACACAATCTTTCTGTAAGTCACTATTTTTAGCTGTTTGCTCTGGCAAATATTTAGATTTTCTTTACTGTTTGTTTAAAGAGCTGGGTTTGTAAATAATACAAAAAAATCTCTCTAGAAAGAGCCTCCCTGTTACCTGGTAGACAATCCACCACTTACACCAAACAATTTACATTGGAACAAGTTTTTCTTCTCATTATTCAGACTGAGATGGATTTACTGGCCTGTGTATGTGTGTTTTCTGCTAGCAGTGGGACTGACGAATAGCTTTCCAAAGAGCTCCACTCCATTTACGCCGCATAGATGAAGAAGAAGAATGTGAAGAGGAGACAAATATGTTGTATATTGTTGCAGGGTTTATACATTGCAAACAGGGCACAAAAAGAGATACCTCACAGTCAAAATTGAAACACTTTAACATAGGAATATTAACATTTTCATTGGTCAAGCACAAATCTAGCACACAGGTTTATACCTATGCAAAATAAAAATAAAACTAAACAAAGCCCAAAGTGTCTGTGTTTACCGTTGAAAATGTCTTGATGAGTGTTTTTAACAGAACTTTTTTTTTTTTTTTTTACTTTCCGCACTTAAGAGAGACACAAGAGTTATCATGAATGACACTGCCTTGTAGAATTGCCATCCAAAGACACAAAATTTCTCCATGTTGTTCATTTCAACCACTTTACTGTCAGCCAGGCCCCATTTTCACAACTCATATAAAATCTGCTTGACCTGTTTATTCATAGCAGGCAATCACACACACACACACAATGGCCTCTTGTTCAAGTAACGTTTTAAACATATCTACAAACCAGTTCGACTAGTTTAACACACACAACTACACACAGTGGCGTCTCATTCAAATAACTTTTTAGATATATGTACACACACTGTAACACTTTGTCGAGCATTTTTAAAGTCAAATTTACTCATTCGGAATTTTAATCAGGACCTTTATGATTCAGTATTATACTTATTATTCATCCGATTGATCTCATTCAAGCCATTTACAATCTTTCCTGCTTTTCCATCTTAGTTTCATTTAGCTTCGTTCAACTCAACTTCAAATATTCCACATATTTCATACGCTTAAGACATAATTCAACATTGTTCACCTGCAACATTCATTACTCAACTATCCGGTTTAGCGTTGGCCTTTCAACAGTCAGCTTTCACACCACAATGTCTTAGGAAATTGTATTCTGTTAACCATATAAAATTATTCTACAGCTAGCTTAAAGCTAATGTTAACATCGGGCTCTGTCATCTGAGGGCTCCTCAAGGTGACACGGAGGAAGGAAGTTACCCAAGACACTATAAAGGAAGTCACCTTAGATGCAGAACAATGACACACTTCATAAATTTAAATATGTGCACATTTGTAAAAGTTCGTCCAGGTTAATTTCGTCGATGAGTTGACAAACTGCTGAAGTTTGAATTAGCTTTAGTATTAGCATTTGCTCAGTGTTGTGTACGTCGCGTCCTAAATCTTTGGCAGTAAACAAAGGGCCGTTTCAGATCGAGAAACTTCAATAAAATGTGTTTCTATTTTGGTGAAATCTCATACAGGCCATTAAGAAGTACAAGGAGATTATTGTGGGGTTGGAGATTTTCTGCAATTAAGTTAATTGTCCCGTTAAGACTCACATTAACGTATCTTTGCAGACCAAATCTGGAGTAACAATCTGTTGATCCCATCAGAAACTTCAGGTCGCTAACCTTTAATCAAACTATAGTGCATACATGCCATCAGAAACCCGAGGACTAATATTTCACTGCTTTCATGTGAACTGGTGTCTCAAGTCTCTTTTTTTAGAAAGGAAAAGCAGCAAAATGAGCAAACACAGAGTCAGAATGACAGCAAGTCCAAAGTGACACCACGGAGAACAGAGCAGAGGACGATCTGCTGACAGAGAGCAGGACTCAGCTACAGTCGCAGGAATATTGACAGAAAGAAAGTGTCACTAAGCAGTTGGACAAACGGATATGTTTTTTGTTTTTTGTTTTGTTTTTTATGCAGGCATTTTCTGTGTCATATTGCAGAGTTTGTGCCACCAGTGCTGAAACAAACTTTGAAAGCGGCAGCTCAAAGTCAACTTCGGCCAGTGATCAGTCAGTAAGACCTGACTGTCTCATGGCTGTGTTTGTTCTAGTCTCAACCTTCAATTTCTCACTCCCTCACACTGAGCAGATTTCAGACGAGACTCTCACAGCATCTCACGGTCAAAGGCTCAGTAGAAAGACACATCGAGAGCTGACAGGCAGAAACAGACGTTCACAGGCTGCTGTGACAGGTGGTTGCACTGGATTCAATTACATCCCACTCATTCACAATACCATCAACATGTGCGTGTTTTTCTGTTTGTCCTCGCACCTATGAACGAATGAACGCAGGATTTCTACTGTAACATAAAAGCCGCTCCACTCACTCTTTACACTGTCAGGTCTGATATGCAGACAGCGTGTTTCCATAACCGGCTGAATATTGTAAACGAGGTTCAAGGAAGTCAAAAGTATAATACATTGACTGCATATAAATATAGACATTATATAGTTCAATGCATAGACTGTGTATAAATGTATATAAAATCAATGGTACAATGTGGCTGTCACAGTAATATAAGTCAGTATATGACAGCACATTGTTGATTGAGGTTTTTATATCCATTTGGTATGTCCACCTGTTCAATGAATAGGCAGTGCATATCATTGTCAACAGAGATACACACTCACATAAGCTTAAATGTGTTTATTTACATATTTATATTAAGGTACAGACCAGTAGCCTACATAAATAGATTTATATTTGTACTAAAGATAAAGCTATTGTCAGTAGCGGTCAGCTAAGGCACATAATTCTGATTACATGGCTGAATCTGGATTAACCTGCTGGGGCTGTGGATTAATGAAGCAGGACTCCACTTAAGGCCCTTGTTATATCAGTTGATGTTGAGTTGATGCGAGTTTCGGGACCAGCTTGGTAATCTAGCCCTGTATTTGACTATGTACTTTGTCATAAAAAAGCAATTTCGCTGTAAGATTTACAGCCTAGCAAGAGTACAATTTTAACATATGCTAAAATAACTGACAAATCTCTGTTCATGCCTCAAACTCCTTAAAAAAAAGAAGCAAACTAACTACACTAAGTGTGTTAAATGATGTGATACTATTCATGTGACTTACATACCCCAGAAATGCACAGAAAATCATACTTCAAGTGCAAATCAGCAAGATGGCAACAGACTAACAAGAATCTTATTGTTGACTCAGATGTGGGATATATTGAACACCATGAAAAAAAACCTGTAACGTGTAGTAAGGCTCTGTAGTACCACAAGGCCAAATGTTCTTTTCACAGTAAAAAGCAGGATTGTCAGCAGTAATACGCCCCCAGCCATGGGTCATGTGCCGTCGCGTCAGCTGTCACCTCCAGCTGACTCTCTGTCTGCAGGAGGTCCAGCAGACACACATTTGGTTTTCAGAGGGATGCTTTCCTCAATACTTCCAGTGTCATCTGAAAAAAAAAAACCCAAAACATTCTTACTTATTGCATAGTTGAGTTTAATTAAACTAAGCTAAGCTTTTTTCATGGCTAAATCATCAATTCCACATTTTCATATTTCACTGTTAGGTGTTGGGTCCCTTTGATAGCCATTGAATTCCAGAAATTCTTTACTGAAAGTGTTTTAATTTACTTTTATCGCCTTCAACTTATTTGACTAACCTCTTGAGAAATAACTATGGATGGGATTTGTACAATACTTATTGATTATGCACAGAAACCAATAATAAATGAGGAAAATATTTCTTAAGTATATAACAAAAAGAAGTCACTGTCTTACCAGAATGCAAAATATTTTGTGGACATGCAGCATTCTGGTATACTGCGGCCTATCTGGTCTCTACTGCTTCTAAAGACGCTTTTACATGTTACTGTTGGTCATCGGTGATAATAACTTATATACTATTAAGAAAAAGAGCACAAAGAACGAGTATATGAATATCTCTGTCTGTTGGTGATAAACTAGACACCTGCATCAACGCGTTTCATCCATGTGAGACACTCTGGGTTAGACTCCCCTGGCAACCCCTAACAGGACTTAGTAGGTTTATGTAACACACTCAGAAAAGAAAAGGAAGAGAGCATCCTGTGGCTTGGTCAAGCTGAACTTTTGGGGAACGATGCTGCTACCTCTTTGCCTTCCGGTTGAAGAGCTGCTGGCCTGGCTTCTGGCTCCTCTTCTCTGATGCCAGAACAAACATTGGAATGGCCAGAAAAGCGGGTTCCCTCTATCCCCGGTATTATCTGAAAGGCAATAATAAGCGTTTAACAAACTGGCAGCTTATCTGAGGGGCTGATTGCTTCATGAATGCTCCTTTTGTTTTTTCGGGGGGGCCTTTGCAGCCATGCCTGGGAAAAAAAATGTGTGCAGAAATGTGTGGTCTTGTGAATGTAATGGATTGACCTACATAGTGAGGATCAACACAAATATAGCGTTTGCCAAATGTACATATTGTTGACTTTACAGCAATCTTTTGTATGTTTACAGCAATCTTATAGCAAGCAAAGGTACTACATCTACCATGATATCACTGCCACACCTATTATAATGTTTTGTTTACTTTTGTGGATTCTGGTTCTCCAAATTTCTGGTGAATTTCTGTCTTTTCCTAAATATTTCCCTTTCCTATTTCCTTGGTTTATCCTTAAATTCTTTCTTTTTTAAATCTGCAGTTCTTCTTTTAAGGATATCTAGCATTTCATTCATCATCAGAACTGCGTGGCCCACTAGTTAAACACAGCAGGGTTCAAACTTCATGTTGAAAGCATGCTGACGTGTGCTTTAGCTAAAAAAAAAAAGTTTTGGGGCAGCAGGAAAAAAAGTTTTACATACAATAATAAACTGACTGCAGGACAGCACGCTGCGTTTGATTTGCGTAAAAGCACTTAAAGAACAACGTGTGTGGTTACACCTGCTGTTTGGGACGAGTGCACGACTCTGCACGCGTGCTTCTTGATGCTGAGCGCGCTGGCCTGCGCGTCGGGGACGAAGCAGCCGACCCACACCGCGTCGGGCGCGTGTTTGCGGAACACGGCGCGGATCAGCCGCTCCAGCAGCTGCGCGCAGCGACGCGTCTCCGCGCTCTCCTGCCTGCTGTGGATCAGCCCGACCAGCGCCGGCCGGCCGAGCCCGGCGCGTTTGGTGCGCGCCTTCACGTCCTTCAGGATCTCCTTCAGGCAGCGCTCGCTGGAGGCAGTCCTGAGGAAAGTCTGTCTGAAGAGGAACACGATGAGCGGGGAGTCGATGGCGCGCTGCGGGCTGCACATGTCCGCCCTCCTCGTCCAGGTTCTCTGGACGGTCCCGTTGCGCGTCGTCTGCGGCGGCTTCTCCGTCCTCCTCTCCTCCTCCTCTTCTTTCTCCACACAAGTCCTCACATCCAAATCCTCGGGCCTCGCCGTCAGCGGTATTTCGTCGCCTTTAGCGGCCTCTGTCTTGTTGAAAATGTGGTTCGCACTCGGCGGAGCGGAGCTGCCGGGAAACAAATCCCGGAGAAACTCCTGCATCACATCCTCCCCGTCCGCCTCTTTGCTCTCACGGACATCGCTCACCAGATAAATCCTCTCTTTGCCCCCGATCAAGGCGAGGAGCTTCTGAAACTCCCGCTCCTCCTCCGGCAGCGCGTCCTCCGCGGAGGCCGCGGCTGCCATGCGTGCGTGATTACGGCTGCGCGGATATGCTTTTTTTTTTTATTTTTTATTTACAATGAGTGGTCGAGCCATTCGCACTGTCACCTGCCTGAGCGGCGAGGAGCAGTAAAATATTTCCTCACGGTCATCAGGAGCACAACCGCGGAGGGGTGGGACTAAAAGACAATCCTCTATTCCCATTGGCTGGTCGGTCCAGTGGGCGGGGTCAGCTGTCAGTGCAGAGCAAGCACGCTTCACAAGATTGTTAACAAGACAGTGAAGTTTAATGGGTAACTAAAAACACAACAGTGATGATGAGCAAGATCACACAGCAGCAGTACAATCAAGAAGACAGGGATGAGATCTTTTTTCTTTTTTTTGATGAATGAGATGTGGATGATGAAATCAGGGTGCGGCGGTCACTCTCTTTATCCCCACTATTCTCATGGAAAAGGGGCCTTCCTTCCCTTCTATGTTGTAGAGTGCAGGCTTTGCAGAGAAAAGAAAATAAACAGAGAGAGAGAGAGAGGACTGTCACAAGCAGCAGCTTCAACACAGCAGCTTCACCTGTCCAGCCTGCTTTTTCCACATGACTGTTATAATGGCCTCGGCGATGCTTGACTTCTTTGTAAGATCAAAAATGCCTTTCACCCTTAAACCCGTCCTCCGCCCCCTCCACCACTACATCAGCAGCCTGTTGAGTTCTTGAGACGTTAATCCTATAATCCACCAATGCCTGTTCTTTAATTAAAAGGTGCCGTCAGTCTCGAATGCCACCGGGTTCATGAGTTGAGATAGAAATGAAATAACTTCAAGCCACAGAGTTGAGAGTGACTGACTTCTCTGACTTAGTCAATTGTTTGCTGATGAATAAATGATAAACTTTAAAAGTCTGAGCAAAGCCAATACAGAGGTTTCGGCCTTTGACCTTTAGACCGGCTGCACATTGATTAGTTGGGGGTGTGTTTGTTGTTTGGCTTGTCTTCAAACATAATCTACATGCACTGGCGTCACAGGTATCTGCTTCACTCTGTATTTAACACGCCTGGCATTAACACTTGATATAGATTTTTTTCTGAAATAACACTGAAGTTAACATATGTGATCTTTTTTTTTTTCAATGTGAAGTGCATATCTCTATGACTTTAAAGCCATTTTGGTGTGTTAGTTTACCCACCGACCTCTTTGTTCAGGGAAAGCAGGAGCTGAGATTCGAGAAGCTCGCTTGGACCGGTCAGAGAGACGCGGAGGCCGAGGCGAACTGCGGAAAACAAGTGAAGTTCTCCGATTAATCGCACTACAGTGATGACATGAGGGCAAGCTTTGGAGGCATTATCACCATTGATCACTGACATCAAGTGATCAGGTTTGCATGAGACGAATGTTTTGGCAGCTCGTACTCAGAGCTGGGCTGAATGATTCCTGCTGTCTGTGTTATATTGGACTAAAAAATAAATATAAATATAAGTTGTCAATTTGTGGGGGATTGTCAAAGGATAAAAAAAAACTTGTGTTACTCCACACAGGACTAATTTATCATTTGATTGTTCATGTTATTTTTGTAAATAAACATACCTTTTAATTTTGATTATCTTTGACACTCTATTCCCAGCAAGACACTGTCTATTCCTTTTAGAATAAATTACCAAAATAGCTTGACAAAAGAAACTCTGGATAATTTAACTGGTTGTAATGAAGATTTCTGTCTTATGTTGAACTGTCTCAAGGGACATGACTGAGTATACTTTGCTTCCCTCTGTCTTCTTCCTCTCTTAGGAGATGCTATGTTAAAAATATACATGCTCAACAACAGGTTTTTAAAAAAACATATTCACCCACAACTTTTTATTAGCTTTTCCTGTCCTCCTGTGTTGACACTGTGCAAACATACTATGAAGACAGCTCTGTTAATGTCAGACAAAGTGAATGTTGTTCAGGCTTTCCCACCCACACGTGGACAATTTAACTTCACGGGAAACTGTGAATATTTCCAGTGGCCTGACGTGAAAATAACCAGATTTAAAGAGCAGCACTCAGGTTGAAATTTTCTTTTGCTGCCATCTTGTGGTTAAAAATAGTAGGTTATACAGCAGTGCACTACAGCACAGTATAAAGACCTAATGGAGTGTTACAATGTTTTTCATTCAGTGTGTTGCCGCTTGAATATGCTCGATATCAAATGTCAACTCAGAATCAGCAGCTTGAATACAAACAGTATCCGTACCAGCAGGTCCTATTTTTTAGTGTAATTCATGTTCGGTTGGAGAGCAGATACAAGCAAAATACCATCTTAAGGATTGCATAAATGTTATATAGTGCTGATGGTGCTGCTCCTTACCCCTCTGACACTAGAGCAGAGTAAAACAAACAAACTAGTTTTCAGTCCACAGATAACATTTTTTTTTTTGTTCACCGTGCCGTTTGTAGTTAAGAGCAGGGTGTCATAAAATTGCACAACCTGTGATTTTCTTGTCTGACAGCAAACGTCTTAGAGAAGGAAGGTGAGAGGCAGTCAGGATCTTTGGAGGCAAAACAGAGTCGTCAGCATCAGCAGAGGACGAGCGTTTTCTTCTGACATTGTTGTCTGTCACATTGGCGCCGTGCAGCACCTGCAGTGGCATTGGCGAGACTGAGGAAGCATAACCAAAAAAAGACAGGATGTATAATTATGATCTTTTGGTTTTAATCCAGTTAAAATGTAAGCATGATGGTGTGTGTGTGTGTGTGCAAATATAAACTTGGCCTTGTTTTCTGTTCAGCCTACAGTGTCAGAAACACTGATAACCTGTAGTGAAGGAATGCTGCAGGAGTGGTTGATCCGATGACCTGGAGGCGGTTTGTCTCCTCGGCTCAGACTCCTTCCAGGAACCTGCGAGTTTGTTTGATTAAGTTCAGACCAACAGAATATCACAGCGGAACAGCACCTCTAATCCTATAAACCTACAATGGCACGTTCGAAACATTACGGAAATGTGAAACCTTGCATGAGAAAAAACAGAGTACTGTACAATACAGCAATAATCAGAATCAGAAGAAAAAGGATTAACTTTATTTGTCCCTGATGGGCAATTAAGAGGGCAAGGGGCGGCACATGACATGAACACAAGACATAAGAAAATACAATAAAGCTACTTGATGCTGAACCAATGAGACAGTAATGCATGTCATTAAAAAACAAAGCCAACACTCATAAAATGTTGGGTATAATGATGTGATTTTCATTATATCTTAGGAACTTTAAAATAAAATTCAGTATTCACTTGTTTTACTTGCTACTCTTGGGTCCTTCCACTTTAGTTTGAAATTTCCATTTTCAAGGAGGACTGTTTGACAGAAGAGACATTTTAACTCGCTCCATATCAGTCAAACCTGGGTTTGGTCGTAGATAGCTGAATGGTTGGCAGTAATTGGGATGTGTTGATAACTGCCTTCATGCTCATAAATGACCAAAAGCATTTTTTTTCTTTAACACATTATTGTCAAACATCGCAAACAGCAATGCAAATCATATTCACATAATACATATTCTCACAATAACTGTATTGGTGTTATTGTTGCACTGAAAGATAGCATGGCACACAGCACTAGAAAAGAAAAGTCCATCATCAACGCTTACCAACAAATGCAGCTGCAAGAAGGAATAAGAAAAGTAAGCGACAAAAACCAACTATGGTCCCCTTTTTTATCTGCAGAGTCACAAAATAAGCCGTCTTCATCGTGAGTAGAAAGGCAAATGTAGCAGTGGAGACAATGTTTGTGGGAAGAAACATTATAATGCCCCAGTTTCAAACAATACACAATAGAGCAGACCTGCAATAATGGGTTTCATATTTCAGTCAGGTTTTGTCTCTTCACAAAGGCTGTGACCTGGGGGAGTGGTGGTCCCATGTGAGGAAAAATAACCATAAACCTTATATGTTACGCAGTTTATCTGGAATCCTTCCTATTAAAAAACTCAGTCTTCTCACTGAAATTAAGTGGCAACGATAAAAAAAAAAATCAATTAGCAAACATCTTCTTAAAATAGCAAAATAGGATAAGATAAGATAATACACATATAAAGTAAATAGATGTCACAAGCTCAGATTCATGTCACTAATATTTATCATACAAATGAAATAATGTACACGCATGCATATGTAACAGGGTCATTTATTCAGTGTTGTGTACAGTACTGTATGTGTTATAATCCCACAAAATTTGTTATTACCTGACATTTTTAAACCTCCAGTCAGTATGTGGAACATTTTATTTTCAGCT
>JBAJHX010000106.1:12643593-12653762 GCA_037176925.1 Amniataba percoides
CTTGGTTTATGTAGGGGCAGAGGTTGTGTACATGAGGTTGACGGAGGATTTTGCTTTCTTTTGCTTCTTTTGGTCAGGTATGTTTTTTCCATGTGTTATTGCCTGTCAGTGAATGTAGCACATTCGCGCCCTTTTTCCTGCTGTACTCCATGGGAGAGGGGCAGAGGTTGTGTACATGAGGTTGACGGAGGATTTTGCTTTCTTTTGCTTCTTTTGGTCAGAATTGAAATAAACGGAGACTGCCTCCAAAGAAGTTCGCTGTCCTGGACGATCATTAAAAAAAAACACAACGCAGACGATAAGCCACCGGTTACACATAGATCATGACAAAGGAGGCAAAACGTCATAAATCACCCCCATATGTGGATAAAAGTAATGGCTTAATAAAGTACATACATCAAACGTGCAAACTTTTAAAAGTATTAGTCTCAGAATGAAAAAGCATCAGGCATGTGTAAAGTAACATATCGAATATCTGCTGCTTGTGGTGGGCGAGGTTGCACTTTATGATACCACAGTTTCGTTCACTGGGAAGGTTGAAGAATGTGTCCATGTGCCTTTGTAAACCGAGGCGAGCTTAGTAACCGGATGACAGGGCAGGTTTCTGAAGTAACTATGACACTTCTGAACTAAATCCTTGAAAATGAAAACTCAACACTTTGTGTACAGAACACTGTGCACTGTTCACACTTTCAATTACTGAGATGTTCTAATCTAGCTAATTATCTAATTGATCTTTCTAATTACATGGTTGCTGTTATGCTATTAGCGTATTTTCATATGAGAAAGAGGTGGCTGGGCAGGGGATGGAAAATATGAAAATGATCCCTTTGCATACTTTAGGTCAAGCTCTTTATTGATTTGTGTTTATGTGGCAGTGTGGTGATCAGTAGAGCAAATGTATGCAACAAATAAGAAGTGCAAAAAGTAGTGCTATCATCAAATGTCATCATCATTTTCACCTTCTTTACTTGTAGAAAAAGCAGTTTGTAACGAATGTCTCTTCTTCACTCACTTTCATAACATTTGGGGGAATATAGTTATTGTCAGTATGTATAATGTTAAAAATTATGATCATGAGTAGTGCCACACATAATCTCCACTGCACTCCTACAGTCCACTTTACATGCAGTATGTATGATTGGGTTTGCACATGCATGCAGTTACTAAATGATTCCACAAGAGGGCACTGCAGTAAAAGCAAAACTGGAAAGAGTCAATTCATGGAAACTTGATAACCTGACAGAGACTAAACTGGTGACTATTATCAGAGCCTGTTTTAAGCTTCACATTGTTATGCTTGCTTTTTTTGTTTTGCAGGGTGCATAATCTATGTATTAGTGAGGAGTTACCCTCTCTTATGCTACTCATTAAAAGTAGCATGAAAAGGCACATCAGCACTTGTAACAGCTCAGCAGACAACAACCTATTATTATTATTGACTGATTAAATATTAACACTAATATTAAAACACTGCACCCTGTTTTACACCCTGGTTTTTATACCGTACATTAAATACAGTGAGTTTATGTCAAATATTAAATATGAAAATAAAATGCATTAATTGGCTATTGGTGAGATTTTTTTTGCACAATTCCTTATATATTTTACATGTTTACACATATGATGGTAGAAATAAACTTACTGTAGATTTAGATTTAAGTTGCTATTCAGCTGTGCACTTAAATGCGCAATTAGGACAGACGACTAACTAAACTGAGTGTTTCAGGTTTTTATAAAATATTAAATATTTGGATGAACATTGTGTTTTTAAATGAAAATCCTTTCATTTACACACTGTCACAGGTTAACTGCCCCATAAATAATAAGAACAAACTGAGGATCTAAAGCTAAATGTAACCAATCGCCTTTAGTCTTTGTTTTACTCCTTCAAATCACTGATGCTCATATTACTGAAATCATAATATGAAATGTTGAAATCAACAACAAATAAGTGTTATTTCACATAAAAAAATCACACATGAAATATACTTCACAATATTTTAAGTTTAAGTGTCCAATAATTTTGCCATTAAGACCCATATTTGTTTCCTATTTAAAAACTTGTTTTTTATATATATGGTGACAAATATAGGGTTATTATTGTGTAAGTTAATATTTTCATTATATGAACTACACATCACTGTAAATAATGTCTTCCATAAGTGGTTCCACACAAATAAATCCTTTACGAAACAGAGTTACCAAACTGTTTTACAGTGAAAAGCTGCAGTGAATTAGCGTGTAATGACAGTAAAGCTCTACCTTATCCAAATATCTGACTCTCTAACATTTTCCAGCCAAACAGTAGTTGCTCCTTCAGTTTCATTTATGCCACAAACAGTTAAAGACCAACATTTAAATGGCAGTGTTGTAGCAGCTTGTCAGCAGTAAAAGCTTGTGCAGACTTTCTCTCACTAGGTGGCAGTGTCTTCCCACTGAGAGTGAAGTTTTTTTACTCATCTCCTCCGATGCTCTGAGTCAAACCGTGCCAAGTCCCTTGTGCTGCCACCCAAGAAGCATCATGTGCTATGAAACACATCACCGATGCCACAGTGCACATGCAGGACTAAATGAATGCCAGAGAGGAACGAAATATTCACTCACTGTCAGCATGTCAAAACAAAACAAGTTCCTTTGGGAGAGGGAACGATGAGCACGATGAGGAGTATGAGCCTGGGCCAACTCATCTTGTTTGTGGTGTCATTACTACAGGATGACACATCAGTCACAGAGAACGTCCTGGGTATGTGTGTGTGAACACCACAGAGCCATCTGTTAAGGCTTTGGGACTTGGTTTAGCTGGCTAAGCTGTTGATTTGTACGCTGATCGTCAGAAATGATTCAAACCGCGCAGAGGTCACTGTAGTCCCCTTCAAAAGACGTTTCTCAGTTTAACAGCCCACCTCAAGTGTCAGTCCCACGTCACAGAGTGAATGCCGCGGCTGCTTGGGGAACCTTCAGGCACGCAAATGGCTGGAAAATAGTGACAGTGGTGGATTTGCACTTGTGCATTTGCTGGCGGTGCTGCTCTAAATTCTGGGACCTTTGACAAGATCTCGTTACATCAGCTGCCCTTAGCCCAATGTGTCTGCGTATCGCCACCTCACCGCTCAGAGGGCCCCTGTGGTCGGGGCTGCACACATCACATGCACACACCCAAGTGAATAAGTATTAAAGCATGTCCATTTTATGCCACTTAAAACATCATGCTGTCTTACATTATTCAGATACATCTGTAATAACTAGTAAGTTTGTAGATTTTACAGATTAGCAACATTCATATGATGCTTAAACATTAATGCAACTGTATTAATAATGCAATCCTATATATGATATTATAGTCTGAGAGATACCTCTGTTTAACAAGTATTTTTGACTTAATTCACAATAGATTTATCTGTTACGTAAGATTTTGAATTCAGGACTTTTAAAAGCAGTGGGGTATTTTTGTAGTGTGGCATTGCTACTTTTACTCAAGTCTTATTCCACCATTGACAGCCACTAGCTAGAATTGGATAGAAGTTACCAGATGAATCAATATATAAACTGTTTTCCACCTCAGTGACTTCACCTGTTCAGTAAACCTCATGTACCTAAAAGCATTATGCAATATTGTGTGGACAGATTTCGTCTCATCATTTTGAATATGTGTTATCACTACAGTGAAAATGCGTTGCAGCCTTTCATAACTTGTCATCAGATTTTGTTGGCTTCAGTCCTTTATACTTAAAAGAAACCCTCTGTGGATTCAAACAATTTTGTTTCTTAAGCATATTTAAAATCCATTTGATTGCCTCAAAGGTGCATTTTTGTCAACTTGAAAAGGTTTTCTTTTGCTTAATTAAGAATACAATGCTTCATTGATGTCATCATTCATTTGCCTAAAAGTATTTCTGATCTTCAGTGTTTTTCAGTTTCAGTCTTATCACAGTGTAAACAAAGATTATTGTAAATGTTACATGATTAATCAGTATGCAGGTTCATATGTGACTAAAACATGAAAATGTGTGTTTTTAGACTCCTTATATATGCTGTCTGTTTCTGTGTTATATTTCAATAGAGTTTCTGTTCACCACTGGTTTATCTCATGTGGAATACGTTGGCTGCTTCAAGCAGTTCACATAGAAATGTACACACACACACGTGTGCCTTAAGTTTAAAAACAGCTATTGTTCTGTTTAGATACACACAAAGTCAGGGGTCACTGGGTTACAAGTTAACTCGTAGGTGGAGAGAACCACAGCCCTCTGAAACACTGATAACCAAAAAGAGAAGAGGGTGGAGGGGGGAAACACAGCTCGAGTGTCCTCAAGGAGCCCTGCTACTCCTCTGTCCGTCCTTTCTCCAGGGCTGAGACATTTACAAAGCCAAACAAACAGTCCACTGTAAGCAACTTTTCCAGCCCAGTGGGCCTGGACACAGAGGACTTGTCCACAGAGAAACACACGAGGGGTGGGGGGGGGGCACCACAGATGGTAACACCTTGAATACGTCAGACTAAACCCACAGTGCATGACAGGTCAGAGGTCACCAGAGTCGACAAGCTCCACCAGAGCGGCTGCCTCACAACCACAAAACACAAAATACTCTGCAGGAATTCATCGGAAGAAGAGGAAGAGACAAGTAAAAGATATGAGTGGATAACTGGACCTTGCAGATTTGCTAACTTTCTCTTTTGATTATTTAAGTAGACTTATGTTAATAGAGTATTTAAACTTAACGTTCTAAAAGCACAAAACATTAGATGACCTTCAGCTGTGTGGCACAGTTTTATGATGCAAATCCCTCCAACAAAAAGGCAAGGTTTTGATATGCAGGCCTTGGCTGCGTTAATTGAATTATGCCATCTGAACTGCAGGCATGGAACCACATAACCAATGAGCGTCAATGGGAAATAAGAAAGGCCAGTGGCCATGGCAGACCTTCCCTTTACAACAAAATATTTGGACAGTCACTTTCTGTTTTCAGAGGTGCACAGTGGGAGAAATGATGGCGTGAAACATGAAGAAATGAACGCACTGATGAAGAGCTGTTGACGGGAGAAGATGTTGGCTCCACAAGCTGCTTGGCTTTAGTTCCCCCACATCCCGAAGAGGGTGAGAAGGAAGTAGAGAATACATGTAGCAACACTGCTAATTCACCAATTACTACCACTAATTGCTGCCTCCCAAGGAGAGGTTAAGGAGCCGAGTCAGTGCCTCCCTGGGTGCTGCTGAGTGGCTCTCTGCCAAAATGTCATCCATCCCGGAGCCTAATCGAGTTATCATATCAACAAATCTCCCATCAGGGGCCCCACGGCTGACACTCCAAAAAAGACACCCAGAGGGGGACGACAAATTTCGAGCAGCAGGACGCTGGGTGAAGGAGCTGGGCCCGGCGGGCAGCTGTGAAAGCTACCTGCAGCTCGCGGTCAAGCTCCCCTCTGAGATGACGCTCGAGCTGGACTCTGCGACTCCGGCCCCGCAGCCCTGGACATTCCCCGCAAGTTAAGCATGAGAACCGGGGGACGTAGACGGCGCATTATTTAGCCTCGCACACAATAGTCCGGGGGGGAACACAATGTGGCATCTTGCGGAGTTTGGAGGGGAGAGCGGTGACTGCGGACCCCCTGTGGTGGTGTGAGGGCACAGGGGGTCAGAGTTTAAGAGGCACGCTGGCCTCGCCTAGAGAGAGGGTTAATGTACTGTTAATCTGAGGTCAGAGATGCCCCTTCACACTCATACATCACCACTGACAGCAACAATCAGCGATGACTACTGGCATGAATCCTCGGCCATAAACACTGCATGTAGCTAAATGACCGTCTGTGTCCACAAAGGAGGACCTTCTCCATTCTGCAACTCCTCCAGTGTGTTAACAGAAGCTGAAAACAAAAAGTGAGAAGAAAAGGGGGAAACAAAATACTGCTTTTATAAAAATGATAGCAGGATTGTACCCTTGCGTAAAAATGGAATCTGCTTCCCACTAAAGGGAGGAAAGGGTTTTGTTACATTTTTATAAATAGCACTTTTACAGATCAGTGTGTATGCTGTTGTGGAACTGCAGGAGAAGCAAGGACAAAGACAAAGTTCAAAACAATTATCATAAAATAAGCTACAATAGCCTGTAAAGTCATGTCATTATAACTCAGCTTTTCCTGTGAAATCACGCCATTTCCTCACTAGGCCAGCAGTAAATCTTCTGAGGCAGAGAGGTTGGGAACGACTACTGTAGGAAAATATAATATGAGGAATCTCTGTCACTGAAATTTCATCCATCTTTCTTAATTTTTTTTAGAAAGTAATTATTAATATATATTAATAATTACTTTTAATTAATTACTTTTAATATATATATATATATATATATATATATATATATATATATATAGCTACACACAGGTATGAATTTCAAAGCCAAGAAGGCAAAAAATTTCAGGAACTCCAATTGCATATATCATAGTTATTCAGCAGGACTGTCCAATAAGCAGAGCTGCGTGTTGTTATTTGAAGTGCTGACGGTGCATGGAGGCATGAGAGCGAGCATTCCCTGAACGCACAGGGGTGTCAAGATAAGGTGATAGGGGCGGGATCTGGCTCAGCACTGATCCAAATGTTTGACATGCTCTTTCAACATCCCGCCATCTCCATCCCTTGCCTGCACATCCACATGCACGGCCGCACGGTCGCATGTCCACACACACGTACGTACACCACCGTATGACTCACTCCCGCATCAACAACGCTGATAGCTGAGATGTCATCAGGACGTTTTTGTTTTGAGTCTGCGATAAGATTTTTATCCCGCCAAAGTGCTGAGACGTGGCCTTGTAAAGTGCAGAGAGGGAGCCTCTGACCTGCCGCGTTCGTTATTCCCTCTCATGGGCCCATTAATTGAATTACCTATTCATCGAAAAGTGGAGAGTGCACTGAATTAGTCTCTCCGCTCTGTTACCTCTCAATCTTAAGAGTCTCCTTAGTGGTGTGTTGACTGGTTTCTATTGTGTGAGCCTGTGCCTCTGCCGGCCTGTGAGAGCGGAAGGGGGAGACACGGCAGGGCAGGTATGGAGCAGCCCACGGGGGGGACTAACCTTTGACCCTGTTCTGGAGAGGGACTCGGGTCTATCCAGCAACACAATACTTCCAGCATACAGCCCTCGGTGGCTGCCTGCTGCTACCCACAATGAAGCCCATTGCCGGGGTCTCCCTGGGCAGAATGGCCCCCTGGAGCGCTGACTGCCATCCGGAGGTCTTTCACTGCTTTCTCCCCTCTCTGCCTCCGGCCGCCGCCTAGAAAGAGAGGAAAAACTCAACAACAGAGAAGATAGAGGGGGAACAATGCTCTTTAGAGGGCATCTTAACCCGCAACAAACAGTGTCAACATCTGTGGGGAGTGGATAGATAGACAGACACTGTGTCCGCCACAGACAGAAAGGGCCCTTTCCTTGTGGGCAGTCACACTGAAAAGGCTACAGTGTTGTTTTGTTGTGCATGAGAGGGATTTGGTCCCCGTCTCCTTTCAGCTGCAGTTGAACCGCACTGTGGTGCCGGCGAAGCGATTTTGTCTCGCTGGAGAGCCGGGGCAAAAGATGAAGCAAAGCCTCGAGAGCAGGGCCTTTCTTCCCATGGCCCGCTCTTTTGGAGGGGTGAAAAAGATTATTGTCGTACACATCGGGTAAAAAATGCATCAAAGTTGGCGGGGAGTGTGGCCCGGATTGAGAGAGCGAAAGGGTTGATGTTGCGAGGAGGGGAGGAACACGGACACATGTGGCGCATTGCGTGTATGTGTGTGTGTGCGCGGCGGCCACACACAAGCCCAGACGCGTGGGAGTGTATTGGATTCTCATGGGCTGTCTGGGAAAGACACTGTCCCTCTCTCTCTTTTTCTATCTCATTCTCTCTCAAGCGTGTGGTCTCCTCTCATGTGAACACGCTGCCAGTATAAAGGATCTCTTCATCTCTCTCTTTCGGCTCCCTTTTGCATCCTGATGTGAAAAGGGTTCATTCACTGGGCCCTGCCGTCTAACTCCCACTCATCCCAATTTATCAGTTACCGCCAATTGGGCCTAACTGGGAGCTTGTGGGAATCCAGGTGCTTATCATTAATGCTGCTTCATTGTGGTTTGTGAGGATACGAGGGAGGAACTATGTGTCATGTTCCTGCATGTCTGCAAGGGCTTCGCCACACCGCGCTTCCTCTCTATACGCTGCACTCACACACGCCCACACATGCAGTTACATATAGGGAGACATGCCTGTGGTGAAGCTCCTGCAGAACGTCTCTTGTCCTGCCAAAATATACAGTAGCACATGAACTTGAAATATATCAGGGCTATTAAAATCATAATGTCGCTGCGTGCTGATCCGCCAGTCTCGAACTTCTGTCATCTCTCCAGTGACACATGTTTTTGGTCAGATTATCATAATGTTGTGATATCATTAACTGCTCTCAACTTGGCCAAGATGAGTATACAGTTTCACGTTCAAAAACACGCTGCCCTCTTCAACCATCAAAGAAAAGGAGCTAATGACAAACAAAGACAGTCTGCGGTGAACTGTATCATCCGAGATCTAACTCTCCAGAAAAACCACATCCCGAAAAACTCAGTGCCTCAACAAATGTAGAGCCCGGGTTGGACTTCCTGTCAGAAGTTTTAGAAGTGACACAAATAGACACATTCATGCCGCGATCAAAGCAGAAGTTCTGTGGGTGTCTGAGCAGACAGAGAGAGCTTACATTGGGTTTGTAAACTCAGCATCTTTACTGTCAGGCATACTGGATGATCTTTCGCAGCCTAAATAAAAATAAAAAAACTTGCATCACATATGTTTGTTTTCAGTTATTACCATCCTCAGACTAGATAAAAAGTCAAGAATCGTGAATAAAAGCTGTAACAAAATTATCCTGATTGCTCTTGATGATTTTTTGCAATCTCTGATATCACGTCTGTGCTTGTCATGTAATTTCAATTACATGGATCAATTACAATTACAATTACATCTCAATATTTATGACACATCCTTTCTCTAAACACCTCTGGTACGTTAATATTATGTTCTGCATAATTTACTGACTTGTTTTGTTCACTCCGAGGCACTTGAGGTGGTATTAAATTAATACAGTTCTGCTGAATTATGTATATTTTGCTTTTCTACATTAAGGGAACACCACTTCCTGCAATGACATATAACACTGGTAGTGGTTGTAAATAGTTTGCTGCAGATATAATTTGCAGGATTATTGGGCTAGACTTTTTGAGTTGACATGATGTTCATATGAAGTCCAGAATGTGTCTTATAATGTATAATGTGAAGTGCATGAATCCAGTATGAGCTACGGATGAAATTTATTGTAACAAACCGGTGATGATTTCCAGGTATGATTGTAAATTGGCACCGACTTTGGCCCTTTCCTTGTGTCTTCCACTTACTGTCACATTTACAGCATGTGGTTTGAGGACAGCCTTCTCTGTTTACACTGAGAAAACATTAGATCATTGCAGCTTAGGAGGAGAAAAAAGGGAATGTGTGCTTAAGTGTGAGTGCAGCTTAAAGCTGCCTTCAGATACGGAAGATGCTCTTAGCCCTCCACAAAGTTGGGCGCCTTCCAGAGGCGAAGCGCAGTGCTGAGGAGCAGATATACATCATCAAAAAGTGCAAAAAGTGTTCTTTATACAAGCGCGTGTATGATGCATTTAATTTCGTTTCATTTCAAATGAAGTGCCTAGCAACTGCCACTCCACATCAGTCAGATGAAGGGCAATCAAGAAGAGCTTGGGTGCATGAAATACTGTTATCACACAGATCCTGTTGAGATTGCATTTTTTATATCGTTTTGTGGAGTACAGGGAATTTTGAAACGCAGAGGATGAGTTTTTCCATCCTGTTGTGCTTGCGTGCGTCTCCCGGCTATGTCACATACAGCTGTTGTCTTACCGGTTGAGCTTTAAAAGGTCAGCGGCAACTGAGGTCGAAGTTGAAATTGCTTGAGCAGCACAAGTGTGCCACACTGATTGTAGCCCTTCTGCTAAGTTGGGTGCCACAGCTCTCTCTATGGGGAAAAAAAAAATCTGATCATGTGTGGGAGGCCTTACATGCACACACAAACACACACACACACACACACACACACACAAACTCTCACTCACAGTTAAGGTGGGACGTCCCATTTCCTGTTCCACGGGCGAT
>JBAJHX010000106.1:12655612-12668460 GCA_037176925.1 Amniataba percoides
TATTTGGTGTCTCACAGCCGAGGCAGTCAGCGGGTGCCAGGACTGAATATGTGTGTTTGTGTGTGTGTGTGTGTGTGAGAGAGAGAGAGACAGTGTGAGGAAAGGTAGAGCAGGCTTATCTGGCTGAGCATCAGCACTGGGATGATTTGCTCACAGTCAGCGCTGTGCGGGTGCAGAGAGAACGCTTTTGTCCTCCTGGCAGAGGGCGGGTTGGGATCCTGCCTCAACAACCACCAGCTCACAGTCATTTATACACCGAGTAAAATGTGGAGGAATTCATCTGGATTGTGTTTCTGCAGAGGCACGAGTAATGGTGCGCTGCAAATCTATGCTTTTCAGGACTGGTGATATCACTCATCAAGCCCTACAAACAAACAGTAGCTGCACCACTATCGAGGTTTGGAGCAAAAGGACGAATCAGAACGGATGGCAGAGATCCTAATTTTTACAAGATGGCATGTCGTCATAAAGTATCTTTATCAGCATTATTTGTCAAGGTTGACAAACATCGACAAAGGAAGAGATTCAGATTCAGACTGCCACGACCACAATCTTTTTACAGGGAAAGTCGATGGAGGGCAGACGAACAGTGGAAACTAGACTAAGAGCAACATGCATGGATTGTGTCTGGAGGCAGAGCAGCATACTGTCAGAAAATAAGAGCAGTCCAGCTTTTTTTTTTTTTTTCAGAAAAGCACAACTGGTGGAACAATTTATGTAAGCTGTAAAAAAAAGGTGGTGTTTCGCGTGGTACAGGCAGTTTACAACAAAAAGCACAATGTAACTGGGCCTTAAGGTATAAAGTCAATAAAAGTGGAGCACAAGTAGTTACCCTGATGATGAAAACTCACCCTCAGCTGAGAAATTTCAGGTAAACAACATTTGAACATTAGTGACGGTCATTTTGGAAACAGTCTTTGTTAAAAGTGTTTTGTTTTACAATAAAGCTAAATGAAGCTGTGCACTCCCTCGGCACAAGTTACAGGAATAATGGGACCTCACAAAGTTAAAGATACATTCTGCAGCATTTCCAAATACATGCTATGACTTATTTTTGTATATTTAAGTGGTACACAAGAGTTCAGGGGAACACGGGAAGTGACTTAAAAATACAGTCAAAATATAGTTATGCTGCATCTGACACTTGACCTCATGTGAAATGTGGTTCACTCCGTCCACCTGGCTCTCAATTAGGGAAAAACAAACACTGAAAATTATTTGCAAATGTTATTTGACTCTGATCTGCTCGGCAGCTCGGCTGGGTGCGCGCCATCCACAAGTACATGTCAGCATGAGGAAGATTTACTACCTCTGAGCCAGGGGCCCGTTTAGCCTGGGAGTGAGAGGCTGATTGACTGAGTACGTGTTGGGATGGAGAGTGTGTGCGTGTGCTTGTGAAGGTATGTGAGCACGCCGATGTACGCCCGTGACAGTGAACATGTGTGTGTGTGTGTGAGAGAGAGCGAGAGTCTGCGTCTGTGGGTGACGTGACGTCTGTGCGCGCACTTGGACGGTGGGTGATGAAAAATGTTGTTCTCGGCAAACGTACGCATTCCAGCGTGTGTAGGTGTGTGGCTGCGCGTGTGTGGGTGTGAGATTATATATATATTTGTGTTGTCTTGGAAGCCAAGCAGCGGGGGTTACCGTGGCGCTTTGGGCCGGAGCAGAGTTAACAGCTCATTAACACCAATTCATTACGGGCCACTTCTCCCTCCCTCACGGTAAGACACAGCCAGCTGCCCTCTTTCACACACAGTGTAAATCATTCAGGTCACAGGCGCAGAGGGGGAGCCGAGCCAGCGAGCCTCCCGGTGAGAAATACTACCTGCGTGTCTTTTTTTTATACATTTAAGTGCACGTGCAGGGGTGCTGCTAGACATTCTGGGCTCCTAGACAGCAGCACGCTTGCAACACCTGAGGGGGGGCCAGTCCATCAGTGCAAACACAGGTGGCTCCGGCAAAATGACTGGAGGGGGGCAAAATGTTGAATCATCGGGTTCAACAAGACAAAACAGCTGCTGCTGGGACGAGTTTGAGTTGTACAATCCTGTCTGTGAGCTTGAGAGCTGAGCCTTTAACCGCATTACTCTGTTACTCCAAATGTGCCTCCTGGATCATGTTTAATTGTGACTAGGACCTTAAACATCATGCCTCCACCAATGCAGCCTCCATGTGTTTCAAATAGGAACAGACTCAGACTCTTCTGGTCACAAATTCACACTGTCTGATTTGCCAAGCATGCTTAAAAGTTTTGACTTTGCGAAACCACAACAAACCACACCACTGGTCGTTCTTACGAATTTATCAACCCATTTTTCAATGCAGACTAAATTTGTTCTCTGCCAGTTTCAGTTTTTTAGATCCAGTCTAGTAGCTAGTTATTTTCTTCACACTACTTTTTCTTCAATCGTCTTCGCACTGTCGACTCCAACCGCTGCAAGGTATGTGTATGTGTTTTTGTGATATAACCTACATAATTTCACAATACCATTGAATGTGGATGTAATTTTGCATCGTCTTTGTCAAAACATAATTGACAAAACAAACAAGCAGCGTATAAACAAAATAAAGAGAAAGCGATGCTCTATAAGGAGAGGATGAAGCAACATCTGCCCCTCACATATCTTATAAATTCAATCATATATTGAAAATGTCAATAAAGATTTGTCTAGTTACAAAGCAGAAAAATCACCGGTTCAAACAACAAACAAGGTCCGACACAAAGCAGTTCAATTATACGCGAAAGCCCTGAAATGAAGATAATGCCGTCAGTTCTGTGCTGAACAATCATGATGTTGAGGGGATTTGCGGCACAGCTGCAGGGTCTCCGTGGAGGATGAGTGACGGCCCTACAACACAGCTGCTGGAGGTGCGGAGGAGCACTGGAGGACTATCACCGTGTATTTGTGTGTCAGCAGTTTGGCCCTTGATATTTTGACACACTCAGCACCTTCATTTGTAACACAAGACGCGTCCATAGAGAAGGAGCAGGGACCGGAGATCAAAGAGGCGAAGGGGAGTATCAGATGCAAAGATACACAAACTAAAAATCCTGAGCAGCATGCAAGATTTTGACCTCCCTAAACTGAGTTAAATAAAGAGCAACACACACACACACACGCACACACAGTAGTTTCTGAGTACAAGTCTATCAGTTTTTGATAAATTAGATTTACTTAAATCTTACAACCACAAGCATAGCTGTGTGAGAGCATGTCAGGAAAAGTGAGTTCAAAGGTCAGGCTTCATTGCCCACAGGGAGAACAGCCACTTGCCGAATAACCACACATGACCATGCGCACACGTCTTACCCACAATGCACAGGGGGCTTTATATCGTTGTCATCAGCCCTAAATTTGAGGACATCTCTCAGTTACCACAATGGCAGTCGATGCCACTCTCTCATCTGGTCCTACTTCAAAAGCTGCCCATTGTGGGGAGAGTGAAGAAGAAAGAGACACAATCCTCTTATTATCGGACAAATAAATAAGAGCATATGGACTAGCCGCTCACAATCCTTTCCTAGCAGCTTTATACTGAGCTTTGGGCACAATTTCAGTGCAAAACGCATTTAGACTTTAGCAGAGGAGTTGATGAGGTGAGGGATCGTTACCTCCTCAGGATTTTCTTTTGAAGGCACCATTTCTCTGACCTCTAAAAATGGGAGAGAAGAAAAGCCATAAAACCTATTTTCCATTACGTCTCTTTAAAGTGGTGCCCGCAAGTGAAGGGATAGGGGGGACAGGGAGAGAAAGAAAAATTGGCTTCTGGATACCGTTTACATCACTCACATGTCAATGCAAATAAGGTGATCTGGCCGCTCGGCGCTTCGTTTGCCCCCATACACAGAAAAACAACAAAGTTCTTTGTATCTTAGGTGGTCTGATGAATGTGTTTTTGCCCATATATCTCTTCTCCCTCTTAATTACAATAAGTTGGTGCCATAATAGGATTGTCAACTACCAAGGAGTGACAGCTTAAAAGAAACGCTTTCCAGTTGAAATGTGCCTTTGAGGGCCGATTTTCCAGAGCTTTCTTGCTTCACTTTAAAGCTCCATCCAATTCAGCAGCCCTTTCAGTGTAGCTGGGATACAAATCCATGCCACTGCAGCTATCACAGGCCCAGAATGAGCATAAAAAAAGCTGCATTACATCTTGCTTCGTTTTTTTAGAGGTTCTCTTTGGCTTCTCATGTGCAGGGGCCCTCTATAGCGCAAAGCGTCCCACTTTGGTCTGCCAAGTGTCTGTGTTACTGGGATTTGTCATAGGGAAGTCAAAGAATCGCTGTGGAGACAATGCTAGCGGCCTCCATTTCATCGTAGCTCAGGCTCTCTATCTTATTTCAGAAACGCCATTGTCATGCTGCTGCCTGCCAAAACGCGAACCCTAGGCCAGCCACCAATCAGCCATTTGCAGGGGTGATTTTTTTTCAGTTAGCCATTGTGCTTTTAAGGTTCTTTACTATTACTCCATCTCTCCCTCCTATTTATTTTCCTGTTACAGCTGACAGTTTGACAGATTCCAGGAGTGCTGGTGCTTTAGCCAGCGTGTCTTGGAGGCAGTGGCAGCGGATGCAAGTGATAACTATCCCCAGCCAAAGGCTACTGCTGTGCCTTGGATCCCTTTGTGGGTGATTTCAAGGCACGCTCACGCCATCCCGCACATCCGCCCTCCTAGAGCCTCTCCACAAAAGGGACACATTTTGCAACCTTCCCCTCAGATGTTTCCACACTTTTGTTAAGGAAAAGGGGAGGAAAAAAAAACATAATCGCGCTCCGGTGTCGCCTCTAGCGAACCTGCTGATGATTTTCAGCAGTTTAGAAATAGATTGGGTCAAAGCAGAGACAGATGTCGGGAAGAGAGGTAATAGGGCATACTAAAGATGCCCTATGGTCTTTCCTGGTGCCGACCACACAAATACAAATCAAAGATATATTTTCACATTTTCTGGTAAAGATATCCGTAACTCTCCAGCAGCATCAGATGAAACTAAAAGAAAAGGGTGCATTTGGATGCCTTCGCTGCAGCTGTTTTTCAGGCCACTGTTAAGGATCTACTATGTCAAATTTTGTGACTTTAAAATCCTGGCAAAAAAAAAGAATTCAGGGGAAAAGAAGAAGCATAATCTACAAGATGCACACAGCACAAAAACCCAGATGACACATGTTTCAGATTACATCTCTCCACCTAGTGCCTGCACAAACACAAGGGGGATTTGGGGGAGAAAGTTCCCAGCACCTCATTCACCTCTCCTCACCTCTTGCTCCCCTTCTTCCTCTCCCTGTGCACAGGTCTGATAAAGCAGGGAGGCCCAGTGGCTGCACAGTTCTCCCCAACGAGCCAGACCTGGGAATGAGAAGGGAACTCGTAAAAGATAATCAGGCTTTATGAGGGCCCCTCAAGAGGTCTGCTGAGGGAAAGGCCATTTTTGTCTTGCAGTTTTGCTCCAGTCTAATGGGGAGCAGGAGAGTAGAGTGCTCGGGCCACTAGATATCAGTCTAGTTACACAGCGGACACCAGGGGCAAGGTACTCCCTGTAAAGCACCAAAATATTCCTGTTTTTGTCCTTCATATAGTCTGCCTGTAAGGTAACAATCTTTCTGAAAACTTGCTTCTTCTAAAGCAACTTTTCTGCAGAAGTGTCTGTCTATGGAGAGATTCCTCTGTGCAGCTTTTTATTTTTTGGACAAACACCCCCCACCTGCAAAAAAATAGAGGTTAATTAAGAATTTTGGAATATGTTCCTCAAATGAATCCAACCAATGCATTTACATTATACTCCATTTCTGCATCACTATATTTTCACATTAGAAGAAAAAATTTGAGATAAATGCTGATTGTCCTAAATTCCTTAATAAAAATGAACCTGACCTTCCATATTAAATGTTCTGTGTTGATTAAATGACTTTATATAACCAGGTTGTTTATTGAATGAATGTTTCTTGGTATGAAGATATGTTTGTAAAGGGGTAGTTTTTTGTCAACATTTTTTTTTTCAAACAGACAATAAATCATAAAAAGTTATGTTTGCTATTAAAATGTACACAAAGTGCACCTTTTATCAAACAAATATTTCTTCACACAATTTCTTCTCACTTCATGAGAAGTAGAGGATGGCTAAACATAAAATTTATCTCATTTTCAATTTCTTTAACAGTGCAGAAAAAAATCTGTCTGTCTGCTTTTTGGGGGGAGTTCATGTCTTCCTTTATGGAAATACTTCAGAAAGTCTTAGGAAGACAAAAAAATTGGATTTAAAACGGACTATGGTTTCCTTTGAACAAATTGCTATTGGCAGCATAACTTCTATCAATCTGAGCGGCACCATTTGCATTTGAAATGGACCTCATACACGCCCAATCAAGAACGATAAAGAGAGACAGAGGATAAAAGAGACAGAAGGGCAAAAATGAAAGGCAAGGCTCTGAAAGAAAAGACGAGCAAACAGAAAGGAGTGAGACGGGAGAAGTACGTGAGGGAGCAGTAAACAAAGAGAGCAGCCAAAAAAACTGAGAGAGAGAAAAAAAAAATTGACTGCGTGGGTGAGTTGGTGGTGCTGAAGAGGAGCCAAACCCCGCGGCCCTCACCTCAGCCACATCTTCATAAGCTGCAGCGCCTCCCTCTCCCAAGTCCAGCCTCTGGCCCTGCAATAAATACATTTTCAATTAAAAGCACAGGGGAACAAAAAGGAAGAGGAGGAGGAGAGGAAGGAGGAGGGAGGGAGCACCCTCAAGGAGTCTGAGAGAATCCCCTCGAAGACACCTCTAGCCACAAGGCTCAGATGTGCTTACAGCGGAGGGCCCCATCATCGTGCACCGGCACACGCGTGCAGTCTAATCACTGGCTGGCTCTTTACAGCCAGTCAGGCATTAAACTGAGCCTGGGTCTGAGTCCAGAAGCGCACCAGCCAGCACTTTGATGGAACACCTGCAGTGAAACGAGATCTTTACTGGACACGGTGCAACCTGAACCCCACACACAGATGGAGGGTTTCTGGACCCGTCACGGGCTCGGGGGCATGAGCGTGAGTTGGACTCCAGACATACCTCCACCGCTGCCTTTGAAGATTATTATAGGTGGCTGTTGTCAAGGCTAATATAAGGTTTACGTCAGTGCCACCGGGTGTAAGGGTGATATCAGAGCGCACTGAAACCTTTGACGCAGTCTTCACCAATGCTCTGCAACACGGACTATCTAGGTTTACGTTCAACCTACTTTTCTCTGTGGCTCTGCAGTACCAGAGCAATGCATTCTGGACTGACTGCATACACTGTACCATGAGCATGATGAGACCGGCTGTGCGGACCTACACATACACAGAGAGAGTACATTATGTTCCTCCGCTTTCTGCTTTTTTAATTTTTTTTTTTTTTTTTTTTTTTGCAGATTTCTCAAATGTTGTCTCTGTGTAGCAGTGCCCATGCCAACATTTATGCACTAAATTTACCAAATCTAATCTTGGTGTTGTAAACTGTAATTCATTTGAACCGAACATGAACTGGTCTCACCGGGTAGAAAAGCAAGACATCAGCTGTCTGCAAAAACGCAAACAAAAAGCACCTTTGCTTATTTAGTTCTTGATGACACAGCGAAGATACGCGAGATATCTCTAACTGCTATGGCGGTTCACACCTGGAGGCAACAATAACAACAGAACACGCAGAATATGTTCAGCCACATATATGGACTATAGACGGTCTGCAAACACCTACTGCGGACTGCTTGCACAGAAGCAACTGGAATTGACTTCCATTATACCAAGTTCACACAACAGGACTACGACTAGAGACTCAAGACTTAAAAGCCTGGTCGAAACTGAAATTCAACACAGAAAGATAATGTTTTTCAGTCAAAATGGAGCTTATGTGGATAATCAAACCTGCTCCACCAGCTTCATGATCGTCATTTCAAGTGTTTTCTTTTTTTCTTTGTGCTTGATTTGTCACTCAAGTAGGATATGACATATGCAATAAGAGAGAGGTTTTGAATTATTGCAGCAGCCTCTATAAGTGGATGCCTCTAACTGAAGCATTAAGTAAGCAGTTACGCATAAAGGGGCCGGCTAAGATATTTAACACAATCAATCGTGCAGCATCATTATTCCATGCACACAAACCAGCATTCCAACATACTCCATGGGAATGGGAATGTTGGGTGTCCCCGACGCGACACAATACACCAGTCGGCAGGCATTAAAGCCCCCAAATATGGGCTGTTGCAGAGAAGTCAGTGATGAATTTGTCGACAGGTTTGGTTTCAGCGACACAAAGCAGAGCGCCGCCTCAGCTACACGGGCTGTCACTGCGCACCGCCCAGGGTCACGGTCTCTGTTCTGAGCACCGTGACCGCTGCGGTAATTACTTAAATTGGTGAAGAAAAAAAAAAAAGCTTCAGCATTCCAGGAGTGTCACAAGGGCTGGGTTTGTGTGGGCAGAGTGTGAGCTGGATTCTCTGATTCCAGGGTGGATGTGAAGGGATTTAAGCGCTCAGGAATTTTTTCCCCTCTCCTCATGCTCTCCTGTCACCATCCCCACCCATCACCCCACCCACCCCTTGATCTGCATCTGGTTCCCAACAGGGGAAGAGAAAGCGGGTGGGAGGGGAGAGACGCGCTGGAGGTCAAGAGAAGTATGTGGTCAGGCGTCCCTTGTCAGAAAAGGTCAGCGCTTTGGGTGACCTGCAGCTCAGTGGATGTTGTCATAGCTGCTGATACTGTAATAAGAGAAAGAGGAGCCGTCTGGGGTCGGATCAGCTTATTAACGAGTTATTAAATAATTGGTTTATGAACGTGTAATTGGCTTACAGCTGTAACAGGCAAAGTAAACTGTCTCTGCTTCGGTCTTTGGCCCCAGAACTGGTTATGTTTCACCTTTCCTTTCCTAGCCTCCTGGCAGTAGCAGCAGCAGCCGCCAAGCGTGCTCCCTGGAGATGGACGAGCTAGCCAGCGTCATCACAGCTAACGAGGACCACGCTTTTGCTGTTTCCATCAGGCCTGCCAAACAGTTCCCAGACGGGGGCCCCATTTCACGGCTGCCTGCTCAAGGTGTGGGACCAAGCGGGGGCCCCGTGACTGGTCGGGGGCTGTGTAAGAGAAATAATGTGTTTGGATTTGTGTGCATGTAGTGTGTGTGTGAGTGTGTGTGAAAGTGTTGTGACTTATTAGGCTGCTGCAGCCATAGTTTTGGTGTGCATGAGAGGTAGCTGTGTGGCTCATAGTGGAATTTCCATTTAATTTCCCCTTTATCCAATCAGCAGGCCTGGGGGCCTCCAGCCTAGTCAGGCAGGGGGTTGTGGGAAACGCGGTCTGACTGCAGGAGCTGATGTGATTTAGGCCTTGCTTGAAGGGAACACATGCCTATTTTGACAGACGCTGGCCTCCTGCTCAGACTGAGGTCTGCAATTACACAGGACATAAACACGGTGCGCTGAGGCCAGGCTGGAGCTCCGGGGGCCCCTGGGAATGGAAAAGGCAGCGCAGCTTTGCGGAGGCCGCAGAGGCCTTGGCAGGCGCCCACAGACGGCCATCGCGTGACTGTGGGAGAGGGATGACTGGTGCGTAACGCCGGGGAACTACACTGGGAGAGATTGGCTGTCTGAGAAACATCCAGTGAAACACACATACATGAAAGGGGCGTCCTGCGCAGTTATATAGGGCACTGGTACATCACTCAAACATGTAGACACAAATACTAGCCACATGTTGCACCTAAATAATGGATATATTTGGATATACTATAGGGTACATGCAGAGGATTCACACACAGGCACTCTCTCTCTCATCTCAAATAGGCCACATTTCTGCACAGGACACCTCTTTCATGTGTGTGTGTGTGTTTCTCTGGATGTTTCTCAGACAGCCAGTGTCTCCCAGTATAGTTCTGCTGCGTTACAAACTAGTCATCCGTCTCCCACAATCATGCTTGCTAACCAACATCCTTTCTCTTTTTTTCTCCCATCAGTCCACATCGGGCCTCACCTTTCTCTCCGTAAAACTGCTTAAAAACTCCATCTCTCGAGCTGCATGGTAGTTCCCTCCCGCCTTCCCTCTTCTCTCCTCCTCGGGGGGTGGTGGTGGTGGGGGGGTCTTTCAGCACGCACCAAGGTCCGTGTTCGGTTTCCTACCCAGAGAGGAAGCTCCACTGGGCCTAAAACAATTACCCATTTAAGTGTGCTAAATCAACTTGCATTGCGGAAACAATGCGATGGCTGCCACTGTTATTTACTGTAATGAACTAGGCCCCATTGTGAGCATGGCGCTCTTTGGGGACCTCTCATTGAGCCAGGCTGAATGCAACAAGCCCTGAATGGATGTCAGGCTACATAAAGGTTTTTGAGCAACAGTGAGAGTGTTGCCTTGTGGATAAAAAGAGTGGCGGTGAGATCATATTTACCCACCATTCAGCCTGCTTTATATACGCCCATCGGCCACATCCTATTCGGATAAATCAGGGACAGAGGGAGCGGCCGGCAGACTAGAGTGTATTTTCCACAGTCAATTCAGAGCGGGACCTGACACAAGCATGGGAAAGCAAATAACCCGGATTAGGCTTCTTCAAAGGCCTGGCCCTGTGAAAGATGGGAGCAGGAGGAGCAGACAAAGGTGGGAGTTAACGGCACACACACACACACATGCGCACACACACACATAAACAGACACACTCTCAAGTACTGTTATGACATTAAGACACACACACACAGAAAGTTGAGACGGTGTATGAAACTTCATCCACCAGTTGAGGTGTGGGTTCGTTTGGAGGTTTTTGAGTCTTTTCTATAAAGGAGGATCATCCACATGAGGAAGAAGATTGTAGGTGTGTGTGAGGGTTTGGCGGGGTGGAGGGGCACAAGATGGGGGTAGCGTGAGGATTGCATGTCGAGGCATCTACACGCAGGATCAGACTTCACCTCACCTGCTCGGTGTGCGAGTCTGACGCTCAGCCAAGCCGAGCCAGGCTTGCCAGGCTGCCACTGCCAGGGTGTGTGTGTGTGTGTGCGTGTACACGTGCATTCGTGTGTGGAAACTTCTCATCCCGTCTCTGAGTGCAACTAAAGTTCAACTGAGGATGTCTGCGTTTCATTAAAACCATCAGTGTGTCTGAGCTGCAGACAAACAGGGATCATTATGAAGCCGGTTTTCCCCCCAAAACGTGAGGGAATCTGACTGCTGCAGTTTCGAGGAGCTGACTGAGACTCTGCACAGCAATTTATAACGCACACACGATTTAGCAGCACACGCCGTACATAACTCCAAACCGCAACAATATTAATGCTGCAAGCAGGCTAATTTCTCAGTGATGGGGCAGTTAAGGTTGTCAGTGCTCCCCTGACATGAAGTCATGTTACGCACATGTGCTACATACCTCTGTACACAGTCTTTAGTGTTGACAAGACTCGAGCTCAAAGACAACCCTATTCAACAGCAGGAATGTTCACAGCAGTGTGTGTGTGTGTGTGTGTCTGTGTGATGGGGAGGGGGGGTCATAGATGTTTTCTGCTTCAGTCCATTTTTCCTTCCTCCACTTCCTATCTCACTATCAAAATGCTCACCCACTTTTCCCAAGAGTCACGGTAGCCTCCCAAATGTACACCCGCACTCACACACATACACACACACACAGGCATGCAGAAGGCACACACACACAAGCACACACGCTTACACATGCAGGCAGCACTCCTCTCCCTCAGGCGGTCTGGCTGTAAGATGATACCTCGTCTCGGAGCATTTCGCACATGCCTTCCCGGACAGTTCCCACACTCCCGGCCGCCTCAGCCTGTCTGACCTTTGCCAAGCTCGCCACCCTCCCCACTGCCCCCCTGAGCCTCCTTCCTCAGACCTCCCTCTCCCCTCCTCCTCATCATCTTCTCCCAGGGCCTGCGGTTTGGACAGCTGCGGCCAAGCTGGCTGCTCGGCTTGTGGAAAACATCCGCCACACATGGAGGACTGCGCTGATCCTTCTTGGCCTCTGCTGGCTGGCTGGGTGACTGGTTGCCTGTTTCCCAATCCCATGAACACATGATTTGACCCACCACCACTTGCGTCTCCCACGCCACATCCAACTGGAAGACCTCACCCACCGAAAGTAATATGTATTGTTTTAAAAAAATTTTTTTATCTTTACGATGAAAGAAGCAGGAGAGGCATAGAAACAGATGAGAACGACGTCATGCGACATAAACTCACTTTGTTGTTGCGGTTATGTGGCACCTCACGCCACCAGGACCACCAACATGTTCCTGAATCCTTGAATTACCCATGAACCGTGCAGCGATCACATTCATACTGCTCTGAGAATTAATCAGCTTCATTCACGTGCCTCGATCGAGAGAACCGATGACTTTATTTTTCTTTCCAGGTGAAAGGACTCAAAATTTCTTTCTTGCCACAAAGCCACATTTATAATGTTCAGTATATTTAGCATAAAACTTTTCTGACATCTGCTATGATTTTGATTCATTTCCAATCCAGAGCACTTATAATCAGTTAATTAACACTTTAATTAAATGACGGTTCTGAAACGGTTCTGTGCATGTTTCTTCAAGTTATTACTGAAAACCACTTAATCTATACAGGAAGCTTCATTGCTCTCACTCCCACTGACAGACGTGTTTAACATAAAATTTGTTCTGCAGACTGGTTACAAGGCTAAAAGTCTTGTTAAGGTGGATATTTTTTGCAGCGCAGGCCTAATCCCCTGCAGCATGGCTCCAATTTAAGGCCTCCCCACCAACATAGTGTGGTACATAAACAGGCCCGGGTTGTAGTTGGGGGGAGGGGGGAAAAGGGGGGGGGGGGGGGGGGGGGGGGGGGGGGGGGGGGGGGGGGGGGGGGGGGGGGGGGGGGGGGGGGG
>JBAJHX010000106.1:12671128-12681198 GCA_037176925.1 Amniataba percoides
AGAGGGAGAGAGAGAGAGAGAGAGAGAGAGAGAGAGAGAGAGAGAGAGAGAGAGAGAGAGAGAGAGAGAGAGAGGGATTGAAAAGCAGTCTTTCATGCAAAAACAACCTCCGGAGTCATTCATGGCCACGCATGGGCCCCTGTCTTTTTATTTCTGTGCTCTTCCCTCTGCTCCTCCATCCCTCTCCCTCTGTTTGCTTCATTTTCTGATGTGCTTTAGCTCCAGAAGTAAAATGCTTGTCATTATATAATCTGCAGCAGCGGATAGCTCCCAGTGATGGAGATGTTGAAAGCGAAGTGGGGGAGATGTGCGCTAGCGAGGCAGAACAGAGTGACCTCTGATGTCCTACTCTGCTTTTTGGAAGGAAGCAGAGTCTTGCTGGTATCGTTGCTGAAACACCAAAAACAGCCGTGTTCTGGGCCCGAAGACCGCGTCGCCTTCGTAGGCGGTTTCAAAGCACACCTGCCATCCTGTTTTGCCCGTTTTTTCGTCATGAGGTGCTCTGAAACTCAAACTCAACACAAAGACTTCAGGCTGTTTTATCCCTCCTTACTTCTATATTTTTGGTGAAGTTACAAACCCTCAAACTCAGTTCTGCTCAAACCACCCGAGGTAGCTGACAGCTGATACAGAACTTTGCAAGCAACCTCAAATCCTGAACAAATAACAATCAAAATCTAAATGTCTAGTACAATGATCCACAAGGAAATAAAACACGTACTTAATTATACAATTGCACACGCAGGAGGGAACCCGTGTGAAGGGAAATAAGATCACAACCTCCCGCCAAGCGAGTAAACTGCACCAACAGCGCTGAGCATTCTTTAAATGCTCTCCACCGCTGAGAGTGAACACAGGTTCCCACAGCGCTTGATAAAGCACCCCTACCATATGCATTCTTTCGCCATGGATATGCCACCATGAACAAGACACTTGGGCATGTCAGGCCAGGCCGAGAGGAAGACTGATGTGTCTCATCATTAGGGCCTATTGCCTTCCCCTGCAGCGAGATGTATGTTCCTACTGTGGAGGCCCAGCGGGGCTTCACTGGCACCCCGCTATGACTTCTGGGAGCAAAGGCATCTGGTGGAAACTTCTTCCTCCCATTCAGACTCATGGGGCCAGATAGAAAAAAAACACACATAGATGCAAACACACACACATGATCTTAAGTATGTATATTTAAGCGCGTGCACACGTACACACACACATGCAGACACATACACAAAAGCCTGGCGCAAAACTGGTGCAATCTGGCCCCTGGGGAGCCTGCCCACCGCCCATGGCCCCTGCTGAGTTTGCCCAGTGGGAGCTCCGGGGCTAGCTGCTAGCAGCACAGTGGGGTGTCTGGGAGATGCGGTCCTGGAGACTATAAGGCTAGAAGTGGTGTGGCGACCACGGAGGCCTTGTCCCTCAGACAGACCGCAAACACAGAACATTTCTCAGGCCCGGGCGTATGCTCTTAGACATGGACGATTGTGTCGATTCCTTTGCAACCACTGTTCCCATGGCCTTAACCTGAAGGGTCCTGAGAAATTATTTCAGAGCGCTTAATCATCGTTTTCATCGTTAAAGGCCCATGAAAGAATAAACGCTGAATAGACTTCATATGAGTCTGAGAGCTGGACACATGTGTCATCTCTGATGAGAGTCTGGATAATGCGCTTCACTTCATAGAAAACTACGAGGTGGAGGGGTCCATCTAATAAAACCTAAACAGTTATAGTATATATATAATATATTCAGAAGTAAGTTCTCTCTCTCTCTCTCTCTCTCTCTCTATATATATATATATATGATACCTAACGATAATATAATCATAACAGACAATGAAAGCAGCCTTTTATAAAAAGGTCAGAATTATAAAAGCTTTTGAATACTTCACATTAAGAGTATATATGATCAGCAAGTGTGAGAGCAAGTTGGAGTCAGCAATTTGGATTCTTCCTGGCAATAGGCACATAACATTTGTTTTGATTTTTTATACACAAAGACAAAAAAACACTAAAGAAAACAAAAAAAAAAAAAGTCTATCTGTAATCTTTCATTAATATCAACTAGTTAAACAAATTAGTTATACTTTTAGTCATAACTGAACTGAAGTGAACTTACTACAGAAAAAGCTGTTTTGTCTCTTTGATCTGAATGTTAAAGGCAACATCCTCAGTAAGTAACTGTTTAAGTGGTTTAAATAATCTAGGTGTAGAAAGTAACTTGTAGAACCTTTTTCCAGAGCTGTGACCAGAAAGTAGGTATTTGCATATTTGCATTTATGAAAAGATGAGTGATTAAAGAAAACTCTACTCTTCCTCATTAACTACCACCAGGGTGTCCTCGGCTAAGGGCCTCAGGATCCTTACCCCCAGCTGCTCCTGACTATCTGATGAGTTACTAAAAATATAAGACACTTGTTTTACTGGGCAGCTTCCAAATGTGAATGTATGTGACTGAGTGTGAAGCAGCAACCTTTCATGTCTTACATCAAACTTCCTATAATATGTAAAACCTAATGACCAGCCTGTATGAGACTTTTTGCTTACTGCAAGTGTATTTGGACGTTTTCTGTGTAATCCAAACATGAAGATGTTTGTCTGTGAAGCTTGTGAGAGGAAACGCAAAGCAAAGTGCATTATAATGTGAGAACTTGCAAGAAATCAGCAATGATATTTATTGGAACTTAGTTCTGAATCAAACACAGTTTGTAGCTTTACATTTTTTTCTGTCTGAGATGATCATGATGTAGCAGTACAATCAAATTAAGCATTTAAAAAGCATCATGTTTAACTTAATCACAAGGCATGTTTTGGCCTGATGAGAATCAAAGGTCAGTACCCTGAAAAGAAGAAGTAGAAGAAATTGAGAAAAGCCAGAAAGAGGCCGGTTTTAACGTGGGTAATGAGGATTTTTTTGTAAAACAGCATATGATATTTGCATGCCATCACACTAACTTTGCTTTTCCAGCCTCAACAGCCAGAAGCTCACAAATGATCTATTTCTGGTGTCTGCTGACCTCTGGGGTCTTTGGTGCCTGTGTCACATCACCAGAGAGGATTGGCCTGTGATTGATGATCCATCTCATCATGGCCACAGTTACCTGCCACAGCTCAGAGAGGACAAAACCTCTGGGCCGGGCCAGAACTAACTTAATTCTTGTCATCCGCCCCTTTGCAAGGTATGGGAAAAATGGCTTGGACTGAAGAGTTTGGGAGATGAGAGAAGTGGGACTTGAATGGAGCCAAAAGGAGAAAGGAGCTGAAAGGAAAAGGAACTCTGTCAATGGGAAAGGGGCAGGAGAGGCTGAATGCACCATTGCGTGGTCTACAGTGTTGATATTTCCCTCAATGGTCTCCTCTAAAGTGAGCGTTTTAAGCCACCCCGACACACTAAATTTGCCCTTTGTGCACGGAGAGGCCCCTAGCTGTCGTGATGCAAGGTGAGGAGGCACTGGGGGCAGATGGAACCTGCTTGTCACCTCAATGGTCTCTATTCTCCCCCCTGTATGCCCTCCCTGGCCCGCCCCGCCCATCGCCACCATTCACCCAGTGCTCCAGTGGGAACGTCCAGGGACCCCGCGCTTTGGGACGGCCTCATATAATGAGCCCCTCTGGATGGCTTGAATGTGGCGCCATTGTTCTACCCGGGGCCATTAAACCACCTCCTGGGCAAACAAGAGCGTCCCTCTTCCTTTATGGGGCCCAAGAAGGCAACAAAGAGAGGAGTCATTGAGACACAGAGGGGCCGCCCTTTGTTTGGTGTCCTTTTTGCTGTTCCTCAATGCCTGGGCTGGGAAGGGGAGGCTCCTGTTGGTCTTTAGCGCTCCTCATATCGCCACAATCCCTTGTTTGGCCAAAGTGGAGATGTGAACTTAATTGACTTGAGTGGCCCCAGTGCACCGTGTAGCAAATAACCTGGAGGAGATACAGAGAAGGTATTGTGCATCTCAAAGTGTTTTTGGCCTTCCTGACGGTGGTGAAAACCTGTGAGGAAAGCTTTACGGCCCCTGTGATCCCAGCTAATGAAACCCTGGAGAATTTTATACGGTCTGATTTCAGCTGTGAAACGTAGATGAGCCGCAGTTGATTGTGCGGCATTGTGGCGAGACGGCATGCTGAACAAAATCACGAGACTCCCGCGCAGTGATCCAGAAGTAGGAATGATTGAGTGGTAAAATTATTTTCACACCTAATTACTGTAAATTCCTTTGACGATGAGCACAACTAGAAACTGTGCCATCCACATACCAGTGGTAATGAAATCACTGAGGCCTACCTCACATGACAAACAATCGCACATAAGACCTAAATGTTACTGAACGACTGTCTGTTTCTGCTCAGGATTTCAGTGGAGCACACAATGAAGGACACCTCAGATGTTTCAGATGCCTTCCCTGTGTGACATTCCAGCCACTTAAGGAGTGAGAGTGCCTTGGATGTCCTGAGGCTTCGACGCTGCAGCCCAATGTCAGGTCGCGCCATCCTTCACGTCTAAACAGGCCCTGACCTCAACCTTTCCTCCGGCCACCATCCTGGGCAGCGAGCCTGATTAGCTGAGGGCAGGTGCTGAGCGTCGGGCTCCCGAGGAGAGGTTAAGGAGAGGAGTCACCACCTCCCTGTGTGCGGCTGACTGGCCCGCTGCCACCATGTCATCCATCCTGTAGTCTAATCGAGTTATCATATCAACAAATCTCCCATCAGGGGCCCCGCAGCTGACACTCCCAGAAAGAAACCCAGAGGGGCCAACAAATTTCTAGCAGCAGGACGCTGGGGAAAGGAGCCGGCCTGCCAGGCAGCAATGAAAAGTACCTGCAGCCTTCGGTCAAGCTCCCCTCTGGGGACGACACTCACGCTGGGCGCCATGCTGGGGCGGTTATTAGGCTGCGTGCTATGCGGGCAGCTCCATTCTGCAACCGGGCCGACTGAACCACCCACTGGGAAAACTGTTCGAGTTACCATGGGGAGAGAAAGAAACTGTCTAGGATAAAAAGCATCCAATTGGTTTGAAAAACTACAACATGAAAACAATGGATGCTGTGGGTCAAATAAGCGAAGTGTAAGTGTAATCAAAACACATCTTGTTTTCTGAAAAACCTCAATCAAAAATTTTTCCCCCACATCTTCCCACAGCAAAGGCTGTCAGGCAAATCTCACGCAAAATAAAGCGTACAGGATCAAAAGATCAAAAAATCAGAATAAAAGTTTATAAAAAAAACAACACCGAACTAAGAGTACGTTCCAAACAAGTAATGACAATAGTTTGTATTAAATAAGATTTCAACCTGTGGTTTGCCGGGAATTCCTCCCTCCTGCATCTCACACACATGCACAATATTGCGCTTTCCCTCTTGCACAGAGAAACACTCAGCAGGGGTCAGTGGGAGAAGGGGGTAGCTGTGTTGGCCCGAGAGTTGACCTGCCACTCCATTGCTACCTGCTGCTAAAGCACAAAGAATCCCCTTGGCGAGCTGCGTCACGAAGAAAAGCCAGGCAGAGAATGAGTCAGCTCCAGCTCCGCGGAGAAGAAGACCCTGGTCTATCCCCCATGACCACTCTGTCATCCATGAATACTATTTACGCTACGGGAAGTCTTTTCTCTAATAGACCCCCCCCGGGTCCCTCTTCTTCGCCTCGCGCTCTCGCCACATTCACAGGGATCCTTCTTGTCTCCTGTGTTCTGCCTCATCCTTTTCTTTCTCTCCTTCCCTTTTTTTTCACAGGCTAAATCAAGAGAGATGCTCCCCAAGCATTGCAAATTGATTATGGCGCTGAACATTTATTACATGATGGTTGGGGGTCTGCACGGTGGAGATGTGAGGGAGAGGGAGCGTGCTGGGGAGAGAAATGTGGGCTCATCCTCGGGGTCATCATTATGATCACACACTCTGTCAGTGTCACGGGGGACCTGGACACGTGTTTCACAAAGGAGGCGTTAGAAAACTAGGGCAAACTATAAAGATAACTGACTTATGTCTCATTAGGCATACAGATTTCATTTTATCACACTTGAGCGAAAACTTTTTTTCAAATCAAATTTAGTGATTTTCATGGTTTAACTGAAGAATTACAAAGCTCTCTGTGAGCTTAGAAAACCCCTAAGACATGCAGTTTGACACCTTAAAAAGAGGTACTAGAATGGTTTAAACAAATGAAAGTTGTAAAGTTAATGACAAAAATGACAAACTTTTTAGTTTCTGAAAATATGGTGTTATGATATGAAAAGGTTTTATCTTCACTTATTAACTAACTCTGCTTTGTGATGTATATCGTATACACTTTGAGACTGTATGCATTTAACATATATATAATCAAATCAGTGTCACAACTGATACGATACAACTGATGTCAAATGTAGGAGTTAAACACAATAGCTGCAACAAACTTGAAATGTAGTGCAATCCAACAGCCCTGCAATATGATCTAATAATGGCATGATGTATATAATGTTCATATAATGTAAATTTATTAAAGCTGCATCAAAAACTCTTTGTTGTGTTTGAATTATACAGAACTTGTTCTAGTTATCTTAAACCATTGTGTGTGTATGTGTGTGTGTGTTTATACGTGTGTGTGTTTATGCGTCTGTGTGTAATATTCGAAAATATATGATATTTTACAATGAACTTTGCCTTCTTGTTGTCTCTTTAGCAAGTAGTTTGACTAATACAAATGTAATCATGTCATCATGGGTTGTTTCTCCTGATATTTCTTATGACATCACTGTGAGTCTCTGTATAGAAACTAGAGGCAGCGTGGGTAGAGAACAGGCATATTCCCCAGAGGGCTTCTCGTCACTCGGTTGTCTGAAGCTTCTGCATAGAAGTAGAAAAGAGTCGGTGCAATGTAATGACACTTTAAAGTGGTTTTCTGCAAGACTGTGTTCAAAAAATACAAAACTTTCCATGATTGTACAGACTGAATACTCAACTTATAACATCATTAAAGGGATCGTAGGATTATACCTAAATATTGAATTTGTATCAGCTTCTGATGCAGTTGACACACACAAACCAATCTGCTGATAAACAAGCACAGTCACAGGTACACTTTGGCACATGTTTCACAGGGGCCATATCTTCGACTGCTTAACCACTTGCCCTCTGTAAGTTGCTTCTGATGATAAAAATCAGTTTAATGTTTACATTAAATCCATTACAACACTTCACCCTATTACCACACCAAGAAGAGAGAGGGATAGTTTTTTTGGGGGGTGACTTCCATTGTTGCAGGCTTTAATTCTGGCGGCGGCAGGACAAAGGGATTGTGAGCGGCTGGAAGCCAGTCCTCAGTTCTCCCAACGCTCCACACAAAGCTGGTGCCACCGGGTTATGATTAGAACATCAGTGTGGCCCCGCAGAGCTCTTGCTGGGAAGGATGCAAGCTCAGACCCACGCCAAGCCAGGGCTCCGCCAGCACTTTGAAGAATGGAGAGCGGGTGAAAGAGATGGCCACAATGAATATCTAAAAAACCCCATTCAGGCAGACCTTGAGAAGCACAGGTTGCCTCTGTGGTCGGTCTTCCTCTGTTCACCCTCTCCTTCTGTTCCCTCCTTCACCTTGGGGTGAGAATTTGCTGAGGTCTGCGGGTTTCTCAGGGACCTCTTAGAAAGGGAGAGAGGAACGACAAGACGGGGGGCAAGACTTTACAGAATAGCTCCATCAAAACTGGCGTGGCCCAGACCTGGCCCAAGATGCTCTCGCTGCTCCGCTAATAGCCCGCATCAGCAAAAAGACAAAAGGAACTGAACAATTATTAGATTTAAGGGCTGGCTGCAGTGAATGGGGAAGTCCAAATGAAGTCATTGTACGTTGATGGAGGAGTTGGGGGTTAGCTGAGGTTCAGCTCCAGACCAATGCCCGGGCATGGAATAATTAACCAGAAGCAGCTATTAATCTTGACCAATGACGGTGCCTGAAACAATGGGGATTGACCAATCATTGATGGTGACATCCACTCAGGGGACCTCGGCTCACAGCTGTGGGACCATCCCTGACACTGGGGAGGAGGGGCCGTGGTAGTTTAACCACAATATATCAACTTCACTGAGTACCGTGATGGATGGACTGCAGTTCTATGAGGAAAGTGATTGAAACAAACAAATCTCACAAAGCTAGTGGAGAGAAAGGCTTTACTCTACTCGACTCCCCCAGTACTTACTTTTAGCTGACAATGCAGTTTCCCTGTTTTGCAAAATGTGACAAAGACAGTAATAATGATAACACAGTACAATGAATCACAGAAATGACAAGGAAAAAAAAAACACAGCAAAGCAATCAATACTCAAAAGGGCTGGACTTTAAGGTCACACTGTGGAGAAATAAGTTTGGGCTCAGGTATCTGCAAGCTGTGAAAAAAGGTTAAAAAAGAAAATAGAGCAGATGTGAAAAGGAGCAGCAGCAGCACAAGGGTGTCCAGATTCAGCGGGGAGGCATGAGAACCTGCAGAAAATCTGCACATGTAGCAACTCCACACCCTCAGCGCCGAGCTGATCCATTCACAGTTATGAAAATATACATGTCAGAATTTGCCGCTCTCTAATATCCACGCAAACAGCCTATGACAATCCTTGAGAAATATAAAGCCGGCTTAGATAATGTGTTAACTACATCATGGACAGAAAACCCTTTGACGCATTCACATCGGCACCACATGACTGTCTGTTTTTCCTCACAATTCTTTGAGACAGTATCGTAGCTGATGGCTCCCTTTGTTTGAAAAGTGTGACTACTGTAGCTTTTGCAACAGATGAACACTGATGAATTTTACTGGTATTGCAGTTTTGACTTCAACTCACAGGCTCGATTAAACACCAAAGACACCAAAACTAAAAAAAAAACAGCTCCTCTTTATGGGCTTATTTGTTTACTTTTAAAATGTACTTAAACGTAACAATCTTCCTGTACCACAGAAGAACATTTGTTATCTGTCTTGTGTTTTCTGAGGCTTTGTATAATCAGCATCTTGATGCAAAATTGAGGAAGTTAATAAATTTAGGAAACTTTGACCAAACCATCTTTTTTTTCTGTTGCCCATGTACTTATTAAATTGAGAATTGGTGCCCTCTCACTCATCAATGTACAACTACAGCCTCATCTGACACTGTTTTAACCACGTAGGAGAGCCTGAGGGAGCACAGGGAGGGGGGAGGTGGGGGGGTGGGTGGATGCATCCTGAGTGACATGGGCCTATGGGAGGCAGTCGCAGGGAGGTGTGGTGCGTGGCGGGCTGGTGGTACAGTATGTGGCAGACCCCTGGCACACACGCCAGCTCCACTTTCCACGCTGCTCACTCTCCTGACGCTGGGCTCCCTCGGTGCCCCTGCCCTCCTCCCGGCGCTGCTTTGTGCGCCCGCATAATCTCCCAGCAAAGGAGGCGATGCAGGTGGTCCCATCCCAGTGAGGGCTCACCTCCCCCTTCCATCCTCTTCTATCTCTCTTTTTCTCTCACCCTCTGCCTGTTCTTGTCTCTCCACCCTGGCTGCCTTCATCCTCTCCCTCCACAGTCCCCGGCGTAGCGACACAAAGAGACACCTCCCTGGCAGAGATAAACCTATTTCAAAGATGCCGAGGGGGAACCTGACCCTCCCCGCCTCTCCTTCCCTTCATCTCTCTCTCTCTCTTTCTCTCTCTTGCGCTTTCTCCCAGGGAGAGCTGCACTGTGCCGGGCTTCAAGCACCATTAGCGCCTTAGTGGTGTGTGTAGTCTTGTGTTTATGTGTGTTTGTCTTTTTCTTTGTGCGTGTGTGTGTGTTGAGGAGGTTCAAAGGGTCCTGCCTCTATAGTTCACTGGTCAACCTGATCCATGGGGGACGGAGGCTGCGGGGGGGGGGGGTTCTTTCATCAAAATGCATTTTTAGAGGTATGAAAATGTAAACCTCACTCCCAAGCCTCAAAATACAGCACAATTTCTATGTTAAAAGCAGTCCATCAGTGTATCACACACTTGAAAAATGTATGGCAAAATTCATATCAAGGATTAAATGTTATATGTAGATGCAGTGGATGCAGTGTGTTAAATGGGCAGCATATTGTACTGAATGGCTACAGTAACTAAGTTGACACAAGCACTAAGTTGTGC
>JBAJHX010000106.1:12693317-12719836 GCA_037176925.1 Amniataba percoides
GCCCAGTGACGGGCCGAGGGAGAGAGGGAGAGAGAGAAAGAAGAACGATGAGAGAGAGAGAGAGAGAGAGAGAGAGAGAGAGAAAAAGAGAGCGGACCATATGGTTGCACTTAGGGAGCCAAGGAGGAAGCAGAGGGGCTTTTTTTCCCCCCTTCTTTCGCTCTCTGCATGCACGCGGAGTGTGGGAAAAGTTAATGGACACGCATGGCAGCTAACCCCCCGGTCGTGTTGTGACATGTGTGCGGTCACTCCGGCAGCTCGGCCACTGCACTGGGTAATTGGAGAGGCTTGTAAAGCTGTTCTCCAGAGGGGAAGAGACCACTGAAGATGTTGGCGGGTGGGGGGAGAGGAAGGGAGGGAGAGGGGAAAAGGCGGCGATGTGGGGTGGGAGGGCTCAGCAGCTGGGTGTTGTCCGGGTCACACCACGTGCCTCCCAGACGTCCCGTGTCCAGCTGTGGCCCCGGGGCTCAGGGCAGGAAGCTCGACACTGGTCTGAGCACAGCTGGAATGCTGTGGGAACATTTTGTGTGTGTGTGTGTGTGAGTGAGTGTGTGTTTGTGTGTGGAAGCTCTGGCTCACAGGAGGCCGACTGTTATCCCGTGTCGTGGGCCTTTCTTCTCCCCCCACACCTCATCCCACCCTACTTAACTCACCACTACCTCACCCATCGTGCCCTTTGGCCAGGCATGTCCTCACCCAGCACCCTCCACACACATACACACACACACACACACACACACACACACACAAACACACATAAGACGTATATGCGCGCACAGGCACGAGCACACACGGCTTCAATCAAACAGGGATGCATGGCCCCCCGTAAAAAGGTGTGATGGAAATTCAAAATGATGGCACTTATCCACACTTTGTGCCTCTTAGCGCACTGATAATTGCAAACACCTGCACCCCCCTCCCCACACACGCCCCCTTCAAAGAAGGGCCACACTCGGATAGCTGGAGGGGGGCACACACACCTGGGCAGAGCAGAGCGCTACCACATGGCTCAGCGGCGAGGTGTTTAACGTGTCTTTCTGCTGTCAACCCCCCACCCCCACCCCTCTGCCCCCCTGGCATCAAGAAACTCCCTCAGCTCTGATTGAAGACACGGCCCGAGGCTCCTCTCTGCTCCATACTGTCAGGAGATTAATGCTGTTGGAGATTTTAAAGCCGATTGAACTAACTTTAGCTCTGCTTTCTTTTTGCTTGCTCACTTCAAACTGCTGGTTGGCTGTTAGTTTAATAAGTACTCTGCTTAGGAACCTTTGAGAGGAAACAGAGCGGTGATGATTTAGCTTTATGTCACCACGAAACATGCAAAACATGCAACAGAAAAAAGATTCAAGTGACGTATCTTTCATTTCAAGCCTGTCCAACAAAATATTCCTGCATCACGACATACAGAATAATAATCAGAGCCTTTACTTATCTCCATAATCATCTGGCTGTGCACACCTACAGCCTGCTCCACTCATTGATCTCACCAACACCGATCAGGCTGCACTGCACTTCTGCGCTGCTAGATGGCGCAAGTGACCTCTGCAAGGCTGCAAAGTTTTCCTCCAGGAGAGCTGAAACTGCTGTGACTGGTCAGGCAGAGGAGCTGCATCAGTCCAGTTCCTGAGTCTGATTAATGGCAGAGCCTCTGTCTCCTGCACCGGCTCACTTATTTAGATAACACAATTACAACTAAACAACAATTTACTGACAGTCTGGCCCAGTTGTGACTTCAAGTGAGCGAGCTGCACTTCAGCAGGATGGATGGCTGCACACTCACTTATGTAGAGTGAACCATAAACATAACTAGTCAGAAGACAGTCTTCAGCACCTAGAAGCACTTGATATCTTCTATTTGCAGAGACTGTTATTGGTGATGCTGTTGGCTCAAAGTGAGAAGTTTTCAACATGATCTATCCATTTCTGACCCTTATTGTGCGTAATGGAGTTTCAACTCTTGTAAAGATCCCTCTCAATATAAAGTTATCAGATAGGATGAGCCTCTGGTGGCTCACTAAATGTGTGCAAGACTACATGTTTCTTTTACACACACACAGAGAAGCCCACACCACATAGTTTAAGTATCAGAGAAACTACATTTCCATAATTGCCTTGGACGACTGAAGATTTAACAAAAAAAAGACATTAAGTGTTAAATCAGCAGGCAGACATTTCTAATATTTATGAGACGATCAGTAGTTTCAGGTGTAGTTTTTTTCCCCCAAACAAACAACGCAGGATCATGTTGTGTTTTTTTAATATCTTTACAAATTTATTTGTCTTCCAAAACGAAGAACATCATAAGAGCATTGAACATGTCTTTGGCATCTCACAGTAAAAAAAAAAAAGAAAAAAACAACTCAAATATATATAAAAAAAATGCAGTGAACGGACTTTCACAATACAGATCTCATTTCAATATGAACTTTACTCCCTTGTTGGCTGTACAAATATAGTGCATACTCTTTCCATTTTACAAGAAGAAGAAGAAAAAAAAACTTTCTAACATTGAACAAAGAGAAAACTATTAAGTGTCATTTGAAAGTCTTTATGGTCCTCTTTTTTTTTTTTTTTCTTTTTTTTTTCTTCCCCCTCCTTCCCTCTCGACACTTTTCACCAGGGTCGCCACACTGAGTCCGAGTTGCCTGACGGGGCTCCGGGCGACACCGCGGCCGGTACCGGCACCGGCGTGCTGACGTTGTTGGCGTACACCGGGATGACGGGGCCGTTGGGCGCGAAAGCCGCGTTGGGTATGAGGAAGGCGAACTGTCCGTCTGTGGCAGGCACGATCTGGAAACCTCCGTACACTTTGGTGGCGTCCGAGGGCGCGCTGGCCGGCGAGGAGCCCCCTTTGCAGGACACAGCGCTCATGGGCAGCACCTGCGGGGACGAGCTGGGGATCTGCACCATGGACTGGCCGAAGGAAGGGTGCGTGGGCCCGGCGGCGGACGGGAGCTGGTGCTGGTGCTGATGCTGGTGCTGATGCTGGCTGGGGAAGTTCATGGCGTTGATCTGCGTCATGCAGCTGGCGAGGTGGCCGAGCAGCCGCGTCCTGACGTCCGTGTTGACGCCCTCGCAGGTGGACAGGAAGCGGGTGACTTCGTTCATGCACTCGCTGAAACCTGCGCGGTATTTGCCCAAAACGGTGGGGTCGGTGTTGAGGGCGGCTGGAGAGAAGAAAAGACGAGACAAGGCGGGTTTGTTTCGAGTCGTTTTGAGGGCGGTGTTGGATCGGATGAATAAAAAATAAATAAATAATTAAAAAGCGTCCACGTTTTGATTGATCTGCTCCAGAGCGCGCACTCGTGAGGAGGATTAAATCCGGGAAAATGAGACTTACCGGTCATCTGAGCCCTCTGGAGGTTCCGGAGATGCTTCACAGTCATCTCCAGGATGTCCGCCTTCTCCAGTTTAGAGTGTCTGGAGCTCTGAGGGGGGACGGGAAACACACATGGTTAGGATTACTCTCTCTCTCTCTCTCTCTCTCTCTCTCTCTCTCTCTCTCTCTCGCAGTTTGACAGTGGCACTTTTGGGGGATCTATTAATAACGCGAAGTGAGTACTTACATCTTTTTTCAGCGCATCCAGGATGAGAGTTTTCAGCTGCCCCAAGCTCTCGTTGATTCTGGCTCTTCTCCTCTTTTCCATAATTGGCTTGGACGACTGAAGATTTAACATAAAAACATTAAGCGTTAAATAAATTTCTCTTTCTTGTTTCGTGCGTAATTAATGAAAGTCCTCGCTTTTGGATGAGGAGCAAAACTGTGTCCAAAAATAAAATGATCGTTTCTTTTAAAATAACACCGCAGTGTCACCTGAAATGTTGTTTGTTATTATCAGTATTTGTTGAAATAAAAGCTCTGTACCAACCTTTCTGTGCTCAGAGGCAGTCTTGGGTTTATCGGGAGTCGTGTTCATGCTTGCCGGGGTTGCAGCAACCGGAGAGGAGGAGGTTTTTTCCATCATATCGGCAGGCATCTTTCGGGTTTTTTAGTTGTATTTTTTTATCCGAAATATCCCACAAAACCGCAGCAAATTACGATCCACTGGTGCAGGAGAAAAGAGGACGATGAATATAAATTTGCTTTCAGCTCACGATATTCAACAGTCCCCTCTCCCTCATATAAAAAATAGAAAGGAGGAGGGAAGGAAAAGGGAAAAAAATCCTGAGACGTGAGTTAAAATCCGTCAGAGTGATGCGCCTGGTCTCGAGCGGACGCCGAGTCTCTCTGTCGGGCTCGCCGCGTGTGGCTTGTATTTATATCTCGCACTGCACGCGAACGGCTCGTGTGAAACTTCCCAAACTTTCTTTCCCACAGTAACTTTCCACCAATCAGGGCGAGGGACACGCGGCCCGAGGGAGGACGGCTCGTGGTCGGCGCCCTCCCATTGGCTGTCTGGCCGCTCGAGCTGGCGGCCAATGGCGCGCGGCCGGCCCGGGTTCAGGGCGCAGCCGGGGAAGCTGCCTCCGCTCCTCAATCAGCGCGCAGTTTACTTATTAACGGTGGAGCCGCTGACTGGGCAGCCACACCGGCGAGCGGCCGGCGGGAACCTTTCATTTCATTCGGCAGACGCGAGATAACAGCAGGAAGAAAGAAAAAAAAGATAAATAAAAGTAGTTGGAACAGAAACTGAAGGGCGCTCATTGCAATGTGATGGACCTTATTATAGCTAATAATAACATTAATAATAAAATGATCGCGTTGATGGTTTTGGTGTGGGCATGTTGAGCAAAATGTGTAAGTGAAGTGGTTACAAGAAAAACAGAAAGCAAAACTTTGATTTTCACCGTTTGCAAACCGCCGGTGAGAAGCTGGCAACCGAGAGTTTCAGTCATGTGCCATGGAGAGAGGATAGATGGATGGAGGGGGGTGGATGGATGAATGGTGGGGGGTCACTGGTTTGTTTTTCTACCAAACTTCGCACTGAATAAGTTTTCTGTCATCACGAGAGCGACACACAACTTCAGAATTGAGCGGAAACTCGCACAATCAGGAGAGGAGAGGAGGATGAGGGAGAGAGAGAGAGAAAGAGAAGAAAGAGAGACAGAGAGAGAGAGAGAGAGAGAAGAGAAGGGGGGCAACTCCTGTTTCCACGTCTTTCCCAAACTCTGCGGTAACAAATTTTGGCATTTAAATCATCCGCCGGTGTTGTGAATGTGGAGCACGTGCCAGGATGTTTTACGAGCGCGGTGGTTGGAGGTTTGGCCGCCGGGCTGCCGGGGGGCCGCCGGGCCGGGGAGGAGGAGGAGGGAGGAGGTGGAGGAGGGAGGTGGTGGTGGTGGTGGGGAGTGTGTGGCGGCGGCGGTGGTTTACATTAGAGGGGAAGGTAAATAGCAGCTGCTGTTTTAAAAGCCTGGGAAAACCACGCCCACGGAGAGAGAGCTGGACCCGGCTCCCTTATCGGAATGTGAGCCAGAGCAGAGATATTTCTGAGCCCGCAGAGCTCACACGATCAGACCGATGCCTCCTCCTCCTCCTCCTCCTCCTCTCTCTCTCTCTCTCTCTGCCTGTCTACGGTCGCCCCACAGTGTTCAAGGCTTTTTTTTTTATTTCAGGTCATAATTTCATTTCCTTATCTTTATTGCAGTCGGGGAGACGCAAGAGCAGACGCGCAGTAAAAGAGAGAAAGAAAGAAATAGGGCCCTTAATTACGAGTCTTATAAGTTTAGTGGCGGACAGCGTGCGTCTCTCTTTCTCTCTCCTTTTAATACCTTCAGTGTCTGCGGCACTTCAGGAGCCTTGTGGGTATTTAAAAAAAAGGTTTAAGGAGTCCTTGAGGTGATAATCACATCGCTTCCTCTATTGCCTCTGTGGTCTTTATTACCCAACAACACTGCGCTCATACCCAGAAAACCTCTTTAACTAAAGAAGAGCAAACCGAGTCCAACTCTGTCATTAAGTAGCCTACTCATGTTTAATCCGACCCTTGTTTGTTTATGAGAAACAGCAGACATGTTTACTTTCTCCCCGTGGAAGTATTCCCACTATTTTCTATTTATTTCCCCATAAAAATGAAAAAAAGGAGGAAAAACAAGAACAGGAACCGTGCGATGCTTCAGTGGGTTTGAGAGAAAGTGTGGAGGATAAAGTCATGGAAATGCACTTTTTTATTAAACCATACGCACTGACAACGGTGCTCCGTGTGTGTGTGTTTTTTTGGTCTTCCTGAGCGTATGGAGCTGTAGACGGAGCTCACACACCTCCAGCTGCTGCAGAGACCGCGACACGTGGCGCGCAGGCGGCCGGGGGAAGGCGCTCCTCTCGCCGGCTTGCCGCCTGGATCCGCGGGGCGTCGCCGGCGGCTGGCCGCAAGATCGCGAGTTTGATAGGCGACGCCGAGCCGCGCGAGAGGCTCCACATCCCCGCGCAGACAGAGAGAGAGAGAGAGAGAGAGAGAGAGAGAGAGAGAGAGAGAGAGAGAGAGAGGAGGGACAGAGATCTCCAGGCCTTCACTTGAGCGCAGCAGCGGCAGTAAATTACAGCGTCTGAAAACTGCATGACATCACCAGTCGACGCGGATGAATGATGTTATCAGGAGGCGAAAAACACTCATTTGTGCCTTTCATGTTACTTCGAGCGCTTCATTGTATTGTCGTGTGACCGCACCGAGATCTGACGTCACACAGGCTGCAATCTCACATGAGGAAGGGGGGATGAAATGGTTAAAATTAGGAGACTTCAGACTTCAACACACTCCTGTCTTGTTGTGTGTAGTTGCAAACTTTTGCCCTCTGGCTTGATGTGTGTGTGGGAGGGCGTTGGTGGTGGTGGTGGTGGGGGGGGGGGGGGTCTGTACATGTGCCTGGACCAGCCATAATCCTAAATATCCTCAACAATGCTGCCTCTGTCAAACACTTTGCTGACATGCCTCATAGTTGGGGAGCTGCACACCTGAGTCACCCTCCTCCCTCCCTCCCTCCCCCACACATCCTCTGCACAATGGCACTGACAGAGTTCCAAAACAAATGTACTGATGTGAAGCAGGCACAAGTGTAGGTCTCGAAACGCTCTCCGCCTCAGCGACTTTCTCACGCTCATGTTGCAAGAGGTCTCCGGCGGTGAACTGAGTCACAGGGCTTTTTTTGGGCCCTCCCGGTCCCCTCCCTTTTCCCGGTGAGGTGAGCATCTTACTACTGGGCGCACCTGGCTGCCGTCGGTCCCCGGAGTGTTACCTGTCGCAAGACATCTGTGGGAAACAGGCTGACTGGCAGCGAGCACGGCGCTCTCCTGCGAAAGCTTTTGATCACATGTCACTGATAAAAAAAGAGAAGCCAGTCACAATGGTCTGGGGCCAGTAGACAGGAAAACAAACAAGCGTGATTATTTTACGTGATTCATTTGGGACACCACGCCTCGGCTCTCAAAATCTCTTAACCTGCGACGCCCTCCCACTGTCCCTACACCAACCCTCATCCCTCTTGATCTTATCCTCTCCTCCATTTTTATCTCCCTCTTTTATACACATCGCCCCCCTCCTCACCTCCCTCGCCCCTTTTATCTGCCTCTTCCTCTTTTCTCATCCCACTGATCCCAGTCTTTCCCAGGACTCATATCTTTATTGAGCCTTCTCGACCATGGACCTCCACACACTGCAATAATGCAGCAATAATGCAATTAGGCAGGGAGATTGTGGGGCTAAAGTGTGTGTGAAAGTGTGAGATATTGCACAATCCGGCCCGCCGTCACCCACTGCTCATGCCTTAATGTGTAAGCCATTGGTGAGTGGTGCTGCTGCCAGCCGGCGCTCCTGGTGCCACAAGGGTGAGAAGGGTGTGTGTGTGTGTGTAAAGGGGGGCGGGGGTGTGGAGTTGAAGCTTAAATGCCTATGCTGGCATTTAAGCTTCATTACTGGCTGGCAAGGAGAGTGGGAAGTAAGCAGGCAGTCAGACAGGCTGCACCAAGGCCAGCCTTGAGGTGTCATGTGGCCGCCGCTGCCAAACTGAGGGTGGCACCGCGTTGACGCAGCCTGCTTTCCCAAGAGGCAACCGCACAGTGGTTCACTGCATGACTTATGCACCGGTTCACACTGTGATTAGCATGGTCAACAAGTCACCAGAAATCCTCTCATTTCCTACTGAGCTGAGTGGCCAGCGTGTGCTCAGTCCCTGCTTAGAAATTTTGCAGCCCTCCTTGGAAACCGCAAACGAGGTAAGAAGCTCGCTGCAAACAGTCAAAGACTCTCATTTCTCTACAACATTTACATGAACGATAGCAGGAATGAAGACTGCTGAATGTCTGCTTCTAATGTTTTTCTTTTGCTGATCTGAAAAGATCCATTCATGTTTGCCCCTTGAACTCTAGGACCCGTTAATAGCGAGCCCTTTTTTTTCTTTTTTTGAAGTGGAGCTACTTAGTGCAAACAAGCCTTAGCTGATGTTCATTTCTGGTGCCACCTTCTGTTAAAACAAATTGCACTGATGAAAACTGTGCAATGATTAAAGCTGGACTGATTGTAATTGAAATCAGTGCAGGTTGAAGGTAAAGTTCGTGGTGAGAGTTTGAAACACTAGTTTGACAACAAAATCCCACCTACTAACCAAAGCTTTTCAACACATCTCACAGTTTTCCTCAGCAGATGGAGTTTGCTCAGTTGCCACAGAGATCAGATGAATCACATGATAACAGGTGGTCAAATGAAGAAGACTGTGAGATGTGACTGAAAGCTCTGAAAAAATGCAAGTGAGTGAACCATGAGTTAGAATTTTCTGTCAAACTACTTTTTAAGCTGCTCTATCACACATTTTTAATCAGTACGTCTCTGTACTGTGTCCTACATTCATGCACACGCTCCACATGAACAAAACCTGCTTAGGTGTTACAGGATACAGATTTTCTGCTGACTGTAGGGGGCAGTAACTGGTGATAACACTCTCCAAAAAATAGCAACGTGAACATCGAATGCAAATAATGTCGTTTTCAAATAGATCAATGACAGGCTTTGATTGACGAGGTGGGAAATGTATGAAGGTTACGCCCTGATGTGAGAAACACTAACAACAATCAATGCATGTTTGTTTACACTGAAAACCACCCCACCAATCTTTTCATGAACTCTTTGCCATAAATCAGCCTTTAAATCATTAAAACAATGCATTTTGATAAACGGAATAAAATACATCTGCCTACGTTTGCCTGTAAAATAAAACAAACTGTAACTACATGACACCACAATATGGCTGCGTTTAGAGGCTCTAGCAACACCCACAATCAGTCGGAACTGAGTGACCCATCACCCGAGCTGCTCACAGTGTGAGCGCAGGGTTACAGCAAACAGAGGCTTGTGTGAAAGCGATAAGCTCTGACAACTTACAGAGAGCGCTGAATGATAGCAGAGCCAGTCGTTACCGATTTTGGAGTGTGTGAGAGAGGAGAGGGGGAGTAAGTGGAACAGCGAGCAGAAGTGTTTGTGTGTGTGTGCGTGTGTGTGTGTGAAAGTGTGTCTGTGCACACGCATCATCCCAGCGTGGCATGAATGTGTGTTATTAGTGGGAGTGGAGTAGGACCTGTGCTCAGCTGCTGTTAGCGAGGCCAGCCAAAGCTTGGAGAGCAGGATCAAAGCAGGGACAAAGAGAGAGAAGGAGAACTGACAGATCCTCCAAGCAGAGAGAACAGAAGGAGGAGAGAGGAGAGGAGATGAGGGGGTTTGGAGGCTCTCCAGATACAGCCGCACACATCGCTTACCTCCCCTCACACTCACACACACACACACACACACACACACAAACTGGGGTGCCTGGAGCAGCCTGGGAGCGAGGAAAACAATAAGTACAGTGAATGTACTCACGCTTTCTTTTTCACACACACACACACACAAACAGAAAGATCAGCATGGGTCACTGTAAGCCTCGCAGACAGAGGCGCTGGGGTCCGTTTTGGCTGGCTAAAACAGAGAGAAATGTTTTAAGGCCTCAGCGCTGGGCTGTAGACCGGTGCCTCCCCAGGCGGCTGCCGCTGCCTCTTTCCACTTCTCTCCACTTCAGAGACCAAGGCGTTCGCACTTCCTTTAGGGGTCTCTCTCTCCTTTGCTCCGTCTCCTTGTTGCTCACCCTCCATCAGCAACACCCCCCCCCCCCAGCTTCATTCACGTCACTCTTCTCTCTCTCTCTTCCTTCCCTCCATCCGTCCCTCTCCTTTTCTCTGAGGCCTCCTGGAGCAGACCAGCGCTATTTGCATGTGTGGGGGAGGCGGTATAGCGTCGAAGGTCAGAGGTCACGGTGAGTCAAACCCAGCAGCGCTGGAGAGGAAGTGGTTGGGGAGAAGACCAGCGAGTTGGCCTGGGTCTCTGGTTAGCATGCCTGAGGCTGGAGCAAACTGGGAATACGGCTGCTTCTGCTGTTGATAGTGGTGCGGGTGGGGGTGAGGGCCACTCATGCAAATGCGGTGTAACCACCATTTACTGAATGTTCTGACTGCAGACATATCTGTATACAGAACTCAAACTGTCAGACTACGGGAAAGATAAAAGATAATGTGGCGTCAGATTTGGGTCAGATATTCAAGATTTGCACGGTGATATGTTTACATTCTGTACCTGAGTCTGACAAGGTGTCTCCAGGTTCTGCTCCTCTGGGTGAATATGTATGGATTCCTATGCAATTACAATAGCAGTATAAGCAGAATCACTGCCTAAACAAGGCCGATCTTGGGACAACGATCAGTGTCTATGAAAGGCATTTTCAATATGTCTCCAAGCCAGTTTCTAGATTTACACATGAAACATTAAGTATGAGCTGTAGAACAGGGCTGCCCCTTTCTTTTTCTATCCATTAACCCTCAGGTCCACATAAAACTGAGTGGGAGAGAATCTCTGAGTGTCGCTTGTTTACTCTCTGCGAGTTCTGGGACATTTGAATTACAGGTGCATGAAGGCCCCCCGTTTCCTTTTGAGGAGGCCGTTTGTTGACTGTAGATAAGAGGGACAGCCTTTGAAGAGGCAGGCATGCACACACACACACACACACACACACACACACACACACACACACACACACACACACACACACACACACACACAAACACAGCTTCCTAAACTGACAGCTTGATGCTGTGAATCATTATCTCTAATAGGCCTCGTTTAGTGTAAACAAACACATGCAGAGTATCGACGCAGATCATTCCCGTGCAGTCACCGATCCCCCGCCATCATCGCACCAAGATAAAATGTGTCAAATTGGTTTACTCATATTTGCATAAAGGTGATGAGTTTAAATACTTTGGCGGGGAAGGGAGAGGTGAAGGATTACAGTAATAATGACAAGGCTCTTTTGTCTTCCCTGGCAGTTGTTCCACTAGCAGTGTTTAAGAAATTAGACTGGATGGACTTGTCACAATAGCTGCTGAGTTTAATGCGCACTGACAAGATGCTTTGGTGTCTGATTAAAATGGAGTACGAAGGAAGAAAGGAAGCCTGATTTTCCGACAAATATATTTTAATCAACACGGCCGCATATAATTATGCTGTTTGGTCGGAGAGACGGTTTATCAAGTTCATGCCTGGTGTCAGCAAGGTCTTGCTCTACAAAAGTATCCTTGAGCAAGGTGCTGGACTCCCGCTGGATCCAACTGTTTTGTACAATAGCTGCCCGCGACCTCTGACTTCTCTGGAGGGAAGAATGCTAAGAAAGAGCTTCACTGCAGGGATCAATGGGCTGTTACGCTGTTATCACTCAAATGTGATTATAACTAATGGCCTGAGTAATAATTCATCGAGGCCTGCTCCTGTGCTAACCTGGCAGAAGGCAGGGCTGTCTGCGAGGATGCCCCGGGAGGCCCCAGAGCCCTTTTTCTCCTCCTACCTGGGCCAAGGCCAACCTTATCAGACAAGAGGGCCCCGAGGATTACTCTCCCCCAGAGCATTAGCCTCCCTCCCGGAGAAAAAGGGCAGCCATCTCTCCCTCCTCTCGTCCACCTCGAGCCCTCCTCTTCCCCCCTTTCGGCCCTCAGCACTCCACCTTTCCCGTGGGAGTTTGCAAAGCCAGGATAACCTTGAGACCTCAGCTGGTTCGCTGCCAGAAACATTAAAGAAATTCCCTCCTTCCCCTCCTTTTCTCTCTCTATCCTCACCTCTCCTGCGCACCCCCACCCCACCTCACCTCACCGCCCCTCCAGCCCTCCTCCTGATCACCGGGACATTACTCTATTTTTTCCTCCCTGCGCCCCCTTTTCTCTCTCCTCCCCTTCGTGTTTAGGCCCTTTTTTTGCCTTCTCAGCCTCCTCTGATTGTGACTAAGATTAGCCCTTTTTCTCTCTCTCCCTCTCTCTCTCCCTCCCTCATTTCCTCCTTTCTCGTCTTCGACAGGAGAAGAGAGGGTGGGGGCTCAAGAAAAGTGAAAGAAAGGGCTGTTCACATAATCTCCTGCGTAGCTGACTATTATCTGTAGATTGTCGAGCTGCCAATTTCAATTTAGCCAGCGCAGTTATCAGGCCAAAAATAAACGCCTCATTTGAAAGGTGGAAATCAAACTGTCCCGACAAGAGGGATGACTGACGTTGATTGCAAACTAACTGTTTTGGTGGCAGCCTGCACTTTGTGTGGCTTTTGTCTCTTGCCTCTCGCTCCCCCCCTCTTTGCCTCTCTCCCTATTCTCTCTGTCGGCTTCACGGCTGTCATATTCCTTTAGTGCTGGAAAGGTCAAGTGCTGCTTGCTGCCTGTGAGATCTGAGGGAGCTCAGGGATATTCAACTGCCCCCCCTCTCCACCTCGCTTTGTGGCAACAATGCTTCTCGCTGCGAGCTCCCCTGCACTGCCACCAGTCAGCGGCGGCAGCAACGGTAGCAAGCCCGGGTTGCAGAGGAATGTGTTTATCCCCCGTAGTTAGCTCCCTCCTTTCAAGTTCCCAGCTCCTCCGAGTTGATCTGTTTTCAGCGCACCACACGGAAAGGGGCCCCCGTGTTCCTGCAGGACAGCGGCCGGGATCAGTTCGCAATGTTTATAGTCAGGAGAAATGATAAGTAAGGTAGACGAGAAGGAGACAGGGACCGAAAGGAAGAGACGGGAAGAGCATCAAAGAAAAAGTAATGATTTACATCTTGCCCAAGTTGGAGTATTTTTTCACTCCAGTCTGGTGATATTACAGCAGACTGCCTTCAGACATGTTTTTATTCAGGAGTTCGGAGCTGAGGCTTTCATGTGGCCCTCAGATTTCGACAAGGAAATGGAGAGAGTTTACAAACAGCCGCGATGGGCTTTGTAATGGTTTCCCATGACATCACTACTGATGGGGCCTCAAGGGGCTGTGAACCGAATCCTCTCTGAAGCTTCTCACACACACACACACGCACACACACAGGTATGACCTCATCTCCACCACATTCCAGGTTTCACCTTGCTGCCCCCATCCTCACCAAAGTCTCTCCTTCTCAGTCACTTTAACACCCTATCTGCCCTCTCACCTCCACTGCTGCCACACCCATCTCGGGCTCCATTGTCTACAGAGAGAGCGTCAGCTTTCAACTGGAAGATGAGCTAACTACCACTGCGGTAAGATCGCAGGCCTGCCGGCTACGACTCTCAGCCGCACGCCGGTTTCAGCAATCAGTTTCTCTCCTCCACCCACTCAAGCCAGCGTGCAGTCACCACTGGGCAAAGGATTATGGGAAAGGCCATTGACATGTAAGTGGCTGGGCCAGAGTCAAGTGTTGGCTGCTGCAGTGTTAATTTCAGTGATTTAAAAAGGGCTGGTTTGCTCACCACAGCTCCTCAAGGGCCATTAAAGGTGCTACTTTCCTCACAGCATGGACGAACAATGAACGAGAGCGATATCTGGTGTACATAATCTTTGTTCATTTAACCGAGCCAAACTGTGCTGACTGCTTCTGTTCACACCATACACTTTTCCACTCAACTTAATCCATATTGGATAACAAATTCTTTTTAACCCGCCTAAATGCACCACCTACTGGGCTAAAGTAAGCTGACTGCGTCAACATGTCAGAGTTTTTGAGAGGCTGATAGCATTATGTAGCCTTCTTAAAGGCATAGTTTACCTCATTATCTTCTCTGTTGAAACTCCACGGAAACACAATCAAATACTGAACGACAATACACAGCAGGTGACAGATTGTAGTTCGGCCTGGCTTAGCTCTCTTTACTGGTGCTCCAAATTCAGCGGCATTTCAGGTGAGACGGAGGTGAGAGGATTATTGCATTTTTCTTTTGTGGTGCACCGTCCCTTTTCTTCTTTCTTTTTTTTCTCTTCCTTTTCACTTTTATCCTATGTAGAACAGCACCTTGGAGTCCTTGGAGGCATCCATAAAAACTCAGCTGCTACTGATGCATCGCTTTAGTCCCGAAGGGTTGAAAGACAAAGAGAAAGAAAAAAAAAACACTCCTCAAGAACAACAATGACCACAAGCCGTTTCTCTGGATGTAAAGAAAAAGGCAAAAACCACCGCACTCTCCTTGCAAAGTATCTGGGGTATGTAAACAAAAGCAACCAAGAAAAGCGGTAATATTATGCCATGGCCTTGTTTACAATTCTAAAATATTTCCGTGGACAGAGGCAATACCTGTCCTTGCTCTCCTAAGCCAAGTAAGAAGATATTCTCATTTGTTGTTCTGCTGCTTTTTTTTTTTTTTTTTGCCTGTGGCACACTTAGCGTGGATTGCAGGAGGTGCGTGTACTCCTGGTCTCACTTCAACCTCCTGCTTCATCTGCCGACTTCATTGTGTGGTCTTGTGCTCTCCATTTTGTTGTGTTGCTTTCTGCACAGGATTACGACAGGTTCAATGTCCCGTTTGCCGACACTGAACCGAGGTGCTTCTGATATCAGGGCCAGTCAACTAACCAGACGTGTTTATGATAGTTCATGGCACCAAATGTATTTTTCATAGCAACTACAGTATGACTGAGCTGACGTTAGAAAGCTAAAATGAAGGTCGGAATAATAACAACCACAACTGCAAAGTTTGAGACACGACAACAACACAAGCTGCTGGTGATGGAAGAAAATTCTTTTAATGTCCATCATCACCACCTCCACCGGCTTATTCTTTATTTGTGCTTCCTGTGCTGTATCACTGTATGTTTTCCCTCCGTCTGCACTGAATGTTAGGAGGAGTGTGCTCTCGCTACTTCACCAGACAACTAGGATAATGAGTAACAAAGCACCAAAAGGGAGAAAAATGACTAAACAGCTTAGGGAGTAGGACATGGTGACAAGTCCAAACCTAGTCATGGCTCAGGAGCGAGGGGTCAAGGGTTCAGAGAAAGGGCGTCACTGAGGAAGCTGGGCTCATGTCCCGAAGCAAGGTACCTTAACAGGATTAAACAGCAGCCTATCAGATCTATTTGGGATAACAACATCTGTCAAATAAACCACTTCACTGGCCGGCCTGATAACCGTCCTCTTATCTCAAAATCAACCCTCTTGTCGCAAACGGATCAGGAGCAACTTGAAAGGGTTTGCCTTTGGCACATTAACTTGGAGAAGTGAAGTCGTCCCAGGGCTATGAAGAAGGCAAAGGGCAGGGCAGGGACAAAGTTTGGTCAGCAAAATTTTCACAACAGGCTTTTTCTGTGCTCTGCATCATATGTATGCATGTATTTTATGCCTCCCTACCCCAACCCCCATTTGTTAGACCAACACAGCACAGCACCACACAGGTGCCCTCAGCAGACCGAGTCACGCTTAGCAGGAAGTAAAGAGCCAGTCAAACAGGATTTAGTGTTTCGGTGGCCTGTTAAAGGTCAGTGACCAGTGGGACAGATATTCGAGCAATTATTGCAAGCCCCAAGGGGCAGAGCTGCACTGTGCAGAGATTTTGGCATGGTAGCTAAAGACATAACTGCAGGTCACAGGGGACCCTCTTGGGCCAAGAAAGACGTTTTGATGAGAAGTGGTAAACAAAAAAGATGTTTGGATACTTTATCCACCTCTCTTTTTTTTAAGTTTCGCGAATTACTGGGGTGGAGGAGTACAGCTGGGTCATGTTTCCCACACATCGGCCAATTACTCCCCTGAGATGGCAGCTAATCCGCATCCGCCCCGGCCAGGCATTTGCCCACCCAGACCCTTCCCTGTTCAACCCTCGACTCTGAGGCCAAAGCTTATGCTAAAAGCCTCACTTACAGAACAATATGAAAGCTCCAGTGCCTATGACTTATCCCTGCTCTGACTGAAGTTAGACATCCTGTACGCTCAGCCCCAAACTCCCACTCCCGTCTCACCCATTGCCTTATTTCAGCGCCCTTAGACGTAGTTCCAGTCAAATCCTCTGACTCACTCCCTGATCCCCTTTCCCTCCTTTTCTACCCAATCCCCCTTTTTCTACTGAGTAACTTTAATTGTCCTGGGAAAGTCACGGTTGGTCCGTGGGGCACAAAGCACCAGTTTATAATTAATGTTACAGAGGAGGGATTACAGGAAGCTCTGGGCAGCTTGATCTGAGAGGCTGTGACAGAGAGTGTGTGATCTTCCTGCTTGAGCCAGACTCAGAGGGCTTGTGTGCATGTGTGTGTGTGCATGTGTGTGTCGGAGTGTGCAATCCATCAGAACAATGGGGGATCTCCCTTCCTTGCACAGGCTAATTTATGCCTTCATCGCCCAGGCCATCTGCGCCATACACACACATACGGCACATCTTCTCTCTAAACGGCGCTGGAATGCGGGCAACAGGTTTCATTCAGACCTGAGAGCGCTGTTTATGTGATTGAAGAACCCAGGAGGGGTCTAGTACTGTCCCTCCCTCTCACGGGTGTAAAGGGGGGTTGGGGGTGGAGCTGGAGGTGGTGGGTTTAATGGAGGAACCAGAGGACGGGAGGGGTGGGACCACAGCTCCTGCCAAGCCAGGTGTGAGGCTGGGGGCTATGCACGTAAAAACATGAAGCACTGTGCCCCACCACACTGAGCTAGGCATTAATACAAAACCGCACACACAAGGGGAATATTCATTAGTCTACAGTTCACTTTCTGTACAAGCAAACATCTGTTTTTCGTGTTTACTTCTATGAAAATAGCTCAAACTGTCAACTTTAGACCTCAACCAGAGGTAGACCAGAACTCAAGATCCAGTTAAATGGAAATCAGAGGAACCGGGGTAGATGTCGTTCAAGATTAGAGAGGAACACAGCAAGCAAAATAAAACTGTGTTGAAATTCAAATTATTGCAATCGTGATGAGGACGGAGGAGGAGGAGGAGGAGGATCAAGAATCAGCGGGTTCCTATCAGGTCTTGCCCTCTGGCACTAAGACAGGAGCCCGGCTGCCTGTCTTTCATCATCAGCATGCAGGATCAGAGCGTGTCTTACACATCAGCTCCTCTGTGTGCCTGCGTGTGTGTGTGTGTACATCTGTGCGTGTGTGTGTGTAAAGAGAGGGCACGTAAGGGCCCAGACTGCCTGCAGGGCCCCCCACGCAGATGAGCAGGGGCACAGGAGCGCTTGGCAGAGAAAGGAGAGGAGTGTGTTCATGAGGGTGCGTGTGTGTTTGTGTGTCTGTCCATATTTGTGTGCTCAGGGGAGAGAGCATATGTGTGTTTGTGAGTAAGGGAGGGAGGTAAGAAGGGAGTGAGTCAGCCAGCCTGGGCATATTTTGTCTCTTCCCCACCCTCCCTCCCTCCCTTCCTCCTCACCTCTCATTTTGTTCCCTTATTTCTCCCTCTGCTACTCACTCATTCCTTCCATCCCTCCATCCGCTCTCCCTCCCTAACGCACAAACACACCCCCCGCCGCCTCTCATTCTCAGACAGTAGCAGCCGGGGGCCAGGAGCCTGCTGGTGGAGGCTGCATCGATCTTTTCCCAGCTGTGGGGGCGGCTACAAACGCACACACAAACGCGCGCACACACACACACTCACATCAGATTCCTAACCTTGAAGTGGTGGCGGTGGATGTAAGGGGGCTTGGGGTTGGACCTGGTGTGACTCCCTGAAATCTGCCAGGCTTTCTTCAGCTAACCTCTGGAAACTTGTCCAAAACCCACGTGTGCACCCACACAAACACTTAAGTGCAAGCAGCCAGGAATTCATGGACCAACACGGCTGCTGATTTGAATGCAGTGTGCTAGACTTTATGGGCTTGTCTTAGAATTGTTATCGTGTTGAATATTAATTCCTAAAATTTTAAATAAGCAAAAGGCGAGATGCGTTTCTACAACCAAACTTGTCCTTTCAGCCTGACAAGATGGACACATTTCTTGGCGTACATCATCATACCGGTGAGGTTGGCAAACACTATGAGTGTAGTTTGATTCGTGAATTCCTGGTTTCAAAGGAGTCACACGTTAAACGTTACATTTCATTGCTACTTGTGGCAGTCAACACAAATGGAGAAGTTTTGTCCCCTCTGCAAGAGATGAGAGAAGGGACAAATCTTCCCCCAGGTACAGTCAATCTAAATGTAACACAGCACAAGTGCTATACTTGTGACCAGCGTGTGAGCACGTAAAAGCGATGCAAGCGACTCGCAAATTCATCAGCAGCTTGCAACAATAACTTGTGAACATTTGTAATATGCATGTTGGAAAGTCCATCCAGGTTTAAATATGATATACCGAAACAGAAACAAGGAACTAATAGTCATATACAAACATCAGGATGGTTCAGTGATGCTGCTGCTGAAGTACAGAGTATAAATACTATAAAAGGAACCTGGCCGATCAGAAGAGTCAGACGCTCCATTCAATGAAACTGGACGGTCGTCATTTAATCTCTGCACTATGTCCTGTAATGGTTCACCACTTCTCATTCACGGCAAACAGCATAAGAAAAGCATGCAAGGGTGGTAATGGTGGGGGACTAAAAGGATGTGTGTGTGTGTGTGTGTGTGAGTGTGGGGGGGGTCTTAATCCTCAGCAAAGCCCCCAATCAAAGTGAAAAACATAGGCGAGGGAAAAGACAGGGAGGGGTGGGGGTCTTTAGAAAAAAAAAGGAATGGGGGCACTGATGAAAAGCCAAATATGTGACATTCACAGAAAAGGAGGCCCTTGTTGATGTGCGGAACCTTTGAAGAAAAGAAAAAAAAAGCGGAAAGAGGGTGTGTGTGTGTGTGAGACGAGAGGGGGGTCACTGTATTGAGGCACATTATGTCATGGCAGTCAAAACAGCGTAAAGTTGACAGGAGGGGACCCCCGCTGAAACACACACACAGACAAATACACACACACATAATCATAAGTTCCCCCTCTCACCCCCCCTCCTGGCAATGGAGCATGCAGATTGTGGGAAACAGCAGCCGAGGCACGCGCCAGATAAGATCTTGCCTCTCTGGGCCTCTCTGGAGATGCAAACAGGACCCTGTTGGCACGCAGCAGCACCCCCCCACCCCACCCCCACCCCCCATACATACACACACCACATTAACACACACACACATCCTCTTTGACCACCCTCACCCCCACTGACCCAGTGCAGCCATACCACAGAGTGCATGTCATCTACTTCCTCCCTTGTCTTTGTTTATGAAATCACACACCCCACAGACTGCTCCTTTTAGCCATATCTGCCCCCTTTACAGCCACCTACGCTGTGAATGGTGGTGTAACATTTTTCACACGGATGGCAACAATAATGTCTGTACGATGTCTTGCTGCTTTTCAGGACACAGAATAACTGCTGCTCTACTGCGCAAGTGCCTAAGAAACATTTCACTATTGTAGCTGTTAGAACAGGAGTGAGATTGAGCTATTTTACATACAGTTAGGTACTTTAGTCAGACCTCCTCCAGAGGGTAGGAAAATAAATGTGGGCATCCATTAGAGGCTTAATGGGGAAGAAACAAGAAAACACAGGTTCTACTGAACACATTTCTGTGCACTTTGTGTGACTTTTCACTGACCGTTGCTTTTAAAGGTGCAATGTGTCGTTGATAAATCTGCTAATAACTCACAGATGATGAAGGCACAATGAAGGGATCTGTGGCAGGAGGCTCAAATTAGATTATTTTTTTCAGTATAGGATCACAAGCCAAAAATGTGGTTGACTCTAAACCAAATACATTGTATATAATAAGCTCATCATAGTTTTAATGTCAAATATAATCATCTGAAATGTAGGGACTACAGATGTTAGATGAACTAGTGGAGCGTAAAGTATAACAGTACAAGTAAAATGTAGCACAAAAGCACTGAAGCACTATAGTTGGTGCCGAGTTGTCGAGCTTTCCACCACTGAGTACTAGTGTTAAAAATGTTGTTCCACTCAGATAGTCTGACTTATGTTTCAGTCACTCATTCGCACAAAGTGATCTACAGATTTAACATTTGAGGTGTGAAGTGTGACTTGTTTTCATGACGTCAGCTTATACAACATTCAGCGGGAGCTGATGAAGTCAGCCATCACTGGCGGGACTGAAAAGAGGACAGACTGGCGCTGAGTGGGAGAACCTGGTTCCCAGACTTCATCCGAGCAGACGATGAGTAAGCTGTGACTGGCGCGATAGTCCCTTGTTTACTGAATCTTCTGTCGTGATCTGTCCTTCTGACAAAAAAAGAAGACTGGAAAAAATGTGAGAGCACTTTCCATCAGATTTCGCTTGATTTGAAGGTGGATAGGTGCATAACAGCACGCAATTTAAAGGCGATAATGGAGCTCATACGAGGTTAGAGTTATCATAGTTTATGTACATACTTTTGTAATCCATCTGGGAGACAAATGTCATTTTAACAATCATGTCATATTTTATTATCAGACATAAATGGCCAAAGATCAGAGAAGAAACCTTATTCTCAGTAAGAGGATAATATTTCTACGTAAAGCATTGAAGGCTTGTTTTGTCATGAGCGAGGCTGTCTGAAGCAGTCTGGCAGTTTAAAACAACATGCAGCAACTTCTGGTCTGTCTATCACAGTAAATATGATCGGTGTTAAACTAAACAGCCATGAGGAAGTGGTTGTTTTTGTGGTGAATTCTAGTGAAGACGTTCTTATTGTGCTGTCTGTGTTAACCACAGCAGTTAAACAAAAGTGGAGTTAGGGCTGTTTTTGAAAACTGAAAATGGCATTCTCACGTGGAAGGGATTCAGTCTTTATGGCAAAATACAACACTGTACATCCTCATACACAAAACGTTTTATGAACGAGAGCGTGTTTACAGTTGTGTGCTCACATTCGCAAACTGCTATAAACGTATACAAACTTCACAGTTGTCCCTGTACATTCAGTCAGACGCTCTCACGCTCTACAGGCCTGCTCTGTGTAATCAGCACGCACACGCAGCACATCCGCCAGAGTCCCCGTGCTAACACATTCAACCTCTTCCCTTCCCACAAGCCAAATATTTGCTCTTGTTCAGATATGGGACTGAATGACGGGACAACATGAAGCGTTTTCTTCAAGCCCTCCATCCCTTTCATTCTCCCGCCTGTGGTGAACTACTCCCTTCTTATTTATTTTAACAGTGTGTTGGCACATCAGTGATGCTGAAGTGGAGGTTTCTAACAATAAAATGTGTTAACTTATGCACTAAGGAGTACCTGAAAACCAGTACTGATACTTAGTGGATTATCGTGGTAAAACAGAATAGAAGATTGGTATATTGTTGGTACAGGAAGTGAAAATGGCACGTAAAATACTTTTTATAAAGCAGTCTTTGGAGCGTATAAACATGGAATTAGTTGATTTTGCATTTGCTCACAAGTCATTCTCAGCCCCCGATTATCAGTGTTGCTCTGTGGCTGCTTGTTAATTGAAAGCCCATCATGCTGCCAGTGTGAGTATTTTCTCTCTATAATTGTCTCTTCAAATAGATCCCATTTTGGATCAGGTCTAAGTATCCTTTGATGTGTTCAGATCCGGTCTAATTTTGTTCTGGTCCCGCTCTGATCGAGTCTTTGAACTGAAAATGAGCGAATGCATGTCTAGTTTGAACTAGTGATCCACTTGCCTTTTCCTCATTGGGTCCAAAATATTGGACCTGTGAAAAGCTGCTGGATCACCTGAATCAGCCTGTGATGCATCAGTACAGTGTACGCATAAATCAAGATAAACATCATTTAGTCGAAACCTACAACGCTATATCATCATAAAAAGATCACTTAACACTTTCTGTCCACAAACATCTGTTTCAACTGTAGACAGAACTAAAATGGGCAGTTAAATGGTAGAAGAGCGTCCACTCCTTATGTCCTGTCTTCAGTGAGACTCTAGTTGGGTCCTGAGGCAAGAAATTGTCATGCCAATTACAAAAGTTGAGAAATTTTAGTTGTTTATGACAACAAACATTAAAACTCTGCTCTACATATTAGCAATAGAGGGAGGTTAGGAGGAGAGGGAGGCTAAATTGGAGAATGGGGTAATGCAGAGTCAAAGGGCTGGGTGGCGAGGTCATCTGAGCTGTCACAGTGGATGGACCCTCGCCCCCCTGCCTCGAACACACACTCTGCTCGCTCTCAAGGCCCCATACGGTAATTGGGCCCTCACATCAAACAGGCTTCATTAGAAGGACTCCAGGAACTGCTAATCCCCTGCCTTCACACACAGGGGGAGAACGGTTTTGTGGTGCATGGCGTCCGCCACGCAGAACAAAACATCTTGAGGAAACATCAAAGCCCTCCTCATCCGCGTCCCCCAAAACGAAAGACTCGTATGTCTGCGTGTGTATGTGTGTGTGTCTGTGTGTGTTATTCATTCGCCGCACCATTGCTATCTGCTCATTGCTGACGGCTGAACAAGACAGACGTTTTTTTTGTGGGCAAGTCATCTGGAAACAAAAGGGCACTTCAGATAGGCCTAAAAAATAAAAAAAATACCAGACATCAGTGGGAAACTGTTGCCACTTGGGTACAATGGGGCCACCGTGATGTCCTAACTTGCTCTTTGGGCGGTTCCCCCGTCACGAACACTCACTTTCTCTCGACCTCTTTCTTCTCACCAATACAGTCCTGCACATACATTAACTTGCACATAAACCACATGACACACAGAAACCACTTATGTGGCAAACAAAGGATGGGATTAAAATTTCTGTTGAGGTTACAATTTTTATCTTTATTTTTTTGCACGTGTACTATGGAAATTGCCCTGTAGCGCATCAAGTTAATTATGCTCAAATCAATTGAAAAAAAAACACATGCATGTCAAGTCATGACAGATGTTCAGTTATCAAACACAGGATTACCATGGGTACACTCACTCACAGTGCAGAGATGTACAGAAATACACTTTAATTTAACCTTTACAATGCAGTGACAGATGGCTATATACAGAGGCAACATGTATAGTCTTTTCTTTCTTTATGATGTTCAGGCATCTGTCACAGAAAAAAAAGTGATGCCCTCGTTAAAAAACGAATCCCTGGCTTGATCCCTGACATGCGAACATGCAGGTGATTTCTGAAACCAGCCTCCAGCTCCTCTGAATAATGATGAAATAAAGCCAACGCCATCATATCATTCATTTTCTTTTATTCGCACGTTAAGCTGTTCGGCAGCTGTGCTCCCGATACCTCCATTGACAAAAACACACACACAAAACTGGCAAAAGTTGAGAGGTATTCAACTACCAAACCACACCTAGACCAGCGTGTACCACGGCGCCACACACAAACATGTTTCTCTCTCTCTCTCTCTCACACACACACAAACACACACCTAAACTCAAATGTTCATTCCCACCCATCCCTTCCTATCTGAGGTGACCTGGCTCATCAGTCCAGCTGACCTCTCTGGACACACTCACACTCACACTGCACACAGACACAGTGAGGATGTGCTGACAGGGAAGAGACTGCCGGTCTCTTAATTAGCAGGAAGTTGCAGTGTCAAGGTGTCACAGGCGTGTAGTGTGGAATAGCGGGGTTCGTCCGTCCCCCATCTGATTCCCTCCGGCAATGCTTTGTTGTCGCTTTCCCAGCATCAAACGGCTGCCTGCCATTCACCGCCTGGACCGCAGCCGTTTTCCTCCCCGCTGTGTTTGGATTCTCTCGTAAATGAGAAACACAGCCATTTAGAGACTCAGATGTTCTAATTTTGACCCCACGCTTGAAAGCTGGAAGAGGAGGGAGGGAGGCAGGGGAGAGGGGGACATCCTAATTGCCAATTTGGGATCCTCCATAGCGGATGGGCACTCGACTAAGAAATGATTTGGTCTGCCTACTTTCATCTTCCCATCTTCTCCTCATGCCACCTCCCTCCACCCCAGGTTTCTCTTGCAACCATTTCTTTTCCTGCTTGTTGGGTGTTTAACTCTGACACTTGCGCACGCACACACACACACACACACACACACTCAATCATGAGCATGTACGGGTGGTCCGCGTGTCTGTTGGCGGGGGCCAGCCGGTGCAGCTTTGCGGAGCAACTCTTCCCAGGCTGCGTTGTAATTGTCAAGGAGGGCGACCTTGGCTTCCTTTTAAAATCCCGCCGAGCAGAACATTTATTTAAGGAAGCACTAGCGGCCGGAGGGGAGGAGGGGATGGTGAGGTTAAGTGTGTGGGGGGGGGGGGGCCAGGATGGGCCCATGGCCTGAACATCAAAGACTAAACTACACAAGGTGGGACAGACGGGAGAGAGAAAGTGACAGAGGAAATGAGAGATGGGGAACCACAAGACCATGTTCCCTTTCTGGATTGTTATTATACATTTCACGGAGATTAGCGCAGCCTGTCTTCCTTTTCCAATATTAATATTTTGTCCGTTTTTGCACATAATCAACTGAACTAAATGGATTGCCACAGAGAAGAAATGAGGGATGAAACGGTGTCAGTGGACACACAGGAACAGCAATTCAGTCTTTCATAGAGCTGATGGAGCAAAGAACTTGAATATAACATATCTATTAAGCTGATTAATCTGGGGAAAGTAGGGAGTTAGTGAAGCAGTGTGGAGATTAATTAAATGCATTTGACTGAACAAAATAAGTGCAACCCCCCCAGAAAAAAAACTAAATCTGTAGTGGACATTGTGCTACCATGCAAGTACAGTGACAGCGTGGTTTTAATTCTGAGTAACACTAGCATTAGCAGGCTAACCACTGTGTTCGCAATCACTTACGGTAATTATGCAGCAGCGACACAGGTAATTTTACAGAAATGCACTGGAGTTTAAAATGCTATATAAAACATCTTTAATGATAATAATATCAGTGCAGTGGGAGGTCAGCCTGTGCCAACAAATGAAGGAAATAAACTGACAAAAGGCCCCTCCTTCGCAGCATGAACCTGCCCGGCCCCTGTAGCATCAACACAGACCGGGAAAGCAAGATGCTCTGAGTGTGTTCACTTTAACAGGCTGACAACAGCAGGTATGTTAAACAGGCTCCTGTCCTCAGATCGGCGGCCCGTCAACCTGCCAGCCTCTGTGTGTGGCCGGCTGACGAGCCAAACGCATCCGAGAAAGAGTTAAACACTACTAAATGAGACACACACATGTCAAGACACACGCATGGCACATGCACACACAGAAATACACTGCCTGTCTTCCATAACTCCACATTGTTTGCAAGCGCCAAGGGTGGAACCTTCCTCTCTCTCTCTCTCTCTCTCTCTCTCCTTTCCCTGAGTGCCGATGCTCGGTCGGCCGCAGGGCTGAGGAATGTGTGAGAGCCATGTGTCAAATCCCCAGACTGTGGGAAAGTGCTGCTCTCTGCTGAACTCCCTCCTCCCTCCCTCTCTCCCTCCCTCCGTGCCTCCCTCCCTCGCTCTCTCATTTCGTTGGACCGCTCTCCAGGCGAGCGCCCTGCCCCGCTCCAACCCTGTGCGAGTGTGTGTGCATGCGGTTGTGTGTGTGTGTGTGTGTGTGTGCGCGTGCCTGCCTGCCTGCAGCACACAGGAAGTGAGCGGAGAGCGTCTGCCAGCGGAGCTCCGCCTGGAACTGCTGCTTCCTGCAGACAGTTTCTATGCCAACACCAAGCCCTCCACAGCACACACACACACACGCACACACACACACACACACACACACAGGCAACCTCCTCAACTCCTCATCAGGAACAGCCAAGACGCCCCGAGAAGGAGGGAGGGCTGCTCTTTCCCTCTCTTTCTCTGTATGTTTATCTCTCTATCCCGTCTCCCTCGCTCTGCCTCTTCCTCTCGAACACAAACACTGACATCTCCTCGCTCTGTGTTACACTGCCTTCGTTTCTTTGAGGATGTGGAGCTGCGGCTGCGCTCCCGAGTTTCTCTGATGCTTGCCAACAAGCCAGATAGCTGCCACAAATAACAAATTGTTCGGCCTGTGACTGTTAATCTCCCCAATAAGACGCGCGCACATCCGCCGCTCCTCTTTTTAGCAGAATGTTCACTTTGCAAACACTAAATTTGCACATAAGAACCAAAGATTTTAAAGGTTGCGTCTGTGCACGCTTCGAGCTTACTGCCAGCCCGGGTGCTATTCTGTGATGCCTACATTCTTCCAATTTCTTCCTTTTCTTCCATCTCAAATCAAATGTTTTGCTTGTTCTCCTCCATTCTGTTGTGGATTTAGACTGTTGTTTAATCTTTAGTATTATTCTCTGTTGCCCACTGTCTATGTGGCTGCTTTCTTGGTCACGTTTTTCTTAAAAGATTCTATTCTATCTATCTATCTATCTATCTATCTATCTATCTATCTATCTATCTATCTATCTATCTATCTATCTATCTATC
>JBAJHX010000106.1:12722038-12749681 GCA_037176925.1 Amniataba percoides
CTATCTATCTATCTATCTATCTATCTATCTATCTATCTATCTATCTATCTATCTATCTATCTATCTATCTATCATTAAGGACCATGCCTTAATAAATGGTGATATTCTAAAGATAATATTGCATTAAAGAGTATATTAATGAATATGAGGAGACTATTCTGATGAAAGATGTTTAATAAGCACAGTTATGTGGTTGTTCTGTTTCTGCTGTTCTGCAACAGAAGTTTGGTTATTCAGAGGGATATTTCCTCAGAGTTATTCCTGTTTCTGCCTTGTGAGGTGAGAAAGTGAAATTCTGTTTTGAGCTCATCGTGTGGACACTGGACACAGTCGAGGCTTTATACTGTTTTTTCTTTTTTTCTATTCTTTTCTTTAGCTCTTCTGTTTTTGTTTTTTTCTCTCTGGTCAGCAGGATTTTTACGGAGCGACGTGCCTGTCAATCACCCTGTGCTCCTCTGCAACAGGGCCTAAAAATACACCCCCTACACCTGCCGTGCTTCACCCAGCCTGCCCACATGTCATAAAACATGTCTGCTGAGCGAGACGCTCACTTTCTCTCTCACACACACGCTTTACTGATGACATAAGCAGTCCTCCTGATCCGTCTTCCAGCTGGAGGAAGACAAGCATATCTGCCGTTTCCTGTCAGTGACATCCAGAGTGTCACAAAGAAAAGCTCCCACCCCCTCAGATCCACATATCAACCCATGGGGGACATGTCCCCACTTGCCTGAGGTGACCCCAACATGTCAACACTCTCAAGTTTTCACATCTTTTCAGCAGCCAACAACACAATTGTAACACACTGATACACATTCTTTTTATGTATTATATCTGTGATGTTCCCCTCGAGGGTTGATTAGTGTTACATGACTGTTTCCTCCCAGTGCCTTTAAGTTTGTGCTCATTCAATTAGTAATAATCTGGGAACAAAAAGACAGCTGTATTTCTGTAAAACTGCAGAGGATGTGCCCACTTTTTAAAGTCTGCTTTCCGGAAGACAATAAATCAAGCACACCATCAAGTGGATGAAATATCGGTAAGCATATTCAGGCTTGTGGAGACAGTTTCCTCACCGTGTCTGCACAATAACATCTCTGAGCACTAACCCAGTCACTCACAAAACACACACACACACACACACACACACACACACACACACACACACACACACACACACACACAGCTATCCTGAGTGCGAGCCAGGCGCCAAGAGCAGATCCACAATTCGTCCAAATCTCCCTTCTCCACATCAACGCGCAGACCTCGCCAAATACCCCTACAGAAATAAAATACAAATATCCCTGGGAGAGAAAGAGAGAGACAGCAGGAAGAATAATATGTGTGCGTTTGTGTGTGTGTGTGTGTATGGTGTGTATGTTATACCACTGCAAGTCCAAGGATGGGTGCAATTTAACTGAAGCAGTAGGGAAGATAAGTGGCCAAGGATTTCACACACACAAATATACACACACACACACACGCACACACACACACACCACTGGCCCTCTCTGTTGGTTGAATAAGCAGTCTCTGTGCCATATTGGTTTGGGCCTCCCCCTCCTGTGTTAGACCTTGTTAGCCTGCCAGCCCTCAGTCTCATTCCCACACTCCCATATCTGGCTCTGTGGCTGGCGCTGGGATTCCCCCTCATCATAGGCACCCACACACTCACACACACACACACACCCTTCCATCACAATAAACTCGGGGTGGTCACTCGCTTTTTATTTGACCCTTTCCTTCGCTCACAACAGTGATCGCCCGTCTCTCCAGTCTTTTCCCACACACGCTGTCTCATCCCATTACTCCACTTCTTTGTTTAAGCTACACAGTTTAGGTGCAGCAGGACAAGGTAACGTAGATGGACGGAGTTACAGCTTTCTTTGTGGTTCTTTGATGTTAATGTGATGGTTCTTCTGAGGTCTGAGTGCGTCTGTGGTAACGTTGCAACTGGCTCGTCCACAGCAGTAATGGAGAGTAAAATGTCGACAAAGACGTACGTAGTTTCAGTTTGGTGCAGGCGAGGCCAACGAAACCACTAAAAACACTCAAACGGATCCACACTTTTTTTAAAATATGGGGAAATCTCTAATGCCAAGCGCTCAGTGCAGGGGAAGTTTTGCACCGCATTTCTGAGAGATCACCTGTCAATCAACAGTGTGGGCGGTACTTTCCACTTGGATTCTCCGTTGATCAAATTTAGATTTCTGTAGTTTCTTTGTTTGACTATGGTGGCTCTTAACGGCCGCTGTTCGACCACTCATTTCTCCATCTATAAATTGCTGCTACAGCGACCTATCCTGGAGATTTTTCCATGGAAAAAGCTTCACCAGGTGTTCAGAACAGGAAGCTTTCTTAAGGGGAGTAGAGACTGAATCACTGGTGATATATCAGCATGCGATAAAAAGTGCCAAAGCTGACATGTTTATGAAAGTATTATGGTATATGACCTTTCGGAGACAAGACTGTCATCTTCGTCTGTTATATCTGACTGCTGTTACTCTTTTCTACACAATATAATTTTTTTTTTACAGTTGCTTGGCAGTTACAGTAATGACCACTGTGAATAATTTCATGGGTTGTTTCTTTTTACTCCCTCTGCTCCAGCACTGTATGTACTCAGTGATAAGACGTTACACACCCAACATACCGCTGAATCACTATTTGACCACTTCCACTCAACAACCACTGCCGGCCTTACTGGCAATGAAACAAAATGCCTGTTAGTCAATCTCTGTATGGGACATGTTTGCGGTTTTTAAAATGCTCAAGAAATGGAGATTACCTGTGGGGGGTTATGGTCCTTACTCATGTTTTCTCTCCAGATCCAGACTGTGAACAGCTGGCATGGTTAATACATCTACAGGAGGTTGATACAGAGAGACCATCATTGCTTCTGCTCAAAATGGTAAAAAGACTGTTTCACAACACGCCTGTAGAAGTATTTCAAATGCTGCATTTCTCAATAGTGCAGCGGGGAAGATGGGAGGATCGATTACTATCACAGAGGAACAGAAACTTCTTGCATTCTTTGTGCCTAGCAGTTCATGAGCTTCGGCATCAATGAGCTCATGAATTAAGTGACAGCATGTGTGAATTACATCAAATATCTATATTTGCACGACCCTTTTCAGTCAAACTCCCGCCGACTAAACAAACACTAAAAAACAATCATCTTTAAAGGGTAAAACTCACACTGCGGGCTCCATTAAAGCCCACTTAGCCGTCCTGCCAGAGGAAGCATGGCTTTATAGTGCTGTGAGGGTCAATAGAGGGCAGGTGATTTACAGCCGGCAAAGGGCTGGACATGCCCAAACACCAGTAAATAATCTGCAGAACAGAGTTTAAACAATCTCAGTTTCCACTGCTATCCATTAATTGGCCATTAAATCATGACATCATAGAAATAGCTGAGATATTTCGACTTAAAAATCTACTTGGGAGAGGCAGGTGAGGTCTGTGTGGGCAGAAACTTTTTTTTCCCCCCTCAGCTGAGGTCATGCTGGTTATGTGACAATGAGGTCAAGGAAACAGGAGAGTTATAGCTGGTGATGCACTGTTTTATATGGTTTAAAGTTACCACTATAATGTCAAGCAGGCAGACTGATTTAGCCGTGATTCAGATACACTGATATTATAGCGTTCGCTGGAATAGTTACTGCGCCGTTAAAGCTGAACGGACAGCTGTGATGGACTTTGTGAGTGGAAATATCTAATAATTTAAGAGGGGTGGCGAGGCAGAAAGGCGAAGACGAGGCGGCACGGAAGAGGGTGGGAGGAGCCGGTGAGGAGAAGCTGAGAGGGGAGGAGGAGGTGGTGGAGGGGGCAGCGAGGGAGGCACCGCGGTCATCTTATCAGGCCTGTGAGCTGTGAGTGATCTAAGTGGGCTGAGAGAGGAGAGGAGGGCCTCTGTTGTGCCCTGTGATCCAAGACTGTGCTTTATGGCATGCTCCAGATCTCTATCAGTGTGGGAAAAGACTGGGAGGCCGGAGGAACTGTGCTTATGTGTCTATGTGTGTGTGTGCGCGGGTGTGTGAGTGTCTGCACACATGTTTGTTTGGTTTGCGTGCAGTTTCTGCCACTAAAGCAATCAAGAGGGCAGAGGCTTGTGTGCACGAATGTGAAGTGTGTATGTGGGTGTGTAGTTTTTGAGTTTCTGGCACTAAAGCAATCAAGAGGGCAGAGGCTTGTATGTTTAGAGTGTGTGTGTGTGTGTGTGTGTGTGTGCGTATGCGCTTGGCTGCTGTGGAGCCTGATAAGGACTATAAACATCATACAACAGCAGGCGGGCAGGTTCAGCCACACTTGACGATAAGACAGAACTTTGACCCTTCACAAGTCTAACCGACCATTTAATTCACACATACACACGCACTCACACAGCGTTAATATCAGGCCATACAGTAAAATATGCTTCTGTGTGTTGCAATTAAATCTAACGTCACTGCCATTCCATCGCTTAAAACGCGACAACATATCACTCACGGGGACCTCCAGTCACATGAACGCCTTGTCACCAGATGGCTGTAAAGCAGACTGATCACTCATTAGTAATGTCCTGTGCTCTGGGCTCCAGACTATTAGCGATCCTTCATGCTTGCCGGCTTTAACTGCCATCAAAGGATGCTCGCGCTGCATGATTTCACTGAGTGAGGCCTCCTTAAAGGCAACAAAAACTAGGAGTTCATGAACGCGCGCATAGACCCTCCTACCCGGTACCTGCTCCTCTCTACGTGCCAACTGGGTGATGCAGACAGCGTTGAGCCTCAATAAACCTGCAGCGGGGTCGTGGGGGGTGGGGTGGGGGTGAGGCCACAGCTAAATCGGTGGCAGGTTTAGCTATTAGTTGAGTCACAGATGAGTTCATAAGAGAGGCGCACTCCAGGGGGTCACTGGGTAAATCACGCTCCATTTCACCATTGCACTCGCCTGTACTTACGCACTCAAACACACGCACACACTGACGCCACACACACCCAGACTCATGCAGACACCAGACTCCGCGGTGACACACTCCATCAGGGCCGCTGTGAGTCACCTGTGCAGCCTGGTAGACAAGCAGCCTGAGGCGAGGCGACACGATATGTGTGTGTGTGAGTGTATGCCTGTCTGGCTCCAGTGATATCATCATTAGGAGACAGCGAGGGCCGAGCCGCCTGATGGACGGCACACTCCGCGCCCCTCCTGATCCGGCCACCTCTCACCCAAAATGACCATCATCCCACTACTTCATAAAATAACGGCAGAACAAAGGGAGACGGGGAGGGAGCAGCAGGGGAGAGAAGGAGGGTGTGCGCGGTGTGTGAGCAGCCGGGTCGTGGCCTTGTGTTACGCCAGCCTCCAGACGCGTCTGTGGGGAGGAGACCTGGCCTGCGTTTGGCAATCAGCAGCCACTTACACACTAAACTAGGAGCGGACACATACATTAAACAGCCATTACATCAATAGTATGGACGGGACTCCCTTTAACAGCGTACTTATCATCTGCTTTATGACCAACCATAACCACGATGAAGAGCAGCTCGAGCCCTCCGCTGCTGGTAAAGGGGGAAGCAAATATGAGACTGAGAATGGGAATGGGATTTTTCATTTCACACATAAAAGTATATCTATACAAATGTCCTGCATGTCCTGCAAATTCAGCATGCAAACAAGAAAACCTTTAACATATTACATGTTACTTGGCCCCTGTTCAGACCTGGCATTAGCATGCATCTTGGGTGATTAGAATTTGACTCTGGAGTGTCACACTTGTGACCAGATCTCAGTTCCCTGCTCTACATGCAGATAAACATGTACATAAATTCAGGGCACAAAGACCAAATACATTGTTATTTTTAACTGGTGGGGGCAGAAATGCACTAAACTGCTGTTGTTTTTGTTGGCTTTGTCACACATTAAAGCATAACCAATGTACAAGGGTGTGCACTTCTGCTTACACGGAGGACATCAGTTGAGTAGGCAGCACTTCATTGTGATGCAGGACACATATGTATATGCATTGCAAAAAGAATATGGCCATAAGCTGCCCAGACCACTTCTGAATGTGGTCTGAGCTTAATGCATCCTCAGTTCGAACCAATTGTGACTGAAATCCTCAAAACACGTGTTAATATCGAGTCTGAACAACACAACATCTTGGATCATTCCAACATGTCTAAAATGGTGAAAATACTACTGTGTGTGGGGGCAGACTTGTATTTAGGTAAGGCTTAATTGTTGCAGGTGCAGCTCATTGCCTTGATTTACCTACAACTCTATTATCAACATGCTGTGCACCTCTGCCTGCCGCAGAGGCAGAATGCTTATCAGTATTACTAAAGATGAGGACGTGATAGGGCGAGCGAAGTGGCAGTGAAACATCCCGATCAGGCATGAGACAGAGAACCGGTAAAATGGATTTCCTTACTGGATTTAACTCAGTTGGTATTTCATTCACTGTTTTAGCCTTTACTTTGTCTTCTCGTGATATAGTTGCATGTGTGTCTAGCATGTCTAGCACCCATGACATCATGTATCTGACCGCCCTTGTACCAGGAATCATAATTTTATAATTTCACAAACTGGCAATATTATGAAGTTTATCAACACACAGTCACTACTTTCATTAAATCAAGCTCCCTTCCCCTCTCTCCCTCTCTCTCTCTTCACCAAACAAAGAAAGCTAAATGCTCTCCACTGCTGTCTCATAATGACTTTTTCTATTTATATTTTCACTGCTCCCACGTGCCCCACATCGAGCAGAATACATACCACCATGACTGCGCATTGTGACGATCTACTTATTACGTGATACATATTAAATCTATTTCAGCTACAAGCTTTCTTGTTTGAAAATGCCCTGAAGTGATAGCGCTCCTCCAGAGTCATCTCGGCCGCCTCCACCCAGCTGCACCCAGCCACATGACCAGAACTCATTGCCTTTGGCCACCACTGAACTGAGCTCAACCTGGAGCGCAGCCAGGGGAAGACCATAAAGTATCCACATGGGTCACAGGACTTGGCTCATCATCTCAACGATCATTATCAAAGATGTTATCACACACAAACCTGCCTGTCATGTTGCAGGTCAGCTGATGTGCCGTCGCCGTGTGAGGTCGCCGCATAGAGAACGGCTCGAATGAATTCTCCTGCGGCTCCATTGTGGAGTTTCCATATACATAACTACCGTGTCCCTGGGCTTAAGAGCTGCTAATGTGTTTCACACCTTCAGGCTAAAGGCAGCGGTTTGAGTCACAGCTTCCTTTTCCAAACAGCAGCACCCATCTTCTCCGCTGAGGCATTGTTCGCCTCAATAAGGCTCTTGTGCTGCCCAGCAGGGGAAGATAGGTGGCTCTGCGCTCACCCACATTTACAGTCATCACCTCATGCTGTAAATGAGTTAGGAGGATGATGTCAAGACAACACAAGGTTTAGCCTTCTTTCTACCTAAACGTCAGGTGATGGTTTACATGTAAATGTAAAGTCAACTGAGAAGTGTTGGTCTAAATGGAGAAGCACCGGAGGGGGTGCCACATGACCAACAGAGGCAGCTCAACTAAGGCTAAATACTTTTCACTGCAAAGAAAAACTTTCAGCAATCCCCATGTTTCCTGTTCGTTTAAATTTAGGTCTTATTCACAAAGAAGTCATTTATTTATGTGATTAAATTGTAATCCCTCTGAAAGCTTTCAAATGAGAAATGATGAGAAAAAAACAACCTGGAGCTTAATACAAATTGAACTAAAAAATATATAATTTTTCCATTCATGGATTTTCATGCAAAAATTACCATACTTTAGTCATATATTCCAGGCCACACATAAAGAGCCTGTCAATGTATATCTAATTCAATTCTATATTTCAGATTACTGATTTTTCTTCAGCTATTAGGACGACAAGGCTTTGTCGAAATGGCTTGCTGGAGTATGGGTTAAGATTAGCCCAAACACAATACAGTAAAAAAGACAATATGCCAGCCTTTAGCCATTTGGCCTCTGAGTTAAACCCACAGCCATTGGCAATCTATATGATAACTACATGATAAGTGTAATAATAAAACGTTAGCGTTATGCACAAGCACACTTCAGGGGAGTGTGTGGACAATTTCAGAACTTAAAGTGAGCCTTTGACTAATCTGACCATGCAGAAGTGCTTGTTGGAGGGTCAAACGGCTTCAGAAAGCCTCTCCCCCCCGTGCTTTTCCGACTCACACTTGGGGGTAATGTGTCCAGCGATTTTGGAAAACATTCCGAAAACCAGAAAGAAACTCTGGCCAGCTGTTTGAAAGGTGACTTGAGGAGCCGTGATTTGAACTTCCCTCTCTCTAGCTCTACCTTTTTTTCATTCTTAATAACTATTTGTCACATTTTATGTGAACACAAGAGTGCATCACAATGGATGTCTTCCAGCAGAGTCTGTCAAAAAAATGTGCGCTCATATCTCCATATTTAAACAATATTTCATCTACCTTTCTCTACAAAATGACTGGCTATTCAGCCCACCTTTGAGTGTGGCCATTTGGAGCAATTACAAATAAGGTATGAACTTTTGATTTCCAATTTGGTCACACAAATGTCATAAAACAATGGCATTGATAGAGTATAACCTGGCCACAAACTGTTTTAGCATGTCAGCTGCAATTCACAACACATAATATATCATGTGAAGACCTGATCACTATGTTCTGAAGCTTCAACTTCTCCTCACTATAAGCTGCTTAACATTTGTCATCTATTGATCGACCGGCCGAACAATTCACTCCAAAACGTAAATACACTGAAACCCACTTCTTCATTAAAGCTCATCCCCAGGCTAGTATGCAAATGCATGCAAACACCAATCTATAGAATACTTGTTAGGGCACATCGGCTCAAGGCCCAAACAGTCAGACCTTTAAAGCACAAACAGCAACGGCCGATCAAACATCAAACGAGCCCCTTTGACATCGGCCAACCTCAAACCCTGCTCGCTAGAGTTTGCCATCTCCATCTAAACTCATCTCAGACCAAAGAGCTCTGCCTCTTATTGTGAGTGACAGAGAAAGCGGAGTGTTGACAGAAAGGATGGAGATGGCAAACACCCTTGGGAGCAGATTGGCTCATGTCCCACCTCTGCCCTTCATACTGGGGCTGCCGGCAGAGCAGACTGAAGAGGGATCGAGGTAGTTCTCAAGTGGGTTGGGGGCAGGCTGAGGTCTCAGTGCCGACACACAGAGTGATTAAATGCAGGAATTAGGGGGGGGGGGCGGCAGCTAACATCAAAACAGTGACAGAAACCTTTCCATCTGGGGCAATCAACAAGTGTGAGATTAGGTGCCACGTAAGTGTATGCGTGTGTGTGTGTGTTTGTGTGTATGTGTGTGTTTCAGCCCCCCGCCCCTCCAACACATATACTGAAACAGTGCACTTTGCTAATTCCAACAGTCAAAAGACCTCCCATGAAAAAGGGACACAAGGCCCTCTTAAAAAGGTAGCAGTTGCTCTGATCCCATATCTGTTCTCTCTACCAGATTGTATTGGGGACATTAGCATGCAAATATCTGCTAAATCCAGCTCTGTCCAAGGCTGAACAGACCTTTCACAGCTCTCTGAAATGGCAGAACATGGCAGGTCAGAGATGAGTAATCCACACACAGCCGACACCACCGATCCAGAGACGGAGCAGCCCAAACCAAAAACAAACACCTCTAACAAAAAGACACGTCTACAGTAAGAACAGCTGTGACTTTTATTCATTTCCCTCACATTATTTGCCAGATAACTCTTACACATTGCAGTAATTCTTTCATATTTAACACTTTGCAGCCTCAAATGCCAGCAGTCTACCAAACTCAAAGCCTCATCTTTATGCGTAGATACTGAAATGACTAAATCACAAACAGACACAAAGCTGACCTAACCTCGCATTTTATCTTAAATGATTTAACTACCCACTACCCCCAAGAATACTCAAAAGGGTGTTTGGCAGAGGGGGCTCCTCTGTTGACCATATCACTGTGAAGAAAGATAAAAAAATCTCCTTTTCCCTTCCTTTACCTTTAATGATGCCTCCTTGTTATCTAGCTGTGCCTCTCAGGGATGCGGCTGCCTCTCAGCCTTTGAAACTAGTTGCATTGTTTCAGGCAAGGTTCGCGCTGAGGTTATGGGTAATTGCAATAGCTGTTTTACATTTCAATCGGCGGTATAATCTCAAAGTCCCCATCTTCCCCAACACAAAAACACTGATATCCCCCTAATTCAGCCATTTAGATGTGATAATGAAGGGAGATCGGCCTAAAAATTGCAATATGGCACAAGCAGCTCCACTGCTTCTGACAACGCTTTACATGGTGTTTTAGATATAAATGTACATCAGAAGATACTGATGGTTTGGATTTTTCTTGTGTTTTTAGTTGTTGCTCTGCTCTTACATTTTCATTGCGTTATCTACTGAAGAAATTTCATCACTGGGAATAATGCTTTTTTTGTTCATTATTTCCAAGAAGTCCCACAATCAAACACCTTGTGAAACTTGCAAAAGAACAAGGCTTGTCTGTGTGTTTTCATGACAGTGTCCTTATATGATGTTCATTTGACACAAGGGTTTCTCTGTCAGTTCCTCTTTATGGCTGACCACTCGTCTTAAGGCAGAGTAGGTACTGTCTGACGTGGCCCTTGACGCTGAAGGACCTTGAGGTAAATTGGCCGGTTCTCCATCGCCGGCTCCATGTTAGAAGTTTTATTTTTATTTGTGGCTGAACGAGGGTGCTTCTCCCTAAAGGACAGACTCTTAACAAAGCCTCTTTCTCCTCTCTGGTTTATCGGAGAGTTTTCCTCTAATAATGACATGGTCCCCCTCAACCGCGCGCCATAATAAAAGCCCTCCGTGACTATAACTGAGGGCCCAAGTGAATTAGCATGGCCACAATGGACAGTGGGCACAGTGACCGGACCTCCACACTTTACAGTCTATCAGGCCCGACCAGCGGGGCAACCACTCTTCCTAAAGACCCACCTCTTTACATCTCTATAGAGCAACTCATTAGCTATGTAGAATCCCCTCTTTCTTACTGCATCTCGCCTCTTTGTCGGAGGGCCGGTCTTTGTCTTTTCTAAATGATCCCACACAAGGCCCATTTTCTGGTTAATACATATTTACAGCCATGTAAGGTTTTTGTGGGGACCCTGTAGTTTTATTTTGGAGGCCATCACTCTAGACACCATAAACTCATTACCAAGCTGTTTAGGGTAATTGTTAGACCGTATAGTAGTTCTATTTGTGGAGCTCAATGAGTCAGCATCTTTAAAACGAGCAGATGGCTAGACAACACATGCTGGGGATTCCCAGGGACAACCTGATGCATTGTAAACCTGACTCACACGTTTTTTGCTAAGAATTTGGTCGCCTGGCTGGGCAAGGGAAATTTAACATACACAAATGTTCGGTATTTTCCCAAATCGCAGCAGTGGTTAGTGAAATATTAATCATTTAAAAGGTTCAGCTTTGCTTATTATCATGCCACAACGCCAACGAATACTATATCACTATGCAATAAGTAGTTGCTGTTCTTATTTTTTTTTCAATAAGTCAAAATGTTTCAAATGTAGAGAGAAACTCGTTTAGGTGTGTGTGTGGGTGTGTGTTTACAGTAGGCTCTTGGGGGGTAGGGTCACCCGATGTCCTGAGTGAATTAAAGGGGCCAGCTGTGATACCAGCTGAAAGGAACATGGAGGCAGACAAAAGGAGAGATCCCTGCACTCCCCCCCGAAAGACAAAAGATACAGAGACAAGAGGCTGAAACCACACAATCATCTCACCATCTACAATGGCCAAGCTCCTGTAACAAGCAGGATCAGGGGGATCGGCGAAGGGCTAAGCCAGCCGTGGCAACAGGTTTCAGTGCAAGCCATTAATTCCACTCTGCTTAGCACACAATTAATTTCACTCTCATGCAGCAGCTCAAAGCTCCGCGATAAGAAGGGGGCTGATTCCAAAACCAAGATTAAAAGGTGAGGCGGTAAAGACTTCACTAAGAAGAGCTCCGAGCAGATGCTCATAGACCAAAGAACTGAGAACAGAAGAGGCCAATGATGAGAAAAAGTAAACTGTGTGGAAGAACGGAGTGAAACACAGTGGCCATTCAACATCACTATAGCATCAACTGTGGCCAGGATTTTGCCACTGACTCACAACCGACTGACCGTGCCAGTTAAGCAATTTGTTATCACATGCAGAGTTTTTCAATCTTCTTTTTATTGTTGACATTGTATGAAAGGATCCTTGGGACTAAGTCAGGATTTGGATGTTATTAACATCCCTACAAGAAAATGAAACAATAAAGTTAACCAAGCCGAAAAAGGTGCCCCTGCTGACTTTTCCATTTGAGCTAATGTGACCAGAGTTAATGCTCCTATGGGCTTAATTCAGCCACAAAAGTAGCCAAACCATGGGGATGGCTAATTGTTGGCGGACTAAGCACCTGCCAGGAACCGAGGGAGCACAGAAACTGCAGACCAGGTCTTTTCCCAAAGCAGAGCCCATGGTACCGGATTAGATCCCTGGTGTGCAGACATCCTCTTGGCTCCCCTCGTCTTGTGCCCTAATGGCTACCCTGCAGGGCACCATGATTTCTGTCTGCAGCCCCTCAATCTATGTAAAGCCAGGTTACTCCCCCAACACCTTGTCAGAAATCTTATATTTACCCCTTTTAAGACACTGAATCTTTTAAGTTCATCTATCTGAATAATGCACAGACCGGAGATGGTGGATGTATTAAAAAGAATTTCTGAAAAAGGCCAATCAGTTGTTTATAAAAGTAAAAGTCTGGTATAAAAAAAACATTCAATGTGCTGCTTCCGTGTCTCTTGTGATGGCTGTGCAACTGCAAGCATGACCGTTGCAAAACAACACACATAACATTTGAATTTTGTTGTTGGGTCCTAATTTAGCCAATTTTCCACGCTGCTTCACAGGAAAGTGACCTGGGTTCTTCTTCAAACCTGACAAAGAGAAAAGAGCTTATAACCTAATCAGAAAATCTTTCCAGTGCTGTTTATATCTGGGAAACAATCTTTGCTTATTAATATAATAATGATCCAAACAATACAGTTTATTAAAGCTTTGATACATTATGGGAAAGTCCCTCAAAAAAAATGAATTTCCCAAGAGAGGATTTAACAAAGTACTTCTCTGTCTTTTCTCTTCTACATCGCTGAAAAAAAAAATCAACAAAAGTAGCTGGCTTGTAACAGTTAGTACAAAATTCAAAGCCACAGTTCACCCTAGATTAATAATCTATTTGGCTGGTGCCTCCACTGAATATCAGATTCCAAAGTTAATTCTCATGACCAAAGATGCCATCAAAGAATGAAAAACAAAAACCTCACATACTGATGATACTGATGTAAGCTTAAGAAAGATAAGGAAAAACATTAACCATTCTTAATATCTGTATAACTCCAGATCATGATGACCTTTCCTTTCTAACTTATCTCTTACGCTGATGCGGCACTGCCATTGGCAACATATTTGCCTGAACGTTCATCCATCTCCATACAGTGGCATATGCATGAAAGCTGACAACGCTTTGCCCCGTGGGCCAGGGCCAGAGAAGAAAGCTGTGTCCTGGGTTTAGTTGATGACTAATGCCCCACAACCAATCGATTGCCTAGTGAGGGTCAGAGATAAGAAGCTGGACCCGTTGGCCAGAAGAAGCCTGTGACCTCCCAACCATCCATCTCTGTCCTCATCTGGTCCTGCTGAACGTTTGGCGCTCAGTTCTTCCATTAAATTCTCCTCTGTCGACAAAGCAGGCAGATGCTATCAGTTTGTCTGTCCAGCTTGGACCATTAGGACATAATACCACGCCCACCTCTCTCGCTCTTCCTCTCTCTGTGCAGCCCAGAGACCCTGGGCCACTGCAAAAGACACAGAGGACATTGTACCGAGTCTACGGCCCCTTTCAAAGTGTCAGGAGCCCAAACTAAACTTTTCCAGAGATGAGTAATGGGATCTACTGGCCCATATTGAATATGCTTTGAAGGCAACCCTGGGGTTGTGAAAGATAACACAATGGCTAATTTCATAGTGAGGTCAAACTCTGGGCTTTATTGGATTCCACATTTTTTTCTGCCAGAGATATCTCATTCATTTATTCATTTTAATTCATTCATTTACAAAATACCACATAAGAAAAAGGTTAAACAATCAATAAAACAGACATTTTCACAGAACTTTAAAATAACAGAATAGCAATTTTATCTGAAAATACCACGCAAGGAACTTTTGACTATTTGAAGATGAAAGTAAATTTCAGCACAGAGGGTTCAGAAAGCATTAATGTCTCATTTAAAATTATTTGGATTTCTACACCGAAAGTGTGAAGACATGTTCCTAATAAGACGTTACACAACATGCAAAACATAAATCATCATTCTGACATGCTTCAGGGCTGAACATCTTTGGGATGACCCTGCAGATTTCTATTGGATCTGGGTGATGACTTTCATCCAGCTTGGACCTTTGTCAGGTATTTGCTAAAACTGTGTTTCGACCTGGTTACAAGCTCAGTGGTTGAGGTTTACTACATTAAGGAACTTTAGAAACTTATCTGAAGGTTATCTACACTCCATTTTACTCCCACTTAGACTACTGTAATTCATTATTTCCTTGTCTGAGTGAAGCAGCAGTTGCCCTTCTAGAGTTGGCTCAAAATGCTGCAGCAAAAACAATTACTTAATGTAAGGAACACACTGATCCTGTCCTCAATGAATTACAATTTCCCTGTAGAATTCAATTTCAGGTTTCATTCTTTACTTTTAAATCCATACATGATCTACTTCACATTTCATAACTCTAAACCCCTTAGTCGAGTGTCAGATTAGAAAATCAAATGCTGAAAGTTCCTCAAACTCCCTCTCAGCAGCGTTAATGCCTTACCTTAATCTGTTTCACATAATAATACCAGTATAATACATTATAAAATATATCACTTTTATGTCTCTTCACTTATTTGTGTTGTTTTTATTTTGTTTTACCTGTCTTTTTTAATGCATTTTCAGTATGTACAATGTTCCTTGTTTCATTTCTCGGACTCGCTATCTTCTCCACCCATTGACTTTGAGCTATTAGTAGAGGCCTAAAAAAATAATGACAGAAATATTATTATGTGACTCAGGGCTAATCACAGTTATGTTGGTAAGTGGTCTGTAGTGTATGATGAGCATGACGATGTTGTCAGCATGCAATGATCTTTTAGTAAAAATGGATGAGAATCGTACCACGTCCTCTAATTACGCATGTGACGGATAATAGACACTTAATATTATATTCAAAGCTATTATTCTCGATCCATTTGCAGAGCAAGCATACCACATCACCACATGTTTAATTCCGCTGTAGCTGCTTTCAGACAACTGAAACCGGTGACATTTCCATCCAGTAGTTCTAAACTTCCATCACATTACACCCCTCTCTCTCCATACATCTGCTAACATCCCAACTGGGGTGTATAAACCCATGATGTAGGAAACTCTAAATCCCACTCTCAGTGAGATATCCTCTGTCAACTCAGGTGAGTTGTATTCAGGTGCTTCTCTTTCTCACGCTGTTCTGTAATGCAAACGCTCTGAGCTGAAATTCCCTCGGCCTTTCTGTAAGCCCGGAGAGACTCAGCCCTGCTCCCCAAACAAGTCATTTGCCTAAGCTGCCTGTCAGTCGGGTGCATTTGTTTGCACTGAGAGTTTAACTCTGCGGGGCATGGAGGATGCCAATTGTGTTGATTTGGAGGGGGTCTCTCAGGTGTGTGTTTGCTAAAGGTGGGGGGGGAGCACCTGTATGAATACACTGGCATGCCTTCAGTTTACACAGAGCCAGGCAGGGAATCACTGGCACACCTTTTCTCTTGATAGGCAAACAGCAGTTCAGGCTACATGGGGTTAGCATCCTGCAGAGTCTTTCTTAGTTTGGTCTAATGTTAGTAATTATACCACCAGTGTGAACCTCACGCCATTAACAAAACAGATTTGGGGAGAGAGGGAGGAAATGTCGGCAGGGGCCTTAATTTCGGCCCACCTCGTATATGGCATGACAATGTGAATGAATTGTTAAGACCTGGAGTAAACATGGCGGGTTTACATTATATGTAAATGAGGTAATGAATTGCTCCTGTTAAAACAAGCTTTCAGCATGCTAAATAAAAAGTGGCCCATATTATATACTGAAACTCAAAATTGTTTAGACATTATGTGCACTTCACTTAAAAACTCTAAGAGTGGTATTCAAATTAAGACTATTCTCACACAAAGCGGAGAGCTGGCGTGAAAACAAAGCCCTTTTAAAAGAGTACCTTCCTCACCCTGCCCACTTGAAAAGGGCCCAAATTGCAGCATCTAAAACACAATATGGATGTGAGGCAAAAAACACAAAAAAGGCATCTGTGACATAATATCAAAGGGGCTATTTTCTTACATCCTGGAGGGGCTGAAGCCAGAGCTGGCCAGAGTGGTCAGCGGCCATTGGAGTGGTCAGCGTGGAGAATTCCCTGTGCTCCATCATTCTGATGGCTGTGTCCAATTGCATTATGCCAGAGCAGCAGGTAGCCCTGGCTGCCGGGGTCGCAGCTCTGACAGCCTCGCCCCATTGGCTCAGGGACTCTGGCCAAGGTTAACGGGTCAGGGCCTTGTCCGGACACAGGCCTGGCTCCTGGCCAATGGGTCGAGGTGGTCAGTGGTGGGGAGCGGTGGTGGTCAGATGAATGATTTATAGATGCCCTAGTTGGAGAGAATGCTAAAAGGCTGCACTTAAATCTGGCCAGGGTTTTTCTTTAAGTTGTCCAAAGGCACAATATGTTAATTGCTTTGTTTATCTCCCCACCACAAGCACTTGACTTGAACTATTTGACTTGAGCTGCCAGCTTTTTAAAGACTTCTTTTTTTATACATTTAATTTCACAAATCAGATGCCATTAAATCATCTTTTATTTTTCCCTTGCATATGTTTCCCCTGAAACCTTCTGCTAATGAACAAAACCTGGGCTAGCTCACATCTTTAGAAATGCGGTTTCAAACTATCTGTCGCCAAAAGTAAAAGACAAGCTTGATCTGTCATCCTGTTGCGAAGTGTTTATCGCTTGCCAACCTATTTAAGTGATTCCATCAAACTGGGACACTTCAGAAGTAAGTTTAGAGCCTGACAAGTTTTCTGGTCATGGAAGGCAGGCGAGCTCTGATTGCCCTGAAGGGCGTTTTGTTCTTGTTAGGGTATTGTGAACAGATGGACTTCATACCCACTTGCCCAAATCAAAGATGGCATTTGTTTTTCATGTTGGATGATTTGAGGGCTTCATAGAAGACACAAACAAAGCCTTTTTAAAATGATCTCACTAAAATCAAATCAAGAGAGACATTATGTTATCCAGGATTCACTGATGACTCACTTTAGCCTCATTTAGTTAAACGAACAGAGTGTAATGGAGGAGTTTGTTAAGAAAATCAATATTAAAAAGTTACAAATTATCAGCACAAACTGCTAGACTTGCTTGTTTCATCACACAGAGTAAACATTTGGCATGGGCGTAATAAAACATCAAGGGAAACAGCTGGCTGGTTCATATTGCAAACAATGTAAACCATGGAATAAACAAACTACGTAATTCTATATGGCCACAAAGACGAACTATTGGGCGACATTTCCCTCATTCAAGGAGTCATAAACCATCCCGTGACTGCAGGAATGGCCCAGCATGTGGTTTATTTTTTGGGGACACACTTAAAGGTCAGGCCGCAATCCACACAAGTCTAAACGTATTCTTTGGGCAGAATCACCAGCTGCCATTTGCACGTGGGTGGACAGTTTGTCTCCACTGGCCTGCAGAGCTGGGGCCTATGGCCATGAAACCTTGCTGCCCTTTCAGCTAATTGTTTGTGGGTTGCTTTTAAATTTATTGACAGTCTTGGTGATATAGTGCTTCTATTGTGTGCCCGGCCTATTGTGAACAGCATTAACTATGGCTCCCGCATCCATGCTCTTGTGCTCCGTCGCTGACCAGGGGCCAGAGAGCAGTGTGATGCCCAGCGGGAGCGCCCTCTCCGTGGGCAGGAGAGGAGACCTTTACAGGTGCCTCGGCCCTTCTCTTAGCAACGCCCTGCTGCTCAAAATTTGTTGTCCCCCTGCGGGAGTCTTTCTAAGAGTGTCAGCTGTGAGGCCCCTGATGGGAGATTTGTTGATATGATAACTCGATTAGGCTCCGGGATGGATGACATGGTGGCAGAGAGCAAGTGTGCAACTCCCAGGGAGGTGCTGACTCCTCTCTTTAACCTCTCCTCGGGAGACCAGCGTTCTGCACAAGCCAGGCATGTGGCTCCCAAAAGCCTTTTCTGAGCCCCCGGTAATCGGTCTCTCAGGCACAATGGTGCAGTTCACTAACCAAGCAAAGAATCATGATCCTTTTAATAATTTAAGTATAGAGACAGTATAAGACTAGAAGACTTCAGACAAAAGAGAACTCACTAATTAAGAGTGCTGAAAGTTCCTTATTATGTGGATTTTATTTCAGGATTTATCATCCAAGCTAACCTCTCACTCATACACCTTATTTTCCTAATTGGCCAGGCACCGTTTCCCAATTAACTCTAAAATTGGTTGATGATTGCCCTAAATTGGCACCAGATACCAGCATAAAGCTTAAGCAGGAGTTGAGGATAAAGTTATGGACTCTGTAAATTGGTAATTAATTTTAAGCCATCAAAGCATGCCTATTTTGGGCGTTGGGGGAGGGATATGGATTGAATCCCAGGTAGTCAGACTGGTATTATCAAGTAAGACTCTAAGGTACACTAATGCGCTCTCAACACCACTTCCACTTCCGGAATAATCTCAGCTCACCGATGTCAGCCGGGGTTACTTTATAAACTCTTTCTACCCGGTGGTTCAGTTTGAGACTCACGGTGGATTTAAATCAAAAGAGCTGCTCTCCCTCGACGCGGCTGCTAAAAGCTCTGGCATATCAGCGCAGGTGTAACAGGGTCAATCAGTAACCACTGGAGAATTAATTAGAGATAAAGTGTATGTTAATGGAAAGGCCTCTCTTCACACACACACACATTCCAACACGCCCGACTTGTACACAAAGTCTGTTTGCTGACGGGTTGGTTGCCACTTGCAAAATACCCAACTTCTTAGACTTAGCCCTCAAAAACTCCTGCCCTTAAAGCTAAAACAGTCATTAAAGCATACATTCCTACTTATTCTTTGTTTCCCTACATCCTGAAATTACAGAAGAAAACTATGCAAAGTGACGCCTCTGTCTTCACACACCAGCAACGGTGCCTTCTCCGTAACTGTGACGGTAATGGGAGAAAGCTAACAATGAGACTTTGCCGTAAACACTTAGGTCTGGAAGATCATTACATGGCGAGAGCGCTTTCCAGCTGTCCTCACACACACACACACACACACACACACACACCTCCCTCCTTTCCATGACCCTACTCAGCACCACAGAGCCAGGCAGCGGCTCAGACAGGATGTAGCACATGTGTATCATATTAGGCAGGCCTTCCCAGCCGGCAGGCCCATAGGTGATATTAGATCTACAGCTGGCCCACTCCCTCTGTCTTTCTGAGCTGCTGCCCAGCCTCCGACTGATATTTCACACATCCCTCCGCCCGTCTCACAGCCCCAGTCACAGGTGGGAATGCCTTCACACAGAGCAACAACAAGAGGGCCTGTTGTAATGGGTACGTGTGTTTTTTTCCCCCCACGGAGGAATCGCAGACAGGGGAAGCCATTCAGAGCGCCCCTCCGGGTCACGCCTGAGACGCGGAGGGGCTGACCCGACGTGGCCCACATCAAAGCCGCAGCAGACGGAGCGGGAGAGTTCAGGTGGACGTTTACTACGCGGGGAAAGCGAGCAGCTCCTTGTTTGTCCATGGTAGAGAGGAGCCGGAGAATGTCGCCGAGTGCCAGCTCGTCACCCCTGAGCAACTGCAGGAAGTCGCAGCATGATGCTCGCCATCTGTCCACATCTCGGGAGATCATGGGAAGAAGCACTGAGCTATAATATCCTTGTGAACCAAGAGGATTTTTTTTTCCCCAAGAAAAAGACATTTGTAAATGGGAGTGCCTCAAATGCCAAAGTGATACCTCGCAGGTGAGCTTGAAATACTGGACTTCTGTGTTGGACATTTTGTCAGACAACGGACAGGATCTACAAGTATCCAAGAAAACGGACAGAAGGCACAAACAAGTAACAGCCAAACACACAAGGGGACATTTATCCTCACCTGGGCCATAAAACATCAATAAACATGTTTCCCACGTCTTGGATTCACGGCGTCACTGGACGGTCCACTCTGTCCTTCACTAATTAGAAGCTTCTGCTTGTGGAGATAGCAGCCAGCTCAGTGAGACAAAAAAAAGAGAGAGAAAAAAACAAAAAACAAAACAAGGTATTGATTTTTGACTGTGACCCCGAGCCCTGAATGGAGCTGAACATCAGACAATGACCGGCTGCTGTGTTCTTCTTATCAGAGGTCACAGATGAGGTTAGTGAGGGGACGTGATGCCCTGAAGAGGTCAAGAGAGATTCGAGATTCACTGATGTATGTTTGCTCCCTTAATCAAAACACATCTAGGGAAGAACACAGAGCGGTAAAAACATCCTGAAAAGTGTATACCTTTAAATTTTAAAACATTTCTTTCAGCTGTAGAATATCAGATTCACATCACATCAGGCAGATAAACTAACAGTTTTCCTCTCTCCCTGTAAATGTGCATTACTTCCATAATATAGGTGCAAAACAGCTACTTTGGACAGATAATGCTTGACCCTGAAAATCTAAATACCAATTAGACAGTAAAACAATTAAACTCAGCTGGATAATTACATCTCAAGCCTGAAAAAGGCATACAATCTGAGAACAACCAGGGAAATGGCAAACAGTATATAGAAAAACTGTAAGCATTTCTTCGGGTAGCTTGAGCCTCCGTGCAGACTGAAGCCTTGAACACATGCTGCTTGGCGAATCGGCCGAGTTGCGATGCATTAATCAGAACACAAATTCATTTCACTCTCGCCACCCTCCTACTCCCCACTAGAACACTTGCTGTCGTTTTCACACGCACTCGCGCTCACCACACTTCAGCTTGTGGTATCGTGAGTGACGCAAGGAGGGATGTCGTCAATTAACTGCGGTCTCTTAAAAGACGAGATGACTCAAAATATTGTTTTCGTGCATATTTCCACAAAAAGAGCAGCGTCAAAATGGATACTTGCATCTGAGATCCAGACACGGGAGAAGTTCAAAACAAAACAAAGCTCAAGACTGCCAACGACACATGAACACATGGACAGATAACACTAAATTCTCATTATCGCCACGGGAATTACAAAATAACTGTAGCTACAATTCAATAGGAACTGAGAACCTGCTATTGATTAGAAAGAATTTGTGCTATGTGAGCTATTGTATTTATAAGTTAACAAATGTTAACACATCTGCAAGAGTGTGAGGAGCATGCATGAATGTGCATATGTAAAAATCATATGCAAAAACCACAACACAAAACCTATTCAGAAATTAAATCTGGGAGAATTAATTGCTTTTCCAACTTGAAATAACAGAAGACACAGTATGAGAGAGAGTCTTGTGTTATAACAATCCGCAAATAAACCATCTTACAAATGCAATAAAACAAAATGCCGATAATTCTTGCAACAAAAGAGGAAAAAAAATACACTACACTGCTACTTTACTATAATCACTGCATGTTAGGTTTATTACATTGATAGGAAATTTATTACGTTAAAAGGGCCGTGACAGCATTATCTCCTAATTGTTTTGACCACAGAGGTTTATGACCCTAATTGAAAATCAGTGCATTAACAGCTATAACCCAGATTACTGACCACATGCCCTCCTCCGCCTGTTTCTGTCCTCCAGTCACTCACTCACTGTCCGAGAGGGTCGGCAGGTGAGAATATTTCTTTCTGCAGATCGAGTTGGATTCAGTGCAGGACATTCAAATCACCTTGAAATCAACTTTATGTCTCCAGACTCAGGCAGAGTGATCTAATAAAGATTTGGATTGCGACTGACATGCCAAGCCGCTCACACTAAACTCATTAAGAAAGCCCACTTCTAACTTCAAACTATACAGAAAATGTCCACTTTTTGTCTTGTAAGGTACTTTTTGCTCTTTTATGTAATCTGGTGCAGTCTTCTCAGTACTTTTATAACTAAGACAAGGCAACAAATGAAGCTTCTAACTTTAAGACATGTTGTTTAAAGGCACAATATTAACAGTAGTTCACACCAAGTCACACCAAACACACACACACACACACACAGACACACACACACACACACACACACACACACAGACACACACACACAGAGTACACCATCGTACATTACACATAATAAAATACGTAAAAACCACCATTTGGAGAATAACACTGCTGTTCTGAATAGGTGACACATTCTTGCTATTAACTGAGTATCTGGACACAAAACAGTCTCACAGTGAGTGTCGTGGATGACTTCACCACCTTTCGTCTTGCGGCAGTGAGTGGCTTTTTTAGCACGTACTTCACTGACGTCAACACTGATGAGTAGGTCTGACCCATTTAACCCCGCTGTCGTGAGCGCGTGCGAGCTCAACATCAAGGCCGAGGAGCAGTCAATGTCGAAATCCTCCACTCAGAAACCGACACACTGCCGTACCTTTTGCTACCGCTCAACCTGAATAACCAGAGCTGTTTCCTTAGGCCTTGCAATATCTACTATCCCTTTATTTTTCCTTTTCTACCAGACTGCAGGAATGACTTTTGGGATGACTTCACATTCCAGCTTTTATCTGTAGCCGTGAGCTTGAAATAGTGACTGAAAGAATGGGATTGTCCTTGGAAGGTCGGCTGGGGTCACGCCTAGAGATACAGTGAGGAATGTCTGGGAGTAACTAGGAGCTGAGCCGCTGCATGTTCTTGTTGAAAGGAGTTACTTGAGGCGGTTTAGAGACCTGACGTTGTGTGATCCCCCAGGAGGAGCTGGAGGTTGTGGCCTGCTGCAAACCACAGTCCAGATTAGTGGGTCAGGATGGAGAGGATGGATGAGTTTTGATGTTCACTGGAAAATGCGGTCACATTCTTTAAAATGTCCCCATGAGTGCGCGCCATCTAATGTTGCCTTTGTGTGTTCTGTAAGACAAATACAGAAAAACACCGTAGGCGTACAAGAGTACAAAAACACATCGCACACATGCGGATCCTCCAGTTCAGTTTTGCCGGGGGGGATCAATTCTTCCTTTCTTTCACACACGTGCAGGCCTGGGACAGACCCATTCCACCCTGTGCCGGAGCCAACTGTGTCTCAGGCACGCACATCTCCTCTTTAAGTGCGCACACTGTAAAACTGTGTGGTTTTCCATCAAGCAATGTATAACACGGCCACAATGCGTGTGAAACAATTGGACGCCACAGCCAAACGGAAACTAAACCATCCTCCTGCGTAGCCATGTCCCCATTACGGCCCTTTCTGTTAATGCAACCAGAATGAGCCATTTCAAAGCTGCATAAAAAGGAATTTAGTCGTTCATATCATCTATCAAAGACATTTCAGAAGTGGGCTGGCTCTTATTTTATGTGCACATGGAACATGAACTACCTAATCACACGCAGACAATAACACATATCTCCGCGCTGCCGCTTTAAAAGGAACCCCAGAAAAGCCCTGAATCTAACCTACCAACGCAGCCCACCAAACAGAGCGTGCAACACTGCAGACTGCAGAATCAAAAATGAATGTTTCTATTCACTACTAAGGAGGAAAAACTAAATACAATCGTGTCTACTTTACATCAAACGAGTCAGACCAAAAAAATTCACGCGAGACCAAATGCTTGTCTGAACAGTTGAAATTGCTTTCTTTAACCGAGAGATGGCTTTTCTGTGGGCGCATCCCAAATGAGGGGGTCAGACAAGTTAAGGCTTGTCCTAAAACGGACACATGTTCTCCATTGTCAAGCCGACTTCTTTCCCAGCCAGGAGATCAATGCGGCCTGTCACAAGTCACCCACTTGCTGTCAGACCTCAGAGTGATGCTTTAGGGGAGCTGAGGTTAGGGGAGGGGGAGGACAGCAAATTATGGAGAAGAATCTCATAGGGCTGTCTGCATTTTTGCATTCTAATTTCAGCGGTGGCGGGGGGTAATGGTTAAGAATTAGGGTCCTCTGAGGGTGGCCGGTAGCATCCTGCAGGTAGCAAAAGCAGGAGGCAGATGACAGTCGGCAGATGCGGTGTGTCGGCATCTGTTGCTTGTTACAGCTACACATGGCACTTGGTAAATGAAGATAAAAAGAGACTTTTGGTTATTTCAGTGAGTGGAAAAACAAATTACAACAAAGTGGACAAGAAGAAGAAACTCTTTTGTCACAGATAGAGAGCAATGATTAACCTGTAACTTGATATTTAAGTCAATGAAAATCAGGCTTTAAATTAGCCAAAACAAATAAAAACAGCAGAGGGATCATTTTGCAGTTCTGTCAGGGTGTGTTTTGGTCAGTTGAAGGTCAGCAGTGTGGGCCGCCAGCCTGTTCGTCACTCAGTCAGGCCCTGATCTAGTGGCCATATGTGATGTACTCAGTGTTTGGGTGCAGCAGCTCTGACGGACAGCTGCCCCTCCTCGAGCTCCGGCCACACCACCTACTTTGTCTGTCGGCTCAGCTGACACGTGTCCTTCTTTGTGGCCCCACGCAAGTCCCCCACCGTCAGAGCCGAGTGGGGCCTCACCGGGCAGAGACATTCAGGCTTTTACCGATGACGCTGACTGACTGACAGGACCTACGTAAGGAGGCGCTGGGAGGAGGTTGTTGATGAAAGAAGGGTGGAGTTTAAAATGTGGGGTCCTGCCGAGGTTGTAGAAAGGTCAAAAGCAGGAGATTCAGGTGTTCAGCTGAAGTAAGGCCTTGGGCATGGGCCAGGCAGGACACAGGGCAAACCGCGCGTAAACAGCTAGATGGTGGCTCTCACAGCATGGACGGAGTGGGCGGGATGGGTGGGGCAAACAAGATAAGCAGGACAGCTAATCATCTGTCAGCTTTACAGCCTGTAACAGATGAGCAGAGCTGTAGCAGAGAGGAGGCGGTCAGGGCAGAAAGGAATGATTGGCGGCTAGAGGGAGCGGTGGGCGGGCAGCTGTCAGTCATCGCTCGCTCGGCCTGGGGCGCACCTGTGCACCTTTGTATCAGGCCGCATGACCCTTTTAAAGTGAGCGGGGGTCGCAGGACAGTGTGACTGAGCAAAGCAGGACAGGGATGTTGTTATTCTGAATATAAAAAGAGCAATTGACCCCCAGTATAGATCTCCTGAGTGATAGCAGAGCAGGTCAGCGAATCAAAGGCATTGTTGAGACCTCATACATTTTATAGCCCCTTCAAAATTGGCTTATATTACACCAGCTATTAGCACACTAAGGAGTAACACCTATAATTAGACCCAGCAGAAATGGGGTGTGACTTTGTTTAAGTTAGAGCTCTTTATTCTCTAACTGCAGACAGGTCAGTATAAATAAATTAATAAAAAAAAAGAAAAACAGAGCAACTGTTATTTGTCTATTTTACATTATTCATTATCCATTGAGGGGGTCATTCCTGTTGGAGCCCCACTAAGATCCAACAATCAACCAGAAGATTAGCATGTTAGCTGCCTTCAAATTAATATAAGACAATGTTTTTTAATTATTTTAGCACTGTACACATGTCTAGCACATTATACTATGCAAGACATTTCATGTAAATATACATTTCATGTACATATAACACTGTGTTCATTCTGGATTTCCGCTCTGTGGGGTTTCCGATAGGCAGGCAGACTTTCTCATGTTAAACAAAGGAACTCATTCAGTGACCGCTGAGCACGGGTGAACAACTGTACAACAGGAGTAGGTGTGGGAACACGAACCATCTATCCTGTCCACATCTGCAGCACACTTCCTCCCCCACAGATGAGGCAGCTGTTGTACGGTAAACTGTGCTGTGCGGCTCCCTCCTCGGTCTGAGCACTTTCCCCATTGTTAGGATGAAAAGCGCCGCAGCAGTGGTGGCCCCAGTCCTCAGGAGCAATGCCTGGCTGGAGCTTATTTTGGTTGGGCTTGCCCAAATAAACACACCGGGACCTCGCAGCCGCAGCTGCGGGCCTCTCCCTGGTTGACCTCCTCTCCTGTGACTCCTCCACTCACAGAGAAAAAGAGAGAGAAAACAAGTGAGGGAGAAAGAGACAACGAGCCCGAGCCAAAGCCTGCAGAGGTTAGAAGGGCCAAATGCTGCTTATTATCAGAGTCAGGTCTTTCCCACGCCTGCAGGCCTCGTGTGTGCAGCCGGCGGCGTGCCTGCTTGCCAGAGTGTTTAGCTAACTCATCTACAGTCATCCTCCCACCGAGGGAGGGGGGGGGTGAGGTTTGGTTTCTCACTGCTGGACAGAGAGGACGGTTTATTCAGCAAGTTTCTGTGCAAAGACTGTGAGGTTTAAAACCAAGGGGCTGAACGGAATGCAGAATTGCTTTCTTCTTTTAACCTCCTGCTCTCAGAATGGATGAGAGTGTGAATTTGGAGTTTGACAGCTGAGTAAATTGGACTAATGGGCTGAGCATGCTGGGATGAAGGTCACATTGTGCCCGTTCCTACAGCCCCGCTTATGGGAATAAGGCTTCAAACTGCTGCCTTGCTGCAAGAAACGAGGGCATGTTCTTGAGAAAACTCACGCACATGTTGGCATGAAATTTTCATGAAAGGATCATCTTGCACAAAAATATCCCAGAGCTAGATATTTATTCCAATTAGATGAAAAAGTGGCACTAACATAAAATACAGAAATGCAGCTATCAGGTATTAAGATTATGTTGTCTTGCAGGTTCTGCACAAAAGACCATTTTCGCAAAGGACAGAAGTTGCATCATGTTATATCGTGTTACAAATAAAAACCTCCAGAGCAAGTGAGTAAGTTGAAAAGTTCTGTAGAAGCTCAAAATCACAAAACATCCACATTTTCATGGCAACTGAGAAAAATAAATCTCCTTTTGATACGATATGATCAAAAGTTACAGAGCTAGCAAGTAAGAAGATCTTGGGTTTTGACTGCTTTGTCTATATCTTATATCTTTTCATGATTCTAACAGGTGCTTAGCTTTGATTTATTTTCAAGTCCAGGTAAACATTAATAATGCCAATTGTGTTTTGATGTATAAAGGTGCATATCTGTGTATATATGTGTTTTGGATATACATATATACGCATACACCACCCACCTACACAGAAAAAAAACACACCACAGCCACCCCCTGAATTCCTCCTACACACAAACCCACGCACACCCTCCACCTCCTACATATGTATCCGTCCGCTCACACAAACACCCACACACACACATCCATCAACATTAATGAATGCTCAATCACCCACCTAGCAACTCCCACTCGCACAAACACACAGACACACACCGACTCATTCTCCGACAAACACAACAGCAGCCCACACCCTCCTACACGCAGACACACACTCTTTACCCCCTGCCTTGCTCTGTTTGCACTGTCAGCCTGATGCGGAGCTGAGTCAGCAATCGCCCATTGGATGGTGCGTGTGTGTGTGTGTGTGTGTGTGTGTGTGTGTGTGTGTGTGTGTGTGTGTG
>JBAJHX010000106.1:12749781-12763554 GCA_037176925.1 Amniataba percoides
GTGTGTGTGTGTGTGTGTGTGTGTGTGTGTGTGTGTGTGTGTGTGTGTGTGGGAGCCTGCGGCCTCCGCGGGAGCACTGTGGCCTCTCGAGGGGACAGATGGGCTGAGAGAGAGCTCCTGGGCAGGTAGTCATCCCCAGAATGTGGGGGCGTCTTTGGGGGGTACGGCCAGGGGCTGAATGGCCTTTAAATGCCCCCGCCCACACCCACAGAGAGCATCTAGAGGGGGGCCATTGTCACTAAAGACTCAGCCTCCCTCCTCCTCCTCCTCCTCCTCCTCCTCCTGCTCCCACTCTTTATGCTGAGTGGGTGCATCACAGGGAGATCACCGCCTACAAACACACCTGCAGGAATGCACAGGAATGAATATTCAGTGTGTCAGCAAATGGGCCGACATCTGTTATGCGGAGACACACGGCCTTCCTCTGTGAATATGAATGACATCGCTCCAAATTTCCCACTGAATTAATGCGCTCTTAGTGGCGCTTTTTTGCAGCAAAAACTGCAGTTTGTGTGTCGAGTACCTGCCCGGCCGGGATCCAGATCTACAAATGTTTTTTTTTTTTCCATTCATGCCAGGCTTCGCCCTCCTCCCAGCGACCCGTGCAGCTCGACTGCAGCCCCGCAGAATCTCAGAAAATAATTGAAGCCAGAAATAAAAAAAGGTTCACCAATGAAGCAGAAAGAGAGAGTCAGAAACTCGGGAGAAAGTGGAGACTGGGCATTAAATCTGCAGTCCCTTATTCTGTCAGCGCCGCCACCGCCACAGAGCCACGTCAAAAATTACACAGCAGCTCCAGCTAGCAGGCAATTACAGAGTGGGGTCTATGAGTGACGCCTGTGTAGGATTGGCTGGCACTCTCCTCACTGACATTCACAGAGGTACTTTCAATTTACAGCACAGGGTTCATTTTCAGATGAGCCAAGTCCAAAAGCTGGGCCTGCTCCCAAGGCCATCTATGCCGTTTCTCTTGGTCATAATTACATTGAATATAATCATTCGGGCCCAAATTGCTAGTTAATGGCTGCGGTCGTACTCAACCAACGAGCTACAGACTCAAGAGAGGAAGAGCGAGCGACAGGAGGGCCGAGAGGTTGAGGGAGAAATCCGTAGAGGAGGAGCGACGAGATAAAGGTTGTGTTTGCCAAAGACTCTGTCTGGGTTTGGTGGCGGGCCTGATGGCACCGTGTCGGTGTCATTACGTGGGTGTGCGTTCAGGAGCGGTTTCAGCCCAGACGGACGTGACACACACATTCGAGCGCTTGTCAAGGAGGCCACCCACGCCTGACACCGGGAGAGTGCCAGGCCCTGACACACGGAGCGTGGTGAGGCGACAAGTTCGTCAAGAGACGGATCAGTGCCTCCTTGCCACATGTCAGTCAGTCACTATCTCTCTCTAATCGCGTCTCCCTCGCCCCTTTTTTCTCTCCCCTCCCTCTCCGCCTCATCATCTGAATATGTAAAACGAATCATTTGTTTTTTCAGATGAACACAGTGTGACCCCGGCGCAAATCCGTCCTCTGAGGAATGTATTAGTGGCAATAAATTGCAGAGTTAAATGACAAATGTCAGAGTATAATTTTATGTTTCTAATCTAAAATGATAAAAAGCTCTCATGGCAAGCGGTTTAAAGTCGTATCGTTTACCGTAACATCACCGAGGAAAACTCATTCTTCACATTTAATAACATCGGACAAAGCCCAGATGTGGAGACGGTGCCAGCGGTTGATATTGCCAAGTGTTGGTAATTAATGCTCCCCCAGACCCCTCTACACATCAGTACCAATAACTGTGGACTGACAGACCTTACTCCAAATGTTCCCTGTGGTTCCTCTCCGGTCGCATGGGACCTCATGCAAATGCTTAATCACCTCACTTTACTGTTTGTCCCAACTGGCAAAGTAAACAACAGGCACACTTGGGCAGGCGTCTTAAACAAGCCGAGGAGCGTAGGAGGTTTCCAGAAATAAACCAGAGCGCGCAGTAAAATCACAGCCGAGGGAGGGTCAAAGTGTGCCGGATTTCAAAGGGAACCCATAAAGAGACGCAATCTGGTTTTCACATTTCGACGAGGGAGGCAAACGTGGCCGAGATATCGTGCCACCGCCGTTTCCAGGGACGGGTGCTATCGCCAGCGCTCACTGAAACTCAATCTCTCTTCATGCGTGGGGATTTATGGCTGTTGTTAAATCAGCGGTTCTCAATCCTGTGCCAATGAAACCAAGATGATGAAGGTTTTCATTCAACCAATTTTTTTTTAGTTATTCATTTTTTACAGTTTTTCAATCTGACAGGGGAGCAGTCATTGGTTGACATGGAAACCTGCACTTACATGCCTTGATTGCACATATTTGAATACATAAGAACCACGCAAATATCTCTACAGTTCGCATATCATCAACAGTTGAGGTTTAAGGGACGCCTCACATCACCGTCCACTGCTTGTACACTTGCTATCCATCTCCCTGCCTGTCTATGAAACCTCTGCTCCTGACGCAACACACCAAACAGGATAATCCCTTGTCAACATGTTGCTGATCCTTGGATTGGGCTGCCCCGGGGGCCCTGATCTCCCTCTCTGCCTGCCTCCTTCTTTCCTTCATCGCTGGGTCCCTCAGGCCGACATGGGCCCCGACAAAGCCCTAATCCATCACCTCCTGTCAGGGAAGGCCGCGTCGCAACACCCCCACACCCCCCCCATTGGGCCAGAATTAGCCTAATCCACTGGGCCGGGGCTCCATGAGAATGGAGCGCCCACATGGCTTCACCCCGGTTCTGTTTACTCGTCCCATCTGAGTCAACACACTCCCCCAGAGGGACGAGAGCCACATGAAAAAAAAAAAAAAAAAAAGAGGGGCACACCATGACCATCCACCAGCAGAGGAGGCTTTACCTTGGGTGGCAGTGCAGCATGTCTGTCTGTCTGTCTGTCTGTCAGGCCTCTGGTGTGCTAATGTAATCCCTGGAGCAAACACAGGCCTCCTGACATCTGAAGGGTGCAAAACGACAGTGGATGCCTCTCTCAAAGGGGTGGAGGTGGTGGTGGTGGTGTTGGTGTTGGAGGGGAACTCTGATGATCTGATGCACACCTGTGAATTGACAGCAAAAGGCCTTCACTCACAATCCAACAGCATCCGTGTTAGCTGGAGAGGAGTTACACTGTCAAAGTGGCGTGTAAGCAACAGTGTAAGCAAACATCCACAAGGGCTCAAACAGACTTTTGCAAACACACACACACACACACAAAAACGGTGAGAGAAGAGTCAGTTAGAGGAAAGTACAGCTAAAGAAACGGTTTTAAAGTTTGCACATGGGCGTCATCAGCAGAGGTTAATCGATGCTTGGTGCTCAACAGGTGGCAGCTCATCTAAAGTTTGTACCTGCTTTGCGCCTGATCTTTGACGTGATGATGTCACGATGTGTTGGCGTGGATGCACGTTACCTGCTGTTGGGCGGCACGCTGCTCTGTTTGAGCCTTCACCTCCATTGATCTTGCTTCCTCTGCATCCTGCAGCCTCTCAGCGACCTTTCAGGGCCAACACTTCCCTCTGGTGGTGGAGGCATGAACGGCCTCTACTGGTCGCTGCACACAATTAGCATTTGAATGAGAAGATACAGCAGGTATATATATGTTTGCATCACTCAGTAAGTGGACTCCAAATCTTAAGATGGACTACTGTTGTCTTGATGGGCCTGTTATCGTAATACAGCTCAGCACAAGTATTCAGTTTTTGTTTTTCTCTGCCATGTGGAAAATTGGACTGCTGTAATAAAATCATCACCACCTGTTGAATCCAGGGATTTTCATCGTGCTGGAGAGACTTTTACACTGATGTTTAAATGCTGGCATGGGCCGTGCTCCTGCCAGTAAATGAAAAACTGAATGTCATGTCACTTTGAGTTTTTCTAATGCTCACAGAGTTTTTCTAAGATGAACCCGAAAAACTCCAACAGACAAATGTAAACCATATTAAAACAACATTAAAACGCTGGGAGAAGCTCTTAGTAAAGAGTGAAAATGTTAAATTCACACTGAATTTACAGTCTGTGTCAGTGAAGTGAGTGGGCACAAAAGACTTGCTGTCGACAAAAACTTTAAAAGCAGAGCGAGATGATGGATTTCAGGGAACTGTTCTGAAGATGCTGTGAGAAAAAAAGACAAAGGATAATGAAGTCCAGTATTCTGAATGTCAGTCTCTCAAGCATATTTAGATTCAGGCTGAGAGGAAAAACCCAAACAAAGGCGCTGTGGTGATGAATTGGTCAATAACTTGGTCTTAAAATGCTGATGAAAAATAAATGAATGAAAAAATAAAAGACTGGGTAATTTAATGTAGAATTAAACATTTGAACATTTCTTTTTTTGTTGTTGTTATACTTTCACCAAAATCCTCTTATACAATTGACTGAGTTGGCAGCTAATTGACCCCAGATCCTGGTGAAAGGGTCGCTGATGTGCTCAGTAAACATTCCTCGGTGGACGAGAAAAACACACCTGAGCCTGGAGGTGTGGGAGCCACGTGCAGAGGGAACTGAACCCGGGTCTTAGTTTCCCTGACGCTCACTCCCTGGATGGTTTGTCCCTTCTCTCCTTTCCACGCTTGAGTAGCCTTCCCTCCTCCTGGCGCGTCTCCCTTTATCCCAAACCTACGTGATGAGCACACGTCCCCGAGGGCCTGTCTGCACACAGTTTCACATTCCCTGCAACACACATTGTCTGGCCTGAGATGGAACAGACAAGGAACTCTGGCAGGAAAGCGAATTATTCCGCCTGAAGCGGAGAAGGTTGCTGGTAGCAGGATATTTCAGGATCTCCTGGGGCTTTGTTGGCATCCCGAATGGCTTTGTTATCTGCTCCAGTTGGGAATTAGTGGATATTTGAGGGGAATCCTGGGCTGCGGGTGTGGTGGGATAGACTTGGCAGGAAAAAACGTACAAGCGAAATGTGCATTTGATTTGTGTTGAGTGTACAGGGTTGTTATGGGTTTATGGTTTACATCTGGATTTTTTTTAATTTCATTGTGAAATATACTTTTCATTCCAGTACAATATCAGCACTTTAATTACTGTAAATGAATTGTAAATGCTGTTTTTAGTGCATTTTAAAAGAAGTAATTCCAGTTTTACTCTAATATGCTGCATTTGAATAAGATAGCACCTCAACTATCTTTGACATCGTAACACATCGTGTAGTTGGCGCTGTCAAAGAACTGCCAACTGAGCGCAGATGGGAGATGTAATCCCTCCGGTGTATCCTGGACCTCTGGGTCTCCTCCAAGTCGGTCTGCCTGTAAGAAGTCCAAAGGGGAGGAAACAAGGAGGCATCCTTAGTACGCTCCCAAATTTATCTCAACCATCTCCTGTTAAATTCAATGAGCATCGATGACGTGATTCGCAGAAACCTCGTTTTTTTATCCACAGTCTCATTCTCTTGGCCACTGCCCAAAGTTTTGGGCAGACATGAAAGACATGAAACCCCAATTTTACGTTCGGAAGTTCATGCACTGTCAGGTCAGTGCAAGTGTGTAAGTGTAAGTGTGAATGGATGAGCAGTCACACAAACTTTCTGCATTACAAAAAAAAATGTGGTAAAAGTAAACTGGACATGCTACAAAAAAAAAAAGAGAAAGCCAGCGGGCTTTGACTAAACTTTCAATGACAACAGTTTTTCTCCTCTAACGCCCTTGTGACCCAGCCACCGAACCCTTCAGGGAGCTGTAGGCCTGCGGGGTTGACACACCTTGGCCTCTCAGCTGCTCCCTGCGCCCTGCACCTCCAGGGCTGGGGAACAGACAGCAGCTACATTAAGCCCCTCCGTCCCCCAGCACTTTCACCTGCTGAGGAAAGGCAGCCCGGATAATACGGGATCACCTTGCACCGCCCGCAGCTCCCCTCAACACACGACCCACAGATGAGCTGCTCCCTGACAACAGCCTGTGTGTGTGTGTGAGTACTTTTCATGCTTGTATCTTCTTTTTCTCGTTTCCTCGCTTGATCTGAGGACGGAGTCCCGTGTCCTTTTCACTGTTGTTCGGAGGAATTTTCCCATTAAGAAACCTGTTCAACTGCCCTAAAATTACTTCACAGACTAAGCTGCCCTTGTCCTCACTTTAATCTAGCCTTTAAAGTCTCTAATCATTATTATGGCACTCCCAGGCTCAATGAAGGCAATAGAGACATAAAGCCTTTCTCAGCAAGCTAGCACAACACTCCAGGCCAGCTTCCACTCTGGCCTTTGTGGGGTTTTGGATTATAGATTCATTTTTGCTGGACGTGTGGTCAAATTCTACCCTGGGAAAAGCCCTCAGTATTCTCGCCTTTCATCTCAGTCTCATTTTCAGAGTATCTAATGGTCATAATCGAGGCGGCCATGCTGGGTGTGTGTTTGAAGGAGCGGTCAAGGAGCCCCTAATCCCCTCATAGTTTGTAGTGGCGGCCCCCAATACAAGAGCTGATTTTGTCGGCGAACGCTGAGAGAGCAGGGTGGATTTGGGTTTGGGGTCTTATGAATACACACACACGCGAACACACACACACACACACTCACACTTGCATACATATACACACAAAGATACAAATGCACTGGTGGGAATCCCGCGATTCCTGGCTTAATGGCAGGCGGACACTTTAATGCAGGAGTGAATTCATAGAAAGAAAAACTCAGCTTGAACGGCAGGAGAGCTTTTCAAACAAGCTACTAGTTTCATCAAAGTTTAGTTCAGCAATCATCCGTGGTGTGCTGTAACATGCAGGTGTACTCATTAGATTTTGTAGCAAAACAAAGTAAAAAAGTTAAAGAGTTGGAAAGTGTAAAAAGTCACTATAAACAGAAATGAGAAGCTTGTCTTGGCAAAATTGTTGTTATTCATTTACCTCAAAAGTCACTGATAGATTTTTAAAACAAGAGCAGTTCAATTTAAAAACAGGCCCCACAGAGACTCTCCTCTTAGGTCAGCAGAGGCTCTGGCTCTTTTGCTGTTCAGCAGATTACCGGAGTCAAGTGTGGTATAGTCCTCGGCCCCTTTGCCCACTCTCCTCCCAGGGAGAGAGAGAGAGACGCTGAAAAACAGACTTGAAGATGTGCTCTCAAGCGGCCGGCAGTGAAAGAGTGGGGACTCTCGTCGCTAAATGCCGGGGGCCCTCCTCAGACAGATAGCAGCAGGACGTCTGCCTCCAACCCCCCCTCCATCCCTACCCACGCTACTCTCCCCACCACCCCCAGTGATCAAGTTCACCCTCTCCACAAGCACCTGGCCCTCGGCTGGACGGCCTGTCACTCAGTGGGTGAAAGGAGCTGAGGGGTATTGTGTCAGCAAGGAGAGAAGAGGAGAGGGATGAGAGGAGAGGGGAGAAGAAGAAGAAGAGGAAAAAATGCAGAAAAGGGGAGAGGAAAGGAAAGAAAAAGAGAGGAAGAAGAGAGGAGCAGGAGGGAAGAGAAACGTGGAGCAAAGGAGATGAGAGGAAAGACGAAGAGAGGAAAGGACAGGACGAAAGAGAGGAGAGCAAAGAAGAAGGGAGGAATGGAAGAGGAAAAGAGGGGTGCAAAAGAGAGGAGAGGAAATAAGGAGAACGGGTGACAAACTTGAAAAGATCGCGTGCATTTGTGAATGTGGCGTTCACGTGCGTGCGCCTTCGCCTTCAAGAGCATTTTGGCGACCGGAGCCGAATTCGTGGAAACACCCGAGGCGGGCTCACAAGCTGGGCAGTCCCCTGCACCCCAACAACTACCTCGCCCCTCCTCGCCTTCCCATGTTTCTCCCACTTCCCGTGTCACCATGTCTGCTCGTCCCGTGGGGCTGCAGGTTTCTGGTCCAGCAGCCCGGGACAAGGCCACCATTAACTGCCGGGCTGTGCAGAGGGCACGTGGGACAAAGGGCCCAACACGCCGTCCCTGCCCTCAGACAAGGCCTGAAACAAATGTTACAGGGCTGGCGCAGAAGGGAATCATCCGGCCGGTGTCACTGAATACATTTACCTACCTCAGAGCCTTTTCAGCCCCATGCTTTGTTTTAGCCCAGGAAGAAGGGAGGGCGTGAATGGAGGGGCGGGAGGAGGTGGGGACTTCGGGGGGGAGGACATCACTGTGTATGTGTGTGTGTGTGTGTGCAATGAGAGAAACACGCAAGGAGGGAGGAAGGGAAGTGAACGAATGAAATGTACGAAAGAAGCTCCAGGTTTCCACAGTGACCGCCATGAGCCCCGAAAACACCACAGCGCTTGTAAGGGGATGGGAGGAGGTGTGTGTGTGTGTGTGTGTGTTTGTGTGTGTGAGTGCGCGTGTGTGCCCACCCCCCCACCTCCCCACAAGGACGCCAGGAGGTCTTGTTGATTGTTGTGTTTTGTTTTTCTTTTGGCCTCCCGCTCCCTTTTCTCTTGCTTTGTTTCTGCTGTCCTTCCTGGGGTCCTTTTAGGCTAATTGGAGACCTGGAGAGCAGAGCAAACTCCAGACAAGACGTCCTCTAAGCTCCAGTTTGGCCAGATAATTAACAGAAAGGCCGGATTGGAAGTCACAAAGTCAGACTGCAGGTCTGAGTGGCTTTCTGTTGTTTCTCTTAAAGTGTTTGACTTAAGTTTCTCACAAATTCAACGGGAAGGACTGGAGCGCTCCAGAGGAATTAGTATCTGCTGCACGTTGTTGAAAGATTTGCAGTGTTTGACTGTGTGTTAAGAGGGTACTGGATTTTAAATGGTTAAACAAAGATGCAGAAGCTAAATTCTCTCAACAAAACACTGCAGAAGGGTCATTTAGTGGCTCAACATCGAACTGATGCGATTTATAAAATAAATTTAGCACGCAAGTGTCTGCAAATAAGTCACAAACTATCAATTATGACTATTGAATGAGTTGTATGAGTTTAGCTTTCCTGCTAGTTAGCATTTCGTAAGATTGGGTGCTACTTTACACACATAGATATTATTAAAAATACACTTCATGCAACGTGTTGACTATAGCTCAGTACTGTAGTCTGTAGTGTAAAGTCTCAAAGTTTTGAAATGTTTTGAAGAAGCAGATAATCCACAGGATGCAACTACATTTTATTTCTGATTGATAATCAGATTATTTTGTCAATTGACTGGTTAACTTTTTGTTCTCCAAAAAATATTGAAAAATACTTGCTGGTTGCCAAAATCAAACTTTTAATAAATAATTTTAAAATTAATTTTAGAATGAGAAAAAACAAACATATGCAACAGAAATCCTTACAAATGACAAGTTAGATCTTGGAGATACTTATCATTTTTACTTTAATTACTTAATGAATCAATTATTAAAATAGCTGCTGACTCATTTTCTCTCAACTGGCTAATTATTTCATTCATCAATTGTTTCAGCCAAAAAATCATATATTGTCCTCATTTTCTAATAGTTAAAAGGAGGAAACCTCTCTGATGAACTGCTGTTTGAAAAGTATTTCTGTACAGTCTGCACCACAGCACACTGAAATTCAAATAAAGAGAGGACATTGTATTGACATTATTCACAAAATGTGCACACCTCTCTCAAATAAAAAACTTTAAAACTTTAACTCATCCGCTACCACAACAGAAAGTAATTAGTGTGTCATTTCTCCCATAATCCCCTCAGCTAATCTCCTCCAATCCACTGGGTTTGATTCAGTCATCTTTTCTCTCATATTCTAATCCATTTTGCCTTTGAGTTTTTGTGTGGGTCGCAGCGCGCTGCCCCGCTCACAAAGAGCAGTCACTGAGCTATGACATTAAAGGTATTGTTGAGCAGGCCTCAGCCCAGCAGCCCCCTTATATGGGCTCACTGTGCAAGGAAGTGCGTGTTTTCATCCTTGTTGTCATGGGAATGAACACACACACACACGAGCACGCAACCGCCTCCCCCTTCATCAGCCTCCCCTTGTTCTGATTTTAGCTGACATAAATTCATTCTTTTGTGCGGGACATGCTGGCTCGTCTCCCGCCATGTAACTGCTTTCAGCACCTGAACTTTAAAATATGAACCAGGAAACTTGTGTTTCTGCAATATAAGGGTGGTGCACTGTGAAATATGCTTTATGAAGGTATGGCCTGGGGATGAGAGGAAGGTCTTATGTATAACTCAGGCTGTGCCACCGCAAACTGCCAACGCTATTCATCAGGGCTTTCAAGGGAGTCACAGGGAACAGATGAGAAACAGAGCTGACTGCAGCATAGGGTTAAACATGACCTCGGGAAATCACCGGCTGTAACCACACACACACGCTGTATGTTATCTATACAAGGGAACGTGCGCACGGTGCAACATGTTCAAGCATTCAGTGAACCTCCAAAAATGCATGTGTGCATGGGAAAAAATAGACATGTCAAACTGTCCTCTCTAAATATAGAGGTTCGCCACAGTAGAAACATTATACATTATATCCCCTGTATAACTGTAGGCATTAAGAAAAAATGTATTATTTTTACATTATATCCATTTGGTACAATATCTGAGTTTGACCAAAGAAAATTTAGTGCTCTCACCAACATTAAATTTCTTTTAGTGCGAGTTGGGGAGATACTAGCATTATGTACTTGAGAGAAAGTACTAGAATGTAAATGTGTTTTTACATCTAAGTCAAATTTAAAGATACAAGTAATGAATTTATAAGACCTAAGTTCTGCAAGTATAAGCACAAAAACATTATCATCTAAATGTACATATGTGCCAAAAAAAAGGGGAAGGTAAGGCAGCTTTTGTGTATAGCACATTTAATATAGTATGGCAACTGTGCTTTGCAGAGCACAAAGAGCACAAAAGATACAAAATACATTAAAAGTAAACTAGTACCCACAAAAAGTTAGAAAGATTTGGCTTTGACCTAAAAATGAAGAGGGTGGCCTAACTTCATCTGAGAACTTATTCCAGGTCTGTGTTGCGTGATAACACAGACTTCACCGTGTTTTGTTCTAACTTTTGAGACAGCCAGTAGGCGAGCCCCAGATGTCCTCAATGTCCTAAAAGGTTTATATGGCACCAGCATGTCAGAGATGATGTCAGACATTCTGGAAAGTACTGAGTGATGTGTTTTCAATTGCAACATATGTGTATTACATTGTTGAAATATTGATATTGATGTGTTAATGTGTAAGCAGCATTTCAACGTGGAAAAAAACTTATCTTGTGTATGTGTGTGTGTTTATATGTGTCTATACACACACACACACACACACACACACACACATTACAACTGAACACTGAAATGTTATAAAGCAGAATCATGCAACAAGTACTATAAGAGTACTGAGGTACTGAGCTAATTATTTTACACTACAGATGACATTCCTTTTTCCATCCCACGTTCTAACTTGAATGCAAAATGCAGTCGCTTTTCAACAAAAAGTCGAAAAGAGTGAAACTTTTCATACTACAATGTGTTCTCGTTCCAGTGTCATCCAACAGAGGCACATTGTCAAACCCGCTGGTGCTTCAAAAGACACCTTTGGCGTCTGGTTTGTGGATTATCCCAAGAGGTCAGAACATTGTCTCTGGAAAGGCTGTTAGAAGTCTTTTCTTTTGTTATCTTTTTTATTGATCTGAGCACCAAATATTAAATTATATTTGCCTCCATTGTCCTCAGTGGATTTTAAAGGTCTCAAAACCTTGTCATAGCAGGAATCTGTAGGAGTGAGTGGGAAAACGTTATTCTGTAATTTGGACGAAGTGACCCTTTAATGTTAGGTGACATCATACACAGGGAACTTTTCCTAGTTCATGACTCTGAGTTGGAACTGTTGCATTCATTATCCATCTGTCTCTTTGGCTCTCGCTGTTATTATCACTTCCTTTCCCATTCTGCCTCCTCGCTGTTTTCTCTCCATCACTCTGTCTGTCTCCCAGTCTCAGGCTGCCTCTAACCTGTCTGCCACTGTCTCAGAACCAACAAAGAGATACGTTTGCCATACATTCACCACAGCCATATGTCAAAACAGGAGTCCCATTGTCGCACGAGACACCTCCTTCATGTCTCCACGCCAGCTAATTGAGTTTGTCCATGAGGCGTTCATTCACTGTCAGACGTTTGACAGAGAAGAGAGCCAAGTCCTCTCTCGTCAATCTTTCCCAAAAGTCAACACTGGGCCAGGCATGCATGCACACGCACAGAAACGCGCGCACTACAATACAGCGCCGAGGGGTCTGGGACATCCCGCAGACAGCATCCTGTTCCCGCTGAATGGCTCTTGTGTCACAAAGGACAATTTGGCTTCTCTCTGGTCCGACTACCTGCATGGGATCTGAATGCCTCCCTGGCTGACTTGTGGCCTCAGGTTTTTGTGTTTTGTTTTGGGAACGTCTCTCCCTTCGTCCCTCTCTCCTCCACCCTCCCTCGCTCCCTCTCCTCTCTTTCTCTTCGTCTCAAGTGGTCTGCAGAGGGTGTCCTGGGAACCTGGCTGGCTGCCCCTCTGACAACTTGCGCCCCCCTCTCCTATCCCACCACCACACACCCACCCCCATCCCTTCAGCGCAGACTCCCTGAATTAGCCCTTATTAGCCCACTGTCTAACACCCAGGCTGGACACTCACTGACATGCACACACTTTACATATGCACAAAGGCATATGAAGCAGATGCATTGACACACAAATACGCACTGAAATGCAGACACAGATGAACACACAGTGCAGACAATAGCCGAGCCGGACGAGCAGTGTGCCAGAGAAAGGGCAAGAGGCATGTGAAGAAAGCAATTTGCCAATTTTCAACTGCACAAACAGAAAGAAACACACACACACACACACACACACACACACACACACACACATACTGGGCAGCTAAAAGTAGAAAGTGCTACGAAGGCTGTTTGTAGAGTATGAATATTATGACTTGTATCTACTGCTTGCTTCATTTGAGATGATTAACGACATTATTCAAGAAACCTTTGTTAGGATGGCCTATACTAACATTTAACTGATGCAGTGACACATAGGTGAGATGAGGTGAGGTAAGCAATACAGAAGTATTCGCTGCCGTCCCACCAGACCACAGCGCGACTTTTTCTTTCTTTTCATTCTCAGTTCAGTGAGACTCCTCAGCTCTACATCGTCCTCTGTCAGTTATGTTGGTTTTGCACATTTCAGGAGCATTACCACCTTTTTGTATAATGTATGTTTAAAAGTAAGTGTGTATGTGGTTTTATTTTGTGTTCATTGCATTCAGTTCTTAATTTTCAATACATATACATGTGTCATGTGTGCGCATAACTTTAAGTTCACTGTGCAACCCTGCATTGTAAAGAAGAGATCGTAAAAATGTTATTGTACATGTTAACGAACTCATCAAGCAAGTTTTATTTGCATTACTAGTCAGAGTGATATACTTGTTTCTTCAAAAAGAAGGGTTAGGGTGAGAAGGGAAAAACTCCTTTGAAAATCAACAGTTTTGTCTCTGGGGTGAGTTGTATTTATGTTTTCAATGAATATCACATCATAAGTGACTTGTGAGTTGACTTAGTTATGTACTTTGTAGTTTTATTTAATACAAACAAGATAAAAATGTTTAGAGTCAGAGCTGAACCATCACCATGTTTTTGTCCATCGTTCCTTTACACTGTGTTCACTGGGCTGCTGTTGAATTGTGTGCCCATAAAGGGAGCTTTCAATTAGCCTGTGCAGTGTCATCCTATTTAATATAGTCGTTTTAATGTAGTCGTGTCACTGAGATTAGTAAATCAAAATGAATGTGATACAGTTCTACTGTCTCCATGGTGAGTGTCTGTGTGTGTCTGTGTGTGTGTGTGTGTGTGTGTGTGTGTGTGTGTGTGTGTGTGTGTGTGTGTGTGTGTG
>JBAJHX010000106.1:12763654-12788214 GCA_037176925.1 Amniataba percoides
TGTGTGTGTGTGTGTGTGTGTGTGTGTGTGTGTGTGTGTGTGTGTGTGTGTGTGTGTGTGCGTGTGTGCGTGCGTGCTTGCAGGGAACGTGGCGGCAGGCAGCAGTTCCCCCCTGAGGATCCTCGCTCATTACCCAGAGGTCACAGCCCACGCCTGGCCACTTCCTGCCTGACCTCCCTCAGGAGAGCGGAGCATGCTGGGCTGATCACACGTGCTGGTCACAAACAATCCGACTTCCTGTCCCAGTTTGGTTTGGAGACAGCGAGAGAGAAATAGAAAGAGAGAGAGACATAAAGGGGGAGAGGGAGAGAGAGAGAGTCCTGGCTTCTATCTGCCACTTGCTGTGCTCACTTCCTCCACTCTCACGCTCTCTCTCTGTCTCTCACTCTTATTCATTAGCCTCCTGACTATTCACCCCGGCCCAGCCCCAGCACTGGGAACAAAATACTCACTGGCCATCTTGTTCCAAACTTCCTCCCACACTCCTCCGTATAAAGACATGAGTCATATGGGCCTGAATCAAGTTTGAATAAGGAGTTTTTTTACATGTGGGACTTTCTCAGCATATTGGGGGAAATTTGTGAACTAAGGACTGAAATAAAGCCATTGTGCTCTCCTACACAGTTGGGCCTAGGTAGCAACTTGTGCCGTTAACCATTTCTTATGATCCCCATCAAACATGAACCGACTGGAAATCATCTAAAGCCACAAAGTAAATTTATTTTGTGACCACAGGCCTATACCAACACTAAAATTTCAGACATTAAAGAATGCAATAAGCCTCTTGCATTTTCCTTATATTTATTTTATATTAGTATTATGACTATGATACTGAACATTTTACAGCTGATCATGTGAAATTAACTGTTATAACATCACTGTTTGTAAAATGGCCTCCGTATGAAGAGAAAGTAACTTCTTGCATGAAGTCAAGTCAAATACAAAACAAATATTAAACATTACATTTCTTACATTCTGTCTACATCCTTATCATGTTTTACCATTGTTCCCTTCTTTTACCAAAATGTCACTGGCTCATCAGCATCAGGACAGCATGAAATCTTGAATCTAATGACAGATAGATTTCACTTATGCTCACTTCATCTCCAAAACTTTAGATCTATAGCATCTGTCACTTTATAAGTGTTAGCCAACACTGGGTATTGAGTATCCGAAGAGGAGCTTTGCTGAAAAGCTGGGCAAAATGAAGACTGATGTGCTGAATAGCATCTCAGGACATCTTATTGATGCCAGATGGGCTTTGTGAGCACTAGATTGGCCCCAAGAAAGAGACCTTGCACAAACATTATTGTTTACCAGTGCCGAGCCATTGTTGGTCCGGCGTCTGTCACTGATGCACCAGCAACCTGCCAAATTAGACTGCAACTGCAGGGGTGCTGCTATCCCCTAGCTTTCATAACTCCTATGTTCCCCTCGGCTTGACCACAAGTCCTTTTTTATCGCTGGCCATCGGCCACCACAATGGCCCTCCGGGAGACTGACCCGCTGACTCACCACAGGGGGCCGAGCCAGGCCTGAGCGGGGTCATGGAAGTAGAGGCCGGTGGTTGGAGGGCACCGCGCTGGTGTGGAGGCCAGTCCAGAGCTGTTGACTCTGGGACCTGACCCTGGCCCTGCTCCCCCTCCTGAGGGGTCAGGCCTGGAGCTCAGCAGACCGAAGCCTCCTGCAGAGAACAGGGGATGAGCTGCTATTCACGGGGACTGAACCAGGAGCTGTGTCCGGCTCAGTGCCGACCACCGGGGACCAAACAGGTCAGCCAGGCCAGGGCCCTGCTGCTGGCCACAGATCAGAGAGTGAAAGCAGCCGTGCTCATTAGGGAAGGCATTCTGCTCTGGAGATATGTGTGAAAAGTCCCAATTAGCTGGAATTAGGTTGCATGGTGCAGTGACGCCCCAATTTATCATATTGATCAGACTCCTGGTGTTCAAGTCCCATTCCTCATATTCACAAAGGCGTGATGGCAGAGGAGCAGCACAAGCCATGCAGAATTAACTCTAAGAAAATCCAGATGGTGATTCCTCTAAACATTACACATGCAGAGATATCACACACACAGGCACATCATGCTAGCACCTGGATGGTGCAAACATTTACATATGGAGAAAGAGATTCATTCACACACCAGCACAAATCCCCCTGAGGACCTCCAGTCTGGCGGCATGTATGGTCAGGTCTCTGATCTGATGCAATCTCTCAGGGTGATGGATGAGACAGGCTGGCCTCTATACCTGTCGTCTGAGATCACAGTTCACACCTTGTGCTCTCAGCTCACTGTGTTTGTGTGTGTGAGCTTTTCTGAGGAAAATCTGGCATGCTGTGTGAGTATTTTATGCCCAGAGGAGATAGGTTTAGCAGTTCTTACCCACGATGTGACATAACTTTGCGCTTCATATCATCACACTTTGGTAAGACATCTGTCAGTGGAGAAAGCCACAAACCTGTTAGTGGTCTGACTGACTGACATTACCTTCCCCAGAGTAGAGAAAGAAAACACACAAATAGGCTGAATCTTCTATAAGACTTGTCGGTCTGCCCCTTATCTATCTATCTATCCATCCATCCATCCATCCACTGCACATTCATCTCTCTCTGTCGACACTGTGTGACTGAGTACAGGCTTAGAGAGGAAGCCCCTGTCAAGATAGAGTCCTTATCACGACTCGGTGAGCCCCTCCTGTTCCTATCATCCATCAGACGGGCAGCCACCTGGACGACTGCTGACCCTCGCTACAACCTGATTGGACGGCCGGGCAGAGAGGACACACAGGAGTGGAAGAGATAAGACAGATAACAAGCCTGAGCACATTCTTGTAATTCAGCAATTTTTCCTCATGACATAGCAAGGGGGCAGCTGGATAGCTCAACACCTTTGGATGTAGACACAAACCCTCATGCAGCGGGCTAAATCCCAACTCAGGGCTCTTTGCTGCATATCATCCCTTCTTCCTGCAAATGACTGGTGACCAGTCCAGCCCAATGACCCCACAAGTCTGTGAGACAGGATGAGCAGTACAGAAAATGGATGGATGGACATAGTGAGAGTTTGGGGGTCTCACTTTTTTCATCCTGCATGAGAGTGTTTTCATGTTACTACTATGACCAAAACACTATAAACAAATATAGGTCAATACTGTCAATTTTTACCAGGAGGCCAAGTCTCCTCTGGTGTTTAAGTCAAACTGGCCTCTTTTAAGCTGCCCTGGACTGTATTTTCATGACCCGTGGAAGTGTGGAAAGCCCTCAGAGATCTCCTCAGAGACCCCCCTGCCCCACACACACACACACACACACACACACTCTGCTCCTCTCATCTTCTTCACCCCTTCCTCCTATTCTGTTTGTTTTGATTGTATTAGTACCCCAGAGGGCCGAATTATGGATCAGCGGAGGAACATCCATCTCCATCTCGCCCGAGCCTCCCGCTCGTGCTAAAATAAGTGGCCAATTAACTTGGCGGTGACCGTGTGTGCTTGTCCCCATCTGACTGTAGATTAATGACTGGCCAACGCTTTCCCTCCCCAGGCCCATTTATCAGAACCCGCAAGTAGGTCACATGATGATTAAACATCCGGACCGCCGCGTCCTCTGGGGGCCCAGGTCCCAGCATCGCTGTAGGCTCCATTCGGATTTAATTGCTGGTCTTTCTCTTGGCTGCGAGAGGAAAAAGAGACGACTCCATTGGCAGGTCCCATTAGCCAGTGAGGCAACAAGAGCTGAGAAGTCTGGGATGTCGCACGTCCTGTGAGTGCATGTTTGAAGAGGACTTGTGGTCCACTTCATTAAAACATAGCCACTTAGGTGCAGTTGGACTTTCCTTAGACTGGCTGCGCTGTGGTCTGTCTCGTATCAAAGGCCTGACAACCTGTGATGAGTCAGTACTGTAGCACAGAGCGAAGGTGACAGGGAGGATACTTATTAGAAGAGAGGTCCAGTTTCATACAACCTGGGCCTCTTTTTTGTAGTTTTGGTCATTTCTATTGGTAATAATGACATTGGAAGTGTCTGCAAGATAACTGCTATAATATAAGAATATGTCAACACTGCCAAAAGAAGTCCAGCTGATAAAAGATAAAAGCAGTCAAATGATAATGCAAATTCCAATCAAACCCCAAAGTCAGGCCAAACAAACCAAACTGTCCATTATAAACATCTAATATATTTTAGAGATTGATTCCTTGGGCTCTGTTGTAGCAGTGTCATTGTGTTTGCTGAGAGCACGTATGAAACTCTATCTAAACATACAGATATGGCCTGAATTCAGTGTCTTTCTTTCCTTGGATATATTTCCTTGGATATATATGATTCTATATAACATGTCTTTATTTCAGTTGATTAAAAACTAAAAAATACAACCATCAAGCTCATCAATTCATGTACCTCTTGTAAACAAACCTCTCTATCAGCTCTTTATGGAGTCCAAAACCTTCGTCCCCAAATGTAAATCTTAATTGTTGACAAACAACTTAGCACTCCTCGGTAAAATGATGATCCTTATTCCCTCTCCGGTCCTCAGGAATGTGTCTTAAAGAGAGGCTTGTGTTACTTTATTGGCCCTGCATGCTCCCACACCACTTCATCTCCTGGCCCACCTCATTGATCGGTACTAAATGTGATTAGTGCGTGTAAGTTAGCGAGAAGTGCTTGATGAAATTAGTCTGCCAGACGGTTGTAATAGAATTAACGTGCGTGGGTCACTCTCTGAGGGCAGCCTGAACACATCAGCAGCTGTGAAAGTTGAAGTGAACTGAGAGTCTGGCAACGTCTTTTTATCAGCCGCTAATTGAGTCCTAAGTCAACAACTGAAGTCTCTATAGTGTGTGTGTGTGTTTGTGTGTGTGGTGGGATGAGAGATGGCTAACCTGGAGAGCATGTCGGACTCGTGCAGCACACCTGAAATCTTTTATCTCCACCCGCAGACTTTTGGGACATGTAGTTTTACTTTGAAGGTGGAAAATAGAGGATCATAGAGGAGCTTGTGATTTTAAGGGGATTTTTGGTTCTTTTGAACTATAAACAACTAATTATGTTACACATTGGCAAAGTAATACTCAGTCTGTACCTTCAAATTGAGCATTTAACTCTTTAGCCACTGTAACAGGTGGAAATGAGACCTTTTTAAGGCAGATGTTTGATGATTTTTTTTCTCTTGTTAGATGTACTACACCTAAAGTGTCCACTGCTTTGTGGTGCTGTCTCCTGATTTCTAGTCAAAACATTTCCCTTTATTAGGAAGAATCCCTCAGTAAGACATGCTTAAATTACAAATGATAAGGTCTTATGACAGTAAGTCTAATAGTCTTATGTACATCCATCATGTTGCTGACATTCCCTGGTTTTCCATAGTTGTAAGGAAAGGAGGAGCATCTTCCAATCCACAGAATATGATTTGTAACAATTTTAGTTATGATTTTCAAAATTAAATTGGTCTCTTTAGGTATTTCACATTCTCACTGATTAGGTGATGGTCTCACCCAGAACTGTGTCATCCTCTGGTGACAATCACGGCAGAAGGTGTCCATGGCTGGGTGCTCGCCATGCAGAGCTGGCCACAGTGAAGGAGGGTATCGATGGCGTTTGAAAGGCAACAGAGCGCTGCGGCCAGTCTGACCCTGTCCTGCCCCGGCCTTTCAGCGCCGGGCCTTTCAGATGCAGCTGGACAATACCGACTGCTCTCCGGCCTCCGACTGGCCTCTGAGCCGATTAGGAACCGGACCTGCCACAGAGGGACAGAGCCTGGCCTGACACCACCCACATCCAACAACGACTCCCCCACCCCTCTCTCTCTCTCTATTACTGGGCCTCCATAGGGGCCATTATGGGCCAAGGTCAGTGGCCAGGCTGACCTATGATCTCCCGCCATGTTTGGACACGTCCGTGCACAATGCGAGGCCTGAGGCATCTGATTAGAATATGGGGGAGATGAAAGAGGGCAAGAGGGCTTCGGACTGTTGCAGGCAGTTGTTTGTGTATGTGTATATGCGTGTGCATGCATGTTGTTGGCATGGCGACCTGGTCAGTGACTGTCAGACCACCGGACCTTCCCCGGACCCTCCCCCAGATGTGCAGCTCTTGTCCCAGGTCTCTTTGTTGGGGGCCAGGAGGGAGGAATTACACCAGGGATGATCCCGTATTACTGGGCCTGCCTGCCTTTCAGGTTGGGCTTAGTTTTGTTGGCTGGGTCTGGTCTTACCCTCCTCCCAGTGTTGCCACCACAGAGCTGATCCCTTTGATGTCCTCATACACTGACCACCGCAGGGTAACAATTTACATTTTGTCCTTTCAAGAAAGTTGGAGTCATTGTATTGGATTTAGTGAAAAGGTAAATGTGCAACACACAGAATGAAAGATGAGGATGGAACTGCGTCCATTCTGACAAAATCATAGTTGGTTGGAGAAAAACGTATTTACTGTAAAGGTTGCATTTACAAATCATTAACTACAACAGCAGCTAAGATGTAAAAAGCATCATGTGTAAAAAAGCAAACAAAAGCTGAACCCACTACAAGAAATGAAGGGCGGGTTCTCATATCTTAAAGCGAGCCCATCACAGTGAACACTGTCACCTGTTTCCATGGGGATATTTCTCAAAGTAGCTCCAATGAAAACTATTTGGCAACAAGGGTAGGATTCATCTAGATTCTGTACAGATGTTGAATTTTTTATTATTTTTTAAAGTTATTGATAGATTTATCAGTAATGTGAGAGTTGCAAATGTTCACTTGTGTTAGCAGGGGTGGCTGCGTGACTAAGTACCAGGTTGAATGAAAAAGCTTTTTTTTTTTGTGATATTTGTGCCATATTTTGAGTCAGAATAAAATGTGACCACTCTTTTTGCTTTGTCCTGTCTTTATCAGAGTTACACAGTAACCCATTTGTGCATGAAGATCTGTGATTTTTGCTCTCTTGACCTAACAGACTATTTTACCATTTACACCACTTATTTGAATAATATATGATACATAATATTTTTACTTCATGGAAAGAATGGCATGCTTATGAATGTCTGATATCATCAGTCCACTGGCTTTTCTGGTTTAGTGTATGCAATCCTGCATCTGATCTTTTGCTCCATGTATAATGATTTTATAATAAGAAATGATAAAGTATTTTATAAGTATGATGCACTTCCGGTCAGGTTTAATTCTTTTGTTTCCTTCCTTCTCTCTTCTCATCACCCTTCTCTTGTTTCTTACTCCTTCATCGCTCCTGTTGCACCTCTTTTCCTTTAATTATCTGAATAACTATTTTTAAAAATAATTTGTCTGACTATGAAACTATGACAGTTTGTAAAAAGAGAACAAAACAAAAGTAACTTAACCAACAGAGCTGCTCCTCGTCTCTAAAGTGCCTGCTGCATCCTGCTGCTGATCATTTGGACTGTATTAACCTGCGACCCACAACTAACCCCTCACCTCCAAGCCCCTGTGTTTGTGTGTGTATATGGCAGGAGATGCCTTGTGCATGACCAGCAGTGCATGCCTTTTTTTACTGTTTAGTGTGAACAGCCAGAGGGTTCGTGGGTGTGTATGTTACTATAAATGTGTGTGTGTGTGTGTGTGTCATGGTAGGCCAGGAATGGCCGGGGGTCTTGCTCTGACACCCCTGTGTGTACTCATTCAGCACAGGGGTCGTGTGTCAGGGGTCAAAGGGTCTGCTGGGAGGCGGTGGAAGGGGTTGGGGGTGATTACTTGGGGGGGAAATTGGGGGTTGGTTGTGTGATGGTGCACATGCCCCAAGGTAGGTAGACTATCTTAATTGGCCTCTGGAGATCTCGGGGAACGTGTGTATGTGCTGTGGGTGTTTAAATGTATATCTATATGTGTGTGTGTGTATATGTGTGTATGTGTGAAGATAAACCTGGTGAAGCTTTATGGATGTGATATGACAAGGTGATATGTGTCATCTTGGCAGTAAAGGCCTACAGGTGAACATCTGATGCAGAACACACATTCTGCTGCAAGAGAGGGGAAGTAGGGAAGATGAACCAAAAGAGATGTTTTTTATGTGATGCTTGTTTGTTTTCTGGTGCATGACTTTGTATTTTTGACATAATGGAGAAGATTTCATATTTATTGGCTGGTTTTGTGATTTTTAGATGCATCGCTTATGATCAACTTTTTTTGCTGATTGAAATGTATTATTTATTGGCTCAGTGGGCTGAGTGGATGTATACTGTACTAATATTTGTGACTTCTGGTGCGTCTATATGTTTATGTTGTCTGCTGTGACCTGTCTTTTATGTTTTTCATCACTATAAATGGGTGACTAACGTAGTTTCCAGTTTTGATTGTTAAGTTATCTCAAGCAATCTAATGTAAATCTAAAAAACAAAAACTTCAAAGTAAAACGGACAAACAAGGAAAAGTTTAATGTGTGTCACACAAATAACATTTTAAATGGTGAGAAATTATCTGCATTGTCAACTATTTTTTGTTTAAACTTCGCTTATTTGGGGAAGAAAAAAGAATAAAACAATATGACAGGACAGCACATTTGATGAATGTAAACCATGCCTCAGAAAAAACAGATCACAGTGTCTTGAGTGTTTGTATGTGTGGTGGTTGAAAGATGTCTGCGATCCTTAAATCCTTAAAAAGCACTGGAAGCCGCCCAACTGTGCTTGCATGTGTGAGATAAAAGACCAAACGTATACATTTCTTCTTTACGGTCTTTATATCTTCTGTTGAGACGGGCTATTAGCTTGTGTCTGTGTGTGTGTGTGTGTGTGTGCATAGGGTGCTCTGGTCCTGTTTGCTCAGGGACAGTCAGTCTTGTGGCCTGCGACAACATTGTCCACCTATTAAAGTCCTGCCATTATTTACCTTCCTCCTCTTGAAGGGACGGGCCGTGTCCGGCTGATAAAAGGCCGCAGTGTCTGTTTCACTCGAGGCTGGAGAGACGACGTCGACAACTACAGTCACTGAGTGTTGGCAGAGCAAACATTCCTGAGTACCCAGGATCCCACACACAGACACATGCGCACACACATACACAATGCAGAGGAAGGACACACACTAACAGCTGGGCAATAGCTCTTAGGAACAATCTTTTAATCTGGAGGAAACAAGCTCATTAACACACAAATATACGCACGTTCACAGCCTTGATGCACATGATGGAAACTGATATTAACTAATACTGGAGACCACTGTTGTCATTTCCATTGCATATAGTAATAGTATCCAATGTGCTATATCCTAACTACCACAGATAACGTTCGTTTTTAGATGGTGCTTTATCTTTTGTCCCTGCAGGGAGTAAAGTGGTGAAGTGGTGCATGCAGCGATTGTGCGCAACCAAACATAAATTTAAAATGTAAAATGTTTTCCCAAAGAGTTTTTTGTTGCAGATGTATGTTTCTTTTCAGCAGTCTTCATGGGGCTGTCCCACCACAATGCAGAATTTATTGGAGGTTTTTAAGCCTTGCATTGTGGGGCAATTAACAGTACAAAAGTGCACTAGCAAACCAAGTGCATTTAAGCATGCTGACTTTTCTGAAACTATACTATACTATTTTTGCTTTTCCTCAGCATGAATACCTTAAATACTGGGAACCTGCTTAAATAAGTGCATAGTAATTGGTCTACTCCCTTGAAGTGGGTTGTGCTTAAAAGGGCTTAAGCTAAAATAAAGGTTGAGCATCTTTTAATTGAACTCTTCCGAAGCAGTCTGAATTTGAAGTTGAAACTGACATGCTGTTGAACCAATAATCACTAAATGCTAATATACAGGGTTTTTGAACTGGTGCTAATCATTATTACTTACGAAATGGAGACTTAAAAGAAGGTTGAAAATGAGCCTTAATTATTTCAATCATGAGGTCAATGTTTTTGATGTAATAGAACTACAATTTAAGTCAGGTTTACAGTTCATCCTCTACCCACGCTTGAACTCCCAGACACACACACACACACACACACACACACACACACACACACACATACGGGCATGCCCCAGCCCGCTGTTGCTGTTGTCCAGTTGGTGGTAAAGCTGTTCTCCGGCAACAGCCAAACACTCAGTGGGCCGCAGAGAAACCCTGACTGACTGGTTCAATATTTGCCGGTCGAGAGAGGAGGCGTGTGGAGGCTGCAGGAGGTCAGGAGGTCAGCGGGGCGAAGCGGTGGCCTTTCAGACCCGACACGACTGACCAGCAGGTGAACAAACAGAAAGAGCTGCAGCGGAGGAGGAGCGCAAGGACACCAGGATAGGATGCCACAGAGATGGATCTCACTTTAAAAGTTTGGTTTTAGTTTTACAATGCGTACGGACGGACAATAAACCCCACAAAAGCTTACGAGCTGACATTAAAAGAAAATACAGCTTACAAAAGTGCGAGAGCAGCGTTGGCAGAGCTGGGTTTATCCCCGGGGAGCTGCACAATGATGACCGCAGCGCTACAGTTTCAATATTCATCCATCTATTCACTCACTTTCACTCCTCTGTGTGTGTGTGTGTGTGTGTGTCACATTTCTACATCAGTAAATCGTAACAAGATGCTCTCTGGTCAACACGCATTGTGCTGATTTTCCCGAACTTCGCAGAGCTCAGAGCTCTTCCTCATTCACTTCTTGAATGTCTTCACATCTTATTCTCAGCTCTTAATTGTGCAAAGGGGTCATGTGAAAACGAAGCTCTTTGTGTGCGTGAAGCAAACGTGCAAGAATTCCTGACAAGGTTCGGACATGTAACGTGGCAATTCCTTTGTCTTAATCTGACGCCGTGTCAGGCAAGCTGAAATGGAAGTGTTCTGGGGAAACAGTGAACTATTCATTTAGATAAGCCTGTTTTAATGTTTAACTCCAAGAACACATGTAAATCAGGCTTGTTAGAAAATGCAAATCTAATTATAAATATAAGCTGAGTGAAAATCAGATAAGGATTTCCTGAAAAGGAGACAAAGGCCCGCGAACTTGATCACTTTACCAGGCCTGTTGTCACTTCTGCTCCGCTTTTACACACGACGCTGCTGACGCCTCAAACATTCGCACTCCGGCTAGCTGCGTGTTTGCTTTTGGTTTTAGTGCCTGCTAAGATACTATTGATGGCCAGTCAAGTAATGTCACCAGACCGTTTTTGGTCCGGCCTCACTGTGGCACTTAGACGATAAAAGCCGGTCCTCAGCGGCCCCCATCCGGCAACAAGTGCAGCCCCCTGTCAGCGCCACCCTGCAGGAAGAGGCAGATCAGCCTGACTGACGTAAACAGTGTGGACAGATACAATTTCAGCCTGGCAACACAGCCGAGCCTGTGTTTACCTAAAGGCTAAGGCAGCTGAGCCCAGACCTCACCTGCTGGCCTCACTGGCTGCCATGAATGCCCGCATAATCCCACTAAGTCCATGCAAACCCAGAGCCGCTTCTTGTGCTAAAAGCTCCGAGTCCCTCCCTCTCCCTAAGACCTCCACTCGATTAACAAACTGTTTGTGCGGCCATCAGTTTTTCCATGGCAACTTTGCATCACTCCATTCTGCAGAGAAAAGTTCCCACCCCTCTGTTGTTACACTCTCACACACAGACACACACACACACACACAACCCTTTCATTTCTTTACCCACTGCTTCAGTCACACTTTACCCGTCATCTTGAGGAGGCGGTTGTGCCTTAAACTGAACTCCTCTAAGTGTCGCAGTCTCTTACGGTAGTGTTCACACTACAGGCTCACATTCTTGTTGACATGATGTTTGTGGGGCTGGATGTAACAAATAACTGCTTATCAAAAATGACTCAAATACAATAATTACTCAAATGAGGCAGACATGTTCATAAAGTGAGAATTTCAAAAATGCAAGTTTTACTACCCTCACCTCTCCTGCTTGTTTCCATTACATTAATTTAAAAGGCATCATTTCTTAAGGAGTGTGTTTAAGTATAATTGAATGCAAGCTGTTTGTTTTCATTTCTCCCCAGTACGCCAATACTGGCGTATGCTGGCGAGAGCGGCAGAAATGAAGGCTGTTGTGTGTGAATGCTCTTATTTAGCTATTATTTCAGCATCACACTTACATTTTGATATGAGCATTAAAATGAAAGATCTCCTTATTTTTGGTACAACGGCTTTTAGTAACATAGTTTTGCAGAGAGGCCTTCTAATGGAACAAATGGTACTTAAAGGGATCCTGCACACTGTCTGTAGCTCAGACTGACATTTTACTGACAGGCAGACGATAATTTGGCTTGAGGAAGAGCCTCATCGGATTGAAACGTCGTCTGTTTTGTCAGTCAAAAGTGGTAGTTAATTAATCTGCTGACAGCGTGTGGGTTGCTTGTTTTATGCATTAAAAAATAAGTAAATTTCAGCACACTGGGATCCAATTTCTGCTAATTATTTCCTCGATTAATCAACTGCTTGTTTGATATTTAAAGATTCTGAAAATGGTAAGTAGTCTCATCAAAATGATCCAGAACTCTAACTGAAAAACTATCTAATCAAATAATTAATTGACACAATTAAAACTATTAAAAGGAAAAGTAGTAAATCTTCACATAATTATTCCAGATGTAATTTGTTTGCAAAAATCTGTAAAGTAACGAGTAACTAAAGCTGTAAGAGAAATGTAGTATAAAGTACCATATTTCCCTCTGAGATGGTAAGTGGAATCAGAGAGAGGCATGAAAAGAAAAAAAACTAAAAAACTAAAACTAAATAAAGTTCAGATTTGTACTTAAGTACAGTACTTGAGTAGCTGTACTTAGCTTCTTACCTAATTCCACCACTACGCTCCTTCATGTAGGACTTAATGTTGGACTGTTCACAGTAATTACCAAACAATGACTCAGATGTGAGGGTAAATCTTAAATGTGATGTCTTCAGTCCAGCTACTGTGTTTGTTTTTTCTGTGGTGTGGTGGGCACCCTGTGTGTGAGCAGGAACTCTGCATCTGCGGGGGAATGGGTAGAAAAATATAGATCCCTCATCAGGGATTTCTTAATGGAGGCTATTTCCCTCCACAATGGGCTGATTCATTTGTGACGTCCCGTGCTGTGAGGCGATGAGGTCATCTTATGGATTCTTTCAGGGTGGATGTCAGACCCGAATGGTGAGAACATGCAGCAGTCCTTTGCCCGGCCACCCCAGTGGAAACACACACACACACACACACACACACACTCACACACATACATACAGGACCACCACAGGATTCACACGGTCTAGCCTCCTTCAATTCCTAAAATTTAAGCACTGAGTACTGCCATAATTTATAGCTCTCACACACACACACACATACAGAAAGCCCTGTTCTTACTCTGTGTGTGTGTGTGTTGGGGGTGTGACAAGAAGGGTCGCCGACCTTTGTGACTTGGCTAAAATCCCCATGGGCCTAATTCAGCATTGGAATGGACCCCACAGCGCAATGGGAAGATGCCTCCAACATAATGAACACAAAGGCCAATTGTGACGCTATTCTCTGCAGGGCAGAAAGCAGCGGGCCCCGGGGACAGTAGAAGGTTTTGTTGGCTGAAACGGAGAAGGAAGCCGGTTGCTTCAACAAGCCTCTGATAAGATTCATCAGCGGTGACTCAACAGAGGCAGTTTGTCTCCCGGGGCGCAAAGTGTTAGATTTACATCCACTGTATTTATCTGCACTTGTTGACTGAAGTGCTGATAAGTGACTCTCATCAGCCACATCAGTGTCTTTCATGTGTTAGAGTGTCTCCTCAAATATTACACAGTGTCACTTATGTAATGAGAGTCAGACAGTTTCCCGTATTTGTTGTGGTCAGAGTACAAAACTGGGCCATTCAGGAATCAAGTGCTCTTTTTTTTTTTTACTGGCAAAAATAAACCAAAATGTGGTGTAAGATGGTATGTTGGTGCAGTAACGTTCTGCTGCCATGTGAAAATTTATTGTTATAACGGGATACTTATCATGTTATATTACATTCTTCCTTACGTACGGCCCCATACATAGTAGATTTACACGCAAAAAAAAAACTAAATAGTCTGTAAGTAAACAAAGCAAAGGCTATGTCAGATGATCTACCTTTAATTTTATCAAAGGTGGCACGCTTTCTCTAAAATATACCAATAAACTTTAACTCTTCTTTCAGTTGTATAACACCCTGTTTGAATTATGACAAACAGACTAATCAGAGACTGTTTATCAAACTATCATAAAAGTGGACCTAAAACACCACAGAGGTGGTAAATGTCCACCTGACGATGCTTTAAAGCAGCTGTGCGGTGCCAAGCGGCCACTGTGAGCCAGCATCAGTTGACGGCCGCATGCGTCAATCTGGTCACCAGAATCTCTGCCTCCCCCAGAAAAACCTCAACTGACACCTCGATAACAGGCGGGAGGGGGGACAGAAAGACAGGAACAAAGCCAGCGTCGGCAACAAGAAGGCAAACAAATGGTAACACCGCCGCTACTGCCAAAAAACGCCCATCCCCACAATTTATTGCCCTTTTCTAAGACTTATTCAACGTTTTCATCATACACCGACCCGCCACACCCCCTCGCCAAAAGAGCCAGAATGTGTCTGCGTGATGAGGTGGGGGATTAAAAAAACGAAGCAACAAGATCTGCCCTTTCTTTTTCCTCAAGAAAGACTAGAAATGATGCTTTGTGCATGTCCGCTGCTGTGGCATATTTGAAAGGTCTGGCCCGGCTGCTTTTGTGTCACCAGCAAAAAGGGGATTGAGGGAAAACACAAACTGAACCACTGTGCCGTTGTGGCTCTGGCTATTAGTCAACGTGACGGCCTTTGCAGATGCTAATGGTGTATAGTGTGTCCCGGCCGGCCTCCCTCCTCCCAGAACGTGGCTATCTGATAACACAAAGGCCTTCAGCTGGAGGTTGACTTTTCCCCCCTTTCTTTTCACGGCCGCTACAAAGTCATTAGGCTTTTTTCACTCCTTTTCCCTTGTTTTTGGAAAAACAGGGGAATATAATGGCCACACTGAAAACAGAAAGTTGTCATGGGGCAGTTATCTCCATGTGTGAAGCCTCAGGTGATGAGGATGAGGCCTTTCCACCCCCCCGTCCTCTCTACTACCCTCCCCAACACGCTGCCCTTTGAGCGATGTGGAGATGAAGTAACAACCAGGCCCTTGTGAAAGAAGAGAGGATGCCCAGGAGTGAAGGACCTCTGGACTCTGACTTATTAATCAGTCAGGCCCTCGGCTGCCTGCCTGCCTCTCTCTAGATGCTGCCTCGGGCTGCAACACATCTTCAGCTTACTCTGGGTGGAAAAAACAGCCCGCAGAGTTAAATACTCCAGAGGCCCAAACCTGGAGCAGAGGCCTCATCACATCTGCACACAGGTCGCCGCATCCAGCAGAAAGCAGCTGCAGGACAACAGCAGACTCTGTGATGGAAACACGTGTGCACGTACAACACGGCTCTCCGAGGGCGAGAGTGAAACGATGTATCAAAGGAGGCTGCTTTTAACTTTCCAGCTTTTTGTTGAACTGAAAGATCAACACTTATTAAATGGATTGCCATGAAATGTTTGACCGGTATTCACCTGGGGGTTGATTTGTGGAAGCTTTAGTGATCACTTTGCTGACTTTTCCTGCAGCTGCATCAGCTGGTCCAAATGTTTAAATCTGTTCCTGGTTCATGACCAAGCATAACTAGGGACATTCCCATCATCCTCAGCTATTGTTCAGAGTTCTTCTCTGGCTAAAGTTAAGGTAAACTGACTTCAATCAAGACAACAACAAAACAAAAAAAAAAATAACAGACACTGCTAATATTGATGACAATGCACATAACTTCAACTGTACAAGTTTAACTGACGCATCATGAAAAAGATCATCTTTATTTGTCAATTTTATTTTCCACTTTTTTCCTTTTAAACACAAATTTAATAAATAAAGCACACCTGATGGGGTACACCATGCAAACATTACTTTCTACAACATAAAACATTTTTTTTTTAAACCAACTCACCGATTTTCTGTTACACAAGTGTCTTGCTCTGCATATGTGCTGTACATGATAGTAGCTCCATGACTTCTCATCAACTTTACCTGTACAGAATGCACTATTTTATATATATATATTTATATACCCATATACACATGAATGAATGGACAGGGTTAACACAGTCTGTCATCCCTCTTCCAGTGAAACATCACGCAGGGTTTCAAGCTAGGATGAGCTGGTGGACGACTACACAGGCGATGAGAAGAGTGAGATTAGTCCAAATAATGGCGGTACAAAGAGAGAGGACGTGAGGTTACAGATGAGAATGATGGTGAAGCCCAAAGTTTGGAGCAGTGTGGAAACATCCGGTCACAGACAGTGACTTGTGGAAGATTTAGTGAGTTGAGAAAAGCATAAATCTTGACTTTAAAATTACGCCCATCATGTTAGATACTTTTTTTTTTAACTTTGAGGATGATTTCTGTTCACCTATAAAAGGGAGATCACTAGTCTTCTTAGTTTTTGGGTGTTTTGAACTTATTGAAGCAGCGAGAAGCTCAAGATTTCAGCGACCATGAAATCACAGACAGGAGAAGAAAGTGTGGACGTACACAACTGTCCTGTCCGGTAACCAAAGAACATTAGATGTGGTACAGACTAGAGACGCGTCGAGACAACCCACTAGCCCCCGAGTAACTGCACCACCTGGTCAAGACAGACTCAAAACTAAACTGAGAAAGAAAGCCCAGGTCCAATGCAGAGATGTGAAGCAAAACAAGTGGCAGATCGCCAACATGATGACAAACATTTTAACTGATGATGTAATGCGGCCACTGAGATGTCTTTAACATGATCACATAATCAGTTAAAACGTTGCAGCACTTTAATTATGCATCTAAAGGATCCAGAAATCCTGATGTTTAATTGCATTTACCATCTATTAAGAGAGCGCCTATAATTTTTTTTTGGAAGTTGTATCTGTTAGTTGAAACATGCAGAGCGTGTTTATCAAATGTACACTGACGCAAGTGGAAACATCTCTCACACACACACACGCACACACACATAAACAAAAGGTAAGTTATGTGCATTTGGCAGACATATAAACACAGCATTGAAAAATAAACCTCATTAGATCAAAATAAAAAGAAGTTAATCTATCTATACATATTGTGTTTAACACCTTTAACAGCCGACTGTATCCTGTTAATGGGTGGTCGTTGCGGTTTTACACTGAAGAGCGTTGATGGGAGGGAAGCTGAATATCGAACTGGGTAGTTGCTTTCTAATCTTACAGATTAAAGGTGGAAATGCACCTCGTTTCCAGGTACATGTTGAGTAAATGTAGAGTTCAGCTGCAGCTTGGAGGGATAACTTAAGTGCCTTGGGTCCTAAGTGCAACAAAAAAATATGAAATAGCAGACAGGTAGGTGGGTGGCGTATTTTAGGGGCACCAGGCAAGATAAAAGTATGAAATTCAAGGCTATTTCTCCCATTCAGGACCAGCGCCAAAGGTGTTACTTTGTACAAAGATCAGCAAAGACACACACTCTTAATTACATGTGCACACAGTCAGCTGAAAAAAAAAAAAAAGAAAAAGAAAAACAAAACTGGCGAGATAAACATGTACACAATCCTCATTTATTGAAAATGAGTGGCCAGATGTGCAACACTGTATGAGCTTCTCATTTTTACTCCTGATCTTTCTGTTTGGGCTCCTGTGCAGAAGTCCCCTTTTAACACAGGACAGTTCGCAAGACGAAAAGAGAGGTGGAAAAAAATGATAAGAGAAAGCTTGAAAACTGTTCCTCCATCTATATCCTTCTGTTCATGTCCATCTTTCCTTCAGTGTCAAAGTGGGGGCAGGAAGCCAAGCGGCGGACATTAAAATCAGGTGAGTGGTGGGGTGGGGCCAGGAGGTGATGACGGTCATTTACAGATTTAGTTGTCTTTGTTCAGTGCATTTCTGTTGTGATCCATATTTACTTTAAACAGTTCTGTAAACAAAAAAAGGGGAAGAAACAACAGGTCAGATGCAGTGCAGAGTTACTTTATTTTTTCTTTTGGTAATAGTGATTGAACATTTTGTTAAAATAGATTTAAACATTTACTTTTACAGTTCAATTGTCCAATAACATTTCTATTGGAGTTCTTCAATTTTGCTGCGCAACTAATCATAATTTCAGTACAGTTAATTGGTAAGTTTCTCAGTACAGACTGTGAAGCACCCTGGGACAAATTGTGATGTGTGATATTGGGCTGTAAAAATACCTGGTTTTCTTATTTCTCCTTGTGAAGAGCTTCGATAAATGCTTCAAGTTTCTCCTGGATCTCACGAACTTTCTCTGCAGAAAAGCACACAAAGGAAGACCGTCAGATCACTGATAAATATACAAAATACTGACAAGCAACAAACTTAAAAGCACTGAAAAGGGTGTCAATGAACCGCTAAGTCCACAAACAGAAAACAGGCGGCAATTAGATTAACTTAAAAAGTAATTTCTTAAGAAAGAGATGCCAATAATTCACAGGTATTTGCAGTTTTCCTCTCTAGTAGAGCTGAAACAATTAGTTATTTGATCAACAGAATATTAATCAGCAACTACGTTAGTAATGGAGTCATCATTTAAGTCCTTTTTCAAATAGAAAAGTTAAACTTTCTCTGATTTCTTTTTTTTTTTTTAAGCATGAACTTGTTTCCTTCAAACAGTGTGAGTTGCAGCGTTTAGTTGTGTGTGTGTGTGTGTGTGTGTGTGTGTGTGTGTGTGTGTGTGTGTGTGTGTGTGTGTGTTTTCTCTCTAATCAAGCAAGTCTCTAAAACATAATAGGTACTGAGCGAAATGAACACCAGGATGGGTAGCAGGTCATAAATCTGCCGGACAGAGAAAACAATTAAAACAATATTCCCATCCCTACCGTATTTTTTTGTGCAGGTGGAAATTCCCTCACACTTTACACCAAAACACCAGATGGTCCTCTCTTACAGTGACAGCCAAACCTCAAGGCAGACCTCCTTCACACATCTGATGGTGAAGGCTTGTGTGCCCTTTCCCAGTTAGCACAGACCACATCAAAGCCCTCACCCTCCCTTTTTCATGGTATGTACCTCACGGGCACGTTACTAATGGACAGAAGGAGATACCATAACAACAACATTTCACATGAAAGGAGGGGGGGGGGGGACTGGAGAAACAGACAGTCACTCCTTTTCATGATTTACACTCCTATTGTCCAGAGACTGCATAAGGCGAGCGATCCTTCAACCCAACATGTACTGTCACACGAGATGAGCGAGCCGTCTAAAGCAGTCTTAATCGCTGATTAAACAGCGGCTGAAGGAAGTCTGCGGGCCAACACAGAGAAAAAGGAAGCGGTGGCTCGCAATGCCAGCTGCACCTCCAGGCCTGGCTGGCTCTGTGGCTTCCCTGTCACCCTCGCTAATCTGTCTGGATCTCTCCCAAGCACAAACTCAAACACCGGCTCTGAAGAACAAACTAGCACTGCTCTATCTTGATCAATCAGCCACACGAGATCCATGGGCAACCCATTGTCGATTGTTTTCCTGCGAGGAGGCCCAACGAAAACAGCTTTAAGAAAAAAAAAAAAAAAAAAGGGCTTCAGGGAGATAAATCGCTGTGTTTTGGACACCAACAGTGTCCTAAGTGTCCATTTCAGGTCGGCAACAAAGGTGATAACTGTGTGCGTGCTTTGGAGTGAAACTAAATATCGTACTTGGGGGCTCGCGTGCACCCCCACCGACTTTTGATGGGAGCATGGCTGCTGAGGTGTCCTTTTCCTGATGGATGAAAAGCGCACGGGTTGTGAGAGGTGCAGGCACACCCCCACACACATCCTGAAACACTAGCAGAGCTGAGAGGCGCTGGATAAGACACGAGCTGGAACACACACACACACGCAGAGGTAGGCAGAGTTGACAAAAGTTAACTGACAGCCAGAAAAGCTCAGCTCTGATAGACACACAACCACCCAAATGTCTTGAAAACCAGCAAGAGCTGTACAGTCATGCCACCTCCACCTCACCTTCCTACACACTCACTGCTGGCAGGTGGCAAAAAAAAAAAAAAAAAAAAAAATCCCCAGCCTTTGATACTCTGTTAACACACTCAGGCAAAATAGCAGGGCGTTAGGTGGAGATTACAACACCTAATGGAGGTATTAAGGGGGCCTGTCGAGGGGCATGCTGACAAGTCACTGCAGCAGGTGTGGAGTTGAATGAAACATAACCCGGGAGTACGCCATTCCAATATGAAGCCCACCGCAGGGCACGGCTTTAAAAAAAAAAAAAAAAAAAAGAGAAAGAAAAAAACCTCTGACAGAGTTCAGCCGTGTGGGCTGCGTGCCCTGACCGCAGGACAACAGGACTCAATCCAAGCCAATCAGAGCAGGATTACCAACATCTGTCCTGGACGAAGAGAGATGTGAGATACGAGGAGGGGCTGAATTTTGGTCGGTAGTTAGAAAAGGAGGGCACAGGCTGTCAGATCATCAAAACATGGGAAATCCCCTGGCTCAAGCTTCAAAGCGTCTAGCTGGGTTTAGATGTGGCTGATGATAAGGAGCTCTATGGGGCCTCGGTGTTTCAGATGCAGACCGCTTAACGTGGGTCAAACATTAAAAGATCCCGCCAACTGTCGGACTGAGACGGCAAGCTCTGCTGTATCAGCAGGGTCAGCAGTGGTCTGGTGGTTAGATTCGATGTCTTGTGATAAGAAAAGACATACGTTTGATTCCCAAAACTGACTGGGAAAGCTTAGAGTTGCGGCCTGAAAAATCGTCGCCTGCTGTGGAGGCAACTGAAACCCTTTACGGGTCCAGAGATTCACAGAACTGCAGCTGTAAAGTCAAGTAAAAGTAGTTTTTTATTTATATAGTCCAGCATGTAAAATCCTTATTTGTACAGCATAAAATACCATCAAGTTGAAGTTGAAAAGCATATTTTTGTTCAAGTTACATTTTGTTCTTAGTTTTAATACTATGTACTATTGTACTGTACTATTATTTATTTCTCATTTTTTTCTTGTGGTATTATTTATTTCTACATTTTTATTTTTAATATATTTTCCCTTGTTTGAGTATTTTATCATATTAAGCATGGTTGTAGGGAGCAGGAGACTTGAATGATTTCGTGATGTTATTGTTGTGCAATGACAAATAAATTCTTGAAGTCTTGAAGTCCTTAGAGCCTCGTCTCAGATGCGGAAAAAACATCAGGAAGAGCAACAGTGGAGGGATCCCTCTCCCTGGACGTCAACAACGATGCTGAGTGTACAGAATAAATCAATAGTAAAATCATAGTGTGACACAGTTATACAGCCCATAACTCACAAGTCACACATTTGCCTCAGAAGGCTTTGTGCTCATGTACAGCACATTACACCCTCAGTGCTTAAACTGCATGAAAGCTGACTTCAGCAGGGGCATGAAAAAAAAATGGAGCTTCCTCGTTCCTTTGAATGAGGCCAGTCTCCATCGTTAACTTTAAACTCCAGCAGAAAAAATGTACAAGATGCAATCCATTGTACACGGCACACTGTGCAGCCAGAGAAATAAAGGACAAGCACCCGTTCCTAGTTGAGTACTTTGTACCACGAATGTAGTATTTCACCTGTTTAGCTTGCTAATTTAATGTCAAGACAAAAGATAAAATTATTGCTGCTGTGAAAACGTTACTTCTTTCTATAAAGTGCTGAGCAGTGTTTTGGTGTCTGATAAGCCTTAAAAACGTGTAGATCTCTCATTTGTGGATCATATATCTGTCTAAACAGTGTCTGAAGCAACAGGCACCCAACAAAGCAACAAAGCAAACCTATTGCTGATTTTTCATGCAGGCGTGTTTTCAACCTCAACAACCAAATCGCCTTGATGCAAATCAGAAACTTACCTAAAAATGAAATGGAAAGAAAATGGTCATGTGTCCTCTGTGAACATCACAATGTTGAGAAAAGGACCAGCCACTGATGGATATTTTAATTTGAGTTTTATTTGTGCCTGGCTACCTGTGAGCTCCCCAATGACATTTTGGAGAGATGACAGCATAGATCAGAACAGCGTAAACCATCAGCCATTCCCTTGCTTAATGACTTTAAAATGAGCCCCGAGCAGCTTTCAGGAGCCCGGGAGGCCACCAGTGAACGTGAATGCCGTCTTTCAGCAAAGCCAATATTCTGTGGATAAAAACTGTGAGAAACAGATATTTATTTCCCCCAGTACCATCTGTTTGCCACCAAAAGACAGCAGCAAGAGGAAGAAAAGGCCACAACAAGGCTTTCTTTTCACCATCCTGTGGAAATGCAACAAAAAAACAGTGGACAGAGTCACCATTGCCTGTTCCTCACTGAGCAGTGGGAGTAGCCATCTAAAACTCCATTTAGGCCCCTGTTTACCTAAGAGATGAGCCCCAAAACACAGTCATTCAACCGCTCACCCCTTTATCTGGTCATGAATATTCCCATAATCCTCTGGCCTCTATCCCAGAGGCCCCTTCTTTAAGATGCTGGGTGATGTGTGCGGCCTGGCGAGGGCGGAGGGACTCTCGCCCATTGAGAGTGAGAGAGAGAGGGAAAGTGAGAGGGAGAGAGGGGAGACATCCCTCCCCACCCCAATCCCCTCTTTCAAGGCCTTCTCTCGGCTGATCTCCACATGAAATGATATCTCATTCACTCTCGCTCTGTAGAGTCCCCTAAGCCTGCTATGGCCGAAGCGCTGGCAGAAGGAGGGCTGAGCCACAAAGCCTTTAATTGACCTGTAATTAGACTGTGAAACTGCGTGGCCCTGCTGGACAAGTAGCCAACACAGAAGAGAGGGAGAATAGAGGAGAGAAAAAGATGAGAGGGAGAGGACAGGGAGGCCTGCAACTTACTGTGAGATAGAAGAAGAAAAAAAACTAATCCTCTTACTATGGGAGATGGCCACTCTCCTGTAAAGAAAGGGTGGCTGTTATGAAAAAAAAGTGGCAACAGTGGATGAAGTTCGGCGCCAAGGTTGAGGCCGCTTTAGCACGCTGCTCTTAAAATTCTATACTGACAATTGAGAAGCGGTTCACAGCATGGTCACTCGAGAGAAGATCGGAGGGTTTGGTTCATGTCCCAACCTGTCATCATCCACAAGGAAACTTTTTATATCTCCTGACTGCCAGGGTCACGGTGGAGGTGGGGACAGCGAACGTTTAAACGCTCTGCCGTTTCCGTCTTTGAAAGCTGATCTCTTAATGTAACAAACAGAAAAGCAGTTTTTTTTTTTTCCTCAGCGCGCCGCTTGATTTGTCACTAAATCTGGATTGTCAAGCTCTAAAGAAACGGGCCATGGGAGACCCGGACACGGGGAGAGCGAGGATGTCGACGGCCCAAACGCCATGTCAGTGACAGAGCAATGAATCAGCCCTCACGCTCACGGCTCTTATCTAGAAAACAGATGCCTGGAGGAGAGCAGTCCAACCTGAGGAAAGACATACGTAGGTCTGAACAGGTCACAGCCTGAGGTCAGCCAGAGGGCAGACGAAACAAAAACAGCAAAATGCCGTGGAAAAATCCTTTGAAAAAGGCAGGTGAAGATTGTTGTTGGGCTGTGTGGCACAAGTTTTAGGATAGCGGTGACAAGATCTGGAAGATGGTGGATTAAGCTGTAGGCCTGATGGGTTTAACTGAGGGAAGAGCTATTTTAAAAAGGTGCAAATGCAACAGTAGCAAATACAGACTGGATCTTATCATCCAAATACAGCAGTAAGTGGTCACTGCCGCCTCCCGCAGCCATTCTTAAAAATGAACAGGTCGGCGACAGTAAGTCTACTTAGGACTTGTGGTGTAAATCATATAAAGTCAGGGGTCTGAAGTTTTCCGAGACTCACCTTTGGCAGTCATCTGGAGCCCTGTGTTGAGGCTAAGTGGCAATCAATCTTGAGTGGCCACATGGGCCTGAGGATGTGAGGCTGACAAGTCTGGTTTAAACTCAGATCCTGTCATAATCCCTCAGAAAAAACTCCCCTCTGCTGAATTAGTCACAGGTGTGCGGAACAAGTTAACCAGTGCTGAACTCTAGAGCGAGCGCACTCGAGTTTGAAAACAGCACGCGTGCATTCATACCTGGGTCTAAATGTTAATGATGGGTTTTTAAATCGCTGTCCCTCCTTGACACGGCGCTGACCCCAAACCAGCCATTCAAACAAGACGACAGAGAGAGATAAGACAGGCCAGCTCCTCTCTTTCCCCCTCAGGTAAATACATGTTTCCAGCTGCTCTGGACCCCACACACCGTCACATCCATATAACATTGCAGAGACAGCAAATGCACCTGGAATTCCTTTGAGCCTCTAGCAAAGGCCTGTTCAGGCCCACAGGACAGCGTCACTGGACAGCAGGTGTTTTACCTGCAGAGGCAGACAACGTAGTGCTGGTGTACGCTACACTGGAGATTTTCAAGAATCATCTCTTCTTTGACATTCAGAAATGTCAGCGTGAATACAATTCATGCCAAGACCAAGATCCAAATTATTAACTAGACAACAATAAATCAAGACGAGGTTAGACTGGCCTCCTGGGGCAGTTTAATAACAACATGAGAAAATCACAACCTATCTCACCTATAACAGAGAGGGAGTATATGGTTTTCCTATTACCTCATCTTAACCGGCATCTGATGTCAGCTCTTTGTG
>JBAJHX010000106.1:12794622-12814822 GCA_037176925.1 Amniataba percoides
ACTGCAAGGCCAGACAGGTCTGGGCATTCCTGACAGTGTGAAGGACCGTGTGTGTGTGTGTCTGTGTGTGTGTGTGTTTGTGTGTGTTCTCTCCTCTCCCCTAGGCTGGTGTCACAGAAAATCTGACTCCACTGCAGAGTGAAATGTGTGTACATCTGCATGACTGTGGATGTACACTGATCTGAATGTTTGTCTTCTTAAATGCAGAGTACAGTATGCACATGTGTCGCAACAGAAAGAAAAAGTAACTGAAGGTGTGTGTATTTTCTCAGGGCGATAAGTGAGTCTTGGTCAAGCAAACCGAACACAAACACACACACACAGATAGACCGACCACGTCCTGCGTCATTCATCTCTGAGCCTTTACAAACTAAGTCCCCTATCAGTAGACAGGAAGCCCGTATAAAGGAACAATAGGGATTGTGTGCGCTTGAAAGAATATAAATAAATGTACCACACTCTTACCAGGTTAATGTTTTAATGTTTGAGGCCCCAGCAACACCCATCAATTAGGTTCTGTATATAAAATCCAACAATATCTGGCAGCAGGAAATAGACAGCAGGATGAGATTTCTCAGGGCCAGAGGGCAAAGCACCGCCAACTGAATCCTGTCACTACACAGTCAGAACGGCTACGGCTAATGTGTATTTCATTAGAGGTCAGAGAAGTTGGAATTTGCAAAAACTTAAAGACCTTTAAATTTCACGTGGAATTGAATTAAAGATCAATTTAAAAATCAAGCGATTCATATAGTCAATTCCAATACAAGTCTAGTTTCACATTAGGTTATGTCAAACTATTCATTATTATTAAAACTGAGACAACTGCATTGATGTAAAAAGGAGGATAAAACACTACATCTGAGACTGAATGACTAGTTTAGGCTATTTTCTTTTTTTTTAGCTGAAGGCTATTCAACTAAATGAAACTAATAATCGTATTTTTAATCACTTCTAATTAATGCATTCAAGGCATTTTACCATTCTTTACTCCCTAAGATTATGATATATAAGAATTTCCAAATCCTAATTTGTGATTAGGATTTGCTGGAGTAAACGAGAGAATTGTGTTGTTACTTGTTTGTATAAATCATGCTTGCTAGCACGTGTGTCTTTTTGGAGATTACATATGTGTGTGTGTGTTTGTGTCATATAGAGAGTTCTGAAATGGCAGCAAGCCTTGCGTGCTGCTTTGCAACAACAGCCATTGCTTAACAAGCAACGTTTTGCTGAATAAGACTAAAGCTGAGGACAACTCCACCCTCATTGTACAAACTGTTAATAGGAGCCTTCAGCAAGCAGACAGGTGAAAATTAGTTGATATGTGGGGCCCACCCCCAAGAAAAATCTTTCAAAACTTACTAACAGTGCAGATAAAGTACACACAGTGTAATTGTACAAACACTACAAACCCAAATGCTTTTAAACTGATGTTCCTGCACATTTAGCAGAGAGCACACAAGTGCACACAAGTTCCTCATAGGTCATGGAGGGGAAAGAGGAGGAGACTGGTAACCTGCTTTTATAACCTCCTCACGGAGGGTTTCTGGCTTGAAACCTACACCAGCAGAAAAAATTAGGCAGGACATTCTCATGTGCAACACTCCTTACAACTGCTGCTGTCAGGGGGTGCTAACCAGCAAAGCTGTAGATAAATGGAGGTTTAGATATCCATGGAAACACCAGACAATATGCACAGGTCTGGTCATGTCACTAGCGGCCCAGTCCAAGACACGAATAATCATCAACTAGAGGGGCTGTTAGTGCTGCGTTTGTGCCAAAAAAAGAAAAAAAAAAAAAGATCTTCCCCATTCGTCTCTGGTTGCCATTAACACCAGGCTCAAACTGAGACTGGAGCCATAGTGGTGGTCTGACTCACAGAAGCCTCATCCCAACCATACACACAAGAAATGAGCACACCCAGCATATATGATTATTATGTGTTCAGGTCTGGCTCATGACAACACGAGGATTTTACATATTATTCCACATTTACTTTAAACAGCTGTGCAACAATATTTCACTCTGAAAAAACAAACAAACCAACCAACAACTGAACTTTTCCACTTAGTGTCCAAAACTGTAACACTAACGCATATTTAAGAGAATTTCAGATCTGACCAATAAAGATGGACCGCAGTCTTTTTTTTTCCCCAGCAGGTGTCAATTTGTGAAGTTGTGGATACTTGATATGCAGGAACACCTAAAGCTTCTAAAGGATTTTGGATTTTCTAATTTGGACGTGACTGAAGACATTTGGCCAAGTTCAGAGAGATGCCATTTGGTAACATCAAAGAGGGTGTCGTTGTAATGTTTGAATTGTCGCTGAATAAGTAACAGTCACCATGCTCCAATGTGCCTGTGTATCTGCTGGACAGGGAGGGAGTGAGAGAGCAAGTCTGGGCTTGTCTTGGGCATGCGGGCACTCTGCAAATTGCACTGTGTTTAATCAGCAGAGTTGTCTCACATCACTCTCACTCACGCACATACACCAGTCAAAAATATATAGAATTCACCACCGACATGTATGTCAAGTACGGTACTGGGTCTCATGGGGGTCAGCCATAGGTGCACAGAGCACGGTGTGTTCAGGTTTAAACACTGGTGGTGAGCATGAATTGATTTTTACACCAACTCAACAACTAAAGAGACTGGTACTCACCAGCGCACACAACCCTGTTTAAATGTGGCATTACTTATATACTTATTATATAAAGACGTGCTCCCACGTGTCTGAGTGAACAGCAACAGCGAATCCACCTTAAAAAGAATCTTAAATAGAAAATTGTCATCTAACTTATCTTAACAATTTGATGTTTCAACTGAATGAAGATTGTTATGTCAGACTAGACAATACCTTTTCCTTTAGCACTACTGCCACCTACTGACAACTTCTGGAAGCCAGTGTTTGTGTCACACTGTGGTCTTAACATCTCTTGTATTATCCCTTCAACAACAAACTAACACTCACAAAGTGCCTCTTTTCTCATTTAGTGTACGCTTGTGTTTTTATGCAACTTATAGTCAGTCCTATTTTTCTTGTGTGTCTTACTGAGATCCTCGGCCAGCTGGACCCGGCGACCGGTGATGAGCTGAGTCTTCCTCTCCCCGTCTTCCCCGAAGTCATCCAGTACCTCTTTCACATTTTTCTCCAACCGGCGAACTGAGAGGACACACACAATATAACAATCAATACTTAATCCAACAACAATGCATCTGATTTTTCTCTCAATGTTCCCATTGACTTATATGATCAACTCATCATTAAAATGGTTGAAAGAGGACACATATGTTCTCACAATGGGGAGTTTTATTTTTCATTTATTTAACTTATCGACCTGGATATCTTGTTATGGATCTTGGGTAAATTACATCACAAAAGGTCAGGCCAGCAGTTGCCTCTGTCAAGCATTATCTGATTCGCTAAATTTGATCCCTTTTTTGAAAAAAAAAAACAATACTGTGTCCATTAAAGTGAGTATTGAATGAACCTTATAAATTAAAGTGCTACAGTTGCAACAATATATAGGATAAAGTTAAATCCTAAGTATGGCCAAAATACTACCTGCTGGCTCGCAAGATAAGCTTTAACAAAAACCTAATTGCATGGCAATTACATCATTTAACTTAAGAGGCAATGCAAGGCTGGCTAATAGGAGTGGGTGGGTAAAAATAAACAGAAGCATAGTTTGATATGTCAGCAAAATGTGAATTTGTAAAGTATGCGCATTGCCTTCTGTAAAGTCTCTAATCCTTACCCTCAGTGTTGGTGAGCTGCTGTCGGAGAGTGTTGGCTGTGATGACCAGCATCCTCTGGATCCTCCAAAAAAGTACTACATCATTGCACTCCAACTGTAAAGAAACAATGAAAACAAACAGCTCACATACTGACCTTAACGATAGATGAAAATAAAGTGGAAAAGACAGAACAATTCTGAATCAATCACCCTCTCATCTTACCTCAGAGTCCACAAAGTGTCTCTGGTAGTAGTAGAAACCCCTCTTGCAGAGGTTACAGTGGGAAAGCGCGTTCTGCAAGAAGTGTCGGCGATACAGCTGATGCCACGTGTCCTTAATCTGACGAAGTAAAGAAGTCAGTAAATCTGCAGTTAACAGATGGAGGGCACATGCACTATATGTGATTTTCATTGAAAAATAGAGAGCTTATGTTTTAAGTAAAGATCTAGATTATTCAAACAGCAGAAAATAAATGAATTATTGTAACATTAGATTTTCGTTGTCATCAGCACTAATAATATTAACATGTTTTTTTTCCTGTTTCTTGTAGATGCTCAGAGACACAACAGGTGTTTTCTTCTCACCAGCACGGGGTCAACTTCAACCCCTCGTCCCTCCAGATTTTTCCTGACTGTGGTGACCTCGTCATTGGCCAAGTAGGCTGTGTGGTCATCATGCAGCTTCAGTAAGCGCTCCAGCTCATTTTTTGTTTCATTACGAATGTGCTAAAAAAGATAAAAGAAAATAAAGTGAGTACTGTCTTCATGGTGTTAATGTGTTGTATTATATTTAGACTCAAATCACTGTACATGGGGATCAGTACTAATGTGACAGCTGGAATCATACCAGTCTAACGAGTGCCTTACAAATCTTTTCTCTAAAAAAGCAGCACAGTTGGAAGAATTTAGCACTCAAACTCTGACCTGCTCTGGTGTGCGATTCTTCCAGTTCAGCCACCTCTGCTTCCAGTCTGGACCCACCATATCTCTGATTACTGACTCAGCTACAAGAAGAAAAACACACAAAAAGAGAGTGAAATGTATGTTGTATGTTACTTAAAGCCGAAGCCACTTTTATCCTCAGTTTTTCACGCAACCAAGATGTCTTTTGAGGATTTACCCAAAAATGTGACGCGTTGAAGCAGATATATGAATTTACTGCAATTTGTAATTTAAACAGATCTGACTATGTTTGTATTGTAATGGGGAGGAAATGTAAAATGTGGAATCTGTTTTTAACATCTATGTTTGTAAAAAAAACTGACATTAAATCATCTTGAACTCTGTGTGTATGCCAGCAGCTCTACATATGTCATGACATTGTCATGACTGGGTGGAGAGTCTAGTGCTGGGTAAGCGACACAGCATGAGGTCAACGTGGCTGACGTACTGTCTTTAAGGCGTGACTGCAGGGTTTCTTCCATGAACTGGATGGCTGCATCCCACTGGGGCTTGTCTGTGATGGAGCGGTCTTCCAGGGCATTGTGCTGGATCACCCTCTGAAACACACAGAAAAAAACCCAACACATTATTCGTTGTAATCAGAATGCATACTAAGTCCTGCAGATGTGCCTCTTGTTGGTATGAATTAGCAGTGTTGTTATATCACACATGTTAATGAAACTGTATCCTTCATTCTTAAAGGCAGGTGAACGGTTTTACTGTGTGTTTACCAGACTGTCCATGGCCCTCTCATTCCACTTGTGCCTCTTGATGCTCTCGTCTTTCACAGCCTCCTTCAACTTGTCAAAAATGTCATCCTGGTCTTTGCCTTTGTATTCAGCCATGAAGCGGGCAAACTCTTCCTGCAGCGTCTCCCAGGCAACCTAATGGGAGGCAAAGTATAGCGGGGAAAGAAAAGCTTCATATTAACATACGGCCATTGCCTGAATATCTCTTGTATTTCTGCAGTCTGGGGCATATTACTTAGACCACATATAAGTAGTGAAGAAAAATGAGCATGTTAAAATACTAAAAAATAGAATTTGAATGTGTATAACAGGCTATATTATTCAGTAATATCTCAGTTTTAGCAAAACCATGATTAATTTCTGAAAAATATACAACATAAGGAAAAAGTCATGACCCAGTTTTACTATTTATATTTCTTTTAATCAGCAGAGGGTCAAGGAAATAACACCAATATCCTTCCGTTCACACACTGACGAGCATAATAACCAGTTGTTAGAGACTGCATTACCTCCAGTGCTTTGTGTGGAAGCTGCTTGTCAGTCCACTGTTTGAGCTTGATGTCCACGGTGGTGTTAAAGGTACCCGAGTCCATTGTTTGGGCAGCAGGCAGGTAGATGTTCTCAATCACATGGGTGGAAACGCGTTCCCACAGCTTCTTCTGCAAGATGGACTCCCTGAAGAGAGTGAAAAGACATACAGACTTCTATTAAGTGGAGGGCAGAGGATTATGTTTGGACTGATACCTTAAGCTGTTGTGATTCTTGTTCTTCATGTTCTAACTTCTTTTAAAAAGATGAAGGTGCTTCAAGCATACAGTAGCTACATTTTTTTTTCCTGATGATTATTTTGAGATCAAGATTTAAAGATGGCTCCAACAAGAAAGAGTGTTTGTAATTAAGTTCTTTCCAGGTGTGAGGCTCAGTTAAGTTAACTAACCCAAAGGGGTAAGAAAACAATGAGTGAAGAAGGATCATTCTTGGCTGAGCTGCTTTCACCTGTGGTCAGTGCTACTGCAAATGGACTTGACAGTAAATTCCACTACAGCTCCAGTCTGATCCTGTTAGCAGCAGCCAGCCTCCGTACTCTCACTTCATCTCTCCACGGCAGTGTGGCAACGGAACAAAACCATCCCCAAGATCCCCTTAGGCCAGACCAGTGTTGTGCCTCTCTCATTTATCATCAACGCATGCTCATATTTCATTTGGCTCCCCTTTTGTTCAGGCTAGCACTCCTCACTGTCAATAAGCACCATCTCCAATAGTGCTGGCTGGTTGCTGGCTTGCTAACAGGGCCACCCCTGTTACCGTCCGCGGGCCATTCATCAGAGTATTGATCCAAGAGAACTGATGGCACGCACACTGGGGACGGCCAAACAGCATCCATACATCTCATTTAGCGAGGTTTTCCCCATCGGGGTTGAGGTATAACTATGCATTCATGTACAGATAAATGCACATTGAGATAGACCTGCAGTTTGCTCTAAAAATAGCTCACCTCTGGTTGAGTACTGGAGTGCAAATACATGATCTAATTGCTTTTGGACAAAGACCAGGTAGACAATCTTACACAGCTGAGTCGTCATAAGGTGGCACCTCATTAAGACGAGTATTTTACATTGAGTGGATAAAACACCACTATATTAACTTTGCTATTACAATCTAACAAAAGGAGAAAGCCTCATGCCTTCAAAAAAATAAATTTAAGCATATACATTTTTACTGTTAAAATATTTGTGCTGCTAAGAATAATAGTAGAATTTTTTTTTCTAAACAAATATAAACTTAGACTAGACCTAAATTTGTAACTGATGCTTTTTCTGATTTTTCTTGAAGATGATAGGCACAAATAATGTAACTAAATAGCTTATCTTTAACTTACCAGTGTTGTGGAGTCACTTGACTCAAACTAATAACTTCATCCAGGATCTCATTTTTGGCCTTTTCAAAGAGTTCATTCTGGAAAGAGACAAAAAAAGCATCAGTATCTTTACTACACACTGTTGGAGACCTTTCATGCAGTTCAACTATTTTGTGACCCTCTTGGTTTTATCTTGACACAAATGATTCATTTTTCATAAACAACATCTGCTAAAATTGGGCCACCAATGAGCTCCCAATATTTTTTATGTCACGCACGTAAAAGTGTCATTCAATTACTCACCCTGTCCAACTCTCTTAGACGGGGGTAGTTGTTCTTCCACTCTGTCTCCAAGTTGAAACGAGATGCTGTGGAAAGGAAGAAAATAACAACAATTTTGCCTAAGTCAAATTATAATTCAATATCAATGTTAACACCATAACCTTGTTAAAAACGAATAACTTGCCGTGTGTAATTTGTTTCATGCAAAACTCATCTCCTGTATGTTTCTATTGCTTTTACACCTTTGATGTCTCACTCCATCAAACAGTAATTCTCTGTAATCAACAGGCGATGGCCATACAGGGTCAGAGCCCTCTTTGTTTTAACTTGGTATGATATAAAGGCAGCTCTCAGACTGCTAATGGTGCCTATCCTTTAATAAACGTGGGTGAGGACACACTCACTCTCTTAACTGGTCCCTTAGGAGGAGAGGGGATCACGCACTCTTTATCAAAAGTCCGGGTTTTAGTTATGTAGGGCTCATATATGCACACAGTGACAGACCCAGATGCACGTACACACGCACAGACACAAACACACAGACGCAGGCAGACACACACACACACACACACACACACACCGAGTCTGCTGTCCACAGTCCCCTATCAACAGTGGAGATTAGGCTAATTGCTGGTTTGTGGGGCCATGGTGGCGCCAAGCATGGAGGATGGAGGCCGGCTGTGTGTGATTTGATGGGATATGGATCGATATGCCACACAATAGGCCGGTGGGAACTGCAGTCTCACGCCCATAAATCTCCTGTGCTGTTAGCAATGGGCTTTTGATTGTCTGGACTAATTGCAGCTGGACCATGGAAAGGTGTGTCAGGGTGGGCTGTGCAAAGCCAGTACAGGGAGATGTGAGAGTCAGAAGAAGGGGAGGACTATCACCTGTTCCCTGTACAGTTAATGGATAACATCCTACTGTCCATCCATCCATCCATTCACACTATGAAAAGGTGGGTGAAACTGTAAAAAGGTGGTAGATGTAAACATTCACTTAATCAGTCAACCCTCTCTGAGATAAAGTTTACTCCCGAAAGTGCAGTCATACCTTTGAAGACATCAGCCTGCTGCTCAACGGACTCTCTCACCATCTTCCAGAAGCAGTCGGAGACGGCCAGACTCAAGTTCTTTGTAGTGACCTGGTGGGCCTTCAGCATGCCATCCCTTGCACACATACATGCATCGTTAACTTTAAATAAACTCATGTGATGAGGCACTAAAGTTTGAAGAATAGGGTGTAACTTGCCTCAATAATCTGGAGTTTTGGAAGAAGTCTTCTTCATAGTCTTTAATGGAGTCTATGCTTTCACCGCTGCTCCCTGCACACAAACCGATGGCAAAACAAGTTGTGAGTAAATGTCAGTTCAGTTAATGCTGTATTTCATGCAATAATTATGTCCAGACACACTACTGAAAAAAACATTTCTTACTGAGGAGTACATTTAAAAGTAAAGACAGTTGGAAAACTAAAGTAATTCTACCGCAAAATGTGTTCACAAAACCAACTTTGTGAATTAGGACATTATTCAATATGGCATTAAATAGTGCCAATTTATATGCAGTATGATGAATTGCTCAGTAGTACATGTTACCTTTTCCAGTGACTACAGCAAAGTAACCCAAGGCTTTCATAGGAAACAGCTTGCCTTCCACTATTTGCTGGATCTGAAAGAGAAAATGTAAAAACAAAAAGGACTCACATACTCATGCCAACCCACTTTGTAGTACATTCCCCACCTGCGGACCGAAGGTCCACCAAGTTAAAATAAGTGCTCAGCTCCCTCTTGTGGAGCAGCTACATAAAGCTTCACTCACAGGACCCTTTATCCACTGGTGTTTGCAAAATCTGTATTATTGAATTGTTAAGTTATTGTATTATTAAATTAATCTTTAGGCTGGTTTTGCTTACAGTTTAAGTTTGTTAGTAAGCACTAACAAATTTGAATGAATACATTGTTGTCCTCTTTGTTTATCGCCAGTAACAAGCCTGTAGACGGATCCACACTGTTATGACAATAAGTCTGATGACGTATATAACCATTAATCGTCTGCATAATCCTTTACTTATTAAAGTAACATTTTCACTGTATTGCATTTCTGCGACAGTTAAACCATCTTACTCTGCTTGGGCTGGCCAGGTTTTTCTCAGCCAAGTCCACTTTGGTCAGGACAAAGATGGTCCTCTTCCCCTGGGGGTCCATCTGACTAACCAAATCTGTTACAATGCTCCGCTCTGCATCCACACTGCCATCTGGGGGGGCATAACAATGGAGAATTGTAAGAAGTTTGTCAAATAATTAAAGACTGAGATCACATCAATGGGAAGTAAATGTGTACGCCTTTACATCTGACTGCTGAATAGCATACTCATTGCTCACCCTGAATACAGAGGATGATTGCATTGGGGTTCTGCATATAGGCCTTGCTGATGCTGAAGATGGTTTCCTTAGTGTCTGATGCCATGCCTGCAGTCACCGTCTGATAGAGACAAAAAAAAAAAAAAAAGAAAAATTAAATTCTACATATAATCAGGACAATCATTGCACCATAATAGACCCTGTATAACAAAGTTTTAAAAAAAAATCACAAAACATTCACATTCTTTACAAATTCAAGAACTTATACTCACACTGATGACACCTGGTAAATCAACAAGCACCATCCTCTGGATGCCAGGGCCTTTGACACTCAAGGATATTGTCTGACATGCAAAAATAAAAATCATTATTTTATGAAACTTTACAGAGGTAAATCAGCAAGGTGTAACTATCTTAGTAATCTGAAAGGAAGCACTATGTCCCACCTCAGAGCTGACTGTCTGCCCCTCCCTCACACTCTTCCTCATCCTCAGCTCGATCTCATGCCTTAGAGCAGCCAGCTGCGGGGTGGAGGAAAAGACCAGTTATAATGGTACAAATAGGTAGAAAAGTGAATGCTTAAATTAATTTGAGATGTACTGAGAAAATGACTTACATCCTCCTCCTTTGTAAGGTCAAACTCTCGGCCACTGTCCTTAAACATGGCCACGTGGTGAGGGCCTTCACTTAGTGTTACCTGCAGAGAGAAGATAAGAATTGCCAACTGCTCAAATAATATATGAAATTCACCTAAACTGGGTTCTTACACATTTTCTGCTCTCAGAATAGCTTCATTTTGTTATCTGGTCACACATACCTTGACAGGGGAGCGGGTCATCATCTCTCCTGAGCCCCTGGGGAAGATTCTAGCCTGGGCTATCATCTCCAGCACACTAGTTTTTCCAGCACTCTGATCCCCAACCACAACCACCTAAAAGAGTGGAGGAGGGAATGGGTGAGAAAAGGAGGACAGTGAAAGTCAATGGCTCATGGAGAATGTGTAAATAAGAAAGATATTACAAATTAAGAGATTTTGGATCTATTAAGAAGACTCATTTAAACAAAAAACATAAAAAAAAAATTATATTTTCAAACATAATGTAAAATGAGAGCTAACAGACTAATAAAAAAAAAAAGATAGAAATCAAGTTTCCTATAAACAGCAGATGTATATTAGACTGCTCATTACCCTGGGTAAGTGGTCCTGGGTGTTGTAGTTGGCATCATAGTCAGACAAGATGTCCAGGACTTCAGAATACAAGTCAATCAGAGATTTCTAGATAAAAGAAAACAGTAGTGATGAATATTAATTTTATTTCACTTTGCAATTAACTAATCCTCTTGGGATTGGCATTCTTGACTGGAGTGGCAATAAAACCAGTGAATAACAACTCGAGCTATAGAAGAATAACTAAACCAAGAGCCAAAAAACACTTGTAAGAGCATTACAAGCACTGGGCCAGATAATTTCAGAAGATACTATTGCAAGATCTTGTTTGACAAAACAATCCAAGGAAGTGAAAAAAGTCGAAATGACATAGTTATGTGTATCGTGTGTATCGGTTTATGTGCAACCCACCTTCACTTTCCTTTGGTGAATCCCCTTATCATCTTTTTGCAGCACCACCTTCCTTAACTCTTTATTCTCCTTCTCCAGTCTCTCCAGCATGCGCTGATATTTTAGCTATGGCATAAAAGGCAGTCTCCAATTAACAACCAGCATCAGTAAGACTTCAATCTAAAAAACATTTTTTGCCAAAACCTGGAGGTGAAATTTGATGTAGTGGTGCAGGAAGAAACAGTCAGTTACATTTTGTGAAAAGTGTACCTGGGTACGGAGCAGTTCTTCTTGAAGCTGGTCGATCTTTTCTTTGTCTGATGACTAAAGATCGAAACAAGGAAACAGAGGAAAGAACAGCAACAGACCGTGTTAAAGCTTCCTTTCTGTTTTGACAATTAGAGCTTCCCATTACTCTCAAGCATAAAATCCCACCAGCACCATGAAGGATCATAACGTGCACACTGTATTACAGAGAGAACCAGTGTTGAGAGTCAAGTTAATGCATGAAGAGAGGAACAAATATCAGATTTCAGGGAGAAATTACTCATTCTGGTATTACTTGGCTTCGATCAACAAGCTCTTGATTCATAAACAGGCACAAATCACAGAGTAAACCCTGAAAAGTACAGCTGAATGTAATCACACAATCATTTAGTCATAACAGCTTGATTTTTGTTGTGATCATTTGATTATATTTCTTATACACTTGCAAACAGGTTTGTCAGGATGAGAGACAGGACAGAAAGTGAGAGACACAGCATATATGAACAAATGGGATTGCCAGCAGAAGAAAGGGAATTTTACAGACCAAAACACCGAACTATTAAAAAAAAAAAAAAAAGAAAAATACAAGAAACTATTTCTACACTAAACGACAGGGACAGGAAGCGTGCTACAAGTTACCTTCTTGTGATATGCGTCATCAGTGTATTAAACAGTTTTGAATTTCCTTAATTTAAACTTCAACCTGGCAATAACATGGTCAACTCTCAAATTTTCTGTAGTTAGATCCATTCATGGTAGTGTCAGAAAAGTGCAGCTCACACCATGCAGCGGGTTGCCACTCCACTCCATGCAGTGTTTCCGTACATGAATAGAGCGCTTCTGATGACTGTCCGTCCATTTGCATTTGCATGAAAGAGTAATGCTGAGCTACGACACTGAGCTTCTCGAACCAGACTATGAAGGTCCATGCATGCCTTCTCCACGGACTAACTGGCAAAGCAAATCTTGGCCCAGCCTGACAGACTATGGGGTGATATAAGGAGGCTACTATCAGGTATTGTAGGGGAGAGACTAAAGTATTGAGAGGCCAATTTGTCTGCACTACAAATGTTCTAAAATGACTTTAAAAGGCTAAGGCCATGGCTTAACGCAGAGGATTAGACACAAAGCAACTGTAAAATATAATGCAATCCACTGCAGAAGCAATGCAATATATACATTCAGTCAGAGAGGAGTTGTTTAATTCACAGTGGTGTTTTTAAGATGCTGACATCTATCCATCCAATTTTAAAAGAGACTGAACATTTTGGCTTAACAATGTATTCACTGCATGGCCGCAGCAAAGGAATGTATTATTGTGTTACTTAGACACTTTGCAGCTGTTCATGTTGTTGTGTCCTCCATCCCCTATATGTATAGGCATAACAGAAAACACTACCACTACATTTGCGATTTTATTTTTCATATTAAAAGAGTTTTATCTAAAAATGTAAATTTCCAGCTCTGCTCTTACAAATGAAGTTTTTAAAGAGCAATGTAACATCAGCTGAGTGTTTTTTTTTTTTTGCTGACCTCATATGTGCAATAGACAACTTTTTAATCAGAAAGGGCAGTGAAACACTGCTTTTCGTTCAAGTGTTAAGTTACTCTCTTCTGTCAAGTGGCTGGTAGAAATGGAACTGCTAGGACATTTTTTCTGTTTTTCATCTCTGCAGATGTGCTCTTTTAGGAGGCATCTGTGGGATAGGGCGGTTCTAAGTGGGTTGGGACCTTCACCTTGCGCTTCTGTTGAGGGGGGCTGGGGTTCGGAGGCGGAATGGGAGCAGGCTCTGGCGGTGGGGGGCGCGCACTATTGGCTGCTGCGGCCCGCCGGACCTCCTCCTCGTGCCGCTGGATCTGCTGCTGAATAAGAATGAGCTCGCCGAGCAGACCCTGCTGGGGTACGTCATAGTGAGAGAGATGAAGGAGCGGCAACATAAACAGCAACCAGCAACATGGCCGGTCAGCCACACAGGGCGACAACAGAGGAAACCTAACCTGTGTCTGCGTCACTGGCGTTGGCTGTTCAGGTTGCAGAATCACAATACATTCAGACCTCAAGTTTAACTAAATCAAGGTCATTGGCTTTGATAATCTTGCCACCGTCATCAGTGCGACCTAAGGAGGTACAAAACTTTTCCAGACTGAAGGCAGATGAGGTGACTAATACGACAACCAGCACCTCTCAGCAAGTGGCAACAACAGTTACTCTAATCCCTTTTCTGACCATCGTGCACCTCTGTAGAATAATGACTACACACACATTCACCATGAGTCAGGCAACACTAGAACTGATTTTCATCTTATGCTTTGCAGTACAAAATACAGTATGAGAGTGGAAATTTCTGTAAAGCTGAAACAGTAACCAAGTTCAGACTACAATTTTTCAATGTGCTGCAACATAATAATGTTAGGATGTTCATAAGAGAATTGGTCCGATGAAGCTGAAGATGATGATGATTAAATAAGCAAAGCAAGCACTGGGATATATCTCTACCAGGGGCAAAGCGCAAAGCACACTGTATAGCAGGTGAAATTTGCTTGGTTCAGGGGTCCCCAACATGATATGATATAATTTATCTTTTCACTGACTTTTTTTGCTTTCTGAACTGCAGCTCTGTGAAATGCACATACAGAACCTTTTAAATGCAATCTGTGGTGAAACTTCCACTTTTAAGGGTTGTGTTGAGTTACATGTGCTCATGTTGGAGACCATGACTGCAGGCTAAAAGCAGGGCACAGGAGAGGAAAGCCATAATTTTTCTTAATTCTCAATATTCGTCTGTTCTAGATTTAATTTTTTCACTTTGTACAGTGTATAAACACACACAAAACATAAAAATAAAACAGTGGGACAGTGAAAGTGGTCATTTGATGGAAAAGATCAAAACACAAAATGAGCAAGAAACAGAGGACAAGAGAAATGAGAGAAATGTGCATTCAAACTGTTCTGCCACAATCTGCTGTAAGATAAAAGGCTAGAAAAAAAGAATGGTCTCATGAAATAATAGCAAAAAACAGTTGCGAGAAATAACAACGATCAGTTGTCAGAACAGTGTGATTAACTCTCAGGTTATACTCTGTCAGAATGAGTGCCATACAGTGTGTACATGTAACAGGAAAAACCTTCATTCAGTGTTCCATTTAGCACCAGCTGCAAAGCTGCTCTGTGGTGAGAGCTGCATCAAAGTTTAGAAAGCACAGAATATTTTCCAATTATACTCTTACAGTAGGAACGTTACTGTTGAAAAAGTCACACTGTTACATGGCCTCAAGAGCTCATCTTGATTATGCTGTGAATCTTGAATTCCTATTAAATTGAACAGATTGAATCAAAATGCACCCAAAAATAATATATATAATCCATAGATTATATAATTAGGGCTTTGTTAAAGTTTTGACAACCTTTGGTGAGTTGAAATAAGGTGACACATGGATCGCTGCTAAGTTCAATGCTATACTTTTATCCCTTAAACATCCCTTATATCCCTTCTTTGAATAGATTTTGATTCAATCCACTATAGTTCTTGCCACTGAAGAAAAAGGTAGTTAAGCTGCAGTGGAGTGGAGTGAGGTCGAGCGGTGATATACTAGAGGGGACAAAGCTGAAAAGTGTCAGCAGGTTTTACAAACTTGCCTTTTTGTATTGCTTGTCGCTGCCATCTTGCGTGGCTGCGGTAGAAGAATCTGTGGCTTTTAGTGGAGGATCGCCTGAGGTTTCTACCAGGAGAGACATGACAACATACAATGAGGTTACTTCAGAAATGCATCTCTGACTATTGAGTGCTTAATTTAAACAAGCTTGGAGAGACAATAATGCCCGAAGTGAAAAGAATCCAGACAGACATAATTTAAAGCATGCCTATGATTGGAAAAAAAAAGACCAGAGTGATGACATTTCAAATGTTTGGAAAATCTTGCACTGAAACATAAATAATATGTATGTATAATACATTTACAAGTCTACAAACTATACTCTACCTGGAGTTTTTGAATAAAACACACAAAGAAAAACACACAACCACCAAGAAGAAAATCAAAGAATGCAGACATTTTAAATGATTTAAATCACTCTATCTCTTGTCTAAAAAAAGTCTAAGATATGTTTATAAGGTGTAAACTGACGTGCTTTTATTGCTATGCACAAAGCAAAGCCTGCTAAGCCATTAAAATGAGGCAAAGACACCACACCGTAATGCCATGTGTGTATAATCAGATGTGACAATGTACACATAAATAGTACACTGCTTATGTAAATGCAAAACTGAAAAAGTATTTTCCTTAATCCATGAAAGGGTGTGAGGTTTGCAGAGTAAAGGTCCAGGAATGCTCATTTGTTTATTTTATGAGTCACAGCAGAGGTGTGGTCACACCTGGCCTGCCAAGTGTCTGTATACATGACCTGATCATGCCTTTCCATATACCACTAATTAAACATTAATTAGTTTTCGAGTCATATTATCATTATCATTCATCTTTATTTTAACAACTTTCTGGCATCATTCGACGCATTTTCTCATAATGTAAAATGTATTGGTGTGCATTTTCCAAACATTTGAGAGGAAAATAGAGAAGCCAGACTGAGATTGCCCCAAAGATTAGTGAACGTTAGCATCATTAAAGAAAGCAGCCAATACAGGCCAGGGGAGAGAGAGGGTGGAAGTCAAAGGAGGCAAAAAACCACACAGGTAGGACAAAGTACAGCCAAGGACAGTCAGGTTAAAGAAAGTCAAAAGGGAAGAAGGGGACGTACTAAAAGGCGAACACGCTGGATCTGCATTTGAGAGCTTTTCAAACTAGGAAGATATTACTAAATACTAAAAAAATCATGGTGACTCTACTGTCTCTATTTAACACTTATCTTAAATTTCACCATGAATTAGAGGACAGTAGCCATTCACATACTTTTGAAAAAGGAGGAGAAAATTTTATTGATTGAAATTGAAAATGATTATCACCCACAGGGTAAAACTGAACATCTGCATAAATAAGCATACTCCTCTGAATACCCTGAGAGTTGAAGATTAGACCTTTTCACCATCTTAGCGATGGGCCACACATTTGACTGTATACAGAACCTGCATAACGCTGCCATCGCTGACGGCCGCACTGGTCTGCGACCTGGAAGTCAGTGTCCCGGGGAGACACCCTGCTACCGCCTTTAAGAGCAGAACCGCTGCAAGCAGGAACCCACAACCGTGCCAATACCATGGCAAGATGGTGGTCAAACAGCGGCAGAGAGAAAAGAGGGGGATGGGCAGCGCTACTGAGTGCGGGGGGGGGTTTACACACCTAACAACAGATGCAGACCAGAAGCTCCTTTGACTTCACTACCCAAACTCACACCTGTGAAGAATGTTGAGGAGGACAGGAGGGTAGAGGAGGAGGAGAAAGGAAGAACAACACAAGATAAAAATCATAAAAGACAGAAGCAGAGGGATGGTGGTCAAAGCAGGGACACAGCTACATGATGAGTATTAAAAACAAAGCTGCTGCTGTGCCAGAGCTTCGAGTGAAGAAGCCACTTAAAGAGAGATAAGCACACCCCAAACTGGACCTGAACCTCAAGGAGCCCAAAATTACATATTTTCTCATCACCAGTCTATTGAGAGGTGTCAGTATTTAAAAGGCATTTCTTTCCACTGGCAAGATTTCTTTATTACTTTTGCAATATGAGTTACAATATTATCACTCCCTGACTGGAATAAAAACTGACTCCATGAACTGAATTCACCTGAATAAAAACTCTTAATAAGCAAACTGTTCAGCTGTTATGGAATAGTGATAGTTTTGTTGAAAATTCGCTGAAAGATCTCAAGGAAGTTTCAACTGATCAGATGGCGAGTGGATAATAATATTTTAGGGTGAGGTGAGCAAATTAATTTAAAAAGCCCTGACGTAGCCCTGATGTTCATTGAAGTTCATTGTTGCTTTCCTTGATAGGTTTGATTTAGGTATTTATCAATACACTAAACTTCTACTCCCAAACTGGTTGCTTTCAAATTGCTGTGGAGGGTAGATTTCAAGTGACAACAGCATTCATCTTATCAGAGGACAAATATGTATGATGGCAAAATGACTTGTTAAAAGTGATGCAAAGCAGTTTTGTGTGTTGTTAGGTAATGCACTTTAAATAAATAGCAAAAAAACAAAAAGAACAGAAAAACTTCCATTTCAGTCTATTAACAGCAAGGACTGCTTAGCAATGTGTACCTGGTCCCATTTGAATGTATGGCTTTTCCCTATACCATTGTATAAGCCATGGATTTTTGGATTGATTACAAGACTTTTAATCTAAAACATATTTATTACTGGTTATTTGGTGTAAAAAATAGCTCTTTGCAGAATCCTGTGGCAACCACAACCAGAGGCAGGGACAGAAAAGGCAGAAATTGCTCAAATCTTTTCACAACTATAAGTCTATGTTATCTCATTCTGCTCAGGTCACTCTGAGGTGAAGTAAACCACAAACTCTAAGTCTGACGTGCTGAAGGTCACCTAGCTGGATTGTTGGATACCAATAGATACCAACGCAGATGTGGAAGACAGGTTTACTTGAATAAACCCACTTAATTATCTTGATTTGAAAGCTTGACACTGGATAAGACACTGATGCCTGCAAAAAAACGTTCTATGAAATTTTGTTATGGGGCACAAACTTTACGAAAATACAGTTGAGGTTTTGTTTGCTCACCAGAGGACAGGAGGCTTTTGAGGAAAGTGAAGTTCTCTCCTATCTTGTCCATGTCAGGTAGTAGTTTGGCTATTTCCTCTATCTCCGGCAGAGCTTTGGCCAGTTTATCTATAAATGCAAGAAAAAAAATAAGTCAAGAGAAGAAGACGGTTGCTAGTCTTATCTCTAAATGCATAATTCAGCAGCCATGATTCAAATCAGGGATCATTCATAGAAGAAAGAGAAGGCCGGGTATTAATTTTAAAAATGAAAACACTTACCAAAATCAATTTGTTCACTCAGTTCCCAGACAAAATCTGGAATGACCCAGTTATATTCACTAAAATCAGGCAGCATGTCCTTCCATTCATCATAGGTCTGAAGATAAAATGACAGGCGTATGTTATTTTCAAAACACCCAGGGGAAGGGTTTGACAAAACAGCAAGCAAAACTGAAATGGAGGGGAATATTTATGTTGTATAGTTTATATTCATCTCCCAGCTTTAGTTTACATCTCTCTACCTCAGCAATGACAAGATGACAAAAGTTGGAGAATAGTTCGGCTGATGGAGACACTCAGACGACGCTAACCTTTTTAGCCGTGTACCCTCCTCCCACTGCCGACCCCAGCAGAATGTATCGAAGCTTTAGCAGCCGGGAAGCGAGGCGGACCATCCAGAAGTTTCGCTGCTGCTGGTAGCCACGGCCTCCAGAGCCTGGGGGAGGCTTGGGAGGCCTCATGGGCAACCGTGACATTGAGGTGAAGTAGCGGGCCGCCGTGCGATGAGGGGGTCGCTGAGGGTTGCTGTTTCCAGAGTAGCGGTGGTGGATGGCACGGGACAGGGGGTGCAGCTTCTGCAGCGGCACCCGAAATCTCACCCCCATGTTGGTGGAGACGAGGTTCCTGCAGGCCATGCTGGGATGATAGAGAAATTGGACAGCAAATTACACAAACTCATCTTCCTCATCTGACCATAAACACCGTAACCCCGCTAATAAACAGAATCTGTGTCAAGTCAAGTCAGTCTCTATCAGATAAATACATGACAACTTGGAACAAGGAAATCTGAAGTTTGAATTTGTAATAGCTTCTAAATCTGAAGCCTGTGACTTCATTAATAGTGAACTGAACCAGCTGACTTAATATGCAGAGATTAACACTGTGGTAAGTGTAATGAAATACACATCTACGGTAAGTTACAGTAGCTACTGTACATCTGTGATAATATGTCGAACTATCCATTTGCAAATTGTCCTTTTAGTAAGAGACAGAAACCCCTGAAAGCTGCATCCAGTTGGCAAAGAGAAGATATAGCAGATAATTTAAGGTTGTAAGCTGAAGTTACCTGTCAGCAACAGACATTAAAACAATTCTGTAAATACACTGAGCAGGTGCACTATCCTGTACTAATTTAGATAAACAAAGGCAATCTCAGGCAGTGTCCTCAGCAGCAACTTTTCCTGAACTGGTTTGATGCATGTGCTATCTTCCTCTACTATACTTTAACTTTGAAACACTAAATCATTGTTATGACATACTATGTCATTATTTGTGATTTACTAAGTCATTATCTTGACACGAAATCAATATTTTGCGACACTAAATCATTATTTTACACGTTATTTTATTTCACGCCATTGTTTTGAGGAAAAAGACATTATTTTGAAATACTACATCATTATTTTGACATATTAACTCTTTCTATAGAGAAACGTTTCCCATCATAATGACTTAAAGAAGCTCTTTTTCCTCCATCAGAGCCATGGAAAT
>JBAJHX010000106.1:12814922-12831879 GCA_037176925.1 Amniataba percoides
ACGTCAAAATCAACAACCTCAGGACACCTCCCTTGATTATTGTGGAGATATTACACATCTAGCTATAATATATGTTTTAAAATTTGGGTGTTTTTTATCAGGATGGCTGGTATTTCTCCACGGAGCAGGCAGCTAGCTTCGCTGTCCTCAGCTGTCAAAACGACCGGCTAACAGTTAGCTTCATTTACCTTCATTAAAGAGAAACTCACCAGGCGGCTTTACTCCCGACACGCAGCATGGTGCTGTTACGAACAGCGGCTAAACGCAAATCTCGGTCAAACTCTCTCTTCAGGTACGTTTTAATTCATCTTTCCAAATGGCACACATCTGCTTGCCTGTTGGGGCAGCTAACTAGCTCGTTAGCTAACAAGGACACAGCCAGGATGACAGTCCACTTCCTGTGAGCGGTGCTACCTTCAAATCAGCACTGACAGAAAACACACCGGCGGATCGCTTCCTATGTAGTGATCCACTGGGCCAGAGGGATCATTTGTTATCATCAGTAGGTGATAATAAATAGTCATATTGAAGCATTCACAGAAAAAACACTTTGTGCTTGCTACAGTGTCCTTAATGTACAAAGTGTTTCTAATGTATAGAGGTCAAAAGCTGACACTGTCCTGACTGCTGCCTCTCATTTGGTATATTTAAATGGGTCATACTGATAACATGAATGATAAAGATGCCATTTTAATAACCAGGTGCAGCTTAGAGCTGGTTAAGGACAAAGCACTATTGAGAAATAAACTGATCAGTGAGAGACAGCCCACTTACCAAGCCCACTTACTGCATATTAAGAACATGCATGCAGTTTCCAGGCAGTACATGCAGGTGTAATTACTTGTTGCACAGGAAAGCTTTGGCATGTTGCAGAGGAGGATGCATATTCATCATGTTTTAACATTTGTGGATCAGACTTTCTCCCACTAGTCTAATTTTCAAAAGAATTACACATTAAAATGAATAAGACTTAATATTTTGTTGCAAATAATTTGCTTACAATAACTACATCAAGCCTGTGACCCACTGACATCACCAAACTTTTGCATTCTTCTTTTGTGATGCTTTTCCAGGTTTTCGCTGCAGCCTCTTTCAGTTGTTGTTTGTTTTCCGTGGTTACACCCTTGAGTCTCCTCTTTATCAGCTAAAGTGTATGCTCTATAGGGTTTAAGTCTGGAGATTGGCTTGGCCAGTCTGAAACTTTCCACTTCTTGTCCCTGATGAACTCCTTTGTTTGCGTGTTTTGGGTCCTTATCTTGCTGCATGATAAAGGATCTCACAATCAGTTTGGTTGCATCTTTCTTTAAATTGGCAGACAAAATGTTTCTGTGAACTTCTGAATTCATTTTGCTGCTGCCATCATGTGTTACATCATAAATCAAGGTTAATGAGCCCATCCCAGGAGAAACCATTCAAACCTGAGCCGTGACATTACCTCCACTGTATGTTTGGCATCGTGAGCAGATCCTTTCCAGTCATACGTTCTAATGCTTTTGTTAACCTAAAATTTGGTTTCCTAATGCTATATTCTAAGTTACGTATCAGATCTAGATGTAAATACCTGAAAATAAAAGCTGAAAAGTTGATCTCGTCTCATATTCACCTTTTGATGTCAAACCCAAATGTTTTCTCTCTACAGTAAAACTCCAGAACCTTCATATTCGTATTTTACAGAAATTTCTTCAGTGTAAATTCCTTTGTATAAACTAAGGTTCTTCTGTTCATACAAACCAAGTAGTGGTTATTTAAAAGATACTGAAGGGTAACAACCACAACAGAGTTATGCCTAACAGAAACAAATGAGTCATTACACGTGCAGCAGACTGTTTTGAAAACATTTATTGAAAAGAAAGAAATCAAGATAAATCTGAAATACAATCCTCAGGGAAAAAGAAGTGAAAATAAATAAAAAATAAATTATAAAGTACAAAATTTTTCAAAAAAAAAAAAAAAGTACATCTCTGCCAATAAAAATAATACATATACTCCAGGTGAGCCTCTTGCTGAGGTGTGGGAGCTGAAAATAAGAAGCATACCAAATAAACTGAACTGAAAGAGCTGACATACAGATGGACTGTAATAAAATGTTTTACCAACAGTTTATTTTCATTCAGTTTTGGGTACTGTTATTATTTTCTCTATTCATTTCAAATAGACACATTTCCCTGAGGAAACAACATCCACGTGAGGCTTCATATACTCAGTGGCTGACTCAATCTAAATGCCATTCGATGGTTTGTTTAAGATACATGATGTGAATAAGAGGCCAATGCTAACTGTCAACAGTCGGTATATGTTGTACCTGTATAAGAGCATAGAGGTTTCAGCATAAAATCCATTGCTTTGACATAGCTGTGTCAGAATAAAAGGCAAAACTGTAGCGTTTTAGAAAAGCCATAGTAGTATTTACACTTTGCACGTCATTAAATGTATGATTTATTTTTGTATCAAGGTGCACAGTTATGACACAGCTGAGACTGAATCAATTTGCCCCTAGCAGCAATAATCACTTCTACAATAGACCGCTGATATCGAGCAGCAATACACATTCTTTTTGCCAATTACATTTTAGTTTTACATGGATGGAAAAAATATCTAGAAAACGAAAGTGAAATATGTACATTTAATGATCAGACAGAAAAGTAATAAGATTGTCAGATGGTGCTCAAATTCTGAATTCGCTTTGAGGTGGCGGCAAATACACTACATGAGTTGAATTCCCTTCTTGTATCAGATCCTTGGTTTAAAAAAACAAAAACAAACAAACATTGAGACAAAAAGAAAAAGCTGAAAAAAAAAAACTTCAGGAGCCTGCAGTGACAAATCTAAAATAAAAATAATAATTAAACCAGGAAGGTTTAATTTAAACTTTCTAAAGTAGACATGTGCTGCATTATGTTTATCCAAGAGAGAGCAAATATTGATCCGAGTGCCCCAATCATACTTCACAATAACTGATTCAAATTGTGAAATGAATGCCCACGATTCATGCCCAAAATAAGGAAGATGTACAGATAAATCCAACAGACAGTACAAATCAAAAGTAGACAGACAATTGAATGCAACGCAGTACCACAATTGTAGAAAAAGACACACCAGCCCTTTGATAATCCAAAAACCATATTTTTTATAACTAAATCTTTTGAATTTTATGCACACACTAGAAATGCACATCTCATATATACAGATAGAATCCAACCGCTAACATTATCATCAACTTTAAAGTCTGTTGTGTCAAATCAGATTTGACAGAGCTAAACAGGCTAAAATGAAACTATCCTTTCATTTTCAAATAACCAAGACAGGTATGACGAAAGGTCTTTGGAAATAGAATCAATAACCATAATATTGCCTCACATTAAATTCTGTTCTTTTAACAACATTCAATTTCAGCCTCAGTAGGTATCTAGAGAATAATAAAATTAAACCCTGAAAGCAAATATAAAAAGAAAAAGAAAAAGATGCTCAATATTCAGAGGCATGAAACCCCATGCAGCCCATTTTGGACACATCGGAAAAACTGTCAGTAATTTAGACTTTTCTTTTAAACAAGATATCAGCATTGTTGTGAAAATTGACACAATAATGTCCATTTGAGCCATGTTACGCATTTCACCAGTTTCATCTACTTTACATGTCCTTCTTCTCACACTGACAAATTACCAGCAAAATACCATAACAAAATACTATAACTGGGCTCATCAAATAAACAATGTCTCCATTAAAGCGATACACATATCACATTTGAGCTTGTCTTAGAAACAGTATGGATCCCAAGTTTCATACGCATTTGTAATATTATGACAAGACAATGGCTTTTAGGTACTGAGCAACTTCAGACTCCTGTTATCACTGATATCAAGGAAATCTATTATGATTTTGACTACATGAATAAAATCATTAGTAATCAATGAACAAGCTAAATGCGATATTGTGTGTCATACATAAGCCACCTAATGTAGCACTGTTAAAAGATGTTTCAGAAATCCTAACTATCGAGGAGGAAGAGTAGCATTACATTTAGTCTGACATTCTTTTGACATGGCGTCTCATAACCACTGATTAGCACTCTGAAAATACTTTGGGACACACACTATTTGAAATAAACCATACAATTCATGAAAGGCAGGCTGCTATGCAGAGTACACATACAGAGTATGTTGGTGTTTTACTTTTAAGGGATACTTCATCCTAAATCTGCCTTTGAGTATCAAACACAGTCTCTGGTGGCTTTGGAATTAGCTGTTACAGGTATGTTGTTTTCTCCTTACAGCTGTAGTAGTCAGCTTGATTTCAATTGGATATAATGATTTCCAGGCTCCAGTTTCCATGAGTGAAAAAAGGAGCAAAATTTAATTACTCCTCAGTTAAATCTCCTGCAGTGTAAACATCTTCTTCACTGTCTATGTCTTGGTATGCCATTATCATGGTTTAAACAGAACGAGTGAGTGTTTGATACTAAAAGAATTGATTTTGGGGAGCATCACTTTAAATGTCACAGACAGAGCAGTGAACAGAACATATAGTAGCCCTTAACACTCTATGCAGGTAGCCTGTGTGTAATACATGAATATAAGTGTGTACGGTAACCAGTATCTATCTTATGCAGTGTATGTTCTGAATGTGCTGAAAACAGTGAGGCAATGAGAGGCACAATGCCTTGCCTTTTAATCAGTCTTCCATAGGAAGAAATTTTGGTTTAAAAAGAAAAAAAAAAAGAAAGAAAAATAGGAACTTTAAGCAGTATTACTGGCTTTCCGAAGCCAATCTGACATGACTTTGTAAATGAATGTGGGCGGCTCATGCATGTGATTAACTGTCCACAATAACCAGCCAGATTCATGCTGTTTCTAGTGCAGATTTTTTTTTAAATACAGAGACTATGTAAATGTTTCTTAATTCTACAGTAATGCTGTATTTGTTGTAATATTTCTAGTATTGCAACCATCAAGTCTTTCAGAACATGACAGGGAGCTGGCTTCATGCAGGTCTCAGTATGCTTTCGGTCTCCTGTGTGGTGTCAATAAATCCCGACCATGGCTCATAGATGCAAACATAAAGATTAAAGGTTGATATCTGCTGATGATGAATGAAATGTAGAGAAGAGTTTCCCGTTTTCCTAATCGTTACCGCAAGTCTGGCAGGGAGGGCCAGAGGAAATCCTATACTGCCCCATCACAGGTGTTAGCATGGTATGCTAACACCTATCATGTAAGAGCTACTTTGACATCAATGCTAATGCGTTAGCATTGATGTCGAAGTACAGCTGAGGTTGATGAGGACTCAGTCATTACTTTAACAGGTATCTTGCTATGAAATGAGTCGTTGACCAGTTGGTATTAGGACATGAAAACACAGGGATCATGAAAGCCTCTGACGAATAACGGATCCATTACACTAGTATGGAGAAGAAGGTGAGATGATATTTTCCTTTTTATGTTTTTTTTTTCCATTTTGCATTTTTCTAAATAACAATATCTTTGTTAAAAACCGTACAGGTAAACTCTAACAAACACAATGGACATCCTGCCACAAGTCCCAGCCTGTGGTTGACAGAGAATGAGCACATCTGTCTCCCTTACTGTTCTCTTTATAAGTCAGTTACTTTCAACAAGCCATGTTTTGAATCTGTGTCAAAGTTTGGCCAAATTATGAAGGAAATGCAACCTCAGATTAAGTTCCTAGAGGTTCGTCATTTCTGTTTAATAGACTGTAATTTCTGCCTGGGGTGTGCAATTGAATGAAGGCAGGTTGCAAGGTTCCTGATCTTCTACAACTCACAATGTGTTTGAAGACCATCTAAATCTTGTCTAGTCTCAAATGAGGAATTTCATTCATCACTGGGTGCCCATGGTAAGCTTTAAAGCTTTTCTTTTTTGGTTATAACTTTATGCTCTCTCATGAGTGCTCGCTGGGTGGGGTGCTAGCTCATCAAGATATAGCAGAACATCATCTGTATAACACCACTACATAGTAGCAATCAGAGCCTGTGCCACCAAAAACAGGTCAGAACTGTGAAACAAAGTTACTCTGTGAAAAGTTTGGTGGCTTAGATCATGCAGAGTTGGTTAGTGTAGACTCTTATTGGTCCACTCACATACAATGCCATCAGTTGTTCCATGTTAATTACAGTTCATCCCCATTTCAATGTGAAAAAAAAACACCCTCTTTCTTTATCAACCGATTCTCTTACTTGTCCTTACAGATGGGAAGAAGAGTGGTTCGTGCTTTAGACGGCCAAAGTACAACCTTTGTCCTAGGCTGCCATCTGACTCATCCTACACAGTGCTTCTCCATATTCTATTTGTTTTTCCAGTGATCATTGTGAAATGCTCAGACATGATATATTGTACTCTCTGTCTAAAAGTAACATCTGGTACTGTGGTTACTGATGGAAAAAAATGCCATAAAAGTAATCATTTTCTCACATTCAACACCTCCCCATAAGATTTCTGACAGCACATACATGTCAGAAGCTAGCTCTGAAGCAAAGTGTAATTTTGGCTCTCTTTTCCCAGTCTGGGTTGAATGCTGCTCAGTGTTGGTGAAGTAAGGACTTACAGTTAATGTTACTGACGCTGAAAAGACAAGCAAAAGAGACCTGAGAGCGCACGGGGTGGGGGGGTCGAGCTAGAGTGAGCAGGAGTGCTGAGAGAAACTTAATTTTATTTGGTAATTATGTGTGATGCTTTTGCAGTAACGTGTCTGGAACTACATTATTAGACACGAGGCGTGAACGGAGCGATTATCCTTTGACAACTCTATGATTGCTGAATGTGCGTTCACTGAACACGCATCGTATGTTCATGTATGAAAGATTAGATTCTGGGGTGATGGTGTGAGGGGGTGCTAGGAGTTCATCATGATTTGATAGGTAGAGCCGTTTTCTGGGCGGGGCTTGGCTTCAGTGGTAGTGGTTGGCTTTGGAGGCCAGTCTGGGTCCACACTGAGCTCCTGGGCCAGATGCATGTAGCGAGCCTTGGGTGTCATCTTGCGTGGGCAGCACAGCCGGGCCAGGCACTTGTACGCCCGAAGGTCATTAACCCCCTGAAAATACCACAGCCCCAAAAATAACCAAATAAATAAAAAAAAGAATTGCAGAAAGAGGAGAAAAGGGATGGATGAAATGTTCTAAGAAACGGTCATACTTTGTTTAGATTTTCTAAAACACTTTTAGTGACAAATACAAATCAGGCAGTGGCATGCTAATAAAACTGCTACATGCAAAGTATAAAACTGGCAAGTCATTCAAACCAAACTTGAGCATGATAATAGTTTGAAGGAGTTGGCAGTAGACAGCTTAAAAAGAGAGCCCACTCCTTAAAAACAAGCTCATGGAGTCAAACAAAACAAAAGGATTACACAGCAGATTTTACAGATTAAAAACATAACCAGGTCAACAGCTCTCATTAACAGTCTACTGGGAAAGGCCTGCTTCGATTTTAAATATACTGCACTTGACAGGAGCCATTGACAGTGGTGACCGACGTGGCTATCTGAAAGCAAATAGTGAAACTAAGAATACGTGCAGCAAGCAGAGCTTAGTACGGCTTGTAGCCTGAAATTAAGTAGACGGAGAGGGAGGAGATAGCGAATAATCATTCTCTAGCAAAAAAAACCAAACCAAAACAAAAACAATGGGAGATATCCAAGGCTTGGAAACGGTCATAATTGTAAATTGATGTGCGTTCATTGTAATTAAGCCAATTGCTTTCCAGTCACAAACCCACTTAGCTCGATGTAATCTTAAATGTTTCTAACAGTGATCAGTAGCCTTAAATTGAAAACTAGCTTTCAGCTTGAGAAAGTTTCATTAAGTAAATCTTTAGAGCTGCTGTATCTCAAAACGAAGCTCGAGAACAAAATGGTTTAGACTAAAATAAAAGCAACTGTTATCAAGCCCTGAACAGAAGGCCCATCGGGGAGGGGGAGGAGGACACGAGAAGGAGAGGACAGATATCAGAATGAGACCGACTTCTCGCACATGCATGTCTCGGGTTAGAGGTTACAATAGAAAGGTGTGCTTTGCAGCATTAGAGCAAGGATGTGGGGACAGAGGGAGGGAGTACCACACGAGGAAAATGAAAGAGCTGAAGAAGAAGGTGTCAGATTTTCCCAACCTGTGGTGTCGGGGCGGCAGGAGTGACGCCAAAGCTGCCCTGTTTGTCTCGGCTGAACACAAGCTTCCATAAGACGATGTCAAGGATGAAGGTCTATGGAATAGCGCAGTGGGCAGGGGAAAGAATTACAGAGAGGCTAATTTGATTTCACATAGCGTCTGCTGTTTTATTTTCTGCACAGAGGTCTTCAATTGTTTTTTGCAGAGCCATAATGTACTAAACCCTTTTAGTAATCATGAGTGATAATGTTTGTCTTCCATTAGGCTGTGTGTTAATCATCACATGTGAGGTTAATTTAAATACATTAGTAAGAAGAGAGTGCATCGGATATTATTTGGAGGCAATGGTCTCAAAACACTGGAAACGGTTGAAAGTTTTGATTATATGCAAAATCATTTTGGTTGATTCTTTTTGTTTGTTTTGTTTGTATTTTTAATTCACAAAAAGGTTAAAAGAATTTGCACCAGTAGTTCAGGAAATAGCATAATCTAGGGTGTCTGCTTAGCAGTGCGTGCATGCAAGAAAAGCCATCTAGAGGGAGGCAAAGGCACAGTGACACTATTTCACTGAGTACAGCAGGCCAGCATAAACTATTCATTGTCAGCAATTAGTTATTTTCCATCTAAAAATGACAAAAGACAAACAGATAGTTCTTCGAAGATTGTCAAAAGCCCGATAAATATATACAATTCACCAAGAAAAAGGTAAAAAAAATATAGGCGACATGCTCAGTCTTAACCACTACAGATACCGTTGTTTCTCTCTGAAGACAAGAAACATTTTCACTTTACAACATGATTTCTTCTCACAACACAAGACTGATTCTGCTGTCCAGCTAAATGAGACAAAGATGAGCACACTGCATGAAAAAACAAAAACTGAACATGAGAAAAACATCTACAGTTACCACGTGTTCAAGTGTGTGTGCGTGTGGGTCTTACCTCCACCAACACAGACACAGCAGAATTGACTAAGATGATGAAGAAGAGTTTTAGCCTCCAGTCAAACGGGACACAAACGATCTGTACAGAAAGAGCAAGAGAACCCAGAGAAGAGACAGCCTAGTTTTAAAGACACTTCAGATACTTCAGATACAATACGTAATGAAATTACATAGAGAGCCTTTATATTATATCCAAATTTTACATAATAAATGGAGTCACAGTTTGCATCAGAGCTGAGTAAATGTCTATATTCCTTGTGTTTCTTACCTCTAGAAACTCATCAATACTTTCAACTGGGTGGAACATGATGAACAGCAGGAAAAAATACAAGCTAAGAGCAGACAGCACAAAAGGCCCTGTGGAGAGCGAACACGAACACAAACAAATTGATAACATATAAAAGCAACTGGACAGCTGTTTAAGTGTTAAAAAGCAGGTTTCTTACAATTCTTGTAGCTGGGCTGCCTGAAAGGTTTTCCCTTTGAGAAAACGATGGCAACAATGAGATACTGGAAGCAGGAGATGTAGAAGAGGCTGGTGTTCTCGAAGTTCTGGATGTTGTGGTCGTCCAGTTCTGTGTCGTTGTGGTCGGACACGTTAATGTGTGATGACTGGTTACAGACACTAGATGAGAAGGGAGTTTTAAAAACAATTCAATGACGTTTTCAGTCTGTGATTGAAAAACAAGACATTTTAAATATGATTCTGTATCGTCACTTATTCAAAACATATCATAAAATGAGTCTTGAATCTAATTTTTGAATTGTGTGCTAATAACACATAACTGTGTTTCTGTCATTGTTGTTTTCACACTCACTCTGTAGATGGATTCCAGATTGTGTACCAGGGCTGCTGTTGGACCCAAAGGAATGTAATGATCTGGAAGCCCAAGCAGATGAGGATCTGGGTCAGCACAGAGAACAGCAGGGGCCCTGAGATCAGACCTGATGGGGGACGACGTGATACCAAGTCTTTCCACGCCGGGTTCAGACTCACTGAAGAGGAGCGGCGGTGGGAAATGATAAAGATGTGAAGAAAAAACAAAAACAGACAAACAATCAGAATGAGGAGAAAAGATCAGAAGTATATGTAAGAGAAATAAAAGCTGCACACATAACCCTGGTAAAAAAAACAAACAAACCCCAAGACCTTATCTTCGTCATTTTTCTCGAACTTACTGGTAAAGACAATAAGAAGGATGATGGCAATATCAATGAAGAGGAACTGAAAGTCTCCAAGGTTACTGAGGATCTAGGAAACAAAAACAAAGGACAGTACTCATGAGAGGTTCCTGTCAACTAACTGGATCTCTCATCAATTCTTGTTGCTATTTATTTGTGGAAGCAGCATTACGCACAGAGTAGAGGAGAGTGACACTGATGTACTGGATGATGCTGTAGAGGGCCATGAACTTGAATACACAGAAAGAGGTGATGAGAGCAGCACGTCCCTCCCTGGAAAAGCAAGCAAACACTGTCACCTCTCCATGTAATAGCATTTTCAGTGACTATAATCAGTAGTCTACCATTCTGCCGCAGATACAAAACGCCAAGTAATCACAAAAACACAGTTCAAGCGCTTTTGATGTAACATGCTACATTTAAGTTTTATTTGTCACGTTCACCATTCATATTTCCTCTAAGTTTCACTATTCATGGAACAAATAAAAATAAAAAAAAACCTGATGAGGCTGGGCACACAGGAGATGTTGGGGGTCCTGGAGGTGAAGGGAGAGGCTACTGAGGCCTCGAGCTCTGACAGAGAGATGCCACCGTGCGCCCTCTTCAGAGCCTGGCGAAGGAAAATGAGAAATGTGAGGTGTCTTCCAGACTGCAGTCAGTTAATGTCATAAAGACATCTGTAGTGTTTAAAAGTCGCTGTACATACCCCACAGTCGTTTGCTCCGTCTCCGCACATCCCCACAAAGTAGCTTTGAGCAAATAACAAAGAGCAGTGACTCAGTTAATACTTTTCCTTTTCCACAAGAATAAATAAAATACTTTTTTTTTCTTAATTTTACTGAAGGCTCTTTCTACTGCTGCTGATTCTTCCACAGGCTTTCTCACAGGCAAGCAGCATACATTGCAGATATAATGCTTCAATAAAGTTTGGACGTCAGAGTAACTTTTCATTACTTCATCGGGTTTGGCTTAAATACTCACTCGACGCCCTGCAGAGCCTCAATGAGCTGGGTTTTCTGATCCGGGGCCATTCTGGCAAACACCGTTCCGTGCAGCACCAGCTATGAGGCCGAACACACCATCAAAACAGAAACATTAGTGGTCATGCTGATAACTGTACCTGAAGAACAGCGGCAACTTTAACAGTTACAGAGCTGGACCACTCTGGTGTAGGATAGCTCGCACCTTTTGAAGCATGTCAGGGAAATGCTCCTCGATGATCGCAAATGATTTTCCGTTCATAGCAAAGTGGTACAGCTCTTGTGTTTTGGGTTCGTCTATGTGACAGGCATCCTCCAGACTGATGTTCACCTCCTGTTAAAGAGATGAAAGTACAGATTAGAGGAGAGAAAATACAAATATACTGTAAGCTCGGGAATTATTACAGAGTTGTGTTTTCAGATTCGTATAAATAACAATTCAAAATCGTATGCTTTGAAAAGGTCATATTTTATTATTCAGCTCTCACAGTGGACAACGTGATAGACATTTGTATTGTACAGAATATTTATGATCTGTTTTGTAAAAGGCAGCAGAGCATTTGTTAGCACGCATTTTAAACCAATAAATCAACATGTTAAAATCTTTTGTATATTTATAGACTCAAATACTGTCTTTCCATCCCTTGTGTACCTCAGTGTAAAAACATGTGCATATGACTATGCAAAGCTTTCACCAGGCGCTCTTTGTGTGTGTAGTGTGTATTTGTTTTAGCATTAGCCCCATGGCCTTACCTCCAGGCGAGGCGTTTTGCTTGGCTTGTCAGCGTATCTCCAGGTGATCTTGGCGGCTTGACCATTATGGGGAGGGAGGGCATCAGCAATGATGACCGTGTCTTGGGGTGGGATCATTCCACAGTCCCGGGCCACAGAGATTGCTGTCAGCATGTTGTCACCTGGAATATAAACACAGCACACATCCCTTAATTTTCTTTTTTTTTTCCCCTCACCCAAATGTCATTCCTTCTTTTATGCTGAGCTCCACTGGTGACGGATCGTGTGCCTCGCTCTTGTGATCTTGGTGATGGCTCTACTAATATAGACCACTATTTTAGTTTATTCATCTGAGCATGGATAGGGGGGGTCTGTGACTTAAAGTGAGACGGTGAATGGAAAATCACAATGGACAGGGGACGTATGGAGTAAGAGGAGTAAGCCTGGTTCTGAAATTGTGCCTTTTACTAGTTAAGGAATTCATTTTCAGCTTCAACGCACAACGTTTTCTGTCCAGCTCTCTCCGTTTAAGGATCTATGTAGCAGCTTTCAGAAGATAGATGACAAATCCATACCCAAGCAAGGAAGTGAAAGAAAAATCCTCGGGTGGATATTGGAGTTAGTTTGTGCCAGTTACACGGAGTAGCCTAGAAAACGTTATTAGTCGAGATTATAGGTACAGCTGAGTAAATAGCAGAAGGATTAAATCATTTGAGAGCCAGTACACAGATTACCATACTCATTATGCTGCCTGAACATGAAAACACACATGACAAGACACACAAAAGGAAGATTGTGTGTTACGTGTAGCATATGTTTTCATTTGCATTTCTGTATAAAACCTGAAGAAGTGGCTGTATAAATGCTTAGTTAATACTTATGTTAATGTATTTGTGTGTGAGTATTTGTGCGCATGATCTCACCTGTAACCATGACAGTGCGGATGTGTGCACGGTGGAGGTCCTGGAGCACTGCTGGGGTTTCTGCCTTCAGTTTGTTTTGCATGATGATCAGACCCAGGAACTCCATGTTTGCTTCAATATGATCCCTAATTCAAAGGAAAACATGCACACATTTGTACTTATGTACCAAGACCAAAACATCTAAAACGCAAGGGGAACTAAATTTTTAACATTTTATGTTGCTATTTTCACACGTAATAAGAAAGACTAGAGGACTGATGGTGTATTATCAGCAATGTGGGCAGTCTTAGATGTGAAATCATCTGGATGGGATTTAAAATGAAGCTCAAAAGCATCAGTGAAATATAATGTACCTGCTGATGTTCTGAACTTTGTGCCAGGTGAGTTTTGACTCAAGTCGACGATGAGCAAGAGCTATGACCCTGAAACCCTGCTTGGTGTAGCTCTCCAAAACTTCTGCGAAGCTTTCCGGCACTGCAACAAGACGGAGAGACATAAAAAAAGACGCTCAAGATAGGCAGCAGACACATAGTTAGTGTATAGTACACAAGTTTTTTTTCCCCACATATAGGCCGATAATACATCCGCCACTGATATATTGTGCTAATGATAATATTTTCTAGTGCGGCTCACCACCATAGAAGTTACAGTAGTTAGGTGCCTCACCTGTCTCCTTCTTGCAGAGACTAGCCACTACCTCTGGCGCTCCCTTCATGTAAGCATCCATACGTTTCTCCCCCAGCAGACGAGCCACAACACTCATCCTCTGGAGGGCCGAGGAAAAAGGAAACTGGCGCACGATACCAATCTCGTACGCTGACTGCACGAGTACACAGACACACAAACAGAAAGAAAAAACTGTTTTCTTTGATGTACATGGAGAAGATTAAAATAAAAAAATACTACTTTTAGAGTGATATATAATTTAAATGCTTGATTGTCAAAATTATGACACCAGTCAATCATCAACTTTATAACATGATGTTAAGTTTGTCAGCTCATCAAAATAATATCTAAACGCCTGATCTTAACATGAAATTTAAACTAAGTAGCCAAGATCAGTAATAGCAAGCAACCGTTTATTTTTACTGCTCTTCAAAATCTGAACTGCTCATTCAAAGGTGAAAAAAGGAAATAGTAAGCAGGCCACTTACTGAGATCTCATACAGTTCCTAGAATGAAAAAAAGAGATGAGTTGGATCAGCCAGTGATAAAACAAAGGGATCATCACTAAAAGTAACAGTAATGTTGCTGTTGTGGTAACAGCTGGGTTACTCTTCATACCATGTCCTGCTCTGGTGACGCAGCAGGCTCTGGGGGCAGCAGCTGTTTTGGGGGTCGAACCACTGTGGGCATGATACGGTTGTGGAGAGAAGTTTCCTCCTCAGTTGCCTCCTCCAGGATCTGGGCAAACACAGATTTACAGTAGAGAAATTAAACATAAGAAAATTCTTAATGCAACAATAAGAAATATCAAGGAAGTACAACCATATTTGGCACCACTAATATATTCTAGATTTTCTCTCTCTCCTTCTTTCACATTATGGTAGCTTACATGTAGCTGTTTTTCCTAATACACCCTTTTTATATGTAGTTTGACTAATTCTATTCACTGTACTACCAACACTATGTTTTTGTATAGACACAGGAGAACTCACCCAGCCTGTAGCCTCAAACATTTTGAGGTCCAGCGGGTCTCCAGACAGCTGGCCCTCTATTTTAGTAAGAGAGTGGCAGGTGGCCATACAAGCCACAAAGTGGGACTTGACGAGATTTTCCTTGTAGGCGTTTTCCTCTGACAGGTGGAAACTGAAGGGGCATGAGAAAGAGGACGAGGAGAGATTAAAAGTTTTCTCAGAGGTGCAAGAAAACCAGGTGACTTGGTTGGATGATTGACATGACGTATAAAAAACATTGGCAGTTATCGAATCCTTTGGACAAGGTTATCAAAAACAATATCAGCTCAGCAGGAGCTAGTCTATCTTAAGAATTTGACAAATCTAAGATGAAATGCATTGAAACTGTTGGTTCCTCATTTGATTTGTACAGACCAGCTTACCTGCCATTCTCTACTCTCTGGACCCCCCATAGATCTAATCCATCTTCTGTCAGAGTTCCAGTCTGTAAGTGGAAAAGAAAGTTAAAATAAATAAAATAAAATAAAATAAATGGCACCTTCCAAACATAAATATTATTAATCCATCTGAACAAATGGGAGCGGACACAAAATTCAAAATGGTTATGACATTACAAAGCCGAATTTTCTTGCTGGCTTACAGACAGTGGAGTCTTTCACTGAAATATTTCTTCTTCAGTGATGTGTACATGTAAGTGTTAGTGTTGACTAATTGAAGAGCAAGAGCAACCACTTGTACTCACCTTGTCAAAGCAGACCAGATTGATTTGTCCGCAGATATTGATCCTCTGTGGGCTGATGCAAAAAATACCAATCTTTTTGAGGCGTCGCTGGGCATACACAATACCAGCTGTCATGGCGGCTGGCAGCGCTGGTGGCACAGTGATGGTGATGATGTCCAGGGACTCAATAATGATGGTCTTAGCTGGCACCTGGGGCAGACAGAGAGGTGAAATAAACATTTGCATGTTTGACTGATTACCACCTCCTCAGATATAAATCAACACTCATAGAACTGGTAGGATTTTATAGTTCACTCACACATATGGCATTTCCCAACATAAGCTGTCGAAAGTCTCTTTCAAACTACACAGCGTAGTACAGAAAAGTCTCTCCTGACTATGGTTCTGCTATGACAACAACAAATCCAAAGCAAGGACGCAAAATGGTTGATCCTCTGAGCCTGATGCTAATCCTACACTAACCATATAATAGCAACCACTGTAACTAAGACGGGAAACTAATGTTACAAACTGTTCATGTTCTGTTTGTTGTTGATAAAGCTTTTGTGCAATGTTGCAAGTGTAGGAGGGGCTAAAACACCACCCAGTGAGTATCAGACTAATCAGATGACAAGAAAGAGAACTCCAGCAGGATACTTTTTCCAAAAAGAACTGCACAAGTTGACCAAGCTTGACTGTTTATTTGGGATTATTTTGCCCCCTAGTGGGCAAGAATGTCTTCAGTTTCATGTTTTAGCCACAGATCAACAGTCCACTGATAAAACTGTAGTTGTGCTGAGTACTTCACAGTTTGCTGTGTGCAACTATAACAGAACATTGCTGAAAAAGACCTACCTTGGATAAATTAAGTTTTACAAATGTTTGCATTGATTGCTGTGGTATAAACCAATATATCATGTATGTATTGTTTATAACAAAAGGGAGAACATTGCACGTGTTTAATCTGCCCATCACCTCCAATATTACCTCGTTCATGACACTGAGGACGATGGAGTAGACAAAACCAATTCCAGCAACGGCCACCAGACACAACAGGAAGAGGTAGGCATCGCGGTACAGCTTGAAGTCTGTGGGTTTTGGATAAAGGATGGAGCGCACCAGCTGGCCTTTAGCTGTACTGAAACCTGAGTGAACAAGATTGTATGAGAAGTTTAGAGTGAAATGTTTTGTAGTATTCATACTCTTTTCATACAGGGGCTCAGGTGTACGAAAAAGAACCAAACTGCAACTTCAGTCGTCTCAGAATGGCTCAAAAGCAGATTTAACACACATTAAGTGGAGAATGTAATATTCTGAAGGCTGCTCTGCTCCTGTAAAGAGTAGCAGTAATAACAATGAGTTATGTGTATGTAGACTTTTGTCTTTTTACTGTTAGCCTGAAACAAATCCTTGATTTCAGTCAAATTAAGTGAGTATAGCTCACTCTGAAGATTTCCCATAAAGTGAGCCATGTCTCTGAGTAAAACTTTTGTCTATCTATATGCAACTTACTGTTTAAGTAATAACATTACAGGGGATAGAGGACACTGATATCAATGTAGAGACCATCCAAACATTAACACTTCTAAATACATATCCACAGACACACACACACACACACACACACACACACACACACACGCACACACACACACGCACACATGCCCCTGTACCTGTGCGGACAACTACAGCCTTGACCAGTTCGCCTGTGTAGAATCG
>JBAJHX010000106.1:12850315-12869065 GCA_037176925.1 Amniataba percoides
GTGTTGACAGCTCCGCGGGACAGACTGAGTACTACAGCAGCCTGAACCGGCCTCGACTGGCTGCGTGACGACGGGATGTGACGTGGAGTGGAGGGGGGGGTCCACGCGCCAACGACGGGAGTGATTGAAAAAAAAAAAAAAGAAACGCTCGTCGATAAATCAGAGGCCCGCTCGCTCTCGTGTGTCCACAACATGACAACAATGGTGTGGAGAGGTGGTTCGTTCAAGACTCAGGATCTTTATTGTCATCTGCGCAACAATTACGTGGAATTCTAACAATGCTAAAAAAATATCGAAAAAAGAAAAAAGAAGGAAAGGAAAGGAAATTATGTATAAAAGTAGATGATCAAATAAATAAATAAAATAAAATACTAATAATACAATATATTATGCTATACTGTGTAAGATCAAATGAATCTATCCTACTGAAGTAAACATAAAATAGAATGAGTTGGAAATATTATGCTATTTCATTGTATTGTGTTGACATATATTTGTATATCTCTTCTAGTTGTGTGTTTTTATATTTTCTTAGTTGTAAATCTATATTTTAATAGTTTAATTTACATTTTAGGTCTATATATATATATTTTTTTTTTTTACTCCTGTGCTGTACTTTGTTTATATTCCTGTTAATATTTCTGAGCATAGTTTTTTTGAGGGATCGAGAGTTTTAAGATTTTCATTGAGTGATGTTAATTGTTGTGCAGTGACAATAAATGCTTGAATGTTGTGCACATGGAAATGTGACCCTGTTGAGGCATAGGTGCAGATGTGACTAAGCTGAGGGAGTTTTTAGCAACAGCTGGGCTACGAATGACAAAAAGGTCACTTCTTGGTGAGGTGATGGTTCCACATTCAAGCTTTATTCATTGACATGATCTGCGTTGGCAATGAAACTCCAGTTCCTCCGAATAATGCTAAAAAAGGGCTGCATATAGAAAATCACAGAAGTAAAAATGAGAAGTTAAGACATATGATATTAAATACAACATTTACAAAATAAATAATAATTAAACAGAAACATTTTTTTGAGGAAGTTGTGAAAATAATACCTTTTCACTGTTGCGTGTCACAGCCATGAGTCAGTGTCATGCAGGACAAATATAGCAACCTATTTGGAAGTTCTGTATTTCCCCTTTGTCATTTGTGATTTTGCAATTTGCAAGTTTCAAAGTTCTTCGTAACGTTATCATACACAACTGATTAAGAAAGCTATAAAAAAACGTCTGTGGGCTGTTCACTATCTTGTGTCACTGCTATTACTGGTGGTGGTGAAGTCATCAGGTTAAAGATGTTTATTGTGATGTGAACAGCAATTATACAGAAACAGGTGTTAATTAAACTTCTAAATCTCTGGCTTGCCTCAACAATGATAAAAATACATATAAAAAGAAAAAGCATGAGGGGATATACGATAAAATATACTCCACTTGATTGATTTTGATGAAAATAGTAATTTATTAAGAAGATTTAGGAATTCTGAGTTTTTCAGTGACAACTAAGTATTCATTTATCAGTGTTCACTTCCTGATTTATTCCACTCTTCCACTCGTTCTCTGCAACTATTCAGTGTTGTGTTACTCCTGAACATTTTTCCCCTCCTCCACCTCTGGCCCTGCAAGGTGAACAAAATGTCCCGCGGGCTCAGATCATCCTGCATCTTCCACCATATCCTCTGCAGTGGAGCGATCTCTGACGTGCGGGCCAAGAAAAACAAAAAGGCCCGTTCCCCACTGCTGCTTCAGATGTGCTAATCCGGGCTCTTCATCACCTCTGCAAACAGAATTCCACCTTTTTATATGGGACACACAGTTTGTTTTACTTTGTCTCAGAAGGGCCAGAGATGAGGCCCACAGATGGAGCAAAGCTAGCTCAGCATTCAACATCAGACGGCTTTAATGGAGTTCAAACACATCTTTTTTCCTTTAAAGTTTACTGCCTCTGTTGGGAAACACAGATGAAAAACAGCAGCTGATGTTTTAGTCTGTTTCTAAGATGTTTCATTCCCCAGCTGCACAGTTGAGGACATATATTTTGAAATGTGAGCTCCAGTTAAACTACAACTCTGTGTGTAATGATTGATCTTATTCAGCGTCTCAGGTGTCAGGCCTCTTTACCAAGCTATACACACGGGAAGCGTTCCTGCCTATCAGTAACAGACTGGCCCCAGCAACAGCATTTCATTCTGCGTTCATTAATTAAATCCCAAATGCATTAAAGACAGTTAAAGCAACATAAATATATATGAAGCTCTGACCAAATATAAGATACCAAGTGTATTTCCAGTATTAGTTGGGCTGGACAATAACATTATCAGGATATTAATTCAGCGGCATGATAAATCACCCATAAAATATAACATAACATAAACATATACATAAAAGTATGTTGAAATTGTATTACGTAATACATGACACAATTCTTCATGTGTCACACAACTACTCATTTAAGATTACATTATCTCAGTATGATGCTGGCAATATTCATTAAAACAGGTAAATTATCTGCCGGCCATGTTTACAGGCCAAACAAGGTGTTGAGTAACATTCATTTCTACTGCTGATATCAGCAACCACCTTGTTCCACTTCATTAGTTGTTTCCCAGTCATTTGTCTCAGGCATGTCATTTGAGGAAATGTAACAGGGAGGAGTGAAATGTGCTTCATAACTTCGCTCTAATCTTTGTATTGTTGTGTTATCAGGTTTTAGGAAGACCCTTCAGTTAAAAATGCCCCCGTCTGTTGCTCCAGGATCGTTGTCTCAGCCACGGAGCAGGCAGATGGACAGAGGTCGGGGGGATGATGGAGAGGACGGAGGAGCCCTGGCCGTCTAGTCTGCTGCTTATCTGCTGCGCCGGGCTTTTTCCCAGTCCAGCCCTGATAACCCGGGTCGACTAGCAAAATACAGGATATGACCCAATGATCTTGCAAAAGAGCAGGGGCGCAATATTGTTTTATTAGAGAAGGTCTTTTCTGTAAACCTTCTCAGGTCTCAGAGGGTTTTGGGAACGCAGTCAGGACAGTTTTGACAACCATACAAACAACCATACATTAGACACAAAGCTGCACCATCATTTGACCAACTCTGGCTGGTCCAAGTGATGAGACAGATGCAGTATATGACAAACAAACATGAACTAAACTGTAAAACAAGACAGCTGACAGGTTTGTATTTACACTTTTTATTACAGCTCAAATTCATGCACCAGTGCGCATCACATAATTAATTGCGAGCCCCATTTCCTTTTCATTTAGCTGAACTTCCAGGAGAGACACTCCCACCTTCTTCAGTACCAGACAGAGTTTTCTGTGGGAGTCCAGACATGGCACAGAGGCAGATGTTGAAGGGTTGCAATTTACTCCACTGGGCATTTGCCTCCTCAAAATCCCACTGGAAAACACAGACAGGTCAAGATTCATAAAATATATTGTTCTATAAAAGGTGTTTTGCTAAATTGACTCTTGCCTCATAGTGGTTGCTAATGGTTTGCTCACGCCACCTCAACTGTATCCAGGCTGCAAATACCATTCACCTTGCACTTATTCATCGCAACTAATCCTTTCTGGAGCGCAGGAATATTTGTTACTGTTATTTAACAGAGGCCCTGATCCTCATCCCACTTAACACTGGTCATTTGTAATGTTAGTGTGACCCTGAAATGCAACTAAGCTCTGCTTTTTTATGACTCCTGCTGTGTGAGAGAATAAACTTAATGCCAAGAATGCAAGAGGTTCAGACTCGTCCGCACTCAGAGCTAAGTCCTGGCCGGCAGGCATCACACAAGAGACCATAAACATCTCCCAAAATAGCAGGGGGTAACACTGGCCCCCTATAGACAAGGGAACCATTTCGCACTACTTCCTAGGCAGACAGGCCCAACCCAGTGCTGGTCTTTAATCAAAGATCCTTTACAGCAGAACAATTGGGCCACAAGGCAAATCTCAAACAATTCCACCCCTCGCTGTACCCCTCAGTGCCTCCTCCCCACCTCCACCTCAGTCTCACCCTTGCGAAGAATCAGCACTCAGCATAAATATGCTCTAAGCACAGGGAACAATGGACGAGCTGCTGGCTGCCAGGAGCTGCTCAGTTTCTGCAGGCAACAACATGTTGTGTGTTTGTTTTTTTTTACTGCAATATCATGCAAAGCAGTCAAACCTCTAAGTCATAAATACATCTATAAATGCTGACTAGCAATGTGGTCCTCTCTGTCCTCAGCTTTTATGGCTGGGTAACCTCTGGGTTTAACGCAGTGAAAAACTTTTGAAAACAGACACAAAGAAGAAAAATGTTTTCATTGAGCGGTGGTGAGCTCACCTGGATTTATGTGTGGTGGAGATTAAACATTAGACACTGTGCCAGCTGGTGCGGAAACCATCTTTCCATTAAACCACAAAGTAAACAGCTTCTGTTATTGCTAACTAGCAGGTGGGAAAAGTGCCAGAGAGGGACAGACGAATCTATGAATTTACCTGCCGTTGTCTTTTGTTTAGAAAAAACTAGAGACCACAGACCTGTTCAGCTCTGATCAGAAAGGATCAGCCGTTATTAGCAGGAGTTTAGAGATTTCTTACAGACTCGCAGACAAATCCATGCTGCCCCCAAAACACTGAATATTTGGAAGCTATTCTTGTGTTTTGGGGCTAGGAGACCGACCAATGGGAGCTGAGATTAGTTTAAGTTGAAGGAGGAGGAGGAGTTTCCACACAACCAAACAAAGCTGTGTGCTTTCTCACATACAACATATGCACACAGAATGTTCTGAATACCTTCTTTAAGCTCTCTTACTGCTAAATACATGCACGTCATTTGCTTTTTCCTGTCTGGTGAACAGCATCGGGCTGCAATTGTTTGCACGCACACTATTTGCCTTTGTTTCTGATTAAATGACATCCTCCATAGTCTGGCTTTCTGGAGCAGCACAGCGAGGGAGTTTCTCTTGTAGCTGCGAGTGTCAGGGCCTGAAAGGGAAAAAGCTTGTAATTTCACTCTCCCTGCAAACACAAAACTATGCCTTTTCAAAAGAGGGGAAATTATATAAATGCAAACTGTCTTCCGAAACAAGACTTGTTTTTCCTTTGTAGCTAGTATTTAACTCCTGGCACGATTGTACGCTGCAGACAGAAGCCACTTTCCAGCTCACTCAGAACCGAACTCTGCCTCTTGTGCTTCTCACACTTCCATACACTTGTACCCACAAGCCGGCACGCACAAGCACGCAAGGTCTTTCTGCACAGTTTGACTCATCAGTCTTAGAGAATATGCTGATTCTTCTTATGAGAAACTCTGACAGCTGTCTGACTTACTTCCCTTAGAGTCACATGTGAAAAACCGAAAGTTGACCCGATCATTCCTCCATCTAATGTTGCATTTGTTTAATAATAACTTCTAACATTAGAATGTGAGGCATTTAATCTCATCTAATCTCACGGGGCAGAAGTACAAACAGTGCTGTTTCAACCATTTAAGCTGGCGTGTCGTTTTATTCAAGAAATTAGAGTGTGACTGAAACTTGAGTGTGTGCCTCCATCACAACAACTTCAACAAAACAGGTGCAGGTGTGTGGGGCATTTCGTTTTACTTAAGTCGTTTTACTTAAGTTGATCACTTTCAGGGACACACAACCTGCAATCTTTTCTTTAGCTTTGACATACATGTCCTTTAGTAAACTTGCTATATTTTAGACTGCTATATTTTTATAGATATTTAACACCTTGGTGGTGTGTTGTTTTGTGTTTTCTTTTTTTTAAAACCACTTGTTCTTTGTTTATGTTTGCACCCTTTTCTACTTTGTATTGAAACTGTTATACAACAGTTTCCCTGCAGATCAATATGGTAATAGCTTATTTTATCTTATCTAGAATGGTTAAAGCGGTAAATCCCTTCAGCTAGTCAAACATTCATCATACAGCATCCTGACTTTTAACCCTTCGTGAACGTCAGTGCTTGGCTGCAAATTGAAAGCTCGTTACATAAACCCACATAAAAATACGATAAACTAAACAGATTCAGGTCATCACGTCAGTTCACACAAGGTGATATAACTCAGGTTAAGAGCAGTCAAACAGTCTGCTGTATTTGTTCGTAGCAGTCACCACCCACTGTGTCAACATGCTGTCACCACCTAGTGGCACACAATGAGAAGTACACGTCTTTGTTTTATCAGTCTGTCACGGATCACTATTCAAAATAATTTCAATATCCACAACTGCAAAAAGGTAAAGTTATTCTTGAAAATATGGTGATAAGAAGTTTTAAAAAAGTTATTATAAAAATGTTATTTGATATCTTTATAAAACTGCAATACAAGAGCTTAAAGATGACTTCCATTATTTTATCTACTTTCATTTCCACCTCACCTCCAGATCAGAGCTCTCTAGTGAAGAGTCGCAAGACGTATCTGAGGAGCAGAAACTGTCAACTCTGATCACTCGCACTGTCCTGTTGGGGGGTCCGTCCTCCACCTCATCCTTGGACACTGTTACTTCCTTCAGGCATATCTGATTAAGGTGAAGAAAATACAAAGATTTCACATCGAGACTGCACCGCTGTTGTGAAAAGAATCTCCACTTACTTTTCTTGCAGGTTGAGCGTTGATGTCCAGGTAATGTCCTATCTCGGTCATCTTTTGGACTTTTGTCTTTGAAGAAAATTTGAGCGATAACACATTAAAACCATGACATCAGTAAAAAAAAAAAAGAAAAAAAAAGTGGTAGCATTATCATGATGAAAACGATTCAGTCTTTCAGAGGAATGGATGCATATTGACTTTTATGCACATTTAAACTAAAGCTTGATGAGTGAGCTTGATGAGTGAAGTATTCAAAATTTCAATACACTTATAAAACAGTTACTTTATTTAGTGAGGAAGCCTCAATGAGGTTAAGATCTCTTAATTAATTACCAAGAAATACATGCAGTAATCTTGTCCATGCAAAAATAAAATGCCTCCTCGAGTTTAGTAAATCAAAGAGAAGTAAAATATGAAGTGTGAAAACTGACTTTTGTTTGTCCTGAATTAACGTGCTGTTTTCTTTGTCTCTTCATGGCAGTGTTATCTTCAGCGGGGTTGCATGAGCCACGTAAAAGGCTCTCTGTGTCTGGAGAAAAATGGGTAAGCTGCCATCCGGTTCTTCTTATGCACCAATGGACGACTAGAATCTGCCAATGTCGGATTAAAGGATCACACTTGGATGAAATTTGGTACCATTCACATACATTCAAGACATCATTAAAATCTTACTGTGGTGTGCATTATTTCCCAAAGATCAGATAATGTAGGTCGAACTGTGATATTTTTGTCTTGTACTGATGATATTTGGGTCTATTCTTGCTGCTTCTATAAATACATATAACTTTTTTTTGTTAAGAAAAAGCAACCGGAGAGAGTTTAGATCATGGAAAAGCTTTCACAGGCTGAATCAATATTGTGCTATAAATGCTACCAGGGACTGTCTCCAGTTTCATGGATGGTGCACTGGTGAGATGCACTGGAGAGTTAAAAGGTCCTGAGCCAGACGGGGTGAAGAAGATGCAGTCGCACTGCGCAGGGTAAGGATACCAGGATGTCCAGAGTGATGCAGCAAATCGCTGACAGCAGCCACGGCATGACTCTGAAAAGAAACCTGAGTGTCTGAGTGTCGTAGAGGAGTATGGCAGCAGCGTAGAGGGCACCAGACAGTGAGCACAGCAGTCCAGAGAGCACGTAGGCCCAGGTCAACTTCTGTCCTCTGTACTGAAGGGACAAACGCAAAATTATTCTCTTGAAAGCAATATAAGAAGGAAGAAGAAAAGACTTGTGCACCGTTTGTCACTTACTACTCTGCAGAGTAATGGGAACCTTAAGGTGCAGGCGATGACGAGCGACAGCAGGCCGAGTGTGTAACCCAGGATTTCAGTGTTGCCCTGATAGAAAACCAGTTTGGAAGTTCTCACGTAACGCACCGCTACACGTAAAAATGTAAATGCATTTGCCTGTGGAACTACATCGAGTCATATCATCACTTTATACTTACTTGCAGGGTGACGTGCAGCAGTCTCCTCTTGCTGAGAGGCCTCTCAGCCAGGCGGTGGGTGACCCTGGACTCCAGAAAGCCTCCAGCGATCACCATCAGGACGCACACAGCGAGCAGCTGCTGCCTCCTCCTGCCCTTCAACATCCTCCGCCTCCTTTCTGAGGAAACACACACACACAGAGGAGGAAATTACCGTAGCTGGAAACAGTTGTAACACATCGCCTGCTCATTTGTTTGGTTATCTGCAGAGTGTCTCTGATAAGTGTCGTCAGTGTTTTGCGTAGAAGGTTTTGGCCACTTGGGTGCTGATATATAAATAATAAAAAAAAAAACACCTGTTCTTCCACTTTGTTTGAACAGTGTGTAGTTGCTGGATTACCTGAGGGTGATAAAGTTTGCTTCAGTGAACTCACCTGCCTCCGAGTTCCAGCACAGGAGCGCAGGAAGGCAGCAGGACAGAACATGAACAACATCCACAGCAGCAGCAACAGCACCCATAAAAACCTGCAGAAGAAAAAAACAGTCACCTCTGCGTGCAAAGAGATGAAAAGCAGTATAAAATTAAAACTATGGTCACCTGAATGTGCAGCTGTCTGGACAGAACCGCCCCGACCGCGCTGCACAAGTTACCCAGCAGGCTGTAGAGGAAGGCGCTGCTCTCTCCGAGACTCTCTCCCCGGTGCCTGCACCTCCGGTACACCAGCCTTCAAACAGTCAACGCGGCTTTAATGCGGGGACACTCAGGACAGAGCAGCAACAGGTGGCGTACTTACAGAGAGCATGAGAGCAGCAGCAGCAGCGCAGACGCGCAGCTCAGCCCGGCGGAGGCGGAATCCGAGCAAAACGCGAGCAGCCCGGAGAGAAAAGCGCCGGGACCTGCCGAAGTCTCCGAGATCGACGCGCGTCCATCCATGCTGCGTCCTCCGAGTGAAGTTTACATTCCGCTTTACGCGCAGCTGACAGAGTGAATGAGTGAGTGAGTGAATGAATGAGTGAGTGTAGGGCCTGCAGCTGCTTCAGGGAGGAGCTCACCTGCGCTGCACCTCAGGAAGTGCTGTGTGTGCTGGAGGGACGTGACGTGAAGAAAAGGTGAATCCATCCCTACAAAAATGCAAAATAGAGAGAGAGAGAGAGAGAGAGGAAAAAAACGTATATGTTTGATAAAGGACTTGGAGAGGAGAGGAGGATCTTGTGATGGAGGGAAGTTCTGCCCCACTTTGGAGATGATGATCTTGTTTCCAGGACATTTGGCTCTTTTACATTTACTGTGACATGCAGCTGTAGTGTTTGGTGTGGCATCGGAAGTGTGACTTGAAGCCCCCTTGTATGGGAAATCAAGGGCTTGTTCATATTTCTGGTATTTAATCAACAGTGAGAACTTCAGTGCAAGTCTGGATACTGAATTCCTCCTAAAGGGAAAGGTCTAAACCAACAAGCAAACAAAAAAACAACACAAGATTTAGATAAAATCTAGATGTTTTAGGGCTGTCAACCACCAAAGGAATATATATTTTATATATATTTTGGGCACATTATTTTCATTTAGTTGAAAATAAATGTTTCTTTTACACATGATTCATGTCAATAAATGTTCATATTACAATACTGAAAAATACAACCTCTCCTTCTCCTAAACAACAGCAAATAAAAAGGAATGAACCCCTTTTTTCCTTACACCATTGCACTGTTTAGCATGAACCACAGACATGCTCATGGCAATAAAACAAAGTGACACACCAACATGTAAACATTCAATTTATTTTATAATCCTGCTTAGTTACATTAATCACACATTGGGATAAATGCGGTATCCAATATATAATCATTTATCTAGTTAAATGAAAACGTTGTGTCTCTTGAATTGGCTTCAAAATACAAATTGAAAAACGTCCATTTCACTGTTTCATTAAATTCACACCTGTCCATTTGCGAACGCTGTGGTGAGAACAACTGGTGATCCAGCTGGTGGAATGCTTTGCACCAATGTGATCTTTGAACTAGGGCACTGCACAACAGATTAGGCACCTCATTTGTTAATATGAAGACAGCCTGACCTTTTCATACTCACGGGATTAAGGGGCCTAAATACAAATGCTGCTCAGGGTTAATTCCTTTGGAATCACATATGAACTGAACTTTGAGGGGTTTCCATTCCTGCTGAAATGATCCTTAATTAAAAGTGCTTTGATTTCAGATCATCGTCAAGCGTCCAGATGCTTGGTAAGTCGTCGTACTTTCTCCTTCTTGTTTTTGTTGCCGTGTTTTTTCCAGGGTTTTCCCACCACTGCTTCCGATCCAGCTTTTCCGGGGCCAACAGGTCCACTGCCTGGCTTATAGCCCATGAAAGTCTGGACCCCCTTGGAGAGCGCCCGCACATTCTCCTGAAGACAGAAACCATGATTATACACACCTCTGATTTTTTGACAACTGTTATCCAGGTTTTCTTCTCAATAATAAGAGGACAGTTAATGTACTGTACCTGATGGAAGAAGTTCTTGTCAACTACATTTTCAATTCTCTTGATTTTCTGTTGTTTGTTTGTTGTGGAGAGGTCACAGCTGTCCAAGTCTCTGTTCAGGAACTTGTTATGCTGCGGCTGGAAGTCTTCAGCATTAATATGTGGAGGAGGATGGCAGTACAGGAGCTTGCCCTGTTAGGAGACAACACCGTTAGGCAGAGTGTGTTCTGTTCAGGAGACTTATTTTAACTTGATGTTTGGATGTTGTAGCAACAGAAACACAAAGTGAGAATTTCTCATACTTCTCATATAAGCAATCAAAACCAACAACACGTGTTATTTTTGAACTCTATCTCAGGTCTGGTACTTACGCTGACATAATCCTTCAGGATGTACCGGGCTGATCTAGACTGATCGGGCTGGCCATGCGACGTCATAAAACCTCTCATGTCTGAAATGTAGCAAAACGCAATAATGACCATCATAAAGAGTTTTCACAATGCTTTAAAAACTCAAAAATAATTTAATGAAATCATCTCCATATTCTGAGAAAGACATTTTTTGTCCTATTGTTCATTTGTTCTCTACAGAAACACTGTAACTGTCTGGTGGGATCTCACATCCATAAGCCATCAGCAGTTCCTCGGAGGTGGGGTGCCGGTCCGGGTCCTCATCTTCTCGTGGCCGGATGATGTTGATGCCGTAGGTGCCTTCTAACACATGCCGAGGGATTGTCTGACAGATGTGACGAATCTGTTAAGGACTGAACTGGGATCAGCACCATGACCTTCCTAAATGTTGGGTATGCAGTAACCTTCATGATGCTCAGATGATGCAAAATAGAACATTTTGGTTGCTTGAATTTGTTCCTGTAAACAAATCAGACCAATATCACAGACTGATACAAGGAGTGGTGCAGTTACTGTTGACGTAGGACATTTTTAAAAGTTACATTTCCTATAAGCCACCTTGCTGAAGAGATTTTCACCACAGGTCTTTAACTCAACTAACAATGTCCCACTGTGAGGAAATAATAGACATCTACAACATCTGCACTTCTTTCTGGACTTCTTGGTGAATCCTGCAGGTGCTGCCCAAACACACACAAAAGGATATGAGGGAGACTGCAGGTACGTGATCTCGCATCTGGTCAATTGGCAGGATCCCGGAGCAGATCATCTCAGCCTTGGTGGAAACGAAGGAGGGCATGACCAGTCCTGGGCAGTCACAGAGGCACAGGCCTGGCTCCACATACAGAGTCTGTGATAAGAGTCAAGAGAGGGCAACAAAAACAACCATGCTTTAGGCTTCCTGCTGATGGAATCAATGACCTGAATTCATAGAGAGGTTTAAAGGATACCTGGAAGTGCTTGGTGTGTCCAGGGGTGGCTGAAACAGACACCTTCTTGTTCCTTAGGATAGTGTTAATGGTGGAACTTTTTCCCACATTAGGATACCCGACCTGTTGAATTCACACACAATGGGATTGGTTTACAGTCACTCAAAACAGTTTATAGTGCTTGAAGGAAGTGTAGAGCCCCTTTAAACCAGAAGTGTTCTAGCTAAATGAAGAATGCTATGAATGATAATGTTTGTTCACAATATGTGACAAGTACAGATGAGTAAGATTGTTTGCTTTTGACCCACCAGTCCCACTGTCAGTTGTCCCTCTTTACACTTGGGCCCGCTGTGAACAGACTTAAACATGTCCAGCAGCTCATCCTTATGCAGCAGACGGCTGGAGTTGTGGAAGGAGGCTTTGGTGGATGAACCAGCTATCCCTTCCTCTCCTTCGCCCTCGCCTTCTGAGCACGTGTGCCAGTCCTCCTCTTCCACAGTGATCTTTTGCTGCTGCTCTTCCTCCATGCCGCTCTCTTCTCCTTCTTCATCCACTTCCTCCTCCTCCTCCTCCTCGTCTCCATCTGCCCCTTTTACGGCCTGGTTTTCATTGTCTGGCTGTCCTTCCTCTTCTGGCTCACTCTCTTCACGCTCCGGATCCTCCACTTCCATGCCCTGCGAGGAGAGATGTTTTGTGTTTTGATACTGATACTGGGTTTGAATGCAACGACAAGTCTGAAGACGTGAAAGAGTATTCACAGACTGATAACATGGGAAGGGAATGCGGATATGCATTGTAAATACATCATAATTCCCAGGTACTGTTCAGAGTGTACCTCTCAAAGATCCCCCTCCTCACCTTATCTTCAGCATCAAGTCTGTTGCTCTCAGCCAGGGCAGACCAGAAAACTGCCCTCAGGCCCTCCTTCTGGAAGTGTCTGGCCCAGGTTCGCCTCTGTTCCCTGGTTAGCAGGTCTGCCTTGTTCACCAACAGCATGTTCACCTTGTGCTCTGACACTTCCTTCACATACGACTCCTGGCAGCGTGTGACAGAAAATGATACAGAATGAAATAGAAGTGAAATGTTTGTTTCACTAATGTGTTAGAGACACTCTTTTCATTTCCTTTCATTGAGCTGTCAATAAATATTGATTGCACTTGCCCCTCCTTTCCTGCAAAAGTAACTTTGATTAATGTACTTACCAAGTCAGGACATCTGAACAGCAAAGGATTTCTGGCATCAACAATTTGAACGACGACATCACTACGGGAAAACACAATGAGAGTTTTGCTTTAAGTGTTACGTATGGAGAACATATTCTTTATTAGAGTGTCATTGTATTATTGGTATGAACTGGCAGCTGTATACAGCTTTTGTTTTTACCTCCTCTCAATCACTCTCCACAGTTGTCTCCAGAACTCCAGGTTCCTCTCAAATGGGGTGAGAATTAACTTCTGTTCCTCTTCCAGCCTTGAGATTAAACATTTGGAGTTAGATTGCTGACACTGATAATCCTACACTGATGTGGCATAATCCACATAATACAAAGGCTGTTCTTGATTTTGTACACATCTTTTTTTAAGACAACAAACAGGCAAGAATGCCACCACATAATCTTTAACAGAGCAAAGGTGAGTTTACAGACTAATACGCACTCTGCCAGCTCTCGTCTCCACTGCAAGAAGCTGTCTTTCTCTGCTTGCTGAAGCTCATCTGGACTGGTGCTTTCGTCCCAGTGGGGGCTTAACGTTGGGAGAGAGACATCAAATACTTTAAATTGCAAAACACGCAGTACAGTAATTTCATAAAATGATCTAAATCTGTTCTGCTTACCGTCGAGGGATTCTGAGGAAATGCTTGTTATCGTCATGCAGCTTCGCAAGTCTTCTTTTCTCCTCATTTGTTAATAAGCCTGCTCTCGCTTCCGCTGGCACAAACCGGATGTTTAGTTTCTCTAAAAAAAGATTAAACAAAAAGCGGTCACAAACACCAATGGAACAAGGACAAATGTGCAAAGGATAACACAGAAAACATTTTGCCCAATTTCCATCTTTTTTAGACACTGATTCATGTGCTCAATGAAAAGAATATCAGCAGCTGCATGCAACACAGTGCCAACATCCAGTTTGAAACGATGTTTTCAGACAACAACCATGTCACAACCATGATCACTTTGCACCACGCTTGGTAAGTAAGAAATAGTGAGTGTCTTTGGCCACATGGCACATGATGAACAAACTACAAACTCCACAGTTATTACTTACCTGCAACAAACTCTGTTCCTGCCAGTTCAGCAGTGGCCAGAAAGTCATCCATGGAGCTCTGTTCTGTCACTGACTGCAAGTTCAGCCGTCCCCAGTCATAGCCGTCATTCAGCTCGCTGGTGTGGAGCTGCAAATGTCAAACAACTGTCAAATAAGGCACTTATTTACAATACTGTTCTGTTCTGCCCATATATCTCCTGTAAACTAGTCCTACCAATCTTGAGATTGTAAGGCAAAAACAAAGCTCCTGTTTAATTAATCTCACTGCCGAATTTACCACAAGGATTTTTTTCTACTATGAACCGCTATTTTGTGTACCTTATGTCCTTGATATAAAGCAACGATAAAATGACGTTTTCTTAATTGAGTTTGGCACAAATGACAAATCAAACTACGGACAGCTCAACCTAAACCCATATGTGCTACAAGACTTCAGTGTCAGCTCAAATGGAAACGACAGTGAGGTTGTTCTCGACAATATATTACGACCAGTGAGGTAACCATCTTTTTTGATCAGCTTTAACACGTTTAACATTAGTCAGTCTCTTACCCAGGAGTCCCCCCTCTTGTTTCCTCGGCCCGCCTGGAGTCTCTCTTTTATCAAAGCTCTGCCCAGTCCGACTCCTCCGCCCGCCTTCTTCTTCCCCATGATAACCTGTTGTCACCCCACACACAGCAATGTAGAAGAACTGATCTAAAATAAAAACTGAATGTCAGTCTCTAGCTACCGCGGCCCATGTGCACTACGTTGTTGTCGTAAGAACCGGAAATGGGAAAAACCAATTGAGTCTTACATCGAAATAAACTCGCTTCAACTACTTTGAGATTTTGTTTTATCTAAGTAGTCACGAAAACGTGTTTTATATCTGAATAATTCATCCCTAAAAACTATACATGGAAATTTACTTTATTATTATCAGCTATTCTGACGAGCCCATGGTACGATCCACTTGTCTGTCCAGCTATCAAATGTGTCCTGAAAGAAATGGGACAGTACCAACTATAGTTCCTCCTGCCTGCAATAAACTTTTTCAAATAAATAAACATAAGCACAGTCCAAACAAATATAGAGCATGTTGTAATTCATAAATTAATAAACAAATTAATATTTCGCAGAATGACAACTAAATGCCCTCCCGTCTTCACACAAACACATTTCTGATATGAACCAGAAGATGGCAGCATGAAACAGTAATGACTCTTCCTCTTTATCTTTACCTTGACTGATATGATGAACTGACTGACACAGTATCTATTCAGTACTTCACATTATATTTCTGTAGTTCTCGGTTACACATGAGATGACACATTTTATTGTGATGAAATTGATTTCTTTATGGTTAATGTCGACTTTGTTTGTTTCATCTCAGAAGGAGACACACACTTCAGATACAGAGTTAAAATACTATTAGATACCTAAAGGGAAAATTACTTTTAGTCTATTTCAGTATTTGAGTATGAGAACCTTTATTTTAGTGTATAACACATTTTTACTTTAAAATGGTGCAGCCATGTGGAAACATCAGACAGACGTGAGACTTTTTGTGTCAGCTTTCACACAGTCCAAACCAACACGCGTCTTGCCTCATTTGGTTCAGCCCTCCCTCCCCTACAGTCGCACTCAAATGGTTTCTCCCTGTATATATTGGCTGAGTCTCAGCTCTCTCCTGCAGACAGCACTCAGCCCCGCGCGGACAGAGGACGACGGGCAACACGATGGACAAGAGCACCTCAGAGGACGGACAGACGAAGTACGGTGCCTCTGCGCTCACTTCCCCCAGAGTATCTCACAAATGACCTGACAGGACGACGAGCGCCTCTGGGACCCAGCAGTAACGCAAAGTTTATTCTTCTCTCTCTCCCAGTAGACTTTGCTGCCGACAGCGATAAAATGCTGCCCTGGAAGAAGAATAAGTTCGACCTGATCGAGGAAGACAAGCAGTCCAAGCAGAAGGGCTATGCGGTGAGCCTCAACTACTCCGCGCTCACCTCCTTCGCCAAGTCGTGCCCGGAGAGCGCGCTCAACAGGGTGGGCAGCATGTTCAAGTCCAAGAGGAAAAAGGTGAAGATCACCAGCGAGGACCCCACCTACACGGTGCTCTACCTGGGCAACGCCACCACCATCCAGTCCAAGGGGGACGGCTGCACGGACGTGGCGGTGAGCAAGATCTGGGGCAAGAGCGAGATGGGCAAGAACGGCACCAAGATGCGCCTGACCGTCAGCTCGCAGGGCATCCGGATGGTGCATGTGGACGACAAGGCGAGGAGGCCGGGCCACCTGTACCTGCTGCACCGGGTCACCTACTGCGTGGCGGACCCGAGGCTGCCCAAGATCTTCGCCTGGATTTACCGGCACGAGATGAAGCACAAGGCGGTGATGCTGCGTTGCCACGCGGTGCTGGTGTCCAAGCCGGAGAAGGCGAAGGCCATGGCGCTGCTGCTGTACCAGACCTCCGCCACGGCGCTGGCGGAGTTCAAGAGGCTGAAGCGGCGGGACGACGCCCGGCACCAGCAGCAGCAGCTCATCGGGGAGCAGACCATCCCGCTGGTGCCGCTCAGGAAGCTGCTGAACGGACAGTGTTACTACAAACCCCCCGTGGAGCGCAGCCGCAGCGCGCCCAAGCTGGGCTCCATCACCGAGGACCTGCTCGGGGAGGAGGAGGAGGAGAAAGCCATGCACTTCGAGTGCGAGGACGTCCTGGACACGGACGACGACTGCGTGACCAACGGCACCAAGCAGGAGCTGACTCAGATTATTAACGACTTGGGGGAGATGAGCATAGGGAACGACGTGCAGACGCTGAAAGCTGATCTCAGAGTGACGCGGCTGCTGTCCGGGGAGAGCACCGGCAGCGAGTCCTCCATAGAGAGCAACCAGGAGCCCCCTCCGATCGCCAACGGGTTCGAGGAGGTGAAGGTGCAGGAAATTGCCTGAATAATTTCATGCGCTTTTTTTTCTGGGCGCCTCTGACGCATCTGTGTCGCTGAGCCGCGGCGTCTCCACGAGAAACGCTTCCTCTCTGTCGTCGTCAGCCTCGAGAGCGTCCGTCTATAATCCTGTGCCTCCGCCGCTAATTGAGATGATCCAGAGGAGATCCGAGAAGGTTTCTCGGACAATTACCGCACACGGACACGCAGTCAGGCTGCTGAATGATATCTTAAGATCGTGTAAACACACGAGAGGGGGGGAGGGAGAAAAAAAATGGGAAAAAAAACAAGTGCATGCCCGAGTGAGAGATGACTGGTTGAACCGACAAAATCCCAGTGCGCCTCAGGACGCACGGCACTAATTCCATCTCTTTTATTTAAGAGGATTTGTTGTAGCCTCGAGCTTGTTTACCTTGAGTTTCGTTCTCTCTTGAAAATGACATTTTTCTGTTGAAAAATGTTAACCACACAAAAAAAAAACACTCCGCTTCTGAAGCAGGTTTTGTTTTGTTTGTTTTTTTTCCTCAGTGGTTTCAGTGGGTTTAAACAGGCGTCCGTCACTTTCCTGTCAGGGCGCTTTCATTTTATTTTGTTTTGCACTGTTGTAGACTTTATTCAAGTATTATGTTGACTACATGTACATAATGTTTGTCGGTATGTTGTCTGAAACATAAGTGTCATATCTTTGCTGTGCAAAAGGAAAAACACCTTTATGTATTATGATGTAAAGTAAGATGTTTTAAGTATAAATATGTTATTTTTTAAAGAATGGAAAAAAATGTGGTTTGTTATGTGAACCTCATAGAATTATCAATAAAAAAAGAAAATGAAATAAACAGTCGTCGAAGGTTTTTGTGTAGGTTTGTGCTGGAAAAAACAAAGTAGGCCATGTTTTCCTCCAGTGCTCTTTAACATAAGTGGGGATTTACCTTGAGAGTCTCACACTGATGTCAGATTTGCTCTGCTGAATAAAAGTTATTTAGAGACGGGGAAGAGAAACAGGACATTTCTCAGCTGTATAGTTAAATATAATTATCACTGGAGCATCTGTGTTGTTCTGTGTGTATATATAGATTTCATCATAGTCTTGGCTGGATCTTTTTTTTTTTTTCCTTTTTTTTAAGCCAAATTGCTTCCAGGGAACAGGCTGCAGAAGTTATTGAGTTAAGTCACTGAAGGCCCATTCATTCTGCCTGGCCTCAGGGAAGCCAGGCCACACAGGAGGATGTCACCACAAGCACAAGCAGTTAGAACATCACATGGGTGCTTTTAATGACAGGGCAGCAGGAGCACCGGGGGCCTTTTAACACCAAGCTGGCTGCTTTTCATTTGCTGTCCCTGTTATTAGTCTGTCCCCCTTTTTTTGCGAGACACTTCGGAGAATCTCTCAGGTGTCAAAACAAGTGCTGCTAGCGATTCTGTGGGCACGGAATCTCAGGCCGGAGCCGGCAGGTGCATTTCATCCACAGTCGCACCACTCGCTGAGAGCAGATTTGCAGTATCATGTGTCAGTTGGACTTGCCCGAAATATCCAATAAAGACAAGTGAAACTGATGAAAGATTAGATTGCTTATCTCCGGCCAAACAGCTGATACCTCAAAGGGCAGAACTGCCTGCCATGCCAGCGCATGTGACCCCGGCGGTCAGTGAGGGACGTGTCTGAGCGGCAGTGACATCGCTTCCCCTGCCGCTCTAAATGTGGAGGACCTGCCACCGCTGCTGTCACTTCCCTTTCACACAGCA